>CM038143.1:27390623-27990623 GCA_021437245.1 Aegilops speltoides
ATTATGGGCTCTGGCATAGTTGAGTAAGTTGTATGAGCTCTCGAAGAGGTGGACTAGCAGATGTAGGGGAAAGTAGGTGTACCAGTTTGCCCAGAGTAGAGAGTAAGTGCTTCAGAAAGACTATGTCTCGATCTTCCGATCATGGATGCGGTCGAGTCTTATGGGGAAAAGTGCGCAACCTCTGCAGAGTGTATAAACTAATCATGGTTAGCCGTGTCCTCGGTTATGGACATCTTGAGTATCTGGAATTAGATATTATTGTTGATCTCATCACTCTTTAATTAATTGAATTGGGTTTAATGAAGATACTTTTAATTGGGATTTGAGTTGGGGGAACCTTCTCAAATATTGGAACAACTTGGGAGTAGTTAAATAAATTTATTCCTTTGTTGTAGGGAAAAACTAGCTTTATCCAAAATCTTAAACATAGAGCCTCCACCAGCCAAATATTGCATGTAGATATAGTTCTTGCATTTCATTGCTTTATAGTGTAACTCCGCCAGTATATTCAATGTGCTAACCTACACGGCTGCAGCGTTTCATGTTGCAGACTACTCAGACGACGAATAAGGTGCGATAGGTCGTTGTCTTGCACTCAGCTATGCCATTGGAGTTGATGGACTCATTTACCTTCGAAGCTTCCGCAGTTAATTAGTTTGGATGGCCTTCAACCATGATATTCTTGTGTAATCATACTCTTTATGAGGAATCGACATAATAAGTGTGTGATTGAAGTCTGTTATAATTCCTCGAGTACTTTGCGTGTCAGCATTACCGATCCAGGGATGACACGGATGCACAGAGACTTTGGTCCATTCGGATCGTGGTCGCTACAAAGTGTTGATGGTTAACAAGACCAGTAGTTTCAAGAAAAGGGCAAAGGAAATAAAGGGAACTTCAAGAGGAATAGCAAGCAAGTTGCTGCTCCCGGAAGAAGCCCAAGTCCGGACCTAAGCCTGAAACTGAGTGCTTCTACTGCAAAGAGACTGGTCATTGGAAACGGAACTTCCCCAAGTATTTGGCGGATAAGAAGGATGGCAAAGTGAAAGGTATATTTGATATACATGTTATTGATGTGTACCTTACTAATGCTTGTAGTAGCGCCTGGGTATTTGATACTGGTTCTGTTGCTCATATTTGCCACTTGAAACAGGGGTTACGGATTAAACGAAGTTTGGCTAAGGACGAGGTGACGATGCGCGTCAGAAATGGTTCTAAGGTCGATGTGATCGCCGTGGGCATGCTACCTCTACATCTACCTTCGGGATTAGTTTTAGACCTGAATAATTGTTATTTGGTGCCAGTGTTGAGCATGAACATTATATCTGGATCTTTTTTGATGCGAGACGGTTATTCATTTAAATCGGAAAATATTGGTTGTTCAATTTATATGAGTAATATCTTTTATGGTCATGCACCCTTGATGAGTGGTCTATTTTTGTTGAACCTCGATCATAGTGATACACATATTCATAATATTAAAGCCAAAAGATGCAAAGTTAGTAATGATAGTGCAACTTATTTGCGGCACTGCCGTTTAGGTCATATTGGTGTAAAGCGCATGAAGAAACTCCATGCTGATGGGCTTTTGGAATCACTTGATGCTTGCGAACCATGCCTCATGGGCAAGATGACTAAGACTCCGTTCTCCGGAACAATGGAGCGAGCCACTGACTTATTGGAAATAATACATACCGATGTATGCGGTCCAATGAGTGTTGAGGCTCGCGGCGGGTATCATTATTTTCTGACCTTCATAGATGATTTGAGCAGATATGGGTATATCTACTTAATGAAACATAAGTCTGAAACATTTCAAAAGTTCAAAGAATTTCAGAGTGAAGTGGAAAATCATCGTAAGAAGAAAATAAAGTTTCTACAATCTGATCGCGGAGGTGAATATTTGAGTTACGAGTTTGGTCTTCATTTGAAACAATGTGCAATAGTTTCGTAGCTCACGCCGCCTGGAACACCACAGAGTAATGGTGTGTCCGAACTTTGTAACCGTACTTTATTAGATATGGTGCGATCTATGATGTCTCTTACTGATTTACCGCATCGTTTTGGGGTTATGCTTTAGAGACGGCTGCATTCACATTAAATAGGGCACCATCTAAATCCGTTGAGACGACACCATATGAACAGTGGTTTGGCAAGAAACCTAAGGTGTCGTTTCTTAAAGTTTGGGGCTGCGGTGCTTATGTGAAAAAGCTTCAACCTGATAAGCTCGAACCCAAATCGGAGAAATGCATCTTCATAGGATACCCAAAAGAAACTATGGGGCACACCTCCTATCACAGATCCGAAGGCAAGATATTCGTTGCTAAGAATGGATCCTTTCTAGAGAAGGAGTTTCTCTCGAAAGAAGTGAGTGGGAGGAAAGTAGAACTTGATGAGGTAATTGTACCTTCTCCCCAATTGGAAAGTAGTTCATCAAAGAAATCAGTTCTAGTGATTCCTACACCAATTAGTGAAGAAGCTAATGATGATGATCATGAAACTTCAGATCAAGTTACTACCGAACCTTGTAGGTTAACCAGAGTACGGTCCGCACCAGAGTGGTACGGTAATCCTGTTCTGGAAGTCATGTTACTATACCATGATGAACCTACGAACTATGAGGAAGCGATGATGAGCCCAGATTCCGCGAAATGGCTTGAGGCCATGAAATCTAAGATGGGATCCATGTATGAGAACAAAGTGTGGACTTTGGTGGACTTGCCCGATGATCGGCAAGCCATCACTACAAAAAAATACACTTCCGTGATGATACGTGTTTGTCACAATAGGTCACGCTTTTTGTCATGCATGTACATCGATGAGGATTTTATGACAGAATCAAGATAGTCATACTTGTGCTGTCGTAGAAGTGTTCCATGACATTACCAAAATTATCATCACAAAAGTCTCCACTTCCATGACGATAAATCGCGCGTCACAGAAGTGCTTTCCTCAAGGGTGACCGACACGTGGCATCCACCATAACGGAACTCCGTTAAGCTATCGGGTCTGGTTTTGGATCCGATAACCCGTTAACAGCCCCGACCAATGGGGATTTTCCACGTGTAAAATCATAATTGGCTGGAGGAAACACGTGTCGGCTCACCCTTGGGACAGATGTCATCCACTCATTGGCCCAAGGCGCCTATGATACGTCGACATGTGGCACGGCCCAACAGAGGCCCATTCCTGTGAAAAGGTCGGCCCGTTTGACTTGGTCAAAAGGTGGCGGGCCGGCCCACGGAAAGCCTGTTAACGGCATGTTCGCATATAGCCTATTTACAACCCGCTAACTCACGGCCCGTTACGGCCTACCGGAATTAGGCCTAGTAGCGTCATCTGGGCCGTCCAATATGATTTCAGCCCGTTGTAACTTCCGGCCCATGTATGGCCCATGACGTCTTTCGGCCCATATGAGTCCCTTTGTAACTCTTGGCCCATTAACGGACCGTGGTGAAACCGGCCCGTAATGAACACTGTATCACTTTATACCCATTAGCGGCCCATTATTCCATTGGGTCGTTTCTAGTCTGTGTTACCTTTCAGCCTTCTCAGGGCCCATTTATTCTTGGGCTCATTTCCAGCATTCGGTTACTTACGGCCCGTTACTGTCCTTTTCTGCTTGTGGGCCAAATTCAGCGTGTGGATACAATCGGCTCCTTTGTGGCCCGTTAATCTGTTGGGCCATTTTCATAGCATCATCAAATACGGCCTATTAACGACCCGTTATGGTCAGCCCATAAAACGTACAATTTCCACTCTAGCCCATTTATGGGCCATTATACGGCCCGTACAAGGCCCATAGGTGAGACGACCCGTACAAGGCCCACTGATCCTACGGGACGTAGAAGGCCCATTGATCCGACGACCCATAGAAGGCCCATGGATCCGACGGCCCATAGAAGGCCCATGGATCCGACAGCCCATAGAAGGCCCATGGATCCGACGGCCATAGAAGGCCATGGATCGTCCGTCCCGTAGATGGCCCATGGATTATACGGCCCGTGGAGGGCCATGGTCACTACAACGTTTGGGCGAGTTGGCCCCCGTTTGAACGATATAACATACTCAAAGAATTATCCTACTCTATACTATCACCTCTAAAAAACATACACTATACAATAAAGAGACTAAGGCATAGAAACATAGAATAATCCTACACTACAATAAAGAAATTGCAGCCTATTATACGCACTAGGCATTATGGTTCGGCACCAGTGATAATAAAACATACACAAACAACAAATTACATACACTGGGCAAATACAACTCATACATCATGGACGCGCATCAACATAACTTACCATTTGAACTATAATCTCTTCAGAAAATAGGATTGGCCAGATTTAGATAGCACAAATTTCAGTCTGCAAAATCTCCAATTCCTTCGTGGTTACCTCAGTGTCTTGTTTCATTTTTTGACTCCTGCATCTAATACCTGCATGTCCAGTCTCAACTTGTTGATTGTACGTTGAGAATCATGTACATGTTGTCTTGCCACCTCTATTTGATGCTCAAGAACATCAGCACATTCCAATTCCAATCTATAATCATTCGGTAACGGCCATGCCGCACTGCTCGAATATCTTTGTGTTGATGTCACTTCATCCTGAAATGTTTCTATAAGTACACATGACTAGGGCAAAAATATAGTTACAACAGTGAAGCGAGCAAGACAGACTATTTTGTACATGGCAAAACATTACTAACAATAATGTTACACATCATGAAGCATAAGCAGGTGATATTTTAAAAATTATAAAAAAGGTAGTCTATGCAGCCTGCATATAGAAATCTCTCTTAGCTCACCAAAGGAGCATGATGTCGGGGCCCAATCCAAAACACACACAAGTTACAAATTTAGACAACATGCTGTGTATAATTAAGCAAGCAATTGGCCATTCTGTAGCTCAATTAAAGTCTTAGGGAGCATAATGAATAGTAGAGGGTTTCATACAAACATACTACAACATGCAAAACTATGCAATCATTAGCCTAGTATAAACTAGAATGTGAACCTCATGCAATAATAGTTGGTTAATAGACTTCAAAGCTTCAGGCACACTTCAGCAGAGTAACTAAATGGTAAGGCATTTAATTATGTCAACTAATAGTTATACAAGTACCCAACATCAGGCATCATTCTTTGGGCATCTCATTAACTGAGGACAAATAAAGCAATTGAAAAGAGCAAATTAACTATGCCTGAAACAAACAAGGAATTGAACTGTTGAGTTGGATACAGTGACTTACCTTAACAGGTTGAAGAGGCTCAGTGCAACTCCTACTTCTCTTGCAAGGCTCCTTCCTAACATCTTGTACTTGGAAATCCTCAATCTTGCTTTCATTGCACCCTCTCTGCAAGGTGACACAAACTAGTTACTCGTCTCCTTGGAAGATAAATATGCATACTTTCCAGTCTGTAAACACAAAAGGATGAGATTATAACAAAACAACACCACATAATAAAACATGCCGCATCTCTTGCACTTGCACACAATGAAATGAGCATTTACTATGTATGCAGTATGTAAAAACTAGGCATACCTTCGAACTGGATCTACATGTACTCTTGGAGAACCTACTTTAGTGTACAACCAAACCTTTATGTCACCTATGAGTTAGACAAGGCCTCACTATAGCAGCCCTTAGTGTTTAAATCGTTGATAAGCTCTGTTAGAGTGTTAGGTCAAGAACAACAAGTAATCAAAGCAAACAGTCCTGGTATGGCTGGCTGATGGAAACAAGCAATTGAACAGATGTTTGAGCAAATCTTACATATCAAGAAAAGAAGCAAAGAAGGAGGCTTGAAGACCATCACTTGACTGACCAGATTTTAGGGGCATTTAAACATCATGTGCAACGTATGAACTAACATAAACATTTCATATTCTAGATTCTACAATGGAATACACATGTATTAGGTTATGCCATGTATGACGATGCCTAAATGTACACTATAGCAGGCAAGAGTGATTCATCATTGCATGCACAATTAAATTGTAGGTTAAGGGCCAGTTCAATTCCGCCTTTTCAGAGCTTACTGTCAAAATAAGCCATAAAAGATGTAAAGAAGTCATTTTTGAGTTATGGGCTTGGGCTTAACTAATTTCGCTTTGGAGGGGGGAGTTTCTGGTAGAACCTCACTAAAAATTGAAGGGAAGGGGAATAGTGAAATCACTCTGTTGTCTGCCTATATTACACTCAAAATGCAACTGCTGATGCCCGCGTCACACCTGACCCTCAAGTAAAAATAAACATGCAAGCATTCATTGCCCTGCCCGCTTGCATCTCCTCTCCCCTTTCCCTCTACCTCGATCCTGTGCCTGCAGCACTAGGGTTTCTCCAGTGAGCCATCGCCACTGGTCCCATCTAGCCTGGTCCTCGATGATGATCTGTCCAGCTAGGCTATATGGCCGGTGGGTAGGGGCAAATCTCCCTGGCTGCTCCTCCCTCTGGCGCCGCCCCTCATTCTCATGGTCTCGCGCAGCTGCTCCACTGTGGTACGTCCAACACACTATTCCGGCGGGCGCTGCACAACTATGGCAGATGCCACACTGCGGCAGAAGGCACCTTATTCCCCCTCCCCTCCTCCCAGGCCGTGGCCTTGAGGTGCTGTTGAAGGATGAGTTTATCCAACAAGGTGAGGATCTCCTCTGATTTTTTGCCAAATTTTCATTCTGATCCACTATATGATGAATTGCTATGAGCTGCTTCTGCTGCTGCTATATGATGCATTGCTATGAGCTGCTCCTGCTGCTGCTATATGATGAATTGCTATGAGCTGCTGCTGCTATATGATGAATTGCTATGAGCTGCTGCTGCTGCTATATGATGAATTGCTATGAGCTGCTGCTGCTATATGATGAGTTGCTATAAGCTGCTCTTGCTGCTGCTGTATGATGAATTGCTATGAGCTGCTCCTACTGATGCTATATGATGAATTGCTATGAGCTGCTCCTGCTGCTGCTATATGATGAATTGCTATGAGCCGCTCCTGCTCCTGCTATATGATGAATTGCTATGAGTTGCTCCTGCTGCTACTATATGATGAATTGCTATGAGTTGCTCCTGCTGCTGCTATATGATGAATTGCTATGAGTTGCTGCTGGTATATGATGAATTTCACACTGCTACTGCTGCTGCTGCTGCTGTATGATGAGTTGCTATGAGCTACTGCTGCTATATGATGCTTTCAGGTGGTGCTGCTATATGATAATAACCAGCCACTTGGACCATCGAATTTCAATAAATAATTGTTCTTCATTTAAATGTGGGTCATGCGTTCTTTGTTTAAATTAGGCAATGGGATCTCTATGGAAAACATTGACCAAAGTAGATTGTGCCAAGTAGATGGTATCTTTGTATTTGCATTTTGAGCAAATAGTGATGGTCTGCTTTTCCTGTCATATTAATTCTTGCCTGACCGGGTTCAATTTGTGATGTTTGCAAGTCAAATTAATTTTCATATGGGCAACAAAATGAAAAAATATAATGCAATCTAGACTTTTCACTGATCATACCAAAGATAAGCTGAAAACGCAATGAAAAGAACTGGTTGGCTTATTACATGGAGCTTATATTCACAGGTGCTTATTTTCTTAGGATAACTCGTAATAACTGTCCCTAAGAAACTTGGCCAATAGAACTGACATACAAATAACATGTCATGATGATTGCAATAGAGACGTGACGTACCATAGCACACTGTATAGGCTCACCGCTGCCTCTCCTTTTTTTGTGATGTTCCATGAAATTGCCACATACATATTGTACTTTTTCATTGTGTAACCCTATCTACAAGTTGACACAGCTAATTTCAGCCATCTCTACATGATAATACATTGCATATCCCTTGCACATATTTAAACCACCAATTAATGATTGTGTGCCTAGCATAAACTAGCCATGACTCTGTGTGCTGGACTAGCAGGCACTCTAAGGGAGCCTAATGTAGTGCATTGGAATTCCTACATGCCACCTATGATTTTGTGTAATGTACTGCCTCTGTTCCTAAATATATGTCTTTGTAGAGATTCCAGTATGGACCACATACAGATGTATATAAATGCATTTTCGAGTGTAGATTCACTCATTTTGCTCCGTATGTAGCCTACAGTGGAATCTCTAGAAAGACTTATATTTAGGAACGGAGGTACGAGGTAGTATCATGTATGAAATCTACATATCTAATTTAGCAGCCAGTAGTAGGAATTATTGTCTGCACAAAGGGATTACTGGACGAAAATCCTAGCAAAGCACGCTGGCAGGCACAGAAAAATACAAGAGAGAGAGACGCACTTACAAGATCATAACAATGCCTCAGTCCAGGATCTTGGTTGGCCAAGCTGTTAGATCCAGAAGAAACATCGTCCTTGTAGTTTTTGCTAGCTGCATAACAGGTAACAGCGACCTGTTAGTATATTTGAAGTACATCGGGCAGGTGATGTTGGACGGGTTTAAAGGTGACAAGTACCTAGGCCGTGGCGGGTGCTTGGCATCTTGCCAGACGGTGGGAATCAGGTTAGAAACGTCAAGGGTGATGACGCTGCGCTGGCTGTCGGGGTCCGGCAAGGAGATCTAGAACCATCGAGTAGGGTGTTTGTGGAGCGGCTCCGGTAGGGTGGACTACGGTGTGGGCGAGGCGGATCTGTGGCCGTGGAAGAGGGCGTAGGTGAAGCTGCTCCGGTGGTTGGGTTAAGGATGGTGTCGACGATGCGGATCTACAGCCGTGGATGGGGCATCAGAAGCTACTCCCGTAGGTTGGATGAGGGTGCGAGGAAGCGGATCTGAGGCCGTGGAATTGTGAGTTGGCAAAGCGGCCCCGGTAGGGTTGAGAATGGTATAGGCGAAGCTACTCCGGTACGATGGTGTCGGCGAAGCGGCTCCGGTTGGGTTGAGGAAGGTGTCGGCGAAGAGGATCAGAGGCTGTTGACGGGGGCGTCGGTGGGGCGGCTCCGCGTGGGGGGGGGGGGGTGTTGGGAACGTAGTAATTTCAAAAATTTCCTACGCACACGCAAGATCATGGTGATGGCATAGCAACGAGAGGGAAGAGTATTGTCCACGTACCCTCGTAGACCGTAAGCGGAAGCGTTATGACAACGCGGTTGATGTACGTCTTCACGATCCGACCGATCCAAGTACCGAACGTACGGCACCTCCAAGTTTAGCACACGTTCAGCTCGATGATGATCCCCGGGCTCCGATCCAGCAAAGCTTCGGGGATGAGTTCCGTCAGCACGACGGCGTGGTGACGATGATGATGTTCTACCGGCGCAGGGCTTCGCCTAAACTCCGCGACGATATGACCGAGGTGGATTATGGTGGAGGGGGGCACCGCACACGGCTAAGGAACGATCCGTAGATCAACTTGTGTGTCTATGGGGTGCCCCCCCGCCCCCGTATATAAAGGAGCAAGGGGAGGCTGGCCGGCCCTTGGGCGCGTGCCAAGGAGGAGTCCTCCTCCTAGTGGGAGTAGGACTCCCTTTCCTAGTCCAACTAGGAAGGAGGAAGGGGAAGGAAAGAGAGGAGAGGGAGAGGGAAGAGGGCGCGCCTCCCCTAGTCAATTTGGACTCCCCATGGGAGGCGCGCCACCTCTGGCTGCTGCCTCTCTCTCCCCTCAGGCCCACTAAGGCCCAATACTTCCCCTGGGGGTTCCGGTAACCCCTCCGGCACTCCGGTTTTCTCCGAAATCACCCGAAACACTTTCGGTGTCCGAATATAGTCGTCCAATATATCAATCTATATGTATCGACCATTTCGAGACTCCTCGTCATGTTCGTGATCACATCCGGGACTCCGAACAAACTTCGGTACATCAAAACTTATAAACTCATAATAAAATTGTCATTGTTACGTTAAGCGTGCGGACCCTACGGGTTCGAGAACTATGTAGACATGACCTAGAACTATTCTCAGTCAATAACCAATAGCGGAACCTGGATGCCCATATTGGTTCCTACATATTCTACGTAGATCTTTATCGGTCAAACCGCATAACAACATACGTTGTTCCCTTTGTCATCGGTATGTTACTTGCCCGAGATTGGATCGTCGGTATCCAATACCTAGTTCAATCTCGTTACCGGCAAGTCTCTTTACTCGTTATGTAATGCATCATTCCGTAACTAACTCATTAGCTACATTGCTTGCAAGGCTTATAGTGATGTGCATTACCGAGAGGGCCAGAGATACCTCTCCGACAATCGGAGTGACAAAACCTAATCTCAAATCGCCAATCCAACATGTACCTTTGGAGACACCTGCAATACTCCTTTATAATCACCCGATTACGTTGTGACATTTGGTAGCACCAAAGTGTTCCTCCGATAAGCGGAGTTGCATAATCTCATAGTTACGAGGAACATGTATAAGTCATGAAGAAAGCAATAGCAACATAGTAAACGATCAAGTGCTAGGCTAACGGAATGGGCCATGTCAATCACATCATTCTCCTAATGATGTGATCCCGTTAATCAAATGACAACTCATGTCTATGGCTAGGAAACTTAACCATCTTTGAATCACGAGCTAGTCAAGTAGAGGCATACTAGTGACACTATGTTTGTCTATGTATCCACACATGTATTACGTTTCCGGTTAATACAATTCTAGTATGAATAATAAACATTTATCATGAAATAAGGAAATAAATAATAACTTTATTATTGCCTCTAGGGTATATTTCCTTCAGTCTCCCACTTGCACTAGAGTCAATAATCTAGTTCACATCGCCATCTGATTTAACACTAATATTCATATCTGTATATGATTAACACCCATAGTTCACATCGTCATGTGACTAACACCCAAAGGGTTTACTAGAGTCAATAATCTAGTTCACATAGCTATGTGATTAACACCCAAAGAGTACTAAGGTATGATCATGTTTTGCTCGTGAGAGAAGCTTAGTCAACAGGTCTGTCACATTCAGAGCCGTATGTCTTTTGCAAATATTCTATGTCTACAATGCTCTGCACGGAGCTACTCTAGCTAATTGCTCCCACTTTCAATAAGTATCCAGATTGAGACTTTAGAGTCATCCGGATCGGTGTAAAAGCTTGCATCGTTGTAACTTTTTATGATGGGCTCTTTTATCACCTCCATAATCGAGAAACATCTCCTTAGTCCTCACTAAGGATATTCTTGACCGCTGTCCAGTGATCTACTCTTAGATCAAAATTGTATTCCTTTATCAAAATCAGAGCAAGGTATACAATAGGTCTGGTTCACAACATAGCATACTTTATAGAACCTATGACTGAGGCATAGGGAATGACTTTTCATTCTCTTTCTATTTTCTGCTGTGGTCGGGATTTGAGTCTTACTCAATTTCATACCTTTGCAACACAGGCAAGAACTCTTTCTTTGACTATTCCATTTTGAACTACTTCAAAATCTTGTCAAGGTATGTACTCATTGAAAATCTTATCAAGCGTCTTGATCTATCTCAATAGATCTTGATGCTCAATATGTAAGTAGCTTTACTGAAGTCTTTCTTTTAAAGAACTTCTTTCAAACACTCCTTTATGCTTTGCAGAATAATTCTACATTATTTCCGATCAACAATTATGTCATTCACATATACTTATCAGAAAGGCTGTAGTGCTCCCACTCACTTTCCTGTAAATACAGTCCTTTCCAAAAGTCTGTATAAAACCATATGCTTTGATCCACTCATCAAAGCGTATATTCGAACTCTGAGATGCTTGCACCAGTCCATTGATGGATTGCTGGAGCTTGCACACTTTGTTAGCATCTTCAGGATTGACAAAACCTTCCGATTGCATCATATACAACTCTTCTTTAATAAATCCATTAAGGAATGCAGTTTTGACATCCATTTGCCAGATTTCATAAAATGTGGCAATTGCTAACATGATTCGGACAGACTTAAGCATCAATATGAGTGAGAAAATCTCATCGTATTCAACCCCTTGAACTTGTGGAAAACCTTTTGCAACAAGTCGAGCTTAGTGGATAGTAAGACTACTATCAGTGTCCGTCTTCCTCTTGAAGATCCATTTAACATGGCTTGCTGATCATCGAGCAAGTCAATCAAAGTCCAGACTTTGTTCTCATACATGGATCTCATCTCAGATCTTATGGCCTCAAGCCATTTCGTGGAATCTGGGCACATCATCGCTTCCTCATAGTTCGTAGGTTCATCATGGTCAAGTAACATGACTTCCAGAATAGGATTACCGTACCACTCTGGTGCGGATCTTACTCTGGTAGACCTACGAAGTTTAGTAGAAACTTGATCCGAAGTTTTATGATCAATATCATTAGCTTCCTCACTAATTGGTGTAGTTGTCACAGGAACCGGTTCTTGTGATGAGCTACTTTCCAATAAGGGAGCAGGTACAGTTACCTCATCAAGTTCTACTTTCCTCCCACTCACTTCTTTCGAGAGAAACTCCTTCTCTAGAAAGGATCCGAATTTAGCAACGAAAATCTTGCCCTCAGATCTGTGATAGAAGGTGTACCCAACAGTTTCCTTTGGGTATTCTATGAAGACGCACTTCTCCAATTTGGGTTCGAGTTTATCAGGTTGAAAACCTTTTTCACATAAGCATCGCAACTCCAAACTTTAAGAAACAACAACTTGGGTTTCTTACTAAACCACAGTTCATATGGTGTCATCTCAACGGATTTAGATGGTGCCCTTTTAACGTGAATGTAGCTGTCTCTAATGCATAACCCCAAAAAAATATTGGTAAATTAGTAAGAGACATCATAGATCGCACGATATCCAATAAAGTGCGGTTACGACGTTCGGACACACCATAACGTTGTGGTGTTCCAGGTGGCGTGAGCTGTGAAACTATTCCACATTGTTTTATTTGAAAACCAAACTCGTAACTCAAATATATGTCTCCGCGATCAGATCGCAGAAACTTTATTTTCTTGTTAGGATGATTTTTCCACTTCACTCTGAAATTCTTTGAACCTTTCAACTATTTCAGACTTATGTTTCATCAAGTAGATATACCCATATCTGCTCAAATCATCTTGTGAAGGTCAGAAAATAACGATACTTGCCACGAGCATCAATACTCATTGGATCGTATACATCGGTATGTATTATTTCCAACAAGTTAGTAGCTCGTTCTATTGTTCCGGAGAATGGAGTTTTAGTCATCATGCCCAAAAGGCACGGTTCGCAAGCATCAAATGATTCATAACCAAGTGATTCCAAAAATCCATCTTTATGGAGTTTCTTCATGCGTTTTATACCGATATGACCCAAACGGCAGTGCCACAAATAAGTTGCACTATCATTATTAACTTTGCATATTTTGGCATCAATATTATGAATATGTGTATCATTACGATCGAGATCCAACAAACTATTTTCATTGGGTGTATGACCATTGAAGGTTTTATTCATGTAAACAGAACAACAATTATTCTCTGATTTTAAATGAACAACCATATTGCAATAAACATGATCAAATCATATTCATGCTCAATGCAAACGCCAAATAACATTTATTTAGGTTTAACACTAATCCTGAAAGTATAGGGAGTGTGCGATGATGATCATATCAATCTTGGAACTACTTCCAACACTCATCGTCACTTCCCTTCAACTAGTCTCTGTTTATTCTCAGAACTCCTGTTTTGAGTTACTAATCTTAGCAACCTAACAAGTATCAAATACTCGGGGCTACTATAAACACTAGCAAGGCACACATTAATAACTCAGATATCAAATATACCCTTGTTCACTTTGCCATCCTTCTTATCTACCAAATATTCAGGGTATTTCCGTTTCCAGTGACCATTTCCTTTGCAGTGTAAGCACTCAGTTTCAGGCTTTGGTTCAGCTTTGGGCTTCTTCGTGTGAGTAAAAACTTGCTTGTCATTCTAGTTGAAGTTCCCATTCTTTCCCTTTGCCCTTTTCTTGAAACTAGTGGTCTTGTCAATCATCAACACTTGATGCTCTTTCTTGATTTCTACCTTCGTCGATTTCAACATCACGAAGAGCTCGGGAATCGTTTTCATCAACCCTTGCATACTATAGTTCATCTTGAAGTTCTAGTAACTTAGTGATGGTGACTAGAGAATTCTGTCAATCACTATCTTATCTGGAAGATTAACTCCCACTTGATTCAAGCGATTGAAGTACCCAGACAATCTGAGCACATGCTCACTAGTTGAGCAATTCTCCTCCATCTTTTAGCTATAGAACTTGTTGGAGACTTCATATCTCTCAACTCGGGTATTTGCTTGAAATATTAACTTCAATTCGTAGAACATCTCATATGGTCCATGACGTTCAAAACATCTTTGAAGTCCCGATTCTAAGCTGTTAAGCATGGTGCACTAAACTATCAAGTAGTCATCATATTGAGCAAGCCGAACGTTCATAACATCTGCATCTGCTCCTGCAATAGGTCTGTCACCTAGCGGTGCATTAAGGACATAATTCTTCTGTGCAGCAATGAGGATAAACCTCAGATCACGGATCCAATCCGCATCATTGCTACTAACATTTTTCAACACAATTTTCTCTAGGAACATATCAAAATAAACATATGAAAGCAACAACGCAAGCAAGCTATTGATCTACAACATAATTTGCAAAATACTACCAGGACTAAGTTCATGATAAATTTAAGTTCAATTAATCATATTACTTAAGAACTCCCACTTAGACAGACATCTCTCTAGTCATCTAAGTGATCACGTGATCCAAATCAACTAAACCATGTCCGATCATCACGTGAGATGGAGTAGTTTCAATGGTGAACATCACTAGCTATGTTGATCATATCTACTATATGATTCACGTTCGACCTTTCGGTCTCCGTGTTCCGAGGCCATATCTGTATATGCTAGGCTCGTCAAGTTTAACTCGAGTATTCGGCGTGTGCAACTGTTTTGCACCGTTGTATTTGAACGTAGAGCCTATCACACCCGATCATCACGTGGTGTCTCAAACGAAGAACTTTCATAGCGGCATACTCGGGAGAACACTTCTTGATAATTAGTGAGAGATCATCTTAAAATGCTACCGTCAATCAAAGCAAGATAAGATGCATAAAGGATAAACATCACATGCAATCAATATAAGTGATATGATATGGCCATCATCATCTTGTGCTTGTGATCTCCATCTTCAAAGCACCTTCGTGATCACCATCGTCACCGGTGCGACACCTTGATCTCCATCGTAGCATCGTTGTCGTTACGCCATCTATTGCTTCTACGACTATCGCTACCGCTTAGTGATAAAGTAAAGCAATTACAGTATGCGTTGCATTTCATACAATAAGCGACAACCATATGGCTCCTGCCATTGCCGATAACCGGTTACAAAACATGATCATCTCATACAATAAAATATAGCATCACGTCTTGACCATATCATATCACAACATGCCCTGCAAAAACAAGTTAGACGTCCTCTACTTTGTTGTTGCAAATTTTACGTGGCTGCTACGGGCTTAGCAAGAACCGTTCTTACCTACGCATCAAAACCACAACGATAGTTCGTCAAGTTAGTGCTGTTTTAACCTTCGCAAGGACCGGGCATAGCCACACTCGATTCAGCTAAAGTGAGAGAGACAGACACCCGCCAGCCACCTTTAAGCACGAGTGCTCGTAACGGTGAAACCAGTCTCGCGTAAGCGTACGCGTAATGTCGGTCCGGGCCGCTTCATCTCATAATACCGTCGAACCAAAGTGTGACATGCTGGTAAGCAGTATGACTTGTATCGCCCACAACTCGCTTGTGTTCTACTTGTGCATATAACATCAACGCATAAAACCTAGGCTCGGATGCCACTGTTGGGAACGTAGTAATTTCAAAAAATTTCCTACGCACACGCAAGATCATGGTGATGGCATAGCAATGAGAGGGGAGAGTATTGTCCATGTACCCTCATAGACCGTAAGCGGAAGCGTTATGACAACGCGGTTGATGTAGTCGTACGTCTTCACGATCCGATCGATCCAAGTACCGAACGTACGGCACCTCCGAGTTCAGCACACGTTCAGCTCGATGTCGATCCCCGGGCTCCGATCCAGCAAAGCTTCGAGGATGAGTTCCGTCAGCACGACGGCGTGGTGACGATGATGATGTTCTACCGGCGCAGGGCTTCGCCTAAACTCCGCGACGATATGATCGAGGTGGATTATGGTGGAGGGGGGCACCGCACACGGCTAAGGAACGATTCGTAGATCAACTTGTGTGTCTATGGGGTGCCCCCTGCCCGTATATAAAGGAGCAAGGGGGGGCGGCCGGCCCTTGGGCGCGCCAGGGGGGGGAGTCCTCCTCCTAGTGGGAGTAGGACTCCCTTTCCTAGTCCAACTAGGAAGGAGGAAGGGGATGGAAAGAGAGGAGAGGAGAGGGAAAGAGGGCCGCGCCTCCCCTAGTCCAGTCGGACTCCCCATGGGAGGCGCGCCACCTCTGGGCTGCTGCCCTCTCTCTCCCTCGGGCCCACTAAGGCCCAATACTTCCCGGGGTTCCGTAACCCCTCCGGCACTCCGATTTTCTCCAAATCACCGGAACACTTTCGGTGTCCGAATATAGTCGTCCAATATATCAATCTTTATGTCTCGACCATTTCGAGACTCCTCGTCATGTCCGTGATCACATTCGGGACTCCAAACAAACTTCGGTACATGAAAACTTATAAACTCATAATAAAACTGTCATTGTTACGTTAAGCGTGCGAACCCTACGGGTTCGAGAACTATGTAGACATGACCTAGAACTATTCTCAGTCAATAACCAATAGCGGAACCTGGATGCCCATATTGGTTCCTACATATTCTACGAAGACCTTTATCGGTCAAACCGCATAACAACATACGTTGTTCCCTTTGTCATCGGTATGTTACTTGCCCGAGATTGGATCATCGGTATCCAATACCTAGTTCAATCTCGTTACCGGCAAGTCTCTTTACTCGTTACGTAATGCATCATTCCGTAACTAACTCATTAGCTACATTGCTTGCAAGGCTTATAGTGATGTGCATTACCGAGAGGGCCCAGAGTTACCTCTCCGACAATCGGAGTGACAAAACCTAATCTCAAAATACGCCAAGCCAACATGTACCTTTGGAGACACCTGTAGTACTCCTTTATAATCACCCAGTTACGTTGTGAAGTTTGGTAGCACCCAAAGTGTTCCTCCGGTAAACGGGAGTTGCATAATCTCATAGTTTTAGGAACATGTATAAGTCATGAAGAAAGCAATAGCAACATACTAAACGATCAAGTGCTAGGCTAACGGAATGGGTCATGTCAATCACATCATTCTCCTAATGATGTGATCCCGTTAATCAAATGACAACTCATGTCTATGGCTAGGAAACTTAACCATCTTTGATTCACGAGGTAGTCAAGTAGAGGCATACTAGTGACACTATGTTTGTCTATGCATCCACACATGTATTACGTTTCCGGTTAATACAATTCTAGCATGAATAATAAACATTTATCATGAAATAAGGAAATAAATAATAAATTTATTATTGCCTCTAGGGCATATTTCCTTCAGGGGGTGTGGACGAAGCATCTCCAGTGGGGAGTATGAACGAGCCACTGCAGATGCGCTGCAGTTGACGAGAGTATCGGCGAAGCAGATCCGGTGCCGTGGGCAAGACCGAGACTGAATGGGCTATGGTACAGTGGTGGATGAGCAATCTACTTGTTTCTAGGGGAGGTGGGAGGGGTAGATGCGGCTGCAAAAGCAGATCCGGCGAGGTGGACGCCGCTAGCAGTGAATGGGCTCTGGTACGCCGGTGGATGAGCAGTCTACGGTTTTAAGAGGGAAGGGGAGAAAGGCCGATGAAGTACGGACAGCGTGATGTAAGATGCTCTAGTGCTGTGGAGTTAGTCATTTTTGCGGGAGGGGGAGAGGAAATAGGGGTGCCGTGTAGTGGGGGAACTGGAAGTTACCAAAGCAGCCCCGACCTATTATGTAGATGAGGGTAGTATTATAACTGTTGGTCTCCGTGCACCAAGGACAAAAGGGGAATTTTGCATGCTAAAGACTAAGGTGGCGGAAATTTTAGAAGGAGGCGAGAGATTTTGCCGCCCGCGGGATCGTTCGTATCCAGTTTCAACTAATTTTGGACCGTGCTAGCAGGAAGGTCATGCGAGACTGTGTACACGGGGCACGCGTCAGCAGTTAATAACTGGTATGAAGTCCACCCCAAAAAAACACAATAACTCGGGATGATGCGCCGATAACTTGGACGTTCACACGGGCATGACCAATTGTACGGGTGTAGTGGCGCGTTCACAAAAAAGGGATCAAATGCTCAGCCTATGTATTTCTCGTGTAAATAGATAATTTAGTGCCATTGGTTATTTACTTTAAACATATATAATGCATTGATGTGTTAGTGTAGAGGCGCACAAAAGAAATGGATATTGGAGAGTGTTACATGATACGTCTCCAATGTATCTACTTTTCCAAACACTTTTGCCCTTGTTTTAGACTCTAACTTGTATGATTTGAATGAAACTAACCCAGACTGACGCTGTTTTCAGCAGAACTGCCATGGTGTTATTTATTGTGTAGAAAACAAAAGATCTCGGAATGACCTGAAAATCCACGGAGATAACTTTTGGAAAATAAAAAAAATACTGGCGAAAGAATCAATACCAGGGGCCCACACCCTATCCACGAGGGTGGGGGGCGCACCCCCTCCCTGGGCGCGCCCTTGCCTCGTGCCCCCCTAAAGCTCCACCGACCTCAACTCCAACTCTATATATTCCGTTTGACGGAGAAAAAATCAGAGAGAAAGTTTCGTCATGTTTTACGATACAGAGCCGCCGCCAAGGCCTAATATCTCTCGGGACGGCTGATCTGGAGTCCGTTTGGGGCTCCGGAGAGTGGGATTCGTCGCTGTCGTCATCATCAACCATCCTCCATCACCAATTTCATGATGCTCACTACCGTGCGTGAGTAATTCCATCGTAGGCTTGCTGGACGGTGATGGGTTGGATGAGATTTACCTTGTAATCAAGTTAGTTTTGTTAGGGTTTGGTCCCTAGTATCTACTATGTTTTGAGATTGATGTTGCTATGACTTTTCTATGCATAATGCATGTCACTAGGGCCCTAGTGCCATGATTTCAGATCTGGACCTATTATGTTTTCATGAATATATGTGAGTTCTTGATCCTATCTTGCAAGTATATAGTCACCTATTATGTGTTATGATCCGACAACCCCGAAGTGACAATAATCGGGATACTTCTCGGTGATGACCGTAGTTTGAGGAGTTCATGTATTCAGTAAGTGCTCATGCTTTGGTCCGGTACTCTATTAAAAGGAGGCCTTAATATCCCTTAGTTTCCATTAGGACCCCGCTGCTACAGGAGGGTAGGACAAAAGATGTCTTGCTATTATATCCTTAAGATATTTCCATTCTCATTAAAGGGTGACGCTAAAACTTGGTTTAATTCTCTTGATCCTGGTTGTGTGTGTAGCCCCCAGGATATAATTTATTACTTCTTTGCTAAATATTTCCCTGCTCATAAGAAACAAGCTGCTTTGAGGGAAATTTATAATTTTGTGCAAATCAAATAAGAGAGTCTCCCACAAGCTTGGGGGAGGCTTCTCCGATTACTTAATGCTTCGCCTGATCATCCTCTTAAGAAAAATGAAATACTTGATATCTTTTATAATGGACTAACTGATGCTTCCAAGAACCACTTGGATAGTTGTGTTGGTTGTGTTTTCAGGGAAAGAACAGTCGACCAAGCTGAATTGTTATATTGAATAATCACTACAAAAAAAGTACACTTCCGTGATGATACGTGTTTGTCACAGTAGGTCGCGTTTTTTGTCATGCATGTACATCCATGACGATTTTATGACAGAATCAAGATAGTCATACCTGTGCTGTCGTAGAAATGTTCCAGGACATTACCAAAGTTATCATCACGGATGTGTCCACTTCCATGACAATAAATCGCGCGTCACAGAAGTGCTTTCGTCAAGGGTGACCGACACGTGGCATCCACCGTAACGGAACGCCGTTAAGCTATCGGGTCCGGTTTTGGATCCGATAACCCGTTAACAGCCCGGACCAATGGGGATTTTCCACGTGTAAAATCATCATTGGCCGCAGGAAACACGTGTTGCCTCACTGTTGGGACAGATGTCATCCACTCATTGGACATGAGGCGCCTATGATAGGTCAACACGTGGCATGGCCCAACAGTGGCCCATTCCGGTGAAAAAGGCCGGCCCAGTAAAAATTAGCAGGCCGGCCCATATAAGGCCTACTTGTGTCAGGTCCATTTAAGCCCATAGCCCATACGA
Organism: Aegilops speltoides; assembly: GCA_021437245.1. Taxonomy (NCBI): domain Eukaryota; kingdom Viridiplantae; phylum Streptophyta; class Magnoliopsida; order Poales; family Poaceae; genus Aegilops; species Aegilops speltoides. The sequence goes on from CM038143.1 coordinate 27,410,920, forward strand.
GATGAGCCAATTCGGCCCGTCAACGGCCCATTAAAAATTTGACACCATTGCAGCCCATCGTCAGTTCGACCCCGTTAACAGCCCGCTATATATCTGGGCTCAAGATCGGCCCGATGAGATTTCGGCCTGTTAACGGCCCGTTTAATGGATGGGCCAATTTTCAGGATGTACATCTTTCGGCCTTTTAGCGACCCATTTAAATGTTGGGCTAGTTTTCGCCCCGGTGTGTCTTTCAGCTTGTTGACAGCCCATAAATCTGATGGGCCATTTGTTGTCGGACCTGAGTTTCGGCCTTTTAGCGGCCCATTTAAGTGTTGGGCCAATTTTCTGGCCCGGTGTCACTTTCAGCCTGTTGACGGCCCATAAATCAGCTGGGCCATTTTTAGTCAGACCTGAGTTTTCACCTTTTAGCGACCCATTTAAGTGTTGGGCCAATTCCCGGCCCTGTGTGACTTTCGGCCTGTTAACGGACCATAAATGAGTTGGGCCATTTGCAGTCGGACCTTAGTTTTGGCCCTTTAACGGCCCATGCCCTTCATGGTTTAATACCAGCCCAGTTTCTCTTTCGGCCTGCTAAAGGCCCACAACCTGATTGGGCCATTTACAATACGACCTGACTTTCGGCCTCTTAGCGGCCCATGGTCTTCATGGTCCAGTACAAGCCCGCTGTCTCTTTCGGCCTGCTAAAGGCCTAGAGTATAGTTGGGCTATATGTAGCCCAAACTTAGTAACGACATGTTAACGTCCCGTGAAATAAACTGGGGCCACCTGTTGCCCGCTTCAATGTCGGCCTGTTATCGACCCGGGAGGTAAGAGGGCCGACCATTAACTTTCTGCCTAGTAACGGCCCATTAACTTAATGGGCCCATTAAAGTTCGTACATGTCTTTAGGCCAAATTTGATAATTTGAGCCCATTACGACGAGCAATTATGCACAGGACCAAAACCGATCACGCAAAGGTACGGCATACAGGGAATAACGTTGCACATCCAGCATATATTATAGGAAATTACATCCACTGGGCAATCAAAGATTGATGCGAGTGCAAATAAATGAGCAGAACCTAACCATCTACAACGTCACAATCTGCAACCTCAGCATAGATGACACCCATACGCATGTGGGCAAGTTCTTGCTGCTTTGCTACACTGTCTCTGAAAACATTGATTAGCTGTTGTGTCGCACGACTCTGCACCTCTAATTCATCCACCATTTCCATCATTGCTTCAGCCATTAATTGGTTCACAAACATACATTTATTCTGTTGCATTCGAGATGAGAGGATCTTGAAGAGATTCAGATGGCGATTTTGGCAGGCTTGTATTATTGATAGTGGAGAGTGTCTCGACCATTTGCATCATAACATAAATTAGGACGGAACCAAATAGATTAATCATGAGTTATTGCCATATTACCTGCCTAGATTTATTTGGAAAGAAACAATGGGGTTGCCTTGCTGTTTTCAGAGTTTGTCTTCTTATCTTCAGCAGCCTGCACAAAATTAACACACTAGCATTGCTATCATTGGCCAAGTCAGATAATAGGAAAGCAACATTGACACAACGAATGTTTGTGCAACTAGCCTACACCAAATTAACACAATATGGCACAACTATCATCAGCCAGGTAAGGTAACACGAAAGCAACACTGACACAATGAATGAATGGGCAACCAGAGAAGCACTACAATTTAGTAATGTGCATGATATGAGATAGTACATTCATGCAGCTCAGTATGCAAAACTACCAGGTAGTTTTCCTTACAAAAATCAACATTGGCGTCTTTAACATTTTGTCACAACTAATTTTAGATCAGATAAAGGTTAGATTCACGCCGATTAACAAAATACATGTTGATGTAAAAATATAGTGATATACAACAGTACTTACATCAGCATTGGAGCACAGAGAATTCCATAAGATATTTTCCTCGAATCTGATCCCAATGGAGGAAGTCTTCTATCGTTTAACCTTATTTTCTAAAAGAGAGATGGGTAAGAAACATGTAGAAAATATGATCGAATGCTATAAAATTTCATGATGCGAAGATACATAGCGCTTCTTAGAATGGAGTTGACATTCTTTTCTTTGGATCGAGCGGACTAGTTCTTTGGCCACCGAATCGCTTATTATCGATGGGAGTTGGGTTTCTCTGTCTTTGGAGCAAGATCTATGAAAAATGGAGTTGGTTTATTATCTCCTGGCGTTTGGATCTTTTGCAAAGACCTGGTTTGTAAACCTTCATATTCTAACAGAGCCGTCTTCCCCTTGCATGCCTTATATAGAAGAATGGTGATTCAGTTATAAAACATGCTACAACAAAGATGGAATAGGTACTGAAGAATAGAAAGGCATGACATATTGACATGTATTCCCTCCATCTGGAAATAAATGTATGGGTCTAGGCGTATTTCAGTTCTAGATACATCCAGTTTTATCCATTTCTGCGACATTTAATCCGGAAGGAGGGAGTATGATGTAAGAGCTAGGGATACGACAGGACAACATAGTAAAAAAAACACTGAAAAAGCCACTGCAGAACCAAAGTATTCAAACCCACTGATATGAGATAGTACACTCATGCAGCTCAGGATGCAAAACTACCAGGCAGGTTTCCTTACAAAAATCAACATTGTGGCCTTTAATCATACATTTTGCTACAACTAAATTTAGATCAGATAAAGGTTGGATTCACACCGATTAACAAAATACATGCTGATGTAAAAATATAGTGATATACAACAGGTACTTACATCTACATTGGAGCACAGAGAATTCCTGCAAGAATCTTTCCTTATAAATGATACCATTGCAGAAATTCTTCTAGCTGTTAAGCTTATTTTCTAAAAGAGAGATGGGTAAGAAACATGTAGAAAATATGATCAACATGCTATAAAATTTCATGATGCAAGGATACGCACACGCTTCTTAGAATTAAGTTGACATATTTTTGCTGGACTGGAGAGGATTAGTTCTTTGGCCACTGGAATCTGCTTATTATCAGTAGGAGTTGGGTTTCTCTGTGCTGGAGCAGCATCTATAAAAACTGGAGTTGGTTTATTATCTCCTGGTGCTAGGATCTTTTGCAAAGGCCTTGTTTGTAACCCTTCAGATTCTAACATAGTCGTCTTCCCCTTGCATGCCTTGTATAGAAGAATGGTGCTTTAATTATAAAACATTCGACAACAGAGAGATGGAATAGGTACTGAAGAATAGAAAGGCATGACATATTGACATGTATTCCCTCCATCCGGAAAAAAATGGATGGGTTTAGGCGTATTTCAGTTCTAGATACATCCTTTTTTATCCATTTCGGCAACATGTAATCCGGACGGAGGGAGTATGGTGTAAGAGGTAGGGATACGACAGGACAACATGTCAGGACCGGATTTTCGTCATATCAATTTCCCAGAAAATGGCCCTTGTGCTCACCAGCCCCAGGATTACTGTTAGCTGATGAGGCACCAACTTGATACAGAGACTCCAAGCAAAGTACATAATGTGTAGTACAAGACCATTCTGCCTATGAGTACAACAAATGGTTTCTAGTGGTTGATGGCGGAAGAGGTTTGTGGATCATCAGCGTCTATGGGACTCCATTTCCCACAGGAACAGCTGACCTGGATAACTCCTATCTTCGCGAGGCTGCTATCACCATTGCTTAGGTTCCGGGGCTGTCATCGCAACGCTCCTCTCCGAGCAAGAAATCTGGCCAAGACAATAGCCAGGGACAAGCCAGTGAGTACTTTGAATGTACTCGCAAACATTATGAACACGGGTATAATATAACAAATGATAATCATGCTCTAAAATATTCTATGATCACAATGTCAGTCACGAAATAAAAAAATCCATGATGCACGCAAGCGGGTTGTTCATATAAGACATGAATATGCAATCAGAGAATAAAAATAGAGTGCACCGATCGGGTGTCTGAAGCGACGCCTCGAAAGGACAATAATATAAAGCATGCCTCAGTCCGGCTTCTGAGCGACACCACGTAAAGGGCATATAGGTGAAATAAGTAACAAGCGTGCCACAGTCGGGCGCCTGTGCGACACCACATAAAGGGCTTACAAAGTAAATAAATAACAAGTATGCCACAGTTGGGCGTCTCAGCGACACCACATAAAGGGCTTATAAAGTAAATAAATAACAAGCATGCCACAGTCGTGCGTCTGTACGACGCCACATAAAGGGCTTATAGGAAAATAATCACAATGAATATCCAGGAGGTAGAACTGTCCCAGGGATACTCCATAATTAAAATAATATAAAGGGTTAGTCCAAAATAATAATAGTCACAACCATCATAAGTCACAAGTCATGATCCATGTTCTGGTTTAGTAGTTTCTCCTCCGAAGATCGACACTAAGACTGTCACTTGACCCATCCCAGACTGTAGTCCTTAACCATGGACACGGCTATTCGAATAGATAGAATCTCTGCAGAGGGTGTACTCTTTACCCACGAGTAACGGATTCATTTAGTCCATCGGGACTAATTCCGTCTACGGTCTTTTAATTGAAAACACACCTGACCCGCACACACCAGCTTAACTTACCGGCGTCTGGATTCACCCACGACACCTGTCAAGCAAAACTCTAAGTGGGGAGGCTACAACCTCGATTATCACGGGATCAAATTTATACTGCGCGCTACTAAGGGGTGCCCCCTCTCGGTCCCAACCGGAAACACCCATGCCCCCGGACCAGGTGGCATGCCTACCGGATGCAGCCGGTATCTTCCACCATGGCCTCTCTGTACGGTGTTTGTGCTAGAAAGGGGTTAACAACTTACTGAACCGTACCCTACTTGTGGGAGGGACAAGTGGTAGTACGAAACAAGTATGGGGGTTACTGGAACAAGACTCGATCTATGGTCGACTCAGGAGGTTTAAGTATTCCCTGCATGATTAGCATAACAAATATATTTCAATCAACAGATAGAATCACCACTCATCATACCTCATCATGCCATACCGGACACACTCGCCTCGACGAGGAACTAGAGACAGTGGGACGCGGCGACTTGGTGCGCGCGTGTGCAAAACGTGCACTCTGGGCGCGCCCAGAGCATGCACGCCAATTGTTCGGCGAAATGCCAAGGCATGCCAGGAGGCTTGGGTGGGGCTGGGGATCACCAGGTCTAGGCTAGGGTCATCTAGGAGCTTAGTGGACATGTTGGTTTGGTCAGGGGATCGAGTCCACAATGCAAACTAAAAACCAAGCCAGAACTGGCCATGCACACAAGGTGTTTGAGAGAATGCCAGGGGCATCTAGGCAACTCTTGGGGTGGCCAAAAGCTCCAGACCAATGTCTCTTTGGATGTAGGTGATGGTGGCAAGGTTAGTTTTGCAAAAACAGAAACTTGTTAGTGCAAGTTTTTGAGAAAACCAATTCTGGACAGAAAGAAAAGGGCATAGTTTCATGGACCAAAAATACTCCAATGGGTCCACTCTCCTGTACTTAAGGGTTTCGTAGGGAGGACTATAAGCAGGAAAAAGAATCATGGGTAAAAGGGCAAGTCAAAATATGGTTGTAGTAGAAAATGCCAAACTGGACCAGAGAGCAAAAGAGGATGATTTGCTCAAATTTTTCAAACAACACCAGAGGGGTTTTGCACAAAGATGAATAATATACCCCTACTAACATCCCATATTTTGGTGGAAGTTTTAAAGAAATATTTAAATAGGTTGTAGTGCAAAAGTGCAAATTGGACCAGATTTGAAAACTTGGGGTAAAGCTCAAAATCTCCACATGACTAAAGGATATTTTTGCATAAAAGTGATTTAGGGACATCATATGTCATCCCCAAATTTTGGTGAGATTTTTAAATAAATTTATCAAAGGGTTGTAGTACAAATGGGACCCTAAATCTGATGAAAAATCATTTTCAAAGAAATAGAGCTCGGGGAAAATAATTATATAAATAATTCCATTGATAAGAGAAATGTTTTTCTTGAGAGGGTATACAAGTCCAATAATAATGGAAAAGTTTTTACTTGGGGTGAAAACTCCACAACTCAGAAGAAAAGAGAGGTTCTGAAATCAAAAGATAAATTCAGAAAATAAAAAATTTAATTTCCGGGCAAAATTTTAATAAACAAAACATGGTTAAATTTTTTGGGGTGTTACAACACTACCCCCTTAATAAAAATCTCGTCCTCGAGATTTGCTAAGGATTGTTTTGAAAATATTACTCCCATTAGCTGAAACCAAATAGCTTAGTCATAGCACAAACTTTGTGTCGTCGGGGTTGGTTTTTGGTAGCTACGCCCGGATTTAAAAAATGTAATCGTACAGCAACATACGTATGCATGGCTAATATTTAAAATATAGGGGCGCACAAGCAAACAACATTTAACTATGGTGATACAGGATCACCCAGTTACAGGGTGTGGACCGGTACTACTCGAGTGACTTAGTCTACTTCGTTAATATCTAGGTGGGCATGCCTTGTGGACGTCGAGGTTCTCCACGGGTTTCACCGTCGGGGTTAGCTGGAGGGGGTTGAGGAACTGAAGTGTCGGGGTAGCGATGATGACCCTCACGGGGGTTGTTGGCCACAATCCCGTTGGAGCGTGCTCCCAAAAGGCGACGAAGCACTTCTGGGGACATCAAATTATTTTGGTCGATGACTGGGGCAGACCTCAAGGACTCGATCGGTTGTCCGAATAGCACGACTGGGTTGTCGGTGTCGGGCTCATCTTCTCCTCGTGCCGGGGCTCGGTGTATCAATTCTCCACGAGCTGCGATCAGATCAAGAGTGATTTGATCGAACAGATCCTCTAGTGCACTTACATAGAGCACTAGATGCAACAATGCAGGATCCGTCTCGTGATTTCCGTTGGCAACATGGGGTGGCCTACCATACCCGTCACGGCTGGGGTAGCAGTAGAACGAGCGACAGCTAACTCTGGGCGACAAGTGCCAGAGTTGAACTATAGCCTCTCGAGCAGCTAGTTGAATGGCTTGTGGCTCAAAGGAAGTTGTCCTTCCGGTGAACCTGTAGGGGCGTTCTGGAGATAGACCCCTACCATCGACGTGTACGGTGGCCCAGAATTGACGGCTCTCACCGCTCATGGGGTCCTTGGTACACAACATATTCTGGGGGCTCTTCTAATGAAAAGGCACGGCGGATGAGGTTTGCTAGCACGGTCACAAAACCTCCAAGGTTGCTTGCTGTGGTATCATTGTGCACGACGGGGCCAGGCATTATAGATCGGTTTGGGGAAGAGGTTGTGCTGTGCTGGGTTGAGGCTAGCGTGCCCTTTTTATAGAAAAAGGGGACAAAGTCTTCCTTCGCATGCTTGGGATGAGACAAATTAGGTGTCGGTCACTGGCGCGTGATCAACAGGCTAGGCTGATAGGTTGGGCACCGACTGCCAAAAGTGTCGGGTCACTGTGTGGCTATCTTACACAAGAAGCTTGGCCGGGGTCAGGTTAAGGTCTGGTGGGTTGGTTAACCTAGGTTTTTTGACCTGGCTAAGATAGGATTAGCCAATGGTCAGCCTGGCTCTGATACCAAGTTTGTCAGGACCGGATTTTCGGGATATCAATTTCGCAGAAAATGGCCCTTGTGCTCACCAGCCCCAGGATTACTGTTAGCTGATGAGGCACCAACTTGATACAGAAACTCCAAGCAAAGTACATAATGTGTAGTACAAGACCATTCTGGCCTATGAGTATAACAAATGGTTTCTAGTGGTCGATGGCGGAAGCGGTTTGTGGATCATCAGCGTCTATGGGACTCCATTTCCCACAGGAACAGCTGACCTGGATAAATCCTATCTTCGCGAGGCTGCTATCATCATTGCTTAGGTTAAGGGGCTGTCATCGCAAAGCTCCTCTCCAAGCAAGAAATCTGGCCAAGACAATTGCCAGGGACAAGCCAGTGAGTACTTTGAATGTACTCGCAAACATTATGAACACGGGTATAATATAACAAATGATAATCATGCTCTAAAATATTCTATGATCACAATGTCAGTCACGAAATAAAAAAATTCATGATGCACGCAAGCAGGTTGTTCATATAAGACATGAATATGCAATCAGAGAATAAAAATAGAGTGCACCGATCGGGTGTCTGAAGCGACGCCTCGAAAGGACAATAATATAAAGCATGCCTCAGTCGGGCGTCTGATCGACACCACGTAAAGGGCTTATAGGTGAAATAAGTAACAAACATGCCACAGTCGGGCATCTGTGCGACACCACATAAAGGGCTTACAAAGTAAATAAATAACAAGCATGCCACAGTCGGGCGTTTCAGCGACACCACATAAAGGGCTTATAAAGTAAATAAATAACAAGCATGCCACAGTCGTGCGTCTGTGCGACGCCACATAAAGGGCTTATAGGAAAATAATCACAATGAATATCCAGGAGGTAGAACCGTCCCAGGGATACTCAATAATTCAAATAATATAAAGGGTTAGTCCACAATAATAATAATCACAACCATCATGAGTCACAAGTCATGATCCATGTTCTGGTTTAGTAATTTCTCCTCCGAAGACCGACACTAAGACCAACACTTGACCCATCCCAGACTGTAGTCCTTAACCACGGACACGGCTATTCTAATAGATATAATCTCTGTAGAGGGTGTACTCTTTACCCACGAGTGGCGGATTCCTTTAGTCCATCGGGACTAATTCCGTCTATGGTCTTTTAATTGAAAACACACCTGGCCCGCACACGACAGCTTAACTTACCGGCGTCTGGAATCACCCACGATTCCTGTCAAGCAAAACTCTAAGTACAACCTCGAGTAGCATGGGATCAAATTTATACCGCGCACTACTAAGGGGTGCCCCCCTCTCGGTCCCAACCGGAAACACCCATGCCCCCGGACCAGGTGGCATGCCTACCAGATGCGGCCGGTATCTTCCACCATGGCCTCTCTGTACGGTGTGTGCTAGAAAGGGGTTAACAAGTTACTGAACCGTACCCTACCTGCGGCAGGGACAAGTGGTAGTACGAAACAAGTGTGGGGGTTACTGGAACAAGACTCGATCTATGGTCGACTCAGGAGGTTTAAGTATTCCCTGCATGATTAGCATAACAAATATATTTCAATCAACAGACAGAATCACCACTCATCATACCTCATCATGCCATACCGGACACACTCGTCTCGACGAGGAACTAGAGACAAGCTCGTGTCTACCCAAGACAGAGACTTTCTCGGCTTCCTTCCGGTAGTCATGAAAGGCATACGAGGGTGATTACTATCACAAGCATATCCATTTTCAACAGCAAAGAATCTTCATCATGCACTCATGCATATGATCGTATCATCACATAAAATACCGAATGCTCCATGTCAAGGTGGTGTTGTAACCGTATCAAACACACGCAAAAATATTATGCCAGGGTTCAGAATGCTTGCCTTCAAGAGTATGCAATTGGGAGTGCATTTTTGAAAGTTGCCTTCTTCTTCAAAACCCTATGTTGAAAATATTCAAATTAACCCATAGTTTAAAAACAATACAAAAAATTGTCTGAACTGTTTTCAAATAAATATGAAAATAAACTAGACAAAATTTGAGAAAGGTAGGAAAAGGAATCAACTCATTTGGAGTTATATTTAAAAAGTTATAGCCAGTCAAAGTTTAGTCAACTTTCTGTTTAAAAAAACAGAAAAAGAAGAAAAAGAAAAAAACGTTTCGAATAAAAGGACATGTAGGAGACGTACTATGGGATTACGCCTCCACTTACGCCAGCGTGGACCGGCGCTGGGTCACTGGCAGTGGGTCCATGGGGCCCACTAGTCAGGTTTGACCAGTCACCCCTCCCTCCTTCCTCCTCTGCCCGAGCGGAGGCGGGGCTCCGGTGATCAACACCGGCGAACGGCGGCTCCTCGCGAGGTTCTGAGGGCGGGGATGGATCCGCTAGTCTAGGGCGGTCCTCCCGGTGGTTTAAAGGCTGGTGGGGGCGAAGGGAGTCACCGGCGGCGAGCTCTGCGGCGGAGGTGGCTTCGGGAGGTAATGGGGGTTTGGGCTACGGTGGTTCCCGATCGTGTTTGAGCGGCTGGGCAGCTCCGCACGGTCGAGGGGAGTCGGGTGGTGGTGCTAGATGGACGGGGGAGGGCGTGCTCGCGACGAACTGAGCCGGAGAGTGGCGGCGGCCGAACTGGCCGGAGGCGAGGAAGAAGGCTTCCCGCCGTCGCTTGCTGGTCGTGGGGCGCACTAGTGGGATGGTAGAGGTCGCCTGCGTGTCCGGATGGGCTCGGGGCTCCTTTTATAGCGTGATTAGGTCAGTTCCGCGGCGGCCAGAGATAATATCGACGGTGAACCGCCGTTCTGTAGTTGCAGAGCGACGTGGCGGCGACGTGCGCTAGTGGACGAGCTTACGGATGACCTTGAGCTGCTCCAGGGGCAGCTGGGGCGCGCGTATGGCTCGGGCGGCGCCGTCCATGGTAGAGGCCTACTGTGGCCGGCCTCTAGCCGCCGTGGGCGACCTGACGGTGGCGCTGTGGGGCTCCAGGGACGGCTCTACGGTGAGGGAGGGGGCGGGCGTGTTGGCTGCGAGTGGGAGGGACCAGAACGGGCGCGGGGCGACGGTAGTGGGACGCGGTGACTCGGTGCGCGCGCGTGCAAAACGTGCACTCTGGGCGTGCCCAGAGCACACACGCCAACTGTTCGGCGAAATGCCAAGGCATGCCAGGAGGCTTGGGTGGGTCCGGGGATCACCAGGTCTAGGCTAGGGTCATCTAGAAGCTTAGTGGACATGTTGGTTTGGTCAGGGGATCAAGTCCACAATGCAAACTAAAAACCAAGCCAGAACTGGCCATGCACACAAGGTGTTTGACAGAATGCCAGGGGCATCTAGGCAACTCTTGGGGTGGCAAAAAGCTCCAGACCAATGTCTCTTTGGATGTAGGTGATGGTGGCAAAGTTAGTTTGGCAAAAACAGAAACTTGTTAGTGCAAGTTTTTGAGAAAACCAATTCTGGACAGAAAGAAAAGGGCATAGTTTCATGGACCAAAAATACTCCAATGGGTCCACTCTCCTGGACTTAAGAGTTTTGTAGGGAGGACTATAAGCAGGAAAAAGAATCATGGGTAAAAGGGCAAGTCAAAATATGGTTGTAGTAGAAAATGCCAAACTAGACCAGAGAGCAAAAGAGGATGATTTGCTCAAAATTTTCAAACAACACCAGAGGGTTTTTGCACAAAGATGAATAATATACCCCTACTAACATCCCCTAATTTTGGTGGAAGTTTTAAAGAAATATTTAAATAGTTTGTAGTGCAAAAGTGCAAATTGGACCAGATTTGAAAACTTGGGGTAAAGCTCAAAATCTCCAAATGACTAAAGGATATTTTTGCATAAAAGTGATTTAGGGACATCATATGTCATCCCCAAATTTTGGTGGGATTTTTAAATAAATTTATCAAAGGGTTGTAGTGCAATTGGGACCCTAAATCTGATGGAAAATAATTTTCAAAGAAATAGAGCTCAGGGAAAATAACTATATAAATAACTCAACTGATAAGAGAAATGTTTTTCTTGAGAGGGTATACAAGCGCAATAATAATTGAAAAGTTTTTACTTCGGGTGAAAACTCCACAACTCAGAAGAAAAGAGAGGTTTTGAAATCAAAAGATAAATTCAGAAAATAAAAAATTTAATTTCCTGGCAAAATTTTAATAAACCAAACGTGGTTAAATTTTTTGGGGTGTTACAAAACACAGCAAAAAAAACACTAGTTGAATGTAAAACTGTATGCTAGCGGAATACGTACAAAAATAACTAAGGCAACATACACGTGTATGATTGGGAAAATAAGATGGCATTGCAACAGAGCACTAGAACAACACTTCAATGTATAAAAACATGGTATGGTAGACAGATGAAGTACATACTGATGAATAACAATGCATAAGATATTCAGAAGCATGATGTCCAAATTAAGCAGATGGAATTGCGATAGAGTAGAATGACAATACTTGATTTGAAAACATGTTATCATGAATGGAATAGGTACTGAAAAACAGGAAGGCATGACATATTTACATGCATGATAAGCATGCTAAGCACATGGCATTGCAACAGAGTAGATACACTCCAGGACATTATATGCATGTTGTACCCATATCACAGGCCAAGTTAGAGCAAGGACCTTGTGGGGTGAAGAGGATTCATCATCTTTCTGCAAGTCTTCTGAAGAACCGCCTTTACATGTTCCATCATATTGGGTATCATTGACATCAAGTTTATTGGCCTTTACATTGCTCCGTGAGGTTCTTGTGGATATATCAGTGTGTGCAATTATATCTGACATGCATGGAAGACAACTAGTAGTTAGATTTATGTAATGAGTGCACAGGAGACTACATAAATAGTAGGACTGGGGTTAACTAGCAGCAACAGGTCTCATAAACTAAAGGGAGAACACAGATGGAAGCTACAGAATATGTATCATTTGTACTCGAGATTAACTAGATGGCACACAAAAGTATTAAAGAACAACATATGTAATACTAGAAGTGGTATAATACTATAATCACCAGCCTGTGGGATAGCATTGGCTGATGGATGATAACTATGGAACAACATTACCTAAAGAACAAGTATCTTAGCTGAACTATGGAACAACGTGAACTCCTGAACAAGACCTGTAAGAGATCAGCATGAATATACAGTGAAATGTGATGATCTATTTTCCATGCTTAGATGAATAACAAAGCCATAAATGTTGCACACAAGTAAGATGAGGGGACAACCTATCTGGCTGCCATCCATAGGAGTGAGCATCATGTGCTGACTTGTCGATGGCCCTGCAGTTGTTGTGGCTGTCCATGTCGGGCACGCACATTCGATGTAGGGAACTGTTGAGTGGGGACTATAGCTCCCTTCTGGTGTATACTTCCCTTGTTGGAGCAGCTGCAGTGAGTCGGAAGACGGTGTGTTTGAAGATGCAGATAACGGATAATGTTAAGAACGACATATCTCTTGGATCTGAAGAAATACACTAAGATATGAACATCAAGGTACGAGAGTGGTCACACGTCTATTGACTGATACTAAATTGGGGTCACACGATTTTATTTTATTTTGGTACTGTCCGATCTACGCCGGATGGCTTGATGGCCGTCTTGTGCCTCCTGGCTGACACTGTTCGGAATCTTCCCCGAAGAGCCAGCCACTACAAGAAATATGTCAACTAGTGACCTTCTGTCAGTTACCCTGGAAGAATTGGTCATAGATCTATGACCATTTGAGACCAATTGGTCAAAAGCTGTTCGGGGGGCTCCAAAACCCTAAACCATTGCGACCATTTTGGTCAGAAAGGTCATAATTTCCTTACACGAAATGGTCATAAAGCAAACAGTGCTGGTCCGCTGCCTTATTTCTCATTGTTAACAACCAATATAGATGGTCATAGCCTTGTATATTGTGGTGGGTTGTGATGACTAGGCGCCATCTCATCAGTTTTGCCTATGTGTCATGTCCATGTGTCAATTTTTGCCCTAGGTTGTGAAGCAACCTATATTTCTGTTATTCCAAAAATTCCCAAAAAATTCTCATAAATTTTTTGGATCATATCTTTATCAAATATGTCAAAAACCTTCCTTGCCTAGTTCAAAAATAACTCAACAATATTCATTTTCCTATTCTGTTCAGAGCAGCACTTTGTGAAGGAAGTACCATTTTGGCATGTCTAAATTGTATCCATTTTCTACAGTGCTTTCCTCTACCCAAATAACCGTCCTCCACCAAATGCCAGCTCAATCCATTCATTATTTTGAGCCCAGCTTCAAAATTTGTATTTATGTCCAGTGTGGTACTTTGCAAAGCAAGTACCACCTAGGCTCCTCCTTTTGAGCTGAAAATTTGTGAAGACGGTCTTCTTAGTAACTGATCATCCTCAGCCAAAACTCACGCCCATTATCCATGTGCATTTCCCGTACCGCTAATCAAACACTTGGCTGCTTATTCATGTTTGAGCATCGATCGGTCTCCTTGTGAGAATCTTATGTTGTGATTTTCTTCCTAGCACCTACCTAGGGAGTGCCCAACCCACTAGACATGCCTAGTCCATCCAGAACACATGGCAACGCCACAGTCACGTGGTGACCATGCAGCGGGCATGCGAGTTTACGCGCTCTAGAGTTGGGGCCCTCGCCCATCGTCCAAACCTCGACGTATCGCCACCAAACCATGTATTTATGATTAAATAGGTATTTATGTATCTAGAGATGATTTTTGGAAAAAAATAAATGGCAAACTATGAGGCAGCTGCAGTTCAAATTTGACCCACTTCCTACTGAATTGACAGGAATTTGTCTTTTTCACCAGAGGTGGATCAAAACTATTGACACCCAACCATTTTGTCAATTGTGCATTAAATATGGCCTAGTATTTTATAAAATTGATTTGGTCCAATTTTGCAACAAATATATGGTAGGTCCCTCACAAAAAAAACTCATTTCAGGCACTCAGAAAATGGAAAATGAATTTTCCGTGCAAAGAAAATGAAAACTTCCTTAGGCAACATTGTTTGCCATTCCAATATGCACCCTTGTGCACAATATGAGATTATTTGAACAAACTATGCCATGAATGTGGCCATAAGATTGATCATTTGGCTTGAAAGCCATGAATCTTCACGCACGATAGCTCATTTTTGAGAACACTTTTTTAAAATAATTTCCGTATTACAAGTTTATTATTTTTCCTGGAAACTTGGTCACATATAATGACACAATGCGAATGTTTTCCAATTTCTTGATTTTTTTGAATTTTTTATGCCCGTTTCAAAATGCGGTCAAAACGGCGGGCTTGACCGTTCCTAGCTAGTGGTTAAATTTTGGAAAACTTTTGATGTTTCTCTAATTAAATAGATACTTATGTACCTAGAAATTATTTTTGGAAAAAATAAATAGCAAACTATGAGGCAGCTGCAGTTCAAATTTGACCCGCTTCCAGCTGAATCGACGGAAATTTGTCTTTTTCACCAGAGGTGGATCAAAACTTTTTACACCCAACCATTTTGCCAATTGTGCATTATATATGGCCTAGTATTTTATAAAATTGATTAGGTCTAATTTTGCAACAAATATATGGTAGGTCCTTCACAAAAAAAAACTCATTTTAGGCACTCGGAAAATGGAAAATGAATTGTCCGTCCAAAGAAAATGAAAACTTCCTTAGGCAACATTGTTTTTCATTCCAAGACGCACCCTTGTGCACTCTATAAGGTCATTTGAACAAACTATGCCATGAATGTGGCCATGAGATTGATCATTTCGCTTCAAAGCCATGAATCTTTCACACATGATAGCTCATTTCTGAGAACACTTTTTTAAAATAATTACCGTATTACAAGTTTATTATTATTTTTTCAAGAAACTTTGTCACATATAGTGACACAATGCGGAGGTTTTCCATTTTTTTGATTTTTTTTGAATTTTTATGCCCGTTTCAAAATGCGGTCAAAACAGCGGGAATGACCGTTCCTAGCTAGTGGTTGAATCTTGGAATTTTTTTGGTGTTTCTCTGATTAAATAGATACTTATGTACCTAGAAATTATTTTTGGAAAAAATAAAGATCAAACTATGAGGCAGCTGCAGTTCAAATTTTACCCGCTTCCTTCTGAATCGGCGGGAATTTGTCTTTTCCACAAGAGGTGGATCAAAACTTTTTACACCCAACCATTTGGTCAATTGTGCAATAAATATGGCCTAGTATTTTATAAAAATGATATGGTCCAATTTTTCAACAAATATTTGGGAGGTCATTCACAAAAAAACCTCCTTCTAGGCACTCGAAGAATGGAAAATGGTTTTTTCGTCCAAAGAAAATGAAAACTTCCTTAGGCAATATTGTTTGCCATTACAATATGCACCCTTGTGCACAATATGAGATCATTTGAACAAACTATGCCATGAATGTTGCCATAAGATTGATCATTTGGCTTGAAAGCCGTTGATCTCCACACGTGATAGCTCGTTTCTGAGAACACTTTTTTTTTAAATAATTGCCTTATTACAAGTTTAATATTTTTCCTGGGAACTTGCCCACATATATTGACACAATGTGAAGGTTTCCCAATTTTTTGATTTTTTTTTGAAATTTTTATGCCTGTTTCAAAATGCGGTCAAAACGACGGGAATGACCATTCCTAGCTAGTGGTTGAATCTTCGAATTTTTTGATATTTCTCTGATTAAATAGATACTTATGTACCTAGAAATGATTTTGGAAAAAATAAAGAGTAACAACAAGGCAGCTACAGTTCAAATTTGACCCGCTTCCAGCTGAATCGGCGGAAATTTGTCTTTTTCACGAGAGGTGGATCAAAACTTTTTACAACCATTTGGTAAATTAGCATTAAATATGGCCTAGTATTTTAGAAAAATGATTTCGTCCAATTTTGCAACAATTATTTGGGAGGTCCTTCACAAAAAAACCTCCTTTTAGGCACTCAAAAAATGGAAAATGGTTTCTTCGTCCAAAGAAAATGAAAACTCCCTTAGGCAACATTGTTTGGAATTCCAGGATGCACCCTTGTGCACAATATGAGGTCATTTGAACAAACTATGCCATGAATGTGGCCACAAGATTGATCATTTGGCTTGAAAGCCATGAATCTTCACGCATGATAGCTCATTTCTGAGAACACTTTTTTTAAATAATTGTCATATTACAAGTTTATTATTTTTCCTGGTAATTTGGTGACATATGATGACACAATGCGAAGGTTTACCAATTTTTTGATTTTTTTAAATTTTTTATCCCCGTTTCAAAATGCGGTCAAAACGACGGGAATGACCGTTCCTAGCTAGTGGTTGAATCTTGAAAAACTTTTGGTGTTTCTCTGATTAAATAGATACTTATGTACCTAGAAATTATTTTTGGAAAAAAATCCGTAGCAAACTATGAGGCAGCTGCAGTTCAAATTTGACCCGCTTCCTACTGAATCGACTGAAATTTGTCTTTTTCACGAGAGGTGGATCAAATCTTTTGACACACAGCCATTTGGTCAATTATGCATTAAATATGGCCTAATATTTTAGAAAATTGATTTGGTCCAATTTTGCAACAAATATATGGTAGGTCCTTCACAAAAAAACTCATTTTGGACGCTCCAAAAATGGAAAATTGATTTTTCGTTATTCGAGGAATAACACTACTAATTATTTGGAAACTTAACAAGCATTGTCGTAAAAAGAGAAGAAAACTTACCACTGGGCATCGTGGTGCTGCGTTGGAGCTCACGCTGCAATGGAGCTTCGCAGGTCGCCGTGGTGCTGCGTTGGTAGCGCCTATTGTTAATCAATTATGACCATTTTAGATGGTCATAACGTCATCAAAGCCTGCACTTTGTTCTGATTGGTCTATAGGCATGTCACGCGGATCAAGCACTAGAGACCGTCGGATACTGCCAGATCCAACGGCCCACACCCCTCACACTCTCCCCCACAACACCCACCCGAAAGCAGCTTCCCCTGACGTACACCACACGTGGTTGAGGGTACTGACATGTGGGCCTAATTCCTCATGGGCCCACCTGTCAGTGGCCGAATGCCTCCCTCTCCCCCGCACACCACTCACCCACCGCACACCACTCCTTCCCCCTCTCCCCCTCTCCCCTACACACCACTCCTTCCCCACAACCCGCAACCCAAACCCTAACCCCTCCCGTCGGACCGCCGCCGCCACCTACGGCGCCAGATCCCACCTCAAGCCGCTCCTCATCGCCTCGCTCCTCACCTTCCTCGCTGACCACCTGCTCCGCGACCACCTCGTCGCCACTGCCGCCTCCTCCCTCGCCTCCGCGATCTCCGCATCGCTCTTCGACCACCGACAAGATCGAGCCATACCTCTCCCTCTCTCCCATGGCGCCAGATGCGCGCCGTCGTCGAGCTAGATCTGCGCCTCATCGAGCTGGATCCGCGCCTCGTCGAGCCTCCACGGCCACAGCGGGCCTTTCGGATTCGCGCCGTTGTCGAGCTGGATGCGCGCCTCGTCGCGCGGCCTCGTCTGCCTCCGCGGCTGCGTCGTCGGCTTCTACTATTTTGCCAACCCGCTCACCTTTCGCCACGGTCGCCGTCCGTCTGACCTCCCCACGGCCTCGTCGGGAGGCCCTTCCCTCCCAGTCACACCATGGCCAGCTTCCTCAAGGTAACCCCTTCTCCCACTCGACCAAATGGGTTATTTGATGTTTATGAGGTAGTAACATAGTTTTGAGATGCAAGTGATGTTGATTTTGTTCATCTAGGTATGTGTAGTTGATTCATATTTCTCCTGTCCTTGTGCAGGGGAAGTTTTCATCCCTATAGCAGAGTAGAAGGGCTTCACTTCATCATACCATCTAGGAAAGGTGCGTGGTGGTTGCAAGCCATGGAGGGGAGGCGGTCCTGTTCAACATCGGCCACACAAACCACCACAGTGAGCTACTGCTGCTCCTCTCCTTCCTCTGCTATCCATGCTCTGTTTCATGCCATCGTACAATGGATGATTGAGGGTTAGTTAGGATTCTTAAAAAATGCCTTAGCTATCAATGGAACAAAGTATACTGGATTGAAGTTTGGCTAAATGAACCGAGGATTACAAATTATAGTCCTACTCATTTATGTCTTTCATCATGTAACTTTGGACAATACAAGATAAATAAGAAGTTATTAACTGCAACCTTGTTATGCATTGAGATGTCATCAAGAATTTTGATTAGGAAGATCTACCAAGCTTAGAAGGAATAGTTTTGAATTTGAAGAAAATCAATGTATATGTTCTTTTCAATTGGTTGGTTACTTTCTATCATGCTTTGCTTATGTTATCATAAATGGTGATGTGTGTTCAGGTAGGCGGAGTAGAAAGTTTTAGAAGAGCACAAATCATGTGGCTTGCTGCTTGTCTAATTGAACACCTGCTGCTGCTGTTGTGACACCATGGCTGGGCTGTCCAGTGGGCCGTGCCTGCTTACCTGGCAGCAGAGGCGGCGGATACAAGTTTTCTCCACTGTTGCAACTCATCTCCAAGTCCTGCAGCCTGGATCATCTCTGTCACCAGCGCCTAGCTACAGCCTATGTCTGAAGTCTGAACCTCTCTTGTGTACTCCATGTTTACTGAATTTCACTGAATTTACTGAATGTGCATGTGAATCTCAAAAGTATCCATAGTGTGTGTGTGTGTTCGAGTGTAGGAGTGCAAATGGGCACCCTTTAGGGTATTCTGTGACCCTCTTTAGTTCAACTAAATGAACTGAATTATCAGAAGTCACATAACTTTAAAAAAATTAGTTCATTTGGATAAACTAAAAAGGTTGAGAGGGTACTCTGAGCGGCATAAAGTTGCATCCCTTCTCAAGTGACTATTCTGGTTCTAGATATAAATACTATGTTGCAAACTGATAATTGTATTGTAGATAACTATAAAACAAAACCTACTGCGTGTACTTCTCTTGGGGAGTGCCTGTAGAGCTTATTATTCATGCCTATTTATGGTCAAATTAGAAATATATTCCAATGTGTCTTTATGTTTGGCATCCACCATTCACTGGCATCTGCCATTCTGGTTCTAGATATACTTACATCGCTTCATTCAAATTTGACGCCCAGCTTGTAGTTTTGAAATGTTTCCTTCTGCTAGATTTGACGCCCAGCTGGTATCTTTGAAATGTTTCCTTTTGCTTGATGAATCATTAGTTGTGCTTCTAATAATGTTTTCTGCCAGTACCTTAACTTTGGAGCTAGCTATTTACTATTTTCAGTGTACTAACCAATCCACTTTTCAGGTTGTCAATTTGGAGCTAGCTATTTACTGTCAGTGCATTCAACAACCTGACCTCCACGGCTCCACGCATGGTTGACTGGTTGAGCTCTGAGCTAGCATGACCATGGAGGCGGCTCTCGTCAGCGTGGCGACGAGGGTCCTCAAACCTGTCATAGCGAAGCTGATCGTTCAGCTTGGCAATGAGTACTAGCGTTTGCACCCTCCCCTCCCCTCATCTGCTATTTCCTTACCATCCCTGAACCCATCTCTTACAAGTTGTATGATTACGCCATTTTGCTGTTATACCGGGTAGTAGCTATTGTCCTGCTCATGCCCCTGTTTGGTTGGGGGTGTTGATGAAATGCTAGGGTTAATTAAAGGGTTCTTGGTTAGCACTCCTTTGAAGTTTAGTTGATTTTCTCACAGTCTATCATCATGCCTTAAGTTTGGTTGTTGTTCTGAAATTTACACGGTTTAGGTTTTAATCAATTGGCATGTTCGTGTTAGTTGTTATGGAGTAAATATGATAAGAAAAGTTTTGGGGTTTTTGTAGTAGTTGTAACAGTAGCAACGGAAAAGTAAATAAGCGAAGAACAATATGTGAAAAGCTCATAGGCAATGGATAAGTGATGGATAATTATGCCGGATGGGATTCCTCATGTAATAGTTATAACATAGGGTGACACGGAACTAGCTCCATTTCATCAATGTAATATAGGCATGTATTCCTTAAATAGTCATAGGTTCTTATGGAAAAGAACTTGCATCACATCTTTTGTCCTACCCTCCTATGGCAGCGGGGTCCTAGCGGAAACTAAGGGATATTAAGGCCTCCTTTTAATAGAGAACTGGAACAAAGCATTAGCACATAGTGAAAACATGAACTCCTCAAACTACGGTCATCACCGAGAAGTATCCCTATTATTGTCACTTCGGGGTTGTCGGATCATAACACATAATAGGTGACTATAGACTTGCAAGATAGGATCAAGAACACACATATATTCATGAAAACATAATAGGTTCAGATCTGAAATCATGGCACTCGGGCCCTAGTGAAAAGCATTAGGCATAGCAAAGTCATAGCAACATCAATCTCAGAATATAGTGGATACTAGGGATCAAACCCTAACAAAACTAACTTGATTACATGGTAAATCTCATCCAACCCATCACCGTCCAACAAGCCTACGATGGAATTACTCATGCACGGCGGTGAGCATCATGAAAATGGTGATGGAGGATGGTTGATGATGACGACGGCGACGAATCCCCCTCTCCGGAGCCCCGAACGGACTCCAGATGAGCCCTCCCGAGAGAGATTAGGGCTTGGCGGCGGCTCCATGTCGTATAACGCGATGAAACTTTCTCTATGATTCTTTCTCCCCGAACGTGAATATATGGAGTTGGAGTTGAGGTCGGTGGAGGTCCAGGGGGCCCACGAGATAGGGGGCGTGCCCTATAGGGGGGGGGGGGCGCCCCCTGTCTCGTGGACAGGCCGTGGGCCCCCTGGTGTATTTCTTTCGCCCAGAAATTCTTTTTAATTCCAAAAAGTGCCTCCGTGGATTTTCAGGACATTCTAGAACTTTTCTTTTCTACACATAAAACAACACCATGGCAGTTCTGCTGAAAACAGCGTCAGTCCGGGTTAGTTTCATTCAAATCATGCAAGTTAGAGTCCAAAACAAGGGCAAAAGTGTTTGGAAAAGTAGATACGTTGGAGACGTATCATGGGATTGGAGAGGTCATGACTTTAAATAGTATTGAACCCACTATGTCGGATTTCAAGGAATTTGATTATGATAATTGTTCTTTAGAAGGTTGTATTTCCTTGTTGCAATCCGTTGTTAATTCTCCTCACGCTTATAGTCAAAATAAAGCTTTTACCAAACATATCGTTGATGCCGTGATGCAATCTTATGATGAAAAACTTAAGTTGGAAGTTTCTATACCTAGAAAACTTAATGATGAGTGGGAACCTACTATAAAGATTAGAATTAAAGATCATGAGTGTTTTGCTTTGTGTGATTTGGGTGATAGTGTTTCCACGATTCCGAAAACTTTATGTGATATTCTAGGTTTCCATGATCTTGATGATTGCTCTCTAAATTTGCACCTTGCGGATTCCACCATTAAAAAGCCAATGGGAATGATCAATGATGTTCTCGTTGTTGCAAATAGAAATTTGGTGCCCGTAGATTTTATCGTTCTTGATATAGATCGCAATCTTTCTTGCCCTATTATTCTTGGTAGACCTTTCCTTAGAACGATTGGTGCGATTATTGATATGAAGGAAGGGAATATTAGATTACAATTTCCATTAATGAAGGGCATGGAGCACTTTCCAAGAAAGAAAGTCAAATTACCTTATGAATCTATTATGCGATCTACTTATGAATTGAGTGCCAAAGATGGCACTACTTAGATCTATCTTCGCTTTTATGCCTAGCTAGGGGCGTTAAACGATAGCGCTAGTTGAGAAGCAACCCAATTTTATTTGTGTTTTTTGTTTTTGTTTCTGTTTAGTAATAAATTTTGCATCTACCTTCTGTTTAGATGTGTTTTTATGTTTTAAATAGTGTTTGTGCCAAGTAGAACCTATAGGATAACCTATGGTGATAGTTAATTTGATTCTGCTGAAAAACATTAACTTTGCACACACAAAAATAGTTTTGTTAAATCACAGAAATGCGCTTTTGCGTTGATTCTTTTTTTTTCTGATCAATAGACACATTTCCCAGGACTTCCTATTTTGGTAGGAATTTTAGAGTTCCATAAGTTTTTCGTGTGTTGTTTGCTTATTTTGATGCATCTATGGCTAGTAAAATAGTTTATAAACCATAGAGAAGTTGGAATACAATAGGTTTAACACCAAAATAAATAAAGAATGAGTTCATTATAGTACCTTATGTGGTGGTTTGTTTTCTTTCACTAACGGAGCTTATAAGATTTCCTGTTGAGTTTTGTGTTGTGAAGTTTTCAAGTTTTGGGTAAAGCTTTGATGGACTATGGAATAAGGAGTGGCAAGAGCCTAAGCTTGGGGATGTCCAAGGCACCCCAAGATATTCTAGAATAGACAAAATCCTAAGCTTGGGGATGCCCCGGGAAGGCATCCCCTCTTTTGTGTTCGTTCATTGGTAACTTTACTTGGAGCTATATTTTTATTCGCCACATGATATGTGTTTTGCTTGGAGCGTCGTGTATTATATTAGTCTTTGCTTTTTAGTTTACCACAATCATCCTTGCTGTATACACCCTTTGGGAGAAGCCCACTTGATTAGAATTACCTAGAATACTCTATGTGCTTCACTTATATCTGTTGACCTTGATAGTTTTTGCTCTAGTGCTTCACTTATATCTTTTAGAGAACGGCGGTGGCTTAATTTTGAAGAAATTGCTAGTCTCTCATGCTTCAGTTATATTATTTTGAAAGTCTTTTAGAACAGCATGATATTTGCTATGGTTATAAAATTGGTCCTAGAATGGTAGGCATCCAAGTTGGGTATAATAAAAACTATCATAGGAAGTGCATAAAACACTAGGATCAATTTGATGCTTGATAATTGTTTTGAGATATGGAGGTAGTAATGTTAGAGTCATGCTAGTGGGTAATTATGAAATTGAGAAATACTTATGTTGAAGTTGGCAAGTCCCGTAGCATGCACGTATGTCGGTAGGAAACGACACCTATGGGATCACTAGAATCCCTACTACGGTTGCGGGGCGCTGGATCGTGAGAAGAGCGGGACTAGTAGACAGCACAAAGGGGATTTTACCCAGGTTCGGGCCGCAAAGATGCGTAAAACCCTACGATCCTGCTTTGGTGGATGTATTTAGTGTTCTTGAGCTCTTGAACTAGCTCTGGGTGCTGCCAGTTCGAAGAGCGAATCCTCTCCAAAGCACCATGGGCCTCCTTTTATAGGCGAAAGGGGCTGCCACAGTGGCACACAGGAGGTGGTAAGTGCTACAGTGTTGTGAGCTTGTCGCTGGTATTACAGGACAAAGTGCATTTAATGCGAGGCTTAGGTGTCCCTTCACTTTATCGGGGACGGGAGCGAGGCCCGTCCCGTCCGTCGCCGCTCCTCGTTGCCTTGACATGCGCCCTGGCCAGCGATGCATGCAGTGCCATGTAGGCAGGCAGGCAGCTGAGGTGGCGCGGTGGTGGAGCCTCCACGAAGGGCTGCATATTGCCACGTAGGTGCCTGCCCAGCTGGTTGGGCGGCAGCTGCATGCGAACAGCAGCGGAGACTTAGCTGGCGTGGGCCTGGTAGTGGCCTCGCTGGCACGCTTGGCAAGGGCCTTGCCGGGTGGCCCGACAAGGGTCTTGCCGCGACACGCTGTTATCCCCGGCAAGGGCCTTGCCGGGGGTCTCGTGGGCTTCCTCGGCAAGAACCCTGCCGAGGATTGTTGCCTTCCTATCCTCATTTGATCTTGACTATTCTTTGTCTTCACAAAGATCTGCATGCCACCACGGAGGTGCCTCCTGAGCTCCGTCCCAATGCGTTTGTCTAGCGTTGGTGGGCTCAAAGGTGGCTTGCTCAGCTAGTGTGGATGAGCTGACTCGGCAAGGGTCTTGCCGGGGCCACTGAGGCTGCCCCGGCAAGTGTCCTTGCCATGGAAACCTGCTTTGTCCGTCCGATCTTGGTGGCCTTGGTCCTTGTCGTTGCTTTGTTTTCCTTGTGCCTTCGGCTTCTATCGGGCTTCCCTTTCCTGCCCTGTTATGCGTGGCCGTGGCGGGTGGCTCTGACTGCCCGTGCACAAGTAAAGGGGTCAAAAGGAGAGCCCCTACTTTTGTACACCAACAGGAGCCCCCGGGCCCGGGCCATACATAAGCGCAACACGTTGTTGGGCCAGGCCCGGAACGGTGCACGGGCAGTTGGGGCGGATTTTTACGGAGGTAACTGTTCCTTCCACCGCGCTTCCCCATGACTCGCGTTGAACGTGCGACGTTGGGGTCGGATGCGCACAAGACGGAAGCATGCTGGCGTCATCCCGTGGTGGACAGTAAAGACGCAGCTTGCGTGTCTCTTTGAGACCGCATGGCCGCTGCTCATTTACTGCCCTCGTTTGGGAACCGTCGCTCCACGTGTCCCAGTGCGCCTATCCCTTGCACCATGTTCATTGCATGCATGATGCAGGGCGAATGACAGGCGCGCGGGATGTGGGAAGTTGTACGCGTGCGTGGGTCTATTCCCACGTGCCTTCAATGGAGCGAGGAGGGCGGTCGACGGCCCCGCTTGCTGTCACTTCAACGGGCCGGATTGGCCGAGAGGGGCCGGCCAAGCCTCGCCCCCGCCCCTTTATAAAGAGGGGAGCGGGAGGAACGGTGCCTCTCAACCCTTCGCCATCTGCCTCTCCCCATTCCTACTTCCTCCTTTCTTCTGCCATGGCGAGGGGGCGTGGCGACGCTTCATAGGTGGCGGTGAGGGTCTCGGCTCGACAACACATTGCTCCTCACCCGGAGCTCGTGGTGGCGGAGCCGCCTGTTAGAGGGAGGGGGTGACATCGAGGCCGCCTTGGCGCTCGAGGGAGAGGAGGACAGGGCGGCAGATCGGCTTTGCCTCCGCCAGCGGCCCCTCCTCCGGTGGACGGCCACGCCGGGGACAACCCTTGCTAGTTCTTCATCAGGCTGCACCAGCCGCCGCACCGTCGTCTTCGCCTCCCGACTCCGTTTGCGTGGGAGATGGAGCTGGATCCACTGCAGGCGTTGCGGCAGCATATGAGGGGTTGTGCGAACAGCAACACATGGGCCGATGTCGAGTTCCCCGCCCCTCATGTCATGTACCTCCGTCGAGGGTGGAGGACCTTTGCCCGTGTCCATAGCTTGACGAAGGGGCTCACTCTCCATTTTAAATTAATGGAGGGTGGCCTCCTCTCTGTCAAGATCTCCGGGCACTTCGGCACTCGCGTAAGGTGCTGCGTGGAGAGCTCCTCCGATGATGAAGATTCCTCCTTGAGCAAGGGTGATGAGAAGGACAGCGTCAGCAATGACGAGGGTAGCGGGTGGCAGGATGACGGGTCCAACTAGGTGTCGGTCGCTGCTCCGGGTGGCACCGGCGACCCCATCATCCGTGTCGCCGGCTCCTTGAACTTCTCAGAGTCGCCTCCTTGGGCGGCTGGCGCGGGGAGGCTGTGGAAGAGGAAGAGGGCGGGCGTCAAGGCCGTCAAGTCGGAGTACGCGGGCACCGACGCCTTCGTCGCGTATTGACATCCTGCCGCCTCGTCTTCGAGCTCTTCCTCCGGTGCCGCCATCACCATCCAGCCTTTGGACGGCCACCGAGATGTTCTCTTGGTGTCTTCTGCTACTCGTAGCTCGTCTAGGCGCCCCTTTTGCCCTTCTGCCTTCTTGTTTCATTTCCTGAGGAGAGGGACAAGAAAGGGATTACGGGAATCTTATCTCTTTTTAGTCTTGCAAGCCTTCGGGCCTTTGTTAACTTTAGAACTTGTAATCCCCTTGCTCATGTTTTTCATTTCGTATGAACTGTACCTGTACGGGATGTTTGTCGGGTTATTTCTTTCGCGGGTGGAACCCACGACAAGGAGCGAACCCTCGTTATTTTTTTAAGATAAACGTTTTTTCAGCCGGCAACAGGCCTTGCCGTCCCCCCACTTCGCTCGACCTTTCTCACGCCCTTGGCAGAGGCAGGGATGAGGTGGCCTTGGGCTCCTCATTCCATTTCCTTGCTGCCGCGGCTACGACCAAATTCGGCCCCAGGAGATAATCCTTGGGTTCGGAAAGAGGGGAGCACGATAGCTTGGATATAAAACGTGGTTCTATATACCCCAGTTCATAACGAAATGCATGATAGAGGATAAAAGACTTATTTGGATCTGCAGCCCCCGGCAACCTTGACTTGCCGTGGACGGATCCTTGTATTTGCAGCCCCCGGCAACCTTGGCTTGTCGGGGTCGTCGGGGCACCGGTCCGTTCCTCTCTTCCAAACAGCTTAGCAGAAATACTTACGTGTCCTGCGAACCAAAAAGGACATGGAAGAAACAGAGAGATGCACACTCGACCTCTAAGCTAGGGGTTAGCCGTTGCCAAGCACTATCAACCCTAACCGAGGAGGAGACTCGACCTAGCATGCATGCTATAACTTAGGGCGCCAGCGCTTCGTTTTATTAGTGCTCAAAGTCTGCGCCTGGCATTGTACAAAGGGTCACATGCCTTGCCGGCAATTGTACAAAAGGGTGGCCTGCCGGGAGGCCCGGCAGCCGTGCCGTATGGGTAAAACTTGCAAAGATGCTCGATGTTCCAGGAGTTACTCACTGGAACGGCATCTTCGGTCTCCAGGCGGACTGCGCCGGGCCTGGTGACTCGTGTTACCCAATAAAGGCCTTCCCACTTTGGCGTCAACTTGTTGGAATTCTTGGCCGACTGAACGTGCCGAAGAACAAGGTCGCCTTCCTCAACGCTCTAGGCACGGACCTTGCAGCTATGGTAGCGGTGGAAGGTTTGCCGGTAGCGTGCTGCTCTCACAGCCGCCCGGAGACGATCTTCCTCAAGGAGAGTTGCGTCATCTTGCCGCAATCGCTCTTGCTCAAACACATCATAAGAGAGCACTCGAGGTGACCCGTATATGAGTTCTGTGGGGAGAACTGCTTCTGCCCCGTAGACCAGGGCAAAGGGTATCTGGCCGGCGGCTCGACTTGGCGTTGTTCTGATCGACCAAAGAACCGCCAACAACTCATCAATCCAGCGTCTTCCACTTTTGTGCAGCCTATCAAAAGTCTTCGTTCTTAAGCCTTGCAGGACTTCAGCATTTGCTCTCTCCGCTTGGCCGTTGCTCCGTGGATGTGCCACGGAGGCAAAATAGACCCTACTGATGAGATCCTCAATTTATTGCATGAAGGCGTGGCTTGCCATTGTCGGTGATGATCCAGTTGGGTATCCCAAAACGGCACACTAGTCCCTTGAAGAACTTGATGGCTGACTGCGCCGTCACCTTCCTCACTACTTCCACTTCTGGCCACTTTATGAACTTGTCGATTGCGACGTACAATACTCAAAGCCCCCGACAACACGAGGGAAGGGGCCCAATATGCCTAGTCCCCAGACCGAGAAGGGCCAGGAGAGAGGGATAGTTTGAAGGCCTTGAGCTGGTTGATGAAGCTTCTTTGAATGGAACTGGCACGCTTCACACTTGGTTACTAGTGCCATCGCATCCTGGAGGGCGGTGGGCCAGAAGAAACCTTGCAGGAGTGCCTTGCCGGTGAGGGCCGTCGACCCTATGTGGGAGCCACATATGCCTCCATGTATCTCTGCCAACAACTTTAGTCCTTCCTCCCGGGAGATGCACTTCAATTTCACCCCATTCGGTCTTTTTCTGTACAATACGTTATCAACGAATTGGTACAGAGCAGACCAGTGGGCTACTCTTTCTGCCTCTTCTTGCTCCTCAGGAAGCTCTCCTTTTTGAGGAATCGGACGGTGTGCTGCGCCCATGCCGGAGCCTGTGGCTCGACGACCAGGACCAAAGGCATCTCTTCTGCCACGGGAGCGGCCGTCTCCACGGCCATGATCTAAGGTCCTGCCGGAGTCGGTTGTCCCGCGGCAGGATCGACATCCACGGCAACATCTTCGCCGGTGGCTCTGGGAGCTCGGTGGGGAAGTACTTGCCGGAGCCTAGCTTCCTCCGCTTGTTTGGCCCGGTTGACGGCTCAACGGATGGTTGAGATAACTGAAGTACAAAAGTACCTGGTTCCACAGGTAGCTTCAGGGCAGCGTGTTTTGACAGGTAGTCGGCGATGTCGTTCTCCGTCCGAGGGACATGCTCCGCATGGATACTGTCAAAGCGCTCCTCCAGTTTCCTCACCTCATCTACGTAAGCTTCCATCAACGGGCTTTGATAATCTTTGTTGACCTGCCTGCGGACGAGTTGCGAGTCACCCTTGACGATGAGCTTTTTAACTCTTAGGTCCGCCGCGATCCTGAGAGCGGCAAGCAAACCCTCGTACTCGGCGGTGTTGTTGGTTGACATCTCCCGGGGAAAGTGCATTTGGATGACGTACTTGAGGTTCTCTCCGGTGGGTGCGACAAGCAGCACACCAGCACCGGCGCCTTGCAGCGAAAAGGCCCCATCAAAGTACATGATCCAGTTGCCGCTTGTTTCCTCGCCGGGGAGAGTAGTCTCCTGTACCTCTTCGTCAGGCGTCGAGGTCCATTCCGCAACTAATTCCGCCAAGACTCTGCTCTGGATCGTCGAGGTACTTTTAAACTTTAGACCAAAACTTGACAGCTCCAGGGCCCATTCCACGATCCTTCCTGTTGCATCTGGGTTATGCAGTATCCGTTGCAATGGAAGGCGGGTAACCACGGTGATCTTGTGCGCTTGGAAGTAGTGGCGCAGCTTCCTCGAGGCCATAAGGAGGCCGAAGAGCAATTTTTGCACACCTGAATACCTCGACCTAGCTCCCTGCAAGAGGGAGCTGACGGTGTAAACCGGGTGCTGCACCATCTTCTTCCTTTGCGCCACTTCACTTGGCCGTGCAGGTCCTGTCGTACCGGCGCCAGTCTTGCTGGGACCGAGCCCTGCTGGGGACTCATTCTTGCCGGGACCGAGCCCTGCCGGGAAGGGTTCTGGCCCACCAACCGTTGACTTTGCCGCTGCTGCTGTCTCCTCATCGACCTCTCTCTGTACCACCAATGCGGCGCTAACCACTTGGTTTTTTGCCGCTAGATATAGCAGAAACGGTTCTTGTGGTTTGGCCGCAACCAGCACCGGGGCAGAGGAGAGGTACTTCTTCAAGTCTTGCAACACCGCCTCGGCCTCTAGGGTCCACTCCACTAGGCCTGTCTTCTTTAAGATCTTGAAAAAGGGGAGGGCATGCTCCGCGGATTTGGAGATGAATCTGCTCATGGCGGCAACGCAGCCAGTGAGCCGACGCACGTCCTTGATCCGTTTGGGTGCCTCAATCTGCTCGATGGCCCTAATCTTGTCTGGGTTTGCCTCAATCCCGCGCTGCGACACAAAGAACCCGAGAAGCTTGCCAGACGAGACACCGAAGACACACTTCTCAGGGTTCAATTTGAGGTCGATCTTGCACGGGTTTCTGAATGTTTCATCCAGATCTTGCATTAGTGTTGCTTTGTCCTTGGTTTTGACCACTATGCCATCCATATAAGCTTCCATATTTCTATGTAGTTGGGGTTCAAAACCAATTTGGACTGCTCTTGCAAAGGTTGAGCCAGCACTCTTCAACCCAAAAGGCATCCATAAAAAGCAATACGTACCACATGGGGTGATGAATGCTATCTTTTCCTCATCTTCTTTTGTCATGAAGATCTGGTGGTATCCTGAGTAGGCGTCAAGGAATGATAACAGGTCACACCCAGCCGTGGAGTCAACAATCTGGTCGATGCGTGGTAACGGGAAGGGATCCTTTGGACATGCCTTATTGATGTCTGTGTAATCAATACACAGCCTCCACTTCCCATTGGCCTTGCGCACTACTATCGGATTGGCCAACCACGTCGGATGGAGTACTCCTCTCACCAAGCCTGCCGCCTCTAGCTTTCTGATTTCCTCAATGATGAACTCATGCCTCTCTCCAGAGCTTGCTTCCTGACCTTCTGCTTGACGGGCCGTGCACGAGGACAGACAGCAAGGTGGTGCTCAATCACCTCCCTGGGAACGCCGGGGATGTCGGAGGCTTGCCATGCAAACACATCGACATTCGCCCGCAGGAAGGCGACGAGCTCGCTTTCCTATTTGCCATCGAGGGTGGAGCTTATGGTAAAAGCTCACCCCGTGCCGTCCTCCTTGACGGGCACCTTCTTGGTCTCTAGTGGTGTGGTCTGGACTTCTTGCTCTTGCCGGCGGAGCTCTCTGGCACGTTCTCAACGGGAGCGCAACACCCCGAAGAGGTGCGCTTACCGGAGTGGGTGCAAGAGGTCTCGCCGGTCTTCTCCCCCCTCGGGGCTCCATCGGCAGGAGCAGGTGCCTTAGCGGCAGCTGCTGCAACTGCTTCCCGATAGAGTTGGTCGGCGCAGATCAGTGCATCTTTCTTGTCGGAGGGGACGGTGATGATGTTCATCGGCCCGGGCATCTTTAGCATGTTGTAGGCATAGTGTGAAGCCGCCATGAACTTGGCTAGTGCCGAGCAGCCGAGGATCCCGTTGTAAGGCAAGGGGATCTCGGCTACATCAAAAACAATCCTTTCCATCATGTGGTTCAGTTCGCCTCCGAATGTCACGAGCAGTGTGACCTTTCCCTTTGGCTGGCTCCTCCCCGGGATTAACCCCTTGGAACATGCCCGTTTCCTCGAGGTCTCCATCGGGGATCTGCAGCCTTTTGACCACAACAGGCGAGATCAAGTTCAGGCCGGCCTCGCCGTCAACCAACATCCCCGTAACAGGTGAACCCAACAATGGCAAGCACCCGACCGCAGTAGTGCGGTCAGGGTGGTCCTTGGTGTCGAAGATGATGGGCGCGCTGGACCATTTTAGCGGCTTCCGTGCGTCGAACGATGGCTCCACCGCCGTAATCTCACGCGCCCACTGCTGGAGTTAGCGGTGGGATGTATGCAGTAAGGCGCCACCATCAACGCACATGGCCTCTGTGGCTTTCTGAAACTCGTGGTCGCCGGACTCATCGTCCTCATCATGATCATCGTCTTCCTGCTTCTTGTCGCGGCCTCGGGCGGGCCTCTCATGCTGATTGTCCTTGCCGCGGCGGCCCCCTTGGCCGCCATGCTTCTTGCCGGATCCCTCGGCACCATCTGGGCCTTTCTCCTTGTCCCGCCGCTCATACTCGGCTTTCTGCTTCTCGGCGAGCAGCTCTACCTGCCGGCAGTTTTGGAGGTCATGGCCCTTGGTGCGGTGGATCTTGCAGTACTGCTTGTCGGAGCCTCCTGGCATTTCAGCAGCCACCAAGGCCCGGCAAGTGACACACCCGGCAACCTCCTTGTCGGGGTCGCTCGCTTTGGTCTTCTTGGTGGCGCCGGTGTCGTCGGATCCCTCAACGGCAAGCACGGCTTTGCCTTTGTGCTTCCTGTTATGGCGCCGGCCCTTCTTTGCTGGGGTGGCGGTGTCGCCAGTGGAGTCGGTTTCTGCACCGGCATCTTTGCTGGGGTACTTCCTCCCCTCTTCAGCGTGAGTGCATCGATCGGCCAGGACATAAAGCTCGGCCACATCCTTGACCTTGTTCATCACCAGCTCTTCACGCATCTTGTGGTTGCGCACATTCTGATGGAACGCACTGAACACGGTGGCGGGATGAACATCGGGGATGTTGTACTGCACCCGGCTGAACCTTTTGGGGGATGATGTGTAAATCACTCGCCTGGCCATGAGCTTGGTGACCTCGGGTAAAGGCGCCAACAAACTCATGGCACAGATCCGCCCAAGAAGAGATGGAATCCACCGGCAAGTGCATCAACCATGACATAACATTAGGCTTGAGTGCCAACGGGAAGTAGTAGGCAAGCACCTTATCGTCGCAGGCCCCAGCAGCTTGCATCGCGATGGTGTAGATGCTGAGGAACCCTGATGGGTGAGTGTTGCCGTTGTACTTCTCGCCAACGTCTGGCTTGAAAGTACGTGGGAGGGTCACTGGAAGTGCCGCAGCTCACGGGTGAAAGCCGAATAACCCACCTCGTAGTGTAGGCCACCGCAGCCACCCGGCGCTGGGTGGTCCGTAGCAGGCCCTACCCGCCTGTCCGACTGGTGGCGCGCGTCATGTTGGCGCTCGATGGTAGTTCGAGCGTCCTCATGAACCCGCTCCCGAAGGACTTGATGCTGATCGTGGTTGGTTCGCGGGTCGGACGACGCGATGGAGATATCATCATGAGCGTCGTTGTGATGGGCCGACGCCCGGGGTGGCTGGGATGGAGGTGGGGAGTACACCGTGGCCGCATCGCCGCCGGCACGGCCTCCGCTGGCATGCGGTGGCCCGGCGGAGCGACGGCCTATGGGTCTCTCCGTCCGCAACTCATCATTGTTGGCGATGCCGATGAGGCTCCAGACGGTGGCCCTCCATTCGTTGAGCTTCTCTGTGGTGGGAGAAAAATCAAGGAGCAGCTGCGCGCGTACTAGGGCTTCCGCTGGCGTGGGTGGCGGCGAAAGCTGGGTGGACAGCGATGCGCCTCAACTTCTAACCACGTTAGAAGGAGCTGCGTCACGGCCAAGCAGCCATTCTCCACCTCCGTCAGCACCTCGGCGTGCATGCTGGCCCTCCTCATCATGTGATGGGCGCACAGGACTCTTCCCAGGGCAGCGCGCAGGGTCACCGGCAGGGTGACACTGCTCATCACGCACAACTTGAGAAGAGCGTGCCGTGGACGCCGGTGTTGGTGTCTTGGAGGTCGCCATGCCGCCGTCTGGCGGGATGGCGGCACCCCTGGAGGGCCCCGCGCCACCTGCGGGGGCCGACTCCGTCTCTAGAGCCCGCGACTGGTGGCTCATCGCCTAGCGCGCGAACGACGCCACTCGCCAGGCCCGGACCGCCAGGGTGATGTGGATGTTCGCAGGCCGCGCCACGGGTTCTCTCCCCGACTGGCCCGCTACTGGTCCGCACCGGTACTGGCAATCCGGTCCCGGACGAACCGATCGCCGTGGTCGTCTTCTTCTTAGGAGTCATGGTGATGAAGAGAAGCTAGGTTAACTGCTGGACCAGATTCTTACAATCTGGGCTCCCCCTACCTGGCGCGCCAAAGATGTTAGTGGGAAACAACACCTATGGAATCACTGGAATCCCTACTACGGTTGCGGGGCCCTGGATCGTGAGAAGAGCGGGACTAGTAGACAGGACAAAGGGGATTTTACCAAGGTTCGGGCCGCAAAGATGCGTAAAACCCTACGATCTTGCTTTGGTGGATGTATTTAGTGTTCTTGAGCTCTTGAACTAGCTCTGGGTGCTACCAAGTTCGGAAGAGCTGAATCCCTCTCTAGTGTGCCATGGGCCTCCTTTTATAGGTGAAAGGGGCTGCCACAGTGGCACACAGGAGGTGAAAAGTGCTACAGCATTGTGAGCTTATCGCTGGTATTATAGGACAAAGTGCATTTAATGTGAGGCTTAGGTGTCCCTTCACTTTATCGGGGACGGGAGCGAGGCCCGTCCCGTCCGTCGCCGCTCCTCCTTGCCTTGACACGCGCCCTGGCCAGCGATGCATGCGGTGCCACGTAGGTAGGCAGGCAGCTAAGGTGGCGCGGTGGTGGAGCCTCCACGAAGGGCTGCATGTTACCACGCAGGTGCCTGCCTAGCTGGTTGGGTCGGCAGCTGCATGCGAATGGCGGCGGAGACTTAGCTGGCGTGGGCCTGGCAGTGGCCCCGCTAGCGTGCTTGGCGAGGGCCTTGCCGGGTGGCCCGGCAAGGGTCTTGCCGCGGCACGCCGTCATCCCCGGCAAGGGCCTTGCCGGGGGTCTCGTGGGCTTCCTTGGCAAGAACCCTGCCGAGGATTGTTGCCTTCCTATCCTCATTTGATCTTGACTATTCTTTGTCTTCACAAAGATCTACATGCCACCACGGAGGTGCCTCCTGAGCCCCGTCCCAATGCGTTTGTCTAGCGTTGGTGGGCTCAAAGGTGGCTTGCTGAGCTGGTGTGGATGAGCTGCCTCGGCAAGGGTCTTGTCGGGGCCGCTGAGGCTGCCCCGGCAAGTGTCCTTGCCGGGGAAACCTGCTTCGTCCGTCCGATCTTTGTGTCCTTGGTCCTTGTCGTTGCTTTGTTTGCCTTGTGCCTTCAGCTTCTCTCCGGCTTCCTTTCCTGCCCTGTTATGTGTGGCCGTGGCGGTTGGCTCTGACTGCCCGTGCACAAGTAAAGGGGTCAAAAGGAGAGCCCCTACTTTTGTACACTGACAACGTATGGTAAAAGTTGTGTGACAAATTTGTTGCATGAGGTGCTCTTTTAATTGCCTTCCTTATGAGTGGAGGTCGGGATCGCCCGATGGTTAACTCCTACCAACCCTTCCCCTAGGAGCATGCGTAGTAGTACTTTGCTTCGAGGGCAAGTAGACTTTTGCTATAAGTATATGAGTTCTTTATGACTAATGTGAGTCCATGGATATACGAACACTCATCCTTCCACTTTGCTAGCCTCTATTATACCGTGCAACTTTCGCCGGTATCATGCACCCATTATTTACCTTCCTCAAAACAGCCACCATACCTACCTATTATGGCATTTCCATAGCCATTCCGAAATATATTGCCATGCAACTTTCCACCGTTCCGTTTATTATGACACGTTCCATCATTGTCATATT
The DNA here is from genome assembly GCA_021437245.1 of Aegilops speltoides. Classification (NCBI taxonomy): domain Eukaryota; kingdom Viridiplantae; phylum Streptophyta; class Magnoliopsida; order Poales; family Poaceae; genus Aegilops; species Aegilops speltoides. The sequence continues at coordinate 27,445,854 of CM038143.1, forward strand.
GCTTTTTGCATGATCATGTAGTTGACATCGTATTTGTGGCAAAGCCACCTTCATAATTTTCATACATGTCGCTCTTGATTCATTGCATATCCCGGTACACCGCCGGAGGCATTCATTTAGAGTCATATCTTGTTCTAGCTTTGAGTTGTAATTCTTGAGTTGTAAATCAATAAAAGTGTGATGATCTTCATTATTAGAGCATTGTCTCAGTGAGGAAAGGATGATGAAGACTATGATTCCCCCACAAGTCAGGATGAGACTTCGGACTTCAAAAAAAAGGAGAAATGCCAAAAAGAAAAAAAGGCCAAAGAAAAAAAAAAAAAAAAAAAAAAAAAAGAAAAAAATGAGAGAAAAAGAGAGAAGGGACAATGCTACTATCTCCTTTTCCACACTTGTGCTTCAAAGTAGCACCATGATCTTCATGATAGAGAGTCTCCTATGTTGTCACTTTCATTTACTAAGTGGGAATTTTTCATTATATAACTTGGCTTGTATATTCCAATGATGGGCTTCCTCAAAATGCCCTAGGTCTTCCTGAGCAAGCGAGTTGGATGCACACCCACTTAGTTTCTTTTGTTGAGCTTTCATATATTTATAGCTCTAGTGCATTCATTGCATGGCAATCCCTACTCACTCACATCGATATCTATTGATGGGCATCTCCATAGCCCGTTGATATGCCTAGTTGATGTGAGACTATCTTCTCCCTCTTTTTGTCCTCACAACCACCACCATATACCACCATAGTGCTATGTCCATGGATTGCGCTCATGTATTGCGTAAGAGTTGAAAAAGCTAAAGCGCGTTAAAAATTATGAACCAATTGCTTGGCTGAAACCGGGGTTGATGGGAGTATTTTGTGTAATGAAAATGAAGCATGACCTAACTTTATTTTGTAGGGATAAGCTTTCTTTGGCTATGCTATTTTGATAGGACATGATTATTTGTTAGTGTGCTTCGAAGCATTATTATTTTTATGTTTTATAAGCTTTTATCTTGAATCATTTGGATCTGAAAAATCATGCCACAATATAGAAAATTACATCAAGAATTATGTTAGGTAGCATTCCACATCAAAAATTTTGTTTTTATCATTTACCTACTCGAGGACGAGCAGGAATTAAGTTTGGGGATGCTTGATACGTCTCCAACGTATCTATAATTTTTGATTGTTCCATGCTATTATATTACCCCTTTTAGATGTTTATGGGCTTTATTTCACACATTTATATCATTTTTGGGACTAACCTATTAACCGGAGACCCAGCCCGTATTGCTGTTTTTTGCCAATTTCAGTATTTGGAAGAAAAGGAATATCAAATGGAGTCCAAACGGAATGAAACCTTCGGGAGCATGATTTTTGGAACGAACGTGATCCGTAGAACTTGTAGTGCAAGTCAAGAAGCAAACGAGGCGGCCAGGAGATAGGAGGGCGCGCCCACCCCTCCTGGGCGCGCCCCCTGTCTCCTGGGCCCCTCGAGCGGCCACCGACGTACTTCTTCCTCCTATATATACCTACGTATCCCGAAAACATCCAGGGAGCCAACGAAACACAATTACCACCACCGTAACCTTCTGTATCCGCGAGATCCCATCTTGGAGCCTTCGCAGGCGCTCCGCCGGAGGGGGAATAGACCACGAAGGGCTTCTACATCAACACCATAGCCCTTCCGATGAGTTGTGAGTACTTTACCACAGACCTTCGGGTCCATAGTTATTAGCTAGAAGGCTTCTTCTCTCTTTTTGGATCTCAATACAATGTTCTCCCCCTCTCTTGTCGAGATCTATTCGATGTAAACTCTTTTTATGGTGTGTTTGTCGAGATCCGATGAATTGTGGGTTTATGATCAAGTTTATCTATGAGAAATATCTGAATCTCCTCTGAATTTTTTTATGTATGATTGAGTTATCTTTGCAAGTCTCTTCGAATTATTAATTTGGTTTGGCCTACTAGATTGATCTTTCTTGCCATGGGAGAAGTGCTTAGCTTTGGGTTCAATCTTGGTGGTGTCCTTACCCAGTGACAGAAAGGGTTGCAAGGCACGTATTGTATTGTTGCCATCGAGGATAAAAAGATGGGGTTTATATCATATTGCTTGAGTTTATCCCTCTACATCATGTCATCTTTCTTAATGCGTTACTCTATTCTTATGAACTTAATACTCTAGATGCATGTTGGACAGCGGTCGATGTGTGGAGTAATAGTAGTAGATGCAGGCAGCAGACGGTCTACTTGTCGCGGACGTGATGCTTATATACATGATCATGCCTAGATAATCTCATAATTATTCGCTTTTCTATCAATTGCTTGACAGTAATTTGTTCATCCACCGCAATACTTATGCTATCTTGAGAGAAGCCACTAGTGAAACCTATGGCCCCCGGGTCTATCTTTTATCATATAAGCTTTCAATCTACTTTTATTTGCATCTTCACTTTTTGCATCTATATTATAAAATACCAAAAATATATTTATCTTCTCATATTATCTCTCTCAGACTCACTTTCGCAAGTGGCCGTGAAGGGATTGACAACCCCTTTATTGCGTTGGTTGCGAGTTCTTTGTTTGTTTGTGTAGGTGCGTGGGACTTTTGAGGAGCCTCCTACTGGATTGATACCTTGGTTCTCAACAACTGAGGGAAATACTTACGCTACTATTGCTGCATCGCCCTTTCCTCTTCAAGGAAAACCAACGCAAGCTCAAGACGTAGCACGGCCAAGGTGCAAGAAAGTAAATACGACCACGTACGTACATACGGGCGGGGTCTCGAACGCCTACTCGCGCATACGTACGGCTAGGGCTCGTGTACATGGCTGGGTCGGAACAGAGAAACTGCGTCGTCGTCGTGTTCATGGGGAGGCAACGGAATGCGTCGTGTTCATCGGGAGGCAACGAAACACGTGGGAGCCAACCGGCTTGGACGGAACACCCGATGGAAATGAGGCCTGGCGTACCACAGAACAGAGGAAACGGCCTTGTGTTCGACCGGCCACGGTCGGAACGGGATCCTGTTCATCAGGAGGGATCTGGCGTACCGCAAAACGGAGGAAACGGACTTCTGTTGGACCTCCTATGGTTGAAACGGGGTCCTGTTGATCGGGAGGGGTGTGGCGTACCGCAAAACGGAGGAAACGGACTTGTGTTGGAGCGCTACGGTCGAAACGGGGGTCCTGTTCATCGGGAGGGGTGTGGTGTACCGCAAAACGGGACTCCACGGGATACTATTCATCTCCACCGTCGACCTCCTCCAGCCTCCACGGCCATCGCTCATCCACCGTCGACCTCCTCCACCTCCACCGCGATCGCTCATCCACGGGCTCTGCTCATCCAGCCTCCACCGCGCTACTCCACCGCCATCGCTCAACCAGCCCTCTCCACGGGCTCTGCTCAACCACCCTCCACGCTCTCGCTCATCCAGCCCTCCACCGCTCATCGCTCAACCAGCCCTCCACAGGTCGCCCTGCTCATCCAGCCTCCACGGGTCCTGTTCATCCAACCCCAACAGCTCGATCGGGTCCTGTTCATCCAGAGGCAACACCACGGGTCCCGATCATCCACCCCACCGAAACTGTTCATCCAAACCCCACAAAGAATGCTCACTGCTCATCCAACCCCAAAGAACGCCATCGCTCATCTAGAGGCAGATCGATCGGCTTCGATTAGCAAACAGAGCGGCGAACCGCCGATTGGGTTAAGTTAACAGCCATCAATCGATCGCTCGGATTCAGTAACGCGTAGCCTGCAGTGCAATTGCTCGGGTTCAGTAGGCGAACGCCTCGCTCGGGTTCAGTTAGAGGCCAACGCCTCGCACGCACGCGCGTGCGTGTACGAGAGAAACACGCAAACCTCCATGCATCGCTTGGCCCCGACCACCCACCGTAACCGGGAACACCCCGATATTTTCCTCTCCCTCGCTTCTACCATGGTTTTTTCCGTCATGGACGGCCCAAAGAATGTCATGCGGCTGCGTCTCCGGCCCGCCCAGGACGAAAAGCCCATTTTCTGTCATGAGTTTTTGTCATAGAAGTCGGAGCTCACCACATCTATGATGATACCGGGTTTTGTCACAATTATCGTCATAGAAGTGTCATAAGTATGATAGAATTTTTTTTCGTTCGGCCCAAAATGTCACTGATGTGTCTTTTTTTTGTGGGTTTTTATCAGTTTTGCCATCGGTTGTATAACACTACTCAGTTTTTCCACTAAAAAAATTCACTACTAAAAAACGCCACTATATCGTTAGACATGTGCTCAAGAAGACCAATTTTGACCATTATTGTCAGGTCAATGCACGTTGACTGAAGGTAGATGACAAAAATGCCCTTATCTCGTTTGTCAACTCCGCTCTCTTTTTGTTGACTTGTGGGCCCGTCTGCAACGGGCGCATGAAAACATAAAATGAAAATTGGCTATGCAGGGTTTCGAACCCAACACCACGACCTGCACGTTACGCCAGCTAGCCAACTGAACTACGGAAGTCTATCGTTCTACAAGGAGATATATCCCTTATATTGTTTAGACGGAAAAATATGCCAACACAGGAGCGTGTCATATCTTTTCTTGTTGCTATCTAGTTGTGCTAGGGTTTGAAAGTTAGTTGGGATCACCCGCACGAGTGGCTAGCCGACTAGAAGAATCTCTCTGGTAACACCGCCACGTCCAATCGATTGATGCGTCACACACTAATTGGCAGCAACACCACATATGACATCAGGATCACATGGTTTTCTATTTTTCTCTGAAAATTCAGCATGGTCGTTGCCTATTTATTTGAAAGTGACACAAACACAAAGAGGTTCATAACCCTCAGCGGGTGGTGGCACTCGGCGTGCAGCATGGCGGCACTCGGCAGGAGGCGCCGCAGCAGCGGCAAGTGGGGGCACGCTGGAGCTGGACGGCCAGCCCGGCGACCCACGGTGCCGGGTGAGGACTAAGGAGTTAGGAAGGCGACGGCGGCTAGGGATTTGTGGTTCCCGCTGGGGAAACTGGCACGAGCAGGTTGGCTAAAGGATTAGGTTCGGTAAGGTCGGGTCTGTTTTGTTAGGTCCAGATAGATTATAGTACAAGAATATTTCTAATTTCAAACGAATGCTTGTATTAGTCTGAATGGTTTTCATGCTCCTCCATCCACAGTGAGGTCTTTGGTTCGAACCCCAACAACGCTCTTTTTTCTCTGAAATTATTTGTCCTTACTGCCTGACTAGTGGGGCCCATACTATGGAGAGAGAGTGTGCAAAACAAGATTAGGGGTATTTTCGTCATCTGCCTTCAGTCAACTTGCATTGACCTGACGGTAAGGGTGAAAAATGGTACTTTTGAGTACGTGTCCAACGAAACGGTGGCATTTTTGAGTAGTGAAAAGTTCTAGTGGCAGAACTGAGTAGTGTTATACAACCGATGGCAAAACTGATAAAAACCCATTTTTTGTAGTGCATAGAAAATAAATGGATCTTCAAGAAGAAGACTGACGCTGATGGTAATGTTACTGTCTAGAAAGCTCGACTTGTTGCAAAAGGTTTTCGACAAGTTCAAGGAGTTGACTACGATGAGACCTTCTCACCCGTAGAGATTCTTAAGTCTGTCCGAATCATGTTAGCAATTGTCGCGTTTTATGATTTTGAAATTTCCCAAATGGATGTCAAAACTGCATTCCTTAATGGATTTCTTAAAGAAGAGTTGTATATGATGCAACCAGAAGGTTTTGTCCATCCAAAAGGTGCTAACAAAGTGTGAAAGCTCCAGCGATCCATTTATGGACTGGTGCAAGCCTCTCAGAGGAGCTGCATAGGCTGGTGCGCTCGAGCCGTTGCAACCGCTGATGGACGGCCATGTCGCCTCCAGAACCGTCTCTGTGCTGGCACCACCAACGGTGTTGCTCAAATGTTAAAGATAAGGAGGAGAAGCGGAGGCGTGTGGCCACAGCCAGGACACAGAGACGCGCGAGAGGCCGCCTCGATATCCAAGGCGACACCACGCCGAGAACCCTCGCGGCCGCATGGCCACGCGGGAGGCATAAGCAAGAGTAGGCGCTCAGGGGCGGAACGGCGCCGGGGGAAAGAAGCAACGGAGATGGCTGGTGGCGGTCGGGAATGGAGGCGATGGCGACGCTCGGGAGAGAGGTGGGAGCGGGTTACAGGGGTGAGTGTTTTTTTTGACCGGTCTCCGGGGTCCAGAGAAAGGCCGCAGCGGGCCTCCACCGAGTTTTCTAGGGTTCATGCGCCCGTGTGCTTGTTTTTTAAAACTTAGTCTGTAGAAACTAGAAAGGATGGTGCTATGTTCATGTCTAATTGTCTCTTTCTCTGAATATTTATTTAGAACTTGTTCCTAGCAGATTTGAAAATTCTGGAGAGGAGATAGATTGCAGTAGTACTGAAGGAAATATGCCCTAGAGGCAATAATAAAGTTATTATTTATTTCGTCATATCATGATAAATGTTTATTATTCATGCTAGAATTGTATTAACCGGAAACATGATACATGTGTGAATACATAGACAAAACTATAGTCACTAGTATGCCTCTACATGACTAGCTCATTAATCAAAGATGGTTATGTTTCCTAACCATAGACATGTATTGTCATTTGATTAGTGGGATCACATCATTAGAAGAATGATGTGATTGACATGAACCATTCTGTTATCCTAGCACTTGGTCGTTTAGTATACTGCTATTGCTTTCTTCATGACTTATACATGTTCCTGTAACTATGAGAATTATGCAACTCCCGTTTACCAGAGGAACACTTTGGGTACTACCAAACGTCACAACATAACTGGGTGATTATAAAGGAGTACTACAGGTGTCTCCGAAGGTACATGTTAAGTTGGCGTATTTCGAGATAAGGTTTTGTCACTCCGATTGTCGAAGAGGTATCTCTGGTCCCTCTCGGTAATGCACATCACTATAAGCCTGGCAAGCAATGTAGCTAATGAGTTAGTTACGGAATGATGCATTACGTAATGAGTAAAGAGACTTGCCGGTAATGAGACTGAACTAGGTATTGGATACCGACGATCGAATCTCGGGCAAGTAACATACCGATGACAAAGGGAAGAACGTATGTTGTTATGCGGTTTGACCGATAAAGATCTTCGTAGAATATGTAGGAACCAATATGGGCATCCAGGTCCCGCTATTGGTTATTGACCGAGAATGGTTCTAGGTCATGTCTACATAGTTCTCGAACCCGTAGGGTCCGGACGCTTAACGTTACGATGACAGTTTTATTATGAGTTTATAAGTTTTGATGTACCGAAGTTTGTTCGGAGTCCCGGATGTGATCACGGACATGACGAGGAGTCTCGAAATGGTCGAGACATAAAGATTGATATATTGGAAGCCTATGTTTGGACATCGGAATGGTTCCAGGTGAAATCGGGATTTTACCGGAACACCGGGGGGTTACCGGAACCCTCCCGGGGGATAATGGGCCTTAATGGGCCGAGAGGGAGAAGAGCAGGGCCGGCCAGGGCAGGCCGCGCGCTCCCTCCCCCCTAGTCCTAATAGGACAAGGAAGGTGGGGCGGCGCCCCCCTTTCCTCTTTCCCCTCCCCCTTTCCTTCTCCACCAAGGCAAGAGGGGGGAGTCCTACTCCCGGTGGGAGTAGGACTCCTCCAGGCGCACCCCTAGGGGGCCGGCCGCACCTCCCGCTCCCTCCTTTATATCGGGCGGGGGCACCCCATAGACACACAAGTTGATCTACGGATCGTTCCTTAGCCGTGTGCGGTGCCCCCCTCCACCATATTCCACCTCGGTCATATCGTCGCGGAGTTTAGGCGAAGCCTGCGCGATAGAACATCATCATCGTCACCATGCCGTCGTGCTGACGGAACTCATCTCCGGAGCTTTGCTGGATCGAAGGCCGGAGATCGTCATCGAGCTGAACGTGTGCTGAACTCGGAGGCTCCGTACGTTCGGTGCTTGGATCGGTCGGATCGTGAAGACGTACAACTACATCAACCGCGTTGTGCTAACGCTTCCGCTTACGGTCTACGAGGGTACATGGACGAACACTCTCCCATCTCGTTGCTATGTCATCACCATGATCTTGCGTGTGCGTAGGATTTTATTGAAATTACTACGTTCCGCAACAAGTACAACCTATCACATGATGGAGAAAATGATTCTAGAGAAGAACATTTGGCTTGAGCGGGAACATGTGGTATATGCTTTTTAATTTCACACATTTTTTTACTATTATCAGCTAATGATAGTTCAGTTGTGCGAAGTAAATGATAATTCAGTGCATATGTTATCATATGACCAGGTGCTTCACACCTTAGGGATTTCTTCTACTGAATGGGCTTGACCAACAAGGACATAGAAGCACTCTTGGGTGGACATACTCTGGTAATGCCACAATGCCTTATTGTCATATTCAGATCATTGTTCCTCAATCATAAGTTAAACCTTTAATCTACATTGTACATTTTTAGGAGAAAAGCTCATATGGATAGCTCGGGATTCGACTTGGACAAAAGATCCTCTGAAGTTTCATAACTCCTACTTCATAAGCTTAATCGCCGCGGTTGTAGATTGCAACACATTGGCTAAAGATTATATATAGCTGTAATGTCATCAGTGCAACATTGTGAAGTCGTACATCACTGGACTTCATCTTTTGTATATGCTGCAATGAGCTTCTGAAAGGGGACTCCAACAGACTCATGAAGCTGCTTACAGACAAGTTTCTCGTGGAGTATCAAGCTTTCCGTCCCTTAGTTGAATTATACACAAAGGAAAAGAAGAGTTGAATTCATCTTCATTAGCTTGTTGGACACGTTGGCAGGACGCGTTCTTCAGGGACTACGCGAAGTTGCACAAGAAGCTTTCCGAGCTCAACTTTACTAGTGTGGATATGCAGAGACAGAGCCAAGAGGGCTGTCATAAGAACTATCACTATCTTCACAGTTGCGGTTGCCGTCATTGCCTGCGCTTACATCTTTGAATCAAAGAGGAGGCACTATGTTTAGACTGCAAGTCTCCATGTTCATATGATTGCAGTTTAGTGAAAGGGGCGCACCCCACCAGGCACCGCCCCTGCTTCCTTTCAGGTGGGCACAAAGATTGTTCCCCAAAAAATAGAAAGGTCATGCAGAAAGCAAACACAATCCAACTTTCATCACAAAGAACATCAAGACATTAGTGGTGCGGTGAGAATAAAATGTGTGGTTTTACCTAACTGTAGCAGGTAAAATGATCCACCAGCCAATAGCAGCAAAGTGAGATTTGAATAAATACAGCGCAAACGAAACTTTGCATCAAAATTTACCTTTTAGCTTCCACATTTTACCAAGCAGAAGGGGCAAGCAAAATCTTCAGTGACTGGTAAGAAAAGACCAATAGAAAAAAACCAAGAAGAGCAAAGAATCACAAACCAACCAGAAGTTTTTTACCAACAAATGTCAAAAAGTGACGTAAACTGACCATAGGTAATTGCATGAATCTAACACTGGATCTTTGTCATGATCATCATTCACAACAAAGTACTAAAAACACTGATGAAGCTATACGGCACTCAATCATCAATATGTACATTAGTACACTTGATCCCATGCTGAACACGTTCGTAAAATTTATTCTTCCAATTTCAATGTTACACTATCCTTCTGAAGTGCTATAGATCATATGAGGTGTTTGCTTTCTGTCTTATGCACCAGCATTTTCAGTAATTGCATCTTTTTTAACGGAGCATATCTGACTTTTGCGTTTATTGTAATGACACGGAACTTGATTTTTAGAACCAAAAAATACACAATTCATAATTAATCAAATGGATATTAATGGTGTTGTAAAGAGAGAAATTTATAAGCCATTTCTTGTGTTAAAAACATAACAATACATTAAAACCATTATACTTACCATTAGCGAAATTTGCTCGTCAGCTTTAGTTCCAGGATCATATGCTAACCTAAAGTGTAACAACGTAAAGTTCTCCACTAGGTTACTAGCTATGGCTACACAATTAGTGTGACAAAGTAACAAGATTACCACCATCAAACAGAAGTAGCTATTATTCCAACATGTGTACCATGAAAGGGTCTTAGCAGAATATCATTTAATAGTTCAATGCTGGTGAATCATTTATTCTGATATCTAACATATCTAGTCAAATAATTTTCACAGTCAGGTATAAGGAGAAAATGTGTAACACCTAGAAAAAATATTAAACACATGATACAAAACAAGTGTGAGTGGAAGTGTGGAACTGAAAAACACATGAACGCAAATGTTTGCGTAAGGGATAACCTTCAGTCTTTTGCATAGTATTGTTGTAGTACTGGAAGTTGAAAAGCACATTACCAGCTCACAACCTGTGGAAAACAAAAAAATATCTTCTCAATTGGTCACATTGAAACACAAATGCATTTGTAGAGATGAAAGTAAAAGCAAAGTGTCACACTAAGACCTGGCCAGACAACAGGTGCTTCGGTTAGGCTAAGGTCACACAAGAGCACAACAAACCTGAGCCGGTAGCCAAAACCTCACCACTAGGCACTAACATAAATTTGATATACTGACTCCATTCCTTTACCTGCCCTTTCAGACATCTAAATCTATATAGAAGGTACCAATACATGTTTGTGGAACCCACACAATTTGAACCATCCATCCAACTTTCACCGAATGATTCAGAATTTTAGTTAGACTTTCTCAGATTCGGCTTTAATTGCACAATAATCCTCTTAAAAAACCTCCATCTTATTTATTTTCCTCCTACCTTAATTATAAATGAAATTCTAACCCCTCCTCTGATTTCTCTTGTATGCACTCACTTACTCTGCGTCCTGTTCTCTCAACAACGATTTATGGGCAAGGTGACATGTTTCCCCCACTTCTCCCCACACACACATGCCCACTTCCCTCCCGATATCTGCCACCTTTGCGACTCACCTACCAATCGCCCCCACCGTGCTATCTATTGTGTGGCGCTGAGAACTTCTTTGTGTTTGCAATATGTTCATTTCATTTTGCATTATGACCCTATGACTAATGCCATCACTTTCTTCAACTATATTTCAGGAAAGCCAATAAAAGTAATATAATGATCTGAAGGTATTTTCTATGGAAAATCTAGAACTATTATTTGAACATGACAAATCAGTATATATTTGTGTATATTAGCACCCAATTTAAAAGATAGACTCCATGCATTCTAAAACAACACCTAACAATGAACAGATCCATCTTAGCCCGCTCAACTGTCACGGATGTCCAATTTTCACCCTCAACTATGAAAATAAACATTTAACAGCCTGTCCATGTTGGTGTTGCCACATTTGGTACATGCCATCCACATACACATAAAATGTTCTCACCAAGCAGCAAGCTCAGCTGCGCTGACTGCAAAACAGTGGCCATCTACTAAACCCTGTCAAAAACTCAAAATAGATATCTTCGAACTAAGCTTTCCAAGCAAGCGAATGTAGTTACTCATGACTCTATTACAATAAATAGCGCTATAGATATGCATATACATGTAGTAGTGTTACCTTATGATATGTGGTAATGATGAAGGTGGGACACCACTGTATGAGTAACTACTATATGGAGATTCAGACATGTCTTTTGCACCAGCTTCTTGAGCAGATATGCCTACTTGGAGTTGATATGAACCCTGCAACAATAATACAAATCTCAGAGAAGCTTAGGAAGTGAATAACAGAACATACTGCAGTAAGGTGCTGCCATCCTATATAGAAAATACTTTCCACTTAAATGCAGAAACAATTATTAGATAAAAATTAAAGTAACAGGGATAAACTTACCGTAGCGTCAACCTTATGAGAGCAAAATGTCTAGCAATTGCCCTGCTCCATAAATTTCGGCTGCATATATAACAAAAGGAAAGGCAAGTAGATCAACATATAGAGTCAAGTACGGGCATCTTTGGTTCAAGGCTAACTTTGTTTAAGCAATGTGTGGCTTACCACAAAAGAGTGGCTAACAAAATTAAAGCCACAAGTGTGGCAAAAGTTTGTGTCTATGACACATGGGCCATATAGGTAGTTAATTGTGTGGTAAAAAAATGAGTATGTACCTCAAAAAACTATGGCTTGCCTACGGTTAAGCGTGGCAAGTTATGCAAAATATTGTGTCTATGACACATGGGCCATATAGGTAGTTAAGTGTGTGAAAAAAAGAGTATGTACCTCAAAAAACTGTGGCTCCTTTGGTTAAGTATGGCAAGTTGTGCAAAAGATTGTGTCTATGACACATAGGCCATATAGGTAGTTATGTGTGGCAAAAAAACAAGTATGTACCTCAAAATACTGTGGCTTGCCTATGGTTAAGCATGGAAAGTTGTGACTGGGAACGAAACAACCCCTAAGATTGGAAAGTAGTTTCCACTACACTGCATATTCTCTCTCTTGATTTAACAATTCTCTATTAAAAACAAAAAAGATAGCGAATGACCTGAATGAAACACATTTGCAAAATCACTGGAATTTCCATAAACTACAATTTCAACCTTTACTGTTAATGTTCATCTTATAATATGTTCAGTTATCTTGATGCAAATTGCACTACTAATTTGACGATTTTCCATCTGAACTTCTGGCTGGGATGTGCTAATTAATTGCAAGCACTACAGCCTTCTAGATAGCAGAAGGTACATGCGGTAGATCATCAATATGTAACGTACATATGGCTAAGGTAATTTATTCAGTTGAAACATGCTTCAGGTGCTGCAAAAGGATTTTGCTTCGTCCATCCTATGGTTTAATACTACAGAAAAGTTGCAGTGCATACAATAGGAACATTAGAGCTTAAAACCATGAGCAAGTTGAATTGGCATACCTCTAAGAAACTTGGGCTCATACTAACTGCAGAAGCCAACTCCACTGTATGTCCCAAATTTAAAGTTACACGGTTCTCCAAAGATGAACCAAGTAGATCAATTGGTATTTTACCCCAGAAACATTTCCCTTCAAGCTCTGACAAAGTGCATCACATACACGATAGTAAATAACTGCACTCAACAACACTACAAATCATAAGTGGTTTCTGAGATTCAATGTGTTATTTACACTTCATTTCAGAAGGCACATGTGCTAGCTATACTAGCCAGTATGGGTGACTGACAATAACTATACCATAAAAGGAGATAAGAAAATCTAAACTAATGGCATACATGGCCTAGTAGGCCCTTGTAAAAAATAGATAATGCAATGTTTAAGGATACTTTTCATTTGATTCTCCTAACCACAGTAAAGTCGGTAAACACAGCCAGATTGCTCACCTACACTTTGTTAAGTTGTTATCCATGGATTAGAGGAATGTTTGTTAACTATTTTTGGTTTCCAATGACTGTAATACTAATCTTCCATGCAAGAGAAGGTCTGATAAGTTGTTGTTAGCTATGAGATAGGTGGTTGGAAGGGTTGGATTGGTTTGGCCAAGAATATTGGGCGTGAACTAGCTTAGCATACTAGGAGATAAACATAGTTTGATCACTGGTCTTCATTCTTGTCAAGAATTGGGCATTTGAGAATACAATTGTATCTTCCACCACATGATAAGCAAGAGGAACTGGCTAGTGGTAGCTCAACCTGTGTGGCACATATTTTGTGTGGCACCCATTTTGTGTGGCTATCTAAATGTCTTGCTACTCCCTCTGTACACTAATATAGGATTGTTTAGATCACTACTTTAGTGATCTATAAACGCTCTTATATTAGTTTACGGAGGGAGTAAGTTTTAACATATTGTGTTAAACAACGGTAAGGATGCGCTTATTCTAGTAACTGTTTATTATTATTTTTCACAAAATAAAAACCACAAACTTACTTTGGAGAGCAGAGTCTTCCACATGGTCCACAGAGCAGTTATTTTCACCAAGATTTTCCCCAACTTGCCCTTCCGAAACTAAAAAGGGAACCACATGTGATGGTCGTGAAGAAATGTAAAACCATAAACATCACATATGAAGCACATCATACCACAACTGATAAGGATAATGTTAAGCTTGCAAGGTCGGGAGGTTGATAAATTCTTGATGTCTGGAGTTATGAATGTAGCTTTGTTGCGACCTTTATTACCAAATTCACTAAAAGTTGTAAGGGATGTGGTTACATTCGGCCTGTTTGTGGGCCAAATGCAGAGACAGAGCCAAGAGGGCTGTCATAAGAACTATCACTGTCTTCACAGTTGCGGTTGCCGTAATTGCGTGAGCTTACATCTTTGAATCAAAGAGGAGGCACTGTGGTTAGACTGCAAGTCTCCATGTTCAGATGATTGCAATTCAGTTATGGGTTCTGATGAACAAAGTTAATCGTCCATTGAGATGTTGTGCACTCGTATCTGTAACTAATCTGGATACAGCGACGAGGATGCATGTATATGCTATCATCCATGTAATATTGTTAATAGAATAAGAAAAATGTCAATTATGCAAGTACATATTGCAAACAAGAAAGTGAAAGGGGCGCACCCCACCAGGCACCGCCCCTGCTTCCTTTCAGATGGCACAAAGATTGTTCCCCAAAAAATAGAAAGGTCATGCAGAAAGAAAAGACAATCCAAATTTCATCACAAAGAACATCAAGACATTAGTGGTGCAGTGAGAATAAAATGTATGGTTTTACCTAACTGTTGCAGGATAAATGATCCACCAGCCAATAGCAGCAATGTGAGATTTGAATAAATACAGCGCAAATGGAACTTTGCATCAAACTTTACCTTGTAGCTCCCACATTTTACCAAGCAGAAGGGGCAAGCAGAATCTTCAGTCACTGGTAAGAAAAGACCAATATAGGAAAACCAAAAATAAGAAGAGCCAGGAATCACGAACCAACCAGAAGTTTTTTACCAACAAATGTCAATAAGTGACGTAAACTAACCATAGGTAATCTAACACTAGATCTTTGTCATGATCAGCATTCACAACAAAGGACTAAAAAACATGGCTGAAGCTATACGGCACTCAATCATCAATATGTACATTAGTACACTCGATCCCATGCTGAACACGTTCGTAAAATTTATTCTTCCAATTTCAATGTTACACTATCCTTCTGAAGCACTACAGATCATATGAGGTGTGTGCTTTCTGTCTTATGCACTAGCATTTTCAGTAATTGCATATTTTTTAACGAAGCATATCTGACTTTTGTGTTTATGGTAATGACACAGAACTTGATTTTCAGAACAAAAAAAATGCACAATTCATAATTAATCAAATGGATATTACTAGTGGTTTAAAGAGAGAAATTTATAAGCCATTTCTTCTGTTAAAACATATTAGTACATTAAAACCATTATATACCATTACCAAAATTAGCTCGCCAGCTTTAGTTCCAGGATCATATGCTACCCTAAAGCGTAATAGCTAAAGTTCTCCACTAGGTTACTAGCTATGGTACCACAATTAGTGTGACAAAGTAACAAGATTACCACCATCAAATAGTAGTAGCTATTATTCCAAAATGTGTACCATGAAAGGGTCTTAGCAGACTATCTTTTAATAGTTTGAAGCTGGTGAATCATTTATTCTGATATCTAACATATCTAGTTCAATAATTTTCACAGTCAGGTATAAGGAGAAAATGTGGAAAACCTAGAAAAAATGTCAAACACATGATACAAACAAGTGTGAGTGGAAGTGTGGAACTGAAAAACACATGAACGCAAATGTTTGTGTAAGGGATAACCTTCAGTCTTTTGCATAGTATTGATGTAGTGCTTGAAGTTGAAAAGCACATTACTAGCTCTCAACCTGTGTGGATAACAAAAAAATATCTTCTCAATTTGTCACATTGAAATGCAAATGCATTTGTAGAGATGAAAGTAAAAGCAAAATGTCACACTAAGACCTGGCCAGACAACAGGTGCTTCGGTTAGGCTAAGGTCACACAAGAGCACAACAAACCTGAGCCGGTAGCCAAAACCTCACCACTAGGCCAACATAAATTTGATATACTGACTCCATTCCTTTACCTGCCCTTTCAGACATATAAATCTATGTAGAAGGTACCAATACATGTTTGTGGAATCCACACAATTTGAACCATCCATCCAACTTTCACCGGATGATTCAGAATTTTAGTTGGACTTTCTCAGATTCGGCTTTAGTTGCACAATAATCCTCTTAATAAACCTCCATCTTATTTTTTTCCTCCTACCTTAATTGTAAGTGAAATCCTAACCCCTCCTCTGATTTCTCTTGTGTGCACCCACTCACTCTGCGCCTCTTCTCTCAACAACGATTTATGGGCAAGGTGACATATTTCCCCCCTCTTCTCCCCATGCACACATGCCCACTTCCCTCCTGATATGTGCCACCTTTGCGGCTCACCTACCAATCGCCCCCCACCGCGCTATCTATTGTGTGGCACTGAGAACTTCTTTGTGTTTGCAATATGTTCATTTCATTTTGCATTATGTCCCTATGACCAATGCCATCACTTTCTTCAACTATATTTCAGGAAAGCCACTAAAAGTAATATAATGATCTGAAGGTATTTTCTATGGAAAATCTAGAACTATTATTTGAACATGACAAATCAGTATATATTTGTGTATATTAGCACCCAATTTAAAAGATAGACTCCATGCATTCTAAAACAACACCTAACAATGAACAGATCCATCTTAGCCCGCTCAACTGTCACAGATGTCCAGTTTTCACCCTCAACTATGAAACAGAACATTTAACAGCCTGTCCATGTTGGTGTTGCCACATTTGGTACATGCCATCCACACACACACATAAAATGTTCTCACCAAGCAGCAAGCTCAGCTGCGCTGACTGCAAAACAATGGCCATCTACTAAACCCTGTCAAAAACTGAAAATAGATATCTTCGAACTAAGCTTTCCAAGCAAGCGAATGCAGTTACTCACGACTCTATTACAATAAATAGCGCTATAGATATGCATATACATGTAGTAGTGTTACCTTATGATATGTGGTAATGATGAAGGTGGGACACCACTGTATGAGTAACTACTATATGGAGATTCAGACATGTCTTTTGCATCAGCTTCTTGAGCAGATATGCCTACTTGGAGTTGATATGAACCCTGCAACAATAATACAAATCTCAGAGAAGCTAAGGAAGTAAATAAAAGAACATACTGCAGTAAGGTGTTGCCATCCTATATAGAAAATACTTACCACTTAAATGTGGAAACAATTATTAGACAAAAAATAAAGAAACAGGGATAAACTTACCGTAGCATCAACCTTATGAGAGCAAAATGTCAAGCAACTGCCCTGCTCCATAAATTTCGGCTGCATATATAACAAAAGGAAAGGCAAATAGATCAACATGTAGAGTCAAGTACGGGCATCTTTGGTTCAAGGCTAACTTTGCTTAAGCAATGTGTGGCTTACCGCAAAAGAGTGGCTAACAAAATTAAAGCCACAAGTGTGGCAAAATATTGTGTCTATGACACATGGGCCATATAGGTAGTTAAGTCTGTGGTACAAAAACGAGTATGTACCTCAAAAAATTGTGGCTTGCCTACGGTTAAGCGTGCCAAGTTGTGCAAAATATTGTGTTTATGACACATGGGCCATATAGGTAGTTAAGTGTGTGGCAAAAAAGGAGTATGTACCTCAAAAAACTGTGGCTCCTATGGTTAAGTATGGCAAGTTGCGCAAAAGATTGTGTCTATGACATATAGGCCATATAGGTAGTTATGTGCGGCAAAAAAACAAGTATGTACCTCAAAAAACTGTGGCTTGCTTATGGTTAAGCATGGCAAGTTGTGACTGGGAACCAAACAACCCCTAAGATTGGAAAGTAGTTTCCACTACACTGCATATTCTCTCTCTTGATTTAACAATTTTCTATTAAAAACAAAAAAGATAGCAAATGACCTGAATGAAACACATTTGCAGAATCACTAGAATTTCCAAAAACTACAATTTCAACCTTTACTGTTAATGTTCATCTTATAATATGTTCAGTTATCTTGATGCAAATTGCACTACTACTTTGACGATTTTCCATCTAAACTTCTGGATGGGATGTGCTAATTAATTGCAAGCACTACAGCCTTCTAGATAGCAGAAGGTACATGGGGTAGATCATCAATATTTAACGTACAGGTGGCTAAGGTAATTTATTTAGTTGAAACATGCTTCAGGTGCTGCAAAAGAATTTTGCTTCGTCCATCCTATGGTTTAATACTACAGAAAATTTGCAGTGGATACAATAGGAACATTATAGCTTAAAACCATGAGCAAGTTGAATTGGCATACCTCTAAGAAACATGGGCTCATACTAACTACAGAAGCCAACTCCATTGTATGTCCCAAATTTAAAGTTACACGGTTCTCCAAAGACGAACCAAGTAGATCAATTGGTATTTTACCCCAGAAACATTTCCCTTCAAGCTCTAACAAAATGCATCACAATCATGATAGTAAATAACTGCACTCAACAACACTACAAATCATAAGTGGTTTCTGAGATTCAATGTGTTCTTTACACTTCATTTCAGAAGGCACATGTGTTAGCTATACTAGCCAGTATGGGTGACTGACAATGACTATACCATAAAAGGAGATAAAATAATATAAACTAATGGCATACATGGCCTAGTAGCCCCTTGTCAAAAACAGATAATGCAATGTTTAAGGATACTTTTCATTTGATTCTCCTAACCATAGTAAAGTCGGTAAACACAGCCAGATCTTGCTCACCTACAATTTGTTAAGTAGTTATCCATGGATTAAACGAATGTTTGTTAACTATTTTTGGTTTCCAACGACTGTAATACTAATCTTCCATGCAAGAGAAGGTCTGATAAGTTGCTGTTAACTGTGAGATAGGTGGTTGCAAGGGTTGGATTGGTTTGGCGAAAAATATTGGGCGTGAACTAGCTTAGCATACTGGGAGATAAACATAGTTTGATCACTGGTCTTCATTCTTGTCAAGAATTGGGCATTTGAGAATACAATTGTATCTTCCACCAGATGATAAGCAACAGCAACTGGCTAGTGGTAGCTCAACCTATGTGGCACATATTTTGTGTGGCTATCTAAATGTCTTACTTGCTACTCCCTCTGTAAACTAATATAAGAGTGTTTAGATCAGTACTTTAGTGATCTATAAACGCTCTTATATTAGTTTACGGAGGGAGTAAGTTTTAACATATTGTGTTAAACAACGGTAAGGATGCGCTTATTCCAGTGACTGTTTAGTATTTTTTTCACAAAATAATAACCACAAACTTACTTTGGAGAGCAGAGTCTTCCACATGGTCCACAGAGCAGTTATTTTCACCAAGATTTTCCCCAACTTGCCCTTCCGAAACTAAGAAGGGAACCAAATGTGATGGTGGTGAAGAAATGTAAAACCATAAACATCACATATGAAGCACATCATACCACAACTGATAAGGATAATGTTAAGCTTGCAAGTTCAGGAGGTTGATAAATTCTTGATGTCTGGAGTTATGAATGTAGCTTTGGTGCGACCTTTATTACCAAATTCACTAAAAGCTGTAAGGGCTGTGGTTACGTTCGGCCCGTTTGTGGGCCAAATGCAGAGACAGAGCCAAGAGGGCTGTCATAAGAACTATCACTGTCTTCGCAGTTGCGGTTGCCGTCATTGCGTGCGCATACATATTTGAATCAAAGACGAGGCACTGTGGTTAGACTGCAAGTCTCCATGTTCAGATGATTGCAATTAAGTTATGGGTTCTGATGAACAAATTTAATCGTCCATTGAGGTGTTGTGCACTCGTATCTGGAACTAATCTGCTGATACAGCGATGAGGATGCATGTATATGCTATCATCCATGTAATATTGTTAATGGAATAAGAAAACTGTCAATTATGCAAGTACATATTGCAAATAAGAAAGTGAAAGGGGCGCAACCCACCAGGCACCGCCCGTACTTCCTTTCAGGTGGGCACAAAGATTGTTCCCCCAAAAATAGAAAGGTCATGCAGAAAGCAAACACAATCAAAATTTCATCACAAATAACATCAAGACATTAGTGGTGCAGTGAGAATAAACTATATGGTTTTACCTAACTGTTGCAGGTTAAATGATCCACCAGCCAATAGCAGCAAAGTGAGATTTGAATAAATACAGCGCAAATGGAACTTTGCATCAAACTTTACCTTGTAGCTCCCACATTTTACCAAGCAGAATGGGCAAGCAAAATCTTCAGTGTCTGGTAAGAAAAGACCAATATAAGAAACAAAAAAACAAGAAGAGCAAAGAATCACGAACCAACCAGAAGTTTTTTACCAACAAATGTCAATAAGTGACGTAAACTGACCATAGGTAATTGCACGAATCTAACATTGGATCTTTGTCATGATCAGCATTCACAACAAAGGACTAAAAAACACGGCTGAAGCTATACGGCACTCAATCATCAATATGTACATTAGTACACTCGATCCCATGCTGAACACGTTCGTAAAATTTATTCGTCCAATTTCAATATTACACTATCCTTCTAAAGCACTACAGATCATATGAGGTGTGTGCTTTCTGTCTTATGCACCAGCATTTTCAGTAATTGCATCTTTTTTAATGGAACATATCTGACTTTTGCGTTTATGGTAAATACACAGAACTTGATTTTCAGAACAAAAAAATGCACAATTCATAATTAATCAAATGGATATTACTGGTGTTGTAAAGAGAGAAATTTATAAGCCCTTTCTTATGTTAAAAACATATTAGTACATTAAAACCATTATACTTACCATTACCGAAATTAGCTCGCCGGCTTTACTTCCAGGATCATATGCTAACCTAAAGCGTAATAGCTAAAGTTCTCCACTAGGTTACTAGCTATGGTACCACAATTAGTGTGACAAAGTAACAAGATTACCACCATCAAACAGAAGTAGCTATTATTCCAAAATGTGTTCCATGAAAGGGTCTTAGCAGAATATCTTTTAATAGTTCAATGCTGGTGAATCATTTATTCTGATATCTAACATATCTAGTTCAATTATTTTCACAGTCAGGTATAAGGAGAAAATGTGGAACACCTAGAAAAAATGTCAAACACATGATACAAACAAGTGTGAGTGGAAGTGTGGAACTGAAAAACACATGAACGCAAATGTTTGTGTAAGGGATAACCTTCAGTCTTTTGCATAGTATTGATGTAGTACTTGAAGTTGAAAAGCACATTACCAGCTCTCAACCTGTGTGGATAACAAAAAAATATCTTCTCAATTGGTCACATTGAAATGCAAATGCATTTGTAGAGATGAAAGTAAAAGCAAAGTGTCACACTAAGACCTGGCCAGACAACAGGTGCTTCGGTTAGGCTAAGGTCACACAAGGGCACAACAAACCTGAGCCGGTAGCCAAAACCGCACCACTAGGCACTAACATAAATTTGATATACTGACTCCATTCCTTTACCTGCCCTTTCAGACATCAAAATCTATATAGAAGGTACCAATACATGTTTCTGGAATCCACACAGTTTGAACCATCCATCCGACTTTCACCGAATGATTCAGAATTTTAGTTGGACTTTCTCCGATTCGGCTTTAGTTGCACAATAATCCTCTTAATAAACCTCCATCTTATTTATTTTCCTCCTACTTTAATTGTAAGTGAAATCCTAACCCCTCCTCTGATTTCTCTTGTGTGCACCCACTCACTCTGCGCCTCTTCTCTCAACAACGATTTATGGGCAAGGTGACATATTTCCCCCCTCTTCTCCCCATGCACACATGCCCACTTCCCTCCCGATATCTGCCACCTTTGCGGCTCACCTACCAATCGCCCCCCACCGCGCTATCTATTTTGTGGCGCTGAGAACTTCTTTGTGTTTGCAATATGTTCATTTCATTTTGCATTATGTACCTATGACCAATGCCATCACTTTCTTCAACTATATTTCAGAAAAGCCACTAAAAGTAATATAATGATCTGAAGGTATTTTCTATGGAAAATCTAGAACTATTATTTGAACATGACAAATCAGTATATATGTGTGTATATTAGCACCCAATTTAAAAGATAGACTCCATGCATTCTAAAACAACACCTAACAATGAACAGATCCATCACTACTAGGGAAAAGCCTAGCAGTAGCGCGGGTTTTGGGCCTATTAGTAGCGTGGGGGCGGCGGTACTAATAAGGCGCTACATCAAACGTATAGCTGTAGCGCGGGTGCCACCCGCGCTACTACTACGTCCTTTAGTAGTAGCGTGGGTAAAAACCCGCGCTACTACTAATCTCTAATCTCAAACCTGAGCCGGTAGCCAAAACCTCACCACTAGGCACTAACATAAATTTGATATACTGACTCCATTCCTTTACCTGTCCTTTCAGACATCAAAATCTATATAGAAGGTACCAATACATGTTTCTGGAATCCACACAATTTGAACCATCCATCCAACTTTCACCCAATGATTCAGAATTTTAGTTGGACTTTCTCCGATTCGGCTTTAGTTGCACAATAATCCTCTTAATAAACCTCCATCTTATTTATTTTCCTCCTACCTTAATTGTAAGTGAAATCCTAACCCCTCCTCTGATTTCTCTTGTGTGCACCCACTCACTCTGCGCCTCTTCTCTCAACAACGATTTATGGGCAAGGTGACATATTTCCCCCCTCTTCTCCCCACGCACACATGCCCACTTCCCTCCCGATATCTGCCACCTTTGCGCTCACCTACCAATCGCCCCCACCGCTATCTATTTTGTGGCTGAGAACTTCTTTGTGTTTGCAATATGTTCATTTCATTTTGCATTATGTCCCTATGACCAATGCCATCACTTTCTTCAACTATATTTCAGAAAAGCCACTAAAAGTAATATAATGATCTGAAGGTATTTTCTATGGAAAATCTAGAACTATTATTTGAACATGATAAATCAGTATATATTTGTGTATATTAGCACCCAGTTTAAAAGATAGACTCCATGCATTCTAAAACAACACCTAACAATGAACAGATCCATCACTACTAGGGAAAAGCCTAGCAGCAGCGCGGGTTTTGGGCCTATTAGTAGCGCGGGGGCCGGCGGTACTAATAAGGCGCTTCTGACTAACGATATAGCGATGGCGCGGGTGCCACCCGCGCTACTACTATGTCCTTTAGTAGTAGCGTGGGTAAAAACCCGCGCTACTACTAATCTCTAATCTCTGATTTTTTTGAATTTTTTTGATTTTTTTTCGATTTTTCCCTAATTTTCAAATTTTTTAATTATTTTGACCTCAAATCTCTAATCACCCCTCATCGCTGCTCAATTTAATCTCTAATCACCCCTCATCACTCCAAATCATCTAACTTCCCAGACGGTCACCCATCCTCTCACTCTCCAGCCTGAGCACGCTTAACTTCCAGGTTCTATTCTCCCTCGTTTCCAAGTCTGCACTTGTTGTTTTCCTGACAATAGTAAGATGTCAATCCTATTAACCTCAGGAATTTAGCTTGAGCATGAAGTCACACATTTCACTTTTTGAGTTTGAAACTATTGTTGTAAAAAATTAGTAACACTAATATTTCTTGAATAATTAGTTTGACCATAGTTTGACCAGATTTGACCACAGTTTGACCATAGTTGACCATAATTCAAAAAAACTAAAATAATTATTTAGTAACACTAATATTCTTGAATAATTAGTTTGACCATAGTTTGACCAGATTTAACAAAAATTTAAAAAAAACTGAAATTTGATGAATTTTTTTGCCTCCAGATCTTAAAAGCCCCGTAACTTTTTTCTGTTAGGTTTTTGAGGATTTTGAAAATGTTTAACAACCCCGTTAAATTTGGATGTGACTTTTCGAGTAGATGATTTTTCATATGAAAAACTTTTTCATCCGAGTTAGTATGCAAAAGTTATGCCCATTTTTACAAATTCTCGAGAGATTTTGCAAATAAAGTCGAAATTCATATTTGCAAATTTTCCCAACAACTAGATCACATATCACATGGGAAACTAATTTTTTTTATTTTTTTGACATTTTCATCATTTTCTTTTATTTTTTTAAAACTGAAAAGGCGATCCACAGGGGCGTAGAGTTTGAAAATCGGACCTTTAATAGTAGCGCGGGTATTTACCCCTCGCTACTACTATGGCACCACTTAGTAGTAGCGAGGGCTAAAAACCAGCGCTACTGCTATCAACTTAGTAGTAGCGAGGGTTAAAAACCCGCGCTACTACTATGGCATGTCCCGGGGGGCACGGTAGAGACCGCTTAGTAGTAGCGAGGGTTAAAAACCCGCGCTACTGCTATCAACTTAGTAGTAGCGAGGTTTAAAAACCAGCGCTACTAGTAAGATTCTGTGTATAGGCTTTTCCCTAGTAGTGCATCTTAGCCCGCTCAACTGTCATAGATGTCCAGTTTTCACCCTCAACTATGAAACAGAACATTTAACAGCCTGTCAATGTTGGTGTTGCCACATTTGGTACATGCCATCCACACACACCAAGCAGCAAGCTCACCAAGCAGCAAGCTCAGCTGCGCTGACCGCAAAACAATGGCCACCTACTAAACCCTGTCAAAAACTCAAAATAGATATCTTCGAACTAAGCTTTCCAAGCAAGCAAATGCAGTTACTCACGACTCTATTACAATAAATAGCGCTATAGATATGCATATACATGTAGTAGTGTTACCTTATGACATTTTGTAATGATGAATGTGGGACACCACTGTATGAGTAACTACTATATGGAGATTCAGACATGTCTTTTGCACCAGCTTCTTGAGAAGATATGCCTACATGGAGTTGATATGAACCCGACAACAATAATACAAATCTCAGAGAAGCTAAGGAAGTAAATAACAGAACATACTGCAATAAGGTGTTGCCATCCTATATAGAAAATACTTACCACTTAAATGCGGAAACAATTATTAGATAGAAAATAAAGTAATCATCAACCTTATGAGAGCAAAATGTCAAGCAACTGTCCTGCTCCATAAATTTCGGTTGCATATATAACAAAAGGAAAGGCAAGTAGACCAACATATAGATTCAAGTACAGGCATCTTTGGTTCAAGGCTAACTTTGCTTAAGCAATGTGTGGCTTACTGCAAAAGAGTGGCTGACAAAATTAAAACCACAAGTGTGGCAAAAGATTGTGTCTATGACACATGGGCCATATAGGTAGTTAAGTGTGTGGTAAAAAACGAGTATGTACCTCAAAATATTGTGGCTTGCCTACGGTTAAGCGTGGCAAGTTGTGCAAAATATTGTGTCTATGACACATGGGCCATATAGGTAGTTAAGTGTGTGGCAAAAAAAGAGTATGTACCTCAAAAAATTGTGGTCCTATGGTTAAGTATGACAAGTTGCGCAAAAGATTGTGTCTATGACACATAGGCCATATAGGTAGTTATGTGTGGAAAAAACAAGTATGTACCTCAAAAAACTGTGGCTTGCCTATGGTTAAGCATGGCAAGTTGTGACTAGGAACCAAACAACCCCTAAGATTGGCAAGTAGTTTCCACTACACTACGTATTCTCTCTCTTGATTTAACAATTTTCTATTAAAAACAAAAAAGATAGCGAATGAATTGAATGAAACACATTTGCAGAATCACTAGAATTTCCAAAAACTACAATTTCAACCTTTTACTGTTAATGTTCATCTCATAATATGTTCAGCTATCTTGATGCAAATTGCACTACTAATTTGACGATTTTCCATCTGAACTTCTGGATGGGATGTGCTAATTAATTGCAAGCACGACAGCCTTCTAGATAGCAGAAGGTACATGGGGTAGATCATCAATATTTAACGTACAGGTGGCTAAGGTAATTTATTTAGTTGAAACATGCTTCAGGTGCTGCAAAAGGATTTTTCTTCTCCATCCTATGGTTAAATACTACAGAAAATTTGCAGTGCATACAATAGGAACATTAAAGCTTAAAACCATGAGCAAGTTGAATTGGCATACCTCTAAGAAACTTGGGCTCATACTAACTACAGAAACCAACTCCATTGTATGTCCCAAATTTAAAGTTACATTGTTCTCCAAAGACGAACCAAGTAGATCAATTGGTATTTTACCCTAGAAAAATTTCCCTTCAAGCTCTGACAAAATGCATCACATACATGATAGTAAATAACTGACTACAAATCATAAGTGGTTTCTAAGATTCAATGTGTTCTTTACATTTCATTTCAGAAGGCACATGTGCTAGCTATACTAGCCAGTATGGGTGACTGACAATAACTATACCATAAAAGGAGATAAAATAATCTAAACTAATGGCATAGATGGCCTAGTAGCCCCTTGTCAACAACAGATAATGCAATGTCTAAGGATACTTTTCATTTGATTCTCCTAACCACAGTAAAGTCGGTAAACACGACCAGATCTTGCTCACCTACACTTTGTTAAGTAGTTATCCATGGATTAAAGGAATGTTTGTTAACTATTTTTGGTTTCCAACTACTGTAATACTAATCTTCCATGCAAGAGAAGGTCTGGTAAGTTGCTGTTAGCTTTGAGATAGGTGGTTGCAAGGGTTGGATTGGTTTGGCCAAGAATATTGGGCGTGAACTAGCTTAGCATACTGGGAGATAAACATAGTTTGGTCACTGGTCTTCATTCTTGTCAAGAATTGGGCATTTGAGAATACAATTGTATCTTCCACCACATGATAAGCAACAGTAACTGGCTAGTGGTATCTCAACCTGTGTGGCACATATTTTGTGTGGCACCCATTTTGTGTGGCTATCTAAATGTCTTACTTGCTACTCCCTCTGTAAACTAATATAAGAGTGTTTAGATCACTACATTAGTGATCTATAAACGCTCTTATATTAGTTTACGGAGGGAGTAAGTTTTAACATATTGTGTTAAACAACGGTAAGCATGCGCTTATTCTAGTAACTGTTTAGTATTTTTTTCCCAAAATAACAACCACAAACTTACTTTGGAGAGCAGATCCTTCCACATTGTCCACAGAGCAATTATTTTCACCACGATTTTCCCCAACTTGCCCTTCCGAAACTAAAAAGGGAACCAAATGTTATGGTGGCGAAGAAATGTAAAACCATAAACATCACATATGAAGCACATCATACCACAACTGATAAGGATAATGTTAAGGTTGCAAGGTCGGGAGGTTGATAAATTCTTGATGTCTGGAGTTATAAATGTAGCTTTGGTGCGACCTTTATTACCAAATTCACTAAAAGCTGTAAGCAAACAAGCCCGACTGAATCGGTATATCGGACAATGCTGCAAAACATTATGCATTAGTGAGATAAGAGATCATTTGGTACAAAATGTTGCATGTGTGGAACTAAAAAAAGGCAGACTTACCCCTTCAAGCGATATATTACTGGTAGGTGCAACCAACAGAACATAAAGAGGAAAGATATTCTGTTTTGGCAACTCAGTATTTGTACTTCGAGATAGTGATACCGTTATCTGAATCCTACATCCATAGCACAAACACTGATCAGTATTTACACGATGACTAGACAATTAAATCCAAAAGTGGCTAGTACATAGTTTAACAGACATTACACCTGAGAACTTAGTCACTTGGGCCTTGTTTGGCCAAGCTACCGTTTCAGCTTCTATTAGGGTGCATAGATAAAAAAGGCGCGCTTAAGCGTGTCTAGGCTCTTGGCGTTGGCAAAACACATTGCGCATAACTATGCTTAATTTGTGCATAACTGCATATAAACATGCGCTTTGGTCAATAAAGCGCAAGGCGGTGGCAAAATGCACAATTAACGCCTAGCGCTTTTTTGAACTATGCTAGGGTGTGTTTGGTTTTGGGGCATGGGGTGGAATTTCATGGGTTGGTTCTGCACCTGGCACTGGTTCTTGTGTTTGGTTTGAGAAGAAAATGGATTCCCCACAAGTGGATATACCCCTCCGATGCCAAACCAACAGATTCCTCCAAATCGGTGGAATCACATGGTTCCTCGTCTATTAGTGATAAAAATACAAATAAAATGAGCTCATCTCACTGCCATGTCTCTCGCACCCTCGTACCTCACCCCCTTGATCTATGGAGGAGCACCACCCAGGGCCACAGCGGCAGGCCGCAGTCATTCTCCGGTGGGAGGAGGCACAAGCCGCTGAGAATCTCGAACGGAGCCTGAGGCCACCATCGCTCTCCGATTCCTACATAGAGAGCTGAGGCGGGCCTAGGAGTGGTGCTTGCCATCATAGGCGACTATGAAAACTCTCTTGACGGCTTACCAGAGCGGGACAGTGGTGGTTTCAAGCTGTTGGGCTGACGAATTTGTCGAGGGCCATGAGAAAAGCTAGCGAATTGTTAAAGCCCGGGCACACCGTAAACTAAAGTACTTCACTTTGCTCTACGAAGAACCATACTTTTTTTGCGAATACCAAGAGCCATACTTGAATAAACATCATGTGTATAGTACACACACTAAAGTTCCATAGATCACAAATGTATCAAATGTGTGATACAATATATAGTACCACCTCTGTTTCAAATACCAGGCGTATTAAGTTTCAGTAGAATAAACATTTGACCAGGAATTAAACTATTACTATGTAACAATTGTGCTACAAAAACATAACCACAAATTTGTGCTTTAGAAGATGAGTCTAATGATATCAATTTCAGTCCACAAAATTGTACTTTAGAAGATGGGTCTAATGTAATGCTCATGCTAGGATCACACTGTGCGTGAGTGTGACACCCCTCCGGCATGACCTGTCTGGAAAAATATCCTAACCCTAACACAAAGGGCCTCACTCATGTGTATTGCATGTAGGAAAACCCTGGCAAGATCCCAGTCATGCCATGTCACCGTCAGCATGCCGTTCTTTTGCCTGCCATACCCCGGTTCGATTGGACTAAAGTTGATCCGCTTTGCCAAATTAAGGGAGGAAGATGCATGATTTGCAAGGTGGCATGCCAAAGTGTTTCCACTTACCAAGTTTATTGACATCTGATGCATTTCTTTTCTACTTTTTATGATCACGTATGTGCTAACTGTTGGATAGCCAACCTAGGCAATGGCATTCGGAAGGGAAATTATCAATCCAATTAGTTTCCAAATGACTAAATAAGCATTAAGAATAATGAAAAAAAATTATACCACGTTCTTCAAATTATTGGGTGGAGTAGGATCTACTACTGTGTTCAAAGCATTTCCAATTTGATTCAACTCTAATCGTAACAACCTTATGTACGCGGTTCCAAGAGAGCTAAAGGAATCAGCAAAGTACATAATAGTGAAGTCTCTGCAATTCACAAATAAAAAATAGTGAAGTGTCTGCTATG
This sequence comes from Aegilops speltoides, assembly GCA_021437245.1. NCBI lineage: Eukaryota > Viridiplantae > Streptophyta > Magnoliopsida > Poales > Poaceae > Aegilops > Aegilops speltoides. The sequence goes on from CM038143.1 coordinate 27,475,047, forward strand.
TAAAAAAGAAAATACATTTTGAAACAGGACAGTCCTTTCTTTTTCTCGACATATCGGATTTGGATCACAACAATTCTGAGTGTCAGCATGTTCTGCAGTAGAGTCAGAGTGTGTACCTCTTTTTTCGGCTTGCATGTATCTTGTAATGAAGGCATCTTTGCAGAAAAGCGGGCTGTAAAAGTCAGTGAGAGATCATTGGTATCTCAAATCACTTGCACATGATGGTTATGTGACAAACACATGTGATTCATGTCAAATGAAGCTGCAAAATTAAGATGGAACTTACATTTCTAATGGCTCGCCGCTGAATGATATTGTGTAGCTCAACTGGCTTGCAGTACAACGCGAAACTTTCTTCAGCAGCAAGCTGCTCATCTGGAGATAATCGAGCTCTCAGCTGTTGCTGTCGCATCTGGTCTGCAGACTGAGGGTAACTGAATTCACACCCAGCGTCCCTGCATGTATGCAGCACCGACATCAAAAGAAGAAGATACATTCATCTCATCTCACTATTAAGATCAAGAAAACCATCTACCACTGTTTTAAATAGCCCGCTATAGCTCCGCTATAGCACGCTATAGCGTTTATAAAAGGTCTTGCGCTAAGAGACTTTGGTCCAAACAAATGAAGAAACATTTTAAATAGCGCGCTATAGCTCCGCTATAGCACGCTATAGCATTTGGAAGAGGTCCGCCGCTAAGATGCTTAGCGCGCTATTTAAAACTATGTCTACCATATATACATGAGTGCATATCTGCAAAGCAGCTGAACAATCACAGAACAACTAAGCTACTTTTCAGAATCTGGATACTGTTAGCCCAGAACTACTCGCTAGTACTCGAGTATATTGATAAATGACCGGTGGAGGAGCTAAGTGCTGGTACTACTTGCTTGCGCTCCACACACTAGCAAGTACGCGCGCGCGCACACACACACACTAGCGAACATACACTAATGGAGCTTCACTTGAGAAAGGAGTACTACTTGAATTGATCGGAGTGGAATCTCCATGCGGCGAACCTCTGGGTTCCCATGAAGGACGACCTGGTCGAAAGAAAGGAGGACAGGAAAGCCGTGGCGGCACTCATGCGCGCCACGCCGCCGGAGATGCACGGCATGCTCGCGGCGAAGGCAAGCGCCAAGGAAGCGTGGGAAGCCATCCATACCCAACGCCTCGGCAGCAACCGTGTGCGCGAGGCGAACGCGCAGAAGCTGCGGGCGGACTTCGAGAACATCGCCTTCAAGGAGGGCGAGCTCGTCGATGACTTCGCCATGCGGATCTCCAGCCTTGCGTCACAGCTCCACGCGCTCGGCGACACCATGGACGACGCGAGAGTAGTGCTGGTCTCCGCGTTGTGCCACCTTGCAGCTGAACAATTCCAGAACAACTAAGCTACTTTTCAGAATCTAGATACAACCAAGGTGGGCTACACAGATTTCCAGTGATTAATTCTTAGAAATAAAAATGGCCAATTACTAGTTTCCAGGTGCAACCAGCCGACATAGGTTACCAACCAGGGATGAGTCAATACTCAATAGACAATACTCATTTATTAATTTCCAAATGCAACCAAGGTAAGCTCTGAACATTGTACCTATTTTATTTTTTTCTCCTGGGTTGCCCACACAGACATGACCAGGCAAATTCGACACAACTCAAGTAACAAGTAGCACGAGTATAGCATAAGCACAGCAACAACAAAATAGGTTAGGGGGGAGAGGCGTACGCTGCGTCCCGGGCAGGTAAAGGTAGGCCAGGCATCCTCCTCGCTGCCGCCGAGCGCCTCAGGGTCGCGGACGGGCGGATTTAACAAGGGGCATCAACCGGCGGGGACTGGTCTAGATGGTGCGCTGGCACACCAGAAATTTATAGAGGTTAAACTTAGTTAGGGTTCGATTTGAGTGATAATAATCACTGGATGACAGAAATCGCGGTCATACCTCAAAGACCGATGTCGAAGCTCGCGGACGCGGTGGAGAGAGCAGGGGCGGCGATGGCGGCGACGTCGAGGCACGTCAGTGGCGGCAACATTCTGGTCGTGAGGCGTCGGCGACGGCCCGGCGGCGGAGAGAGATTTAGAGCCGCATTGGGCCGGAAGGGAGCACCAGACGAAGAAGAAATTAGGTTTTCCTTTTCCTCTTTAATTTATCAACTACCTCCGAGCCTCCGCGTCCATTCGAGACTTTGAGCCGTCCGATCATAATGGTGAACGTATCGGAAGCATTTACTTTTCCGAACCTCCACGTCGATTCGAGACTTTGAGCCGTCCGATCATAATCGTGGATGCATCGGAAGGATCTGCTTTTCCGAGCCTCCACGTCGATGTGAGAATTTGAGCCGTCCGATCGTAATCGTGAACGTACCAGAAGCATCTGTTTTTTTGCAAGGCATTTCTTTCCTTATTCGCGTCATTTCACATTAGACGTTAGCTGACTGGCCCAACTTTTCATCGTTATTACTCTACAAACTGATCCAGAGGCCCTATAGTGAACCAGTCCAACACGCCGTGGGCCTCACACCACATAACCGCAGAGTGACACAGCCCTGTGACCGCTTCTAAGATTCTCCCGGCCCGACGATCGCCTACGGCGATGTTTCCGCACCGAACCGCATCATCTGCTAGCAGCGTTGTATCCATGGTGATGGGGCTCCTAGTTCAGACGTTTACTTCCTTCTTCTGCCGCCATTAATGCAAGATGGTAGTGGATGTGCCGTGTGCGTTAACTATACCTTTTGATTTGCTTCATCTATCTATATAGCCTTTTGGTCATCCCATAATAGTTTTGTGTTCGTTTTTCCCTCCTATCAATCCGCACTGCCTTGTCTTTCATCCACCGCCACTTGAAGAGGAGATGTGACAGCATCTATAGGTGGCAAGATCCACACACGTGGCCGACGTTCTCACAAAGGTGTCGCTGCACCGCCCATTCCACATTCCATCATTGGCAGAGAAGCATTGAGGGTCGAGGCCAACACGGCACACATCGATGAGGGGATGGTGTTCATCGTCTGGATCCACTCGAGCCCACCCACCTTGTTCATCGTCTTGCCTGACCCGACGCTCGCCCGCGAATATGCAGAACTTGTGTATGTTGATAGTATGAGAAAACATAGGCAGGCAAATGCGCACATCCACGTACACAGAAGACGACATGATGTGATCACATGAGCAGAACAAAAGGGGATGCTCGGCCCCACAAAAGGATAGCTACCTGCTCGGTGGTAGGATGGTATCTGAACCCTTGGCTTCCCAAAGATGCACATCCTCTTGAATGGTTAGGATCAGGTGCCTCACAAAGGGCGCTTGTCATGGAAGTTGTACTTGTTCCTAAGCTTGCAAAGCTAGCAGGCCGTGAGCACCAGATGGAGGCGATTACCTTGCAAAGGACATCTGACGTCTGATGAAGGGAGCCCGCCCACCACAGCCTGAAGGGGGAAGTCTTGGCTAGGCACAACAATAGTGGATCTGCACCATGAGAAGACTTCATGTCATAGCTACCTGGAGAAAGAGCATCCAGCCAACAGAGGTTGCATGCTCTCTAGCTCATGGTCCCAAAGGGCACAGTAGTCCGCACACGGCAGACCTCGTCGAGCCAGGTGGTCGGCCGTCCAACACCTATTCTGGAGGGAGAGCCAGAGGAAAATCTTGATGCGCAAGTGTGCAACAACACCCATGTTTTCCAGGTGAGACGTCGGTGGGGATTCGCGAGAAAGCTCAAGAAAAGTGCCGCATCACAAGACTTGGTGGCATATTGACCGGAATCCATCCACCGGCGGCAGAGCTCTGTGTGTGTGTGTGAGAGAGAAAGAGAGAGTGAGGAAGGCCGAAGGTGGTGTCATAGGTCGGACCATGGCCGCAGTACCAAGGTCACCGTGAATGCCTTCGAATCACGAACAACAATGCGAGCCCATGTGGAACAAGCAGAGCTTCCTCCGTTTCTTTTTAGACTGCATATAAGATTTGGTCAAAATCAAACTTTCAAAGTTTGACTAATTTTATAGAAAAACATATCAACATCTACAATACTAAAGTTGTATGTTATGCAAAATAATTTCATCATGCATCAAATAATATCGATTTCATAGCTTAATGTTGATACCTTTTCCTACAAAGCTATTCAAACTTTACAAAGTTTGAGTTTGATCAAATCTTATATGCAAACTAAAAAGAAACAGAGGGAGTAAATGAGAAGTGCGATCTCAGGGTTTGACTTCCCATTGATCCAGTGATCGGTCCGGGGCCGAAAGGAGCTCCCGTCCCCCAACAGGCCACAAAGTGGAGGCGCGGAAGATGGGACCAATACCGGAGTCGAAACCTGGCGATGCCAAGCTTGAGAAGGATAAGCGGCCCCTTAAGATTGTGGATGATGCTAAGGAATTGCTAAATTACGTATACATCTTTGCATTCACTGTGCAACTTTACCTGAGATAATAACTCGACCACATCAGATGAAAAGTAAAACGAACAAAGTGACATTCGTGAGTTTGCGACCTATCTTATAGCTTATGTAGATTCTTGTCGACGTTGCCATCAAACGTCAAGATGGCCGAGTTGGTCTAAGGCGCCAGTTTCAGGTACTGGTCCGAAAGGGCGTGGGTTCAAATCCCACTCTTGACATTTATTTTTTTCTTCATTTTCTTGTTTAAATAGTCCATCCCTCTTCTATCTGAAATACGTCCCCACAGGTGTAGGACATAAGCTGCTGAACACACCGAACAGGTCAAATGGAGTAGCTTAGCTTATATATAGGGTATAACGCGAACAAACCAAAGTCTGTGTGTTGCACTGATAAACAAATCAGAGCCCAATGGAGTTGCGTACACTCGTAGCTTGATTATTTTACATTCTTTCTATAAATAAAAATGCAGGCTACGTTAGTTCACGTTGAGATGAGATCGGCAGACAAAAAAAATCCAGACTGCACCATAAAGCATCTGAACCCAATGTGTAGAGAAACATGACATGGACTCCAATTAACAAGCTGTAGGTTCACGTGCCAACAAGCTGTCAGCGGAAAAACAAATCACAAATTAGAAATGCATCAGCTCCCAAGTCCCAAACAGTTTCCAGGAGCGCATCGTGCTGAATTCCCAGAATTACTTTCAGTAGTGCAAGTTTTTCCTTTCGAGGGGATTACAGTAGTACAAGTGAGCCAGAGTGCTCCGCGAAATTTAGAAATTAAGAGGATGCGAACTTGGCGAGCTCGCCGGGAAAGGGAGGGTCCGGATCTCGGGGGAGAGGGGATGAGGAAGAGAGGCAAGGGCCATTGCAGCATTGCCACTGGACTAGAGGCGATGATGGGAAGGAAAGCTGTGAAGATAGGGCTGGCTCGAGGTTGGAGAAGGGAACACAGTACCAGATCATCTTCAATATTGGCTTAGAAAAAATAATGAAATCTTCTATATCTAAATAACTCCTTTATGTACAAACCACACCTCACGGCCCTCGCATCGCTCCCTCCCCAGGGGCGACACGGGCGGCGACCAAGCAACCAAGGCCTCCGGCCGCCCCACTCCATCCACTCCCTCGCCGTCGCCGGCGCCTCCCGGGGGCAAAGCTCACGCGGAGCAGGCGGCGGCGGGGCTAGTTTCCGCGACGAGCGGCGCCTCGCGTGCGGGGATCTCTGGGCGGCGCGGCGGTGGGCGGCGGGTGGCGCAACAGCAGGCGGAGGACGGCGGATGGCGGCGCGTCTGCGACTCCGGCGGGCTGCGTCTTCGCCGACCTGTAGGCGCTGGTGGCGGTTGTAAGGCGCCGGCTGCTGCTCGCTTTTGGGGATCGGATCCGCCCGGATCTAGCTTCCCTGCAGCGGCTGCGCCTTGCTCACCGGCGTTGGTACGCTGGGGCGGCGGCCCCAGGACGTGGTGGTGTCGTCGTGCACCTCCCTCAAGAAGGTTGTCCGGGGGCAGCCTGCGAGGCGGTGGATTCGGGGCCCTTGCGCCCGGATTTGGTGGTGAGGCGGGCCGTCGGCCTGTGGCGGCGGTCCGGCAGAGGCGTGCCTGCTCCGGTCCACCGGGGTGGCGGGGAGGTGCGTGGGGTCAGGGCAGCGGTGGTGCTGCCCTGCGTGCTGGGCGGCCGCGGTCTCGTCGGCACCATTGTGGAGGGAGATGGGCTGCAATGGTTTCTGCAGCCGGTGGTGGTTGGCGGCGACGTGCTGCTCTGTCTGCTTGGTCATGTGGTTGGGCGAGGACGGTTGGCATGATGCCGGAGACGGTGTGCTGGGCAGGCTGCGGTGAGGATGGATTTGGTGAGCTCCGGGCGAAAGCCTAGCTCGACCTCGGTCGTTGCCGGCGTCGACGGCGTCCTCGGACGTCGTTCCCTCCTTGGAGGCGTCGTCGTGGAGCCCCTTCACCACCATTGTTGCCTCGGTCTCGGGCTTTCCGGGTGAAAACCCAAGTTTCGACCTTGGTTGGAACGGGCGTCGGCGGCATTCTTGTCGCTTCCCTCTTGGGGGCGACGCCTTGGAGGTCTAGTCCTCGTCAGCTCGCGGTGGCTCGGGTGGCTTTGTGGTTTCTTTGTCGGCCAGGCGTGTGCGCGGCCTCGGGGCTGGTCAGGAAGTCGGAGCGGCGGCTCCGAAGAACATTGTCGTGGAGTGTCTGATCTGGTCGCGTGGGCGGCAGCGTCATTAGCTCAGGTGGAGCGTGGCCTCGGGGCCGGCGGGGAAGTCGGAGCAGCGGCTCCGGAGAGCACCCTGTCTTTGTGGAGTGTCGGTTACGGCGTGTGGGCGGCGGAGTCGTCGACTCGTGTGGAGTGCGGCCTCGGGGCCGACGTGTGTGAGTTTTTTGTGGTTTGTAAGCCGGAGTGGCGGCTCCGGGTCGTGTGGTGGAGTGACAATTCTGGTTGTTTGGGCAACAGGGGAGTCGGCTCGTTAGGGACGCAGCCTCGGGGCTGGTGTGTGTCGATGTATCGGTTTTTGGCCAATTTTCCTTATAAATTGGTCAATTCTCTTCTTCTTAATGCAAAGGCAGAGCTCCTGCTGTTTTCTCGAAAATAAAAAAAATAATTAGCCACGCTAACCTATTCTTCATATAACATGCAAGTATGTCACCTCAGCATGCAACATACATGGACAAGACCAATATCATCGTGCAAATATGTATGGGATTTTTTATTATATTATGCTATTTATATTTAATAAATATTTTACAATCATATAATAATCAAACACAATAAAGCTTACGTGACAATATACGGTGTATCATCTAGTTTCAATGTGGCTGACGCCATTAAGGTTTCTCTTTTCCTTATTCTCTTTTTCTAAGCACACGATCCGATTTTGTCTATGTCATACTCAAAACAGAGTGCATCGGATCAGATCGTGAGCATTAAAATAAACACAGGAAACTCCTCGACAGTGGAACTTTGAGCTCACCAAGCGAGAGTGGTCGGCACACCCTCTAACAGTTGACAAGCAATGGACATCGTGGTCGTCCTTCTAGCCAACCCAAAGGATGCAGCAGATGACACGATTCACATACCTGGGGATGGACTTGTTGAAGGCGACCATCATTAGTGCACTAGCATTGTGCACATCATGTGTCTGACTAGCACTAGTGCATCCCTCTTCGACAGCGTGGAAGCCCTCCAAGTGACAACTTCTTCTCAAGCCGTCGACCAGTAGAAGCACGGAGACATAGGTACCTTCACGAGCACGGAGACATAGGTACCTTCAGGGCAGAGGAGGGAAGAACAAGGTAGGGAATATGGAAATTTTAGATGGGACACGCCATCTCGAGTGCAGCGAACATTTGGATCTTGTGTAGTTGGTGTATAGTCCGGAAGCAACGCAAAAGACTCACAAGAGTTCCCTAATGACGAGGATGTTGCGTTTGTCTCAGTGACAGAGGATCACTATATCATCGACACACAGGGAGACCATAGATGTCGCATGATGCATGGGAAGGCGGTGGAGGATCCCATGTTGCACCACACGTTGGATCATGGAGTTGAGGATGTTCATGACAAGCGTAAATAGCATCAATGATAAGGGGTCGCCTTAACAAGCCCCTTATTGTGAGTCTTGTGACCAATCAGTAGATCCAACACGCTATTGAATTACACACATGGACGTCAAAGACAGGAAATCAAAATTACACTCCCGCTCGCCAGGGCCAAAGCCAAGTTGCCTGAGGAAGAAGGGCTAAGAGACCTCGGAGTCAAAAGCCCCGACGATGTCAAGCTTGAGAAGCATACGAGACACCTTCAGATTATAGAGGAGGCCACTCCAGGAGGAGACTAAGGATTTGCTAAATTACGAACACAGTTTTGCATTCTCCGTGCAACTTCACCGAACCAAATAACTGAAAATAAATGAAAACGATTGTGACATTCGTGAGTTTGGGAACTAGTCAGCTATATAAACTGTAATTTCGTCAAAGTGAACAAAAACGTCAAGATGGCCGAGTTGGTCTAAGGCGCCAGTTTCAGGTACTGGTCCGAAAGGGCGTGGGTTCAAATCCCACTCTTGACATACTTTTTCTTTTTTTCTATTTTTGCTTGTTTGCACATCTAGCATCCCTCTAGCTGAAATACATCCAACAGCTGTCTGAAGAGGCCAGCACATTTCGGAATCATAACTACTACAATAAAAAAATTAAAATCAAAAGGGTTAAATGGACTAGCTTTTTACTATATAGCTATAAGGTATGACGCGAACCAACCAAAACCGGTAGACAGAGAATTCAGACTGCGCCGCGACGGCACAGCAACAGCAGATGGATATGCTCAATATATACTCCCTCTGTTGAACCACAAAAACGTCTTATATTTCCGTACGGAGACAATATGAGATTAGAAAAGCAGAACAGCTTAAACATTCGGTAGAAAAAAGAAATCTTGAATCAGAAATGCATGCATCAGCACCGATCTCCAGCAGTTTACAGGAACGCCCAGTGCGTCGGATCAGATCGAGAAGACTAAAATATAAACACCGACAGTTCCTTGGCAGCAGCAGGAGTTTGAATTGAGCCTCACGGAGTCAACAAAAGAAGCTGGATTATATCAGCAAGGCAAGGCAAGTAGCACACCATGTGTGACCGAATATCAAAACGGATCAGGGCGTCATCGACCCTGTCAACACCATATCTCCTTGTTCTCAACACACTGCAGAGAGCATCAACGGACGGAAGCCAGAGATATAGATATAGATAGATATAAATAAACCGAAGCAAAAGCATCTGAATTCTGAACCCATCTTCTTCCAGATACATGCATCTATCTACTATTGCGTTTTGATTTAAGAGAAGCTCTGAAGGACTGAGACAATCCAGTTACAACGGTTTTTGACCGTGCGTTTGTATGGAGCTTCGGCCCCGAGCATCTTCAGCTCATTCCCTGTGTGGCACCGTTACCCTGTCATCGGCTCGTCGTGATCATCGCTGATCGATTCGATGTCCAGATGGTTGTCAACTCCGGAGAATCAATCCTGCAGGTTTGTCAAAAAGAGGACTCAAGGTCTTCATCATTTCCTCAAAAGTCAGCCGAGCGGTGAAGGCGCTGTTGAAGTTTTAGCACTACGCTTTTAGACGAATAAGGCCCTGTTTGATAGCAAAGCACTAGAAAAACCAAAGTATTGAAAACTACAGTAATTTAGCCTGTAGGTATAAAATACCATGGTTTCACCATAACAACGTTTTTTTGGAGTATTCACGATGCAGAGGACCTGTTTGGTTAGGCCACAAAATGCTGTAGAATTTACTAGATAGCCGTTGGTTGTGCATGCATTCGTAGCTAGCTAGCTGTTGCATTTAGCAGTGCAAACTCTATTTCTGTTCCCGGACAATCACCACTCGCAGAATTTATTGAGAACTTGAAGCAAGCTAGTAGGTGAAATCTGCTTTGAAATGGAACATCTCGGTTATAGAAAAACGGGATAATGATGCATTATCCATCTGAGGGTGACCTCGGTGGTGCACTGAACAACATTGGAACTTCAGAAAGCTGAAATCCATGGCAACAACGGAGTGGCCGGCAGGTCAGAGTTCAATCAATCGACATCATCAACTATCCGTGACCTCCGGGCAGCGCCCTTGATCCCCCCAGGCGCCAGGGTCATCGCCAGTGGCCCAAAACGCGGAGCTCCTCCTCCTCCTCATCGCCTTCTCCTCAGCAACGGACAGACGGCATTGAGGTAGCAGCGGCTAGCCGTATATTCCATCACGGGCGGAGCTGAGTGACATGCAAGCTCGGGAAAGGCGCGACCGTACGGACGAAGGGGCCGGCCGTCGACAGAGGCCAGAGGAGCGACGGTGAAGGACATTCTACTCACCTCTGGTCTCTCCATCGCCGTCTATTTCGTTCCCAATGTCCGCGAGGGAGATATCTCCAAACACGGCGGCGGCGGCGTGGGAGCGATTCCTCTGTTATAGATCGAGCGAGTACCAGGGAAGAAGATAACCACGTCCCACCCTTGTTTTTGGCTGCTCTGTTTTTAAAAAAGAGGTTCGGGGTTCTTTTTATTATGCAGAGAAAAAACCACAGTTTAACCAATACTGCAGTATTAAAACCATAATTGTTAGAGGCAACCAAACACATCATTGCAAATAAAACTATGGTAATCTCAAAAACTGTAGTATTCTTGAAATACTTAGAAAATACTTTGTTACCAAACAGAGCCTAAATAAATGCAAGGCGGCAAGGCACAGGCACGTATGACCAGATCAGGCTATATCTGAAGAGGAAGTAACTGCTATTCGGAGAAGGAGACCCGCTTACAACCCCCTCACAAAACATATAAAGGGTAATATGGACTTTTGACACACCGTATTCATTTTTGTATGTATGCCATTAAGTCACATCCATCAGTTTTGTATGTAGGGAGATAACTAAAAAAAGGAAAACCCACCAGGAATCGAACACAGTGCGTATTCCAAACAGCTTTTGATTTCGCTTTTGATTTCCTACGGCGCGTATTCTATATATACTAGCAAAAGAGCCCGTGCGTTGCAACGGGAGAATAAATAAGACACGTTCTTAACCAAATAACCATGACTCGAGACCCTAATGTGTTCACTTCCTTTATTTTCACATGGCATCACATTTGTTTTGTTGATGGTGGTCTCAGTGCTCACACAACGAAAGCGTGTTTGAATGCGGTCAGTTCTAAGGCGTCTCTCTCTCACGCACACTCGCTCAAAATAAAATGAGAAATATGTTCTTTTTCCCTGCGAGGTTTTTCACAGGTGTGCATGCGTGGTTATCGATGTTTTCTTTCCTCTATTAGTAAGAAAGAAAAACGGATCATACATTATAGATTAAGTTCACACCAAAAAAAATTATAATTCACCCTGTGAGCTTTTCCTTAAAACTCCTTGGGTAGTTCCGGCAGCTCCTTATCCATGTTCCAACTAAAACATAATTATAATCTATATTCTGCTGCAATTATTTTTTTGGAGTGTCTTTTATCGAATACGAGAGTCAAATTCATGTTAATGTTATTTAAAAAGTAATAACAGTTTTTCTATATCAAATAATTTATCCACCGTATAAACTGTTAAAACAAATATAAATATCCACTTTAAAAGATTAAATGAAAGCATTAAGTATATGTAATTAACCTTAAAATAATTCAGAATATAGTTTTGAAACTCAAGTGGATTCTAATATTTTTTGGAACAACAGTAGCTTAATTTTGAGTTTAGATAAGTAAGGATATTTTTTGGTATTTAAGAGAATTTGTGTGCTGCTGGCTGCTGCTGATTTACACTGTGATGATTGATCAGATGTACCACGTACGATATATTATCATACGCACACACGTATCTTGGGTGTTTCCTTACGGCGCCGGCCCTCACGAGATAACCTTAGACCGCGTTGACGTAGAGCAACGTCGCCGTCAAAGTCAAAGTAGCACCTGCTGCTCCAGCATGACTACTGCCGCCGGTGTAGATGGCCTGCTCTATTTCTCAGTATGTGTACACTGCCAAATCCATGACATGCATTCAGGACAATATATCTTATCAGAAGCATTCGGTAATCCATAGTTCCACACAATGATACACAAGCATCGTATATACTGGGCATGGGGGGCTAGGTGTTGAGAAAAAAGAAATAGGAAAGAAAAAAGAGAGAAAGCAGAGAAGAAATTACAGCTTGCTTAATTCACTTTATTTCAGATCGGGCTCGTGCCCATCGCGAGGCCGTTCTCATTGCAGCCGCCGCAGCGGGCACTGTCATGGTCGCCATGCTGATCGAACAGTTTCCAGCTGCCATCCCACTCGGCGCATAGATCATACCACCAACCTTAGCACCGCATGTCACACAATTCTTCCTAGTTTTGTTGCTGCTTGCCGCTGCAGGAAGCAAAGGGCCAAAGGCTACGGCATATGGAGGAGGAAGGTGCAGCGACCGTCGACCTCGCGGAGCGCGAGCACCTGGCAACGGGACGATTATAAAATGTTGTATGTGTATGGGCTGGACAAAAGCAGGCCCATATCTGCCATCGTGCTACCACGGAGGCAAAAACGAACTGTTCTGTTCGGTTAGTACCACATCGGTTAATTCCAAAACATAATCGTAAAAGCGTATTATGACATGAAAGAAAGCGTATTGTGACGGTGAATCCGGAGACTCAATCCGTGCTTTATTATTAGGGATATATATATATATATATATATATATATATATATATATATATATATATATATATATATATATATATATATATATATATATATATACACACACACACACTAGCAAAAGGCCCGTGCGTTACAACGGGTAAAACATTACATTACACGCCCCTAACACAATAACACATGGCCTAAGACTCACCCCTCCCTCGGTTGCACGCACTCTATTTTAACATGACACCCCGCCTGTGTCACCGCTCATCTTCCTTCCCGCCCTTGCTGGCAGTGAATGTTCATCTGATCACAACACGACTTAATGTGGTAAATTCCAAAACATTAAGTTCGGCCACCGTTTAAGCAACAAGGATATCTTGGTTGACACCCTTCTTGCCCACAATGACGTGGCTGGATCCTACCAGTGCTCCATCCCTGTCCCGCCGAGGCCCAGCTGCGAGCATCCAATTTAGGACATTGCTCGTGCTTCGCCATAGGTTGATTTTTATTTTATTTGTAGGCCATTGAGAATTTTGCACAATGCATTCTCTAAATATTTCAAATAGCATGAAACTGGTAATTCAATAACTGGCATCACATTACCATGCATACACAACCGTGGGCCAAGTGACTTGAGTTTTGCCAATTATCGCCATGTAGAAGAACAACCATGTTATTTTTTATCATAAGGGCTTGCCCTTCCTTTAAAAATAATATCACACATGCCCGTGTGTTGCAACGGGGATTGGAAGAAACTTGATTTGTTTACCAAAACATCCACAACGCAGCACGGTGGGGCAGAGAGGCGCATGTTGAGGCATAGAAGAAATACATGTCATGCTTTAGTGTCTATTATTGCGGTTCATGCATGCATGGCTATTAAATAAGTATGCACGATCACTTTCTCTTTGACCCTGAGAAGCAACCTCCGGTTGGATGATTAGTAGGGCAGTGGTATGTCAATACTTGACACATTGGTGTCGTACGAAGATAGAATATTTTTTTCAGCGGGAGACGACGATCACATCGACAGTGAGGCGCTTATGGTGACGTAATCAATCTCAAGACACGTCAGCTCAGTCTCTCGGAGGTGATCATAAGAACATGATATGCGTGTGTGCATTCATAAGGATAAGTGTACTTACATGCTTGTGACTTGTGAGCGTCTACGCCTATACTATGTCTCTAAAAAAAGTTTTCTTTTCACCTTTTGCATGCAACAATTTGATGTGTTTGTGCATTGCATCGAAAGGAAACAAATGTCGCCCTCCCAATATTATTAGGGAGCGAAAATAAAGTATTCCACTATTTGGAAATTATCCATAGACACACTTACAGTTTAAAACCTTTTTTTGTAAACATTATTAAATCCATGCATATTCTCCATTACCCAAATTAAGTTGTGGAGCTTTGATATATGTGAGAGTAGCCGCATGCAAATTTTCAGCTCAATCAGAAATGTTTTGAGGGGATATTTTCTTTTCTCGTCCTGTCTATTTTTCTTTTCTAAAAAGATGAGAATCTATTCAGCCCAGAGTAGGAGCAGCCCAAGTAGTGCGGCAGCCCAAGTAGTGCCCAAATTGGCCGAATTGGCCCAGCTGCAGCCCGGCTAACCCTACCGGAAAGGGGAGAGCACGTTGCTCGATCCCCACTCGCTCCCTCTCTCGCACGTTCCACGATCCACACGCGACCGTAGCCGCCGCCAGCGCACCTCGCCCGATCCCGCGCCCCTTTGCTCCAGCCGCTAGCTTCCCCGCCGACCGGCTCTTCCTTCCCCCTCCTGCTACCCTCTCTTTCTCCATCCATGGCATCTCTCCCTTGCGCCCTTCTCCTCTGTACCTCCTCCGAGGGACCGGCGTCGATATATATGGCCACCGCACCGCGCCGGCTGAGCACCCCCGCCGCACATAGTGTCGCCGACACGTTTCATTTACTTCGCCTCGTCCATCCGATACGTAAGCGTGAATGGGTAAGCGACGCAAGAGGAAGAGCCTTGTGTGTGCGGAGGAGGCGGAGCGTAGGTCAAGGCCCAATACATGACGAATACAACGCTTGCAGGCCCAAGGAACAGAGCGAATCATTATTTCCATATCCAGTAAAATAGGACTGCGGGTTCAGTAATAAAAAACATAAGGACTTTTACAAAAAAACACCGCGACGGTGAACCCGGAGACCCAATCCGTGCTTTATTATTAGGGATATATATATATATATATATATATATATATATATATATATATATATATATATATATATATATATATATATATATATATATATATATATAACATTTCTGATAAAAAACGAAACTTTTCTTGAAAAAAGTGAACAACTTGGAAATGTCGAATATTTCTTGGAAAGTAAATAATTTATAAAAATCCAAACTTTTTTGAAAAAATTGAATTTTTTTTGCAAATTTCATAGAATTTTCGGGATTGCTTAAGTTTCTTTAAAAATGTGGACTGTTTATAAAATACAAATAAATTAAAAATCAAAAATATAAAAACACGACAAGGTTTCAAAAACACGAATTTTAAAAAGAACACAAACATTTTATAAAACTTTGACCAAATATAGAAAAAGCAAACATTTTCTGGATGTGTGTACTTTTTTGGATGCGGGAACATTTTTCCAGATACTGTTTTTTAATTTATGGAAAAATTTGACAATAGGACAATTTTATAAACTTCTGATCTTATATGACCAATTCAAGGCAAGATACCAAGTTGTTTGAGTTTTTGGCAATTCTTGAACTTTCTGTAGTTTTCTTGGTGAACAATGGTTGATAAATGGCCGGACGTGACATAACTTGCATATGGTGTCGAAAAACACAACTGGTCAGAAAATTCACAAACTTACATTTGCAAGCCAATAAGAAAAGTGTTCAAGTTGTATTAAAAAATCTTTCGAAATGTTGGTTCTTAAGTTTGCACGCTCCTCATATCTCTTTGAAATTGTTCAAAATGTTGTTCCTAAAATGTTCAACATTTTGAACTAACATATCTCTTTAAAATTTTCAAATTGTTCATGCTTTTAGAAAAAGTTGTTCAAGTTTGTCAAACAATGTTTATGCTTTTTTAGAAAAATGATATTTTCAAAATGTGTTCAAGTTGTTCACAAAATTGTTATATTTTGAAACATTATTTGATTATTAAAAATTATTCAGAATTTCCAACAAATGTTCGAAAAATTGGAAATGTGTTCGGATTCTATGTTGGTGTTACCTATGTCCGGGATTTTTAGGCTAGAGGAAGTCCACTTTTGTAAGGCCGGTTGCTATTCCCTATGCCTGAATTAATAGCCAATTTGTTAATGATGAAAATTAATTTCAAGCTGTTAAGGGAAAGTTGCCCTCCGATTGGGCCATGGCCTATGCGCCATGCAACCAATATATGCGTGTGGTGCAGCAATGCATGCAGGAGTGTTGATGGATACGAGGAGGTTTGACAATTAATTTACGGTAGTTAAAACCATTCAATCCTGCTCACTAATTGGGCAGATTCAAAACAAAAATCGGCCCTGATGTGCCTTGATTTTGGCAATACTATGGGTAGGCACAATAAATCCGGACAACATAATTCACAGACACTAATCATCTCAACATGTGAGCCACTCACCCTCATGTGCAAGAGGTCCATGGATCGATTCCTATTAGGGTAATGTTTGTGGCCGGCGGACCGGCGGACCGGCTGAAACTTCGGCCGGTCCCGCCCTTTCTTTCGTTCAGCCGCTGTCTTCTTTCTCTCGATCCCCTTCTCTGTCAGCTGCTCCTCATCTTCCTCCTTCAAATCCCGCCGCCGGCTAGCCCCAATCCGACGTAGGTCCCCATCTCCAACACCAGCGCCCACAAACACTTCTTCCACTGCCCTCGGTTTGCAGATTCATTCCGCCCTGGCAAGCCGGAGTTGGGAAGCCGCCATGGACATGCCGTCCGCGAGCTGCTGCTCACAATTTCATACGCTAGACCCGTCTACTGGAGATGCTACAACTGACAACCTAAAAAGCTACAACAGTTTGATTCAAAAGCTTCAACCTCCGACATATAAAGTTTTCAACCGGACACCGTGCACTAAAAAGCTACATTCATTCATATGAAAGCTTCAACCGTAGTTTGAAAAAGCTTCAACCGGGCGAAAGAGTAGTTTCATCCTACCACTACAAAATATAAAAAAAGCTACAACCATTGTTTTGGGAAGTTTCATCCATTGGATTGAAAAGTTTCAACCCACTTTTCCAAGTTAATGGCGGTGACTGAGAAGCAAAATAAATGAGGCAACTGACGACAAGAACTTTTGCTGGAAGCGGCCGAGTTTTTTGCTACAACTGTTGCCATTTTTTGCTACAACCTGCGACGAATTTTACTACATCCATCATGGGCGGAGCTGCGACCTACTACGGCGGTGACTTTTTTTGTTGCAACCGTACTCAGATTGTGCTACTACCAGCAACGAGTTTTGCTACATCCATCATGGCGGAGTCGCGACCCGCGACGGCGGCGATGCCGAATTGCTGCAACCGTCGTATGTTTTTGCTACCACCGGCGTTTTATTCTGCTACAGCCATGAAGGGCATAATTTTTGCTACGACCCATGATTTCGTTTTTGTTTTTGTGACCAGCAAATTGAGGACGTGGTACGGCGCGAGCTTGACGACGGGGGTGCTGCGGCCATCTCCACCGGAGTTGCCATGGAGGTAGGCACGGGCAACCAAGGATCCTATGCCGAGCACGAGACCGAGGACGAGCGCGTGCGGCCAAGGATGCGGCGGCGAGCGGAGGTTGCCGGCGAGCACGAGGGCGAGGACGAGCGCGGGCGGCGCGACGGCAAGGCTGCGAACAACTACGGCAGCGAGCTTCAACGGCGACGATGGCGAGCTTCAAGGGCGACAGCGACGGCGACGGTTCCGATTTGGGTCGAAGAACGGTTGCTGCAACGTTTGGTTTGGTGGAGCCTCGCGTGTGCAAATCTGACGGCCTTCACCATCTGCATCGGACGGTTGGGGCTCGACCGACCCAACAGTTGGGCCGGCGCACCGGCGCAGATCGCTGCCCTTCCTATTAAGTGCATGTACTTACTTTATGAATTTTTACCTCCTGTGAACGGCCGCACCCTCTACATCGGTCACTAATGGGCCGGCCCAGTAGGCGTACGGCATATACACTTCGGTGGACGGTCGACGTATTAAACAAAACCAACCGCTCAAAACAAATTAAGAAAAAACCATCATACCCTTTCTTATGAAGGGGTATGGAAAAATCTCCTCCGTTGATGTGCTTAAGGAGGTTGTATCGAAGCGGAAGTGTTTGGAGAATCATAAGCATACTGGGCAATAGCAACGGGGATCACGGGCTTGCTATGGTCACTAGTAGTAGTAGGCGCTCTGCTGATCGCCGTGGTGAGCGCTGGCGACGAGGCCGCGCTGCATGCTTTCAGAGAGCAGATCAGCGACGGCAGCGCGCTGGCCTCCTGGAACAGCAGCGCCGGCTTCTGCAGCTGGGAGGGTGTGACGTGCGGCCGCTGGACGCCGAAGCGGGCGGTGGCGCTGCGCTTGGACGGCAGGGCGCTCGTCGGAGCGCTCTCCCCAGCCCTTGGGAACCTCGCGTTCCTGCGGACGCTCAACCTGAGCTTCAACTGGTTGCATGGGGAGATTCCAGCAAGCCTTGGCCGGCTCCGTCGCCTGCGGAGTGCGGAGGCTCGAATTGAGCGACAACTCCTTCTCCGGCACGTTCCCTGTCTGCAAAATCTTGAGCGACAATTCCACAACATGCGGCAGTTCACTGTCGTCAGAAACAACCTCATAGGATCAAAACTCTTGCCTTGGGTGGAAATCAGTTCACAGGAACCATCCCCTCCTCAATATCAAACATTTCTCCCCTCGTAGCACTTGGCCTCGTGCAGAATGGGTTTAGTGGGCATGTGCCTCCCACATTGGGGAAGATGGGAGCACTCCAATATCTGAACTTGGCTGACAATAAGCTTGAAGCGAACGGCAACAAGGGGTGGGAATTCATCACTTCTTTGGCAAACTGCAGCCAACTGCAGAGACTGATACTCGGCAACAATTCCTTTGGAGGAGAACTACCAGGTTCAACTGTAAACCTCTCGACAACTCTCCAACAGTTATACTTAGATGACACTAGGATCTCTGGGAGTATACCCGCAGATATTGGCAATCTGGTTGGTCTCAGTGTGGTGCTAATAGCAAATACTTCCATATCAGGAGTGATTCCAAATAGCATTGGTAAGCTAGAGAACTTGATTGAGCTGGGCTTGTACAAGGGGTGTCTGGCCTCATACCGGCATCTCTGGGAAATCTTTCACGATTGAATAGGTTTTATGCATACCACAACAACTTGGAGGACCAATTCCGGCAAGCATGGAAGAGTTGAAAAACCTCTCCGTACTTGACTTGTCAAAGAATCACCAACTTAATGGTTCAATTCCCAGAGAGATTTATTAATTATCCAGCCTATCTTGGTACTTGGATTTGTCATACAATTCATTTTATGGGCCCATTCCTAATGATGTTGGTGGCTTGGCAAACCTTAACATACTAATTCTAGCAGGAAACCAGTTATGTGGCAAGATATACCCGAAAGTACCCAGAGCTGCATAGTGTTGGAATGGCTATCTTTAGACAATAATTCCTTTGAGGGAAGCATACCTCAGTCGCTGAAGAATATAAAGGGCTCAGTATACTGAACCTGACCATGAATAAGTTATCTGGTGATATTCCTGATGCCCTTGCTAGTATTGCAAACTTGCAGGAACTGTACCTAGCACACAATAACTTGTCAGGGTCAATATCAGTAGTTCTACAAAATTTGACATTATTATCTAAATTGGATGTATCCTTCAATAATTTAAAAGGCGAGGTGCCAAATGAAGGTGTTTTCAGAAACATCTCTTACTTAGCAATTGATGGGAGTGTCAATTTGTGTGGAGGTACACCTCACCTTCATTTGGCTCCATGCACCACAAGCCCCTTAAGCAAGAACAAAAGGAAGATGCAAAAGTCTCTTGTAATTTCTCTAGCAACAGCCGGAGCAATCTTGTTGTCACCTTCAGTTGCAAGAGGCTGAAACAAAGCCACAAGACATTATCACAAAATTCAATTGCCGATGACCATTACAAGAGAATCCCCTATCAAGTATTATTCGGAGGAACTAACGAATTTTCAGAAGACAACTTGCTTGGGAGAGGAAGTTATGGAGCGGTTTATAAGTGTCTTGGACAATGAGGAAAGAACATTGGCTGGTTGGATTCATCCAAAATCTTAAGAGCCCTCTACAAGCAACACACCCAGCCTTGCCCATAGACTTGATATTGGTGCCGATATTGTGGACACAGTAGAATATCTGCACAACTACTGTGTCATGTGGGGCCAGCCCTATAGGCGCAAGGGACCTGCGCGGCCGGCCCTGCACCTGCCTAAAAATATGTCCTAGTTTAATTATAGTTTTTTTAGATTAGGAGTCTGGGTATTAGTTGGAGAGGTTTAGTCACGTAGAAGGTTACCCTGCCAACACCCAATTGTAATAGGAGTCTGTAATCTGGTCTTGTAATTAGGCTATATATAGCCAGCCCTTGGATCAATAAACGCAAGCAGAAAATAACCTACAACTTCACCTCCTTGCTCCAGCGCCACGGCGCCCCTCCTCAACCCCCTTCTCCAACCATAGGCCGGCGAGGGCCTCGCCCTCGTCCTCCTACAACCCACGACTACAACCTGCGCGGCAATCAGCCAGGCCGTGACAACTTGGTATCAGCTTCCTCGTCGATCCCAGCGGCCATGTCTCCGCCACCGCCGCCTGCGCCCCTGCCGCAAACCCTCGCAGACCTCGCAACCAAATAGCACGAAGATCATGGTCGCCACTTTGAATAGCCTCTCGGAGGAGAACCACACCGCTTGGACCGAGCACGCCGAGGACCGCGCCACCCTCCAGTCCATCGCTGAGACGCTCAAAAACCTCCAGGGCCAGCTGGCGGACACGTCACAGTAGCAGCGCGCGCAGAACCTGGCCCTCCTTCGGCTGGAAGGCAAGGGCACGCCTCAATTGGGTGGTATCGGGCTCCTGCGGTCCCCTGATGCGCCGTTCCACACCGGGGCCCCGGCCGATCTGGCGGATCGGGCTCCGCGCCTCTACAAGATTGATTTTCCCCTCTTTGACGGGGCCAGCAATCCGTCGCCATGGCTAACACGCTGCAATCTCTTCTTCCTCGGGCAGCGCACGCCGGAGTCGGATAAGACGTGGCTCGCCTCATACCATCTCACCGATGTCGCTGCATTATGGTATGGTCATCTCGAGACTAAGCTAGTCCAGCGGCCGTCCTCGACTGAGTTTCAAAAGCTGATTGCCAACCACTTCGGACCGCCGACCCGCGCCAACCCCTTTGGCGAGCTGATCTCCACCCGCCGCTCCGGCACCGTTCCTCGGGCAGCGCACGCCGGAGTCGGATAAGACATGGCTCGCCTCATACCATCTCACCGATGTCGCTACATTATGGTATGGCCATCTCGAGACTAAGCTGGTCCAGCGGCCGTCTTGGACTGAGTTTCAAAAGCTGATTGCCAACCACTTTGGACCGCCGACCCGCGCCAACCCCTTTGGCGAGCTGATCTCCACCCGCCGCTCCGACACCATGGCAGAATACTCCAAGCTCTTTCTAGAGAATCTTTCTCGGGTGCGGGATATCTTCACCAACAACTTGGGCGAGCCTATGAAAACTCAGGTCGAGATGCTGAAACCGGCGACTTTGGACGCGGCTATGGAGTTAGCAATCTCCTTTGAGCACCTCAATACTGTCACCAGCTGTTGGGGAACGTAGTAATTTCAAAAAAATTCCTACGCACACGCAAGATCATGGTGATGCATAGCAACGAGAGGGGAGAGTGTTGTCCACGTACCCTCGTAGACCGAAAGCGGAAGCGTTATAACAACTCGGTTGATGTAGTCATACGTCTTCACGCCCCGACCGATCGAGCACCGAAACTACGGCACCTCCGAGTTCTAGCACACGTTCTGCTCGATGACGTCCCTCGAACTCCGATCCAGCCGAGGGTCGAGGGAGAGTTCCGTCAGCACGACGGCGTGGTGACGATCTTGATGTTCTACCATCGCAGGGCTTCACCTAAGCACCGCTACAATATTATCGAGGAGGATAATGGTGGAGGGGGCACCGCACACGGCTAAGAGATCAAGAGATCAATTGTTGTGTCTAGAGGTGCCCCCTTGCCCCCGTATATAAAGGAGCAAGGGGGGAGGCGGCCGGCCAAGAGGAGGGCGCGCCAAGGGGGGAGTCCTACTCCCACCGGGAGTAGGACTCCTCCTTTCCTTGTGGGAGTAGGAGAGAAGGAAAGAGGAGGAGAGAGGCCAAAAGGAAGGAGGCCTGCGGCCCCCCTCTGCCCCAATAAGGCCCATATACTCCCCGGCGAATTCCCGTAACTCTCCGGTACTCCGAAAACTACCCGAATCACTCGGAACCTTTCCGAAGTCCGAATATAGTCGTCCAATATATCGATCTTTACGTCTCGACCATTTCGAGACTCCTCGTCATGTCCCCGATCTCATCCGGGACTCCGAACTCCTTCGGTACATCAAAACACATAAACTCATAATATAACCGTCATTGAACCTTTAAGCGTGCGGACCCTATGGGTTCGAGAACTATGTAGACATGACCGAGACACGTCTCCGGTCAATAACCAATAGCGGAACCTGGATGCTCATATTGGCTCCTACATATTCTACGAAGATCTTTATCAGTCAAACCGCATAACAACATACATTGTTCCCTTTGTCATCGGTATGTTACTTGCCCGAGATTCGATCGTCGGTATCTCAATACCTAGTTCAATCTCGTTACCGGGAAGTCTCTTTACTCGTTATGTAATGCATCATTCCGTAACTAACTCATTAGCTACATTTCTTGCAAGGCTTATAGTGATGTGCATTACCGAGAGGGCCCAGAGATACCTCTCCGACAATCGGAGTGACAAAACCTAATCTCGAAATACGCCAATTATACATGTACCTTTTGAGACACTTGTAGAGCTCCTTTATAATCACCCAGTTACGTTGTGATGTTTGGTAGCACACAAAGTGTTCCTCCGGTAAACGGGAATTGCATAATCTCATAGTTGTAGGAACATGTATAAGTCATGAAGAAAGAAATAACAACATACTAAACGATCAAGTGCTAAGCTAACGGAATGGGTCAAGTCAATCACATCATTCTCCTAATGATGTGATATCGTTAATCAAATGACAACTCATGTCTATGGCTAGGAAACACAACCATCTTTGATTCAACGAGCTAGTCAAGTAGAGGCATACTAGTGACATTATGTTTGTCTATGTATTCACACATGTATCAAGTTTCCGATTAATACAATTCTAGCATGAATAATAAACATTTATCATGAAATAAGGAAATTAATAACTTTATTATTGCCTCTAGGGCATATTTCCTTCAGTCTCCCACTTGCACTAGAGTCAATAATCTAGTTCACATCATCATGTGATTTAACACCAATATTCACATCTGTATGTGATTAACATCCATAGTTCACATCATCATGTGATCAACACCCAAAGGGTTTACTAGATTCAATAATCTAGTTCACATCGCTATGTGATTAACACCCAAAGAGTATAAAGGTATGATCATGTTTTGCTCGTGAGAGAAGTTTAGTCAATGGGTTTGTCATATTCAGAGCCGTATGTATTTTGCAAATATTATATGTCTACAATGCTCTGCACGGAGCTACTCTAGCTAATTGCTCCCACTTTCAATATGTATCCAGATTGAGACTTAGAGTCATCTGGATTGGTGTAAAATTTTGCATCGATATAACTCTTTACGATGGGCTCTTTTATCACCTCCATAATCGAGAAATATTTCCTTAGTCCTTACTAAGGATATTCTTGACCAATGTCCAGTGATCTATTCTTAGATCAAAATTGTACTCCCTTGCTAAACTCAGAGCAAGGTATACAATAGGTCTGGTACACAACAAAGCATACTTAATAGAACCTATGTGTGAGGCATAGGGAATGACTTTTATTCTCTTTCTATTTTCTGCCGTGGTCGGGGTTTGAGTCTTACTCAACTTCACACCTTTGCAACACAGTCTTTCTATGTTGCTCCAGGTGACTGCAATTCATGAATATTAGTATCTTTTACTTTTCACTCAAATATGGGATGCTAACTACAAAACTTTGCATAACTGTAGAGTATGGAGAAGGCCCTGTGGTATCCACTCATGGTGATATTTATAGTCTTGGCATATTGCTGCTTGAGATGTTTACTGGAAGAAGCTCAATAGATGAAAAAATTGGGGACTCAATGGATCTGCATAAATTTGTCGAGGATGCTCTTCCTGACAGAACCTTGGATATAGCTGACCCAACAATCTGGCTGCATGGAGAACCAAAGGATGATATTACCAGTAGCATAATCCAGGAGTGCTAGCTTTCGTCTTTAGGCTTGGCGTATCCTGCTCAAAGACACAGCCTCAAGAGCGAGCGTTGATAAGAAATGCAGCAGCAGAGATGCATGCAATCAAAGATGCATATCTCATATTTGCTGGTAAGCATATTGGGGAACATGGAGCAAAAGGGGAGTCTCGGCTCAAGATATTCGAGCTAAAATGGTATGATCCTGCAATAATAGAAGTTGCATATGTCGCTTCAGTTAGAATTTATTATC
Source organism: Aegilops speltoides (assembly GCA_021437245.1). Lineage (NCBI taxonomy): Eukaryota > Viridiplantae > Streptophyta > Magnoliopsida > Poales > Poaceae > Aegilops > Aegilops speltoides. Next base: position 27,499,320 of record CM038143.1, read on the forward strand.
GGAGCTATTTTATTTGCAACTGCATCAGATAAATGTAAAATGGCAAATCCTGGTGTTCTACAATAGCACTATGGCAATAGTAATTTTCAGCATATTACATGGCTTCTCAAAAATTTCAAAGATTTTTGAAATCACATCCTCAATCTAAAATGCCGGCAACATGAATTTATCGCTCAAAGCAAATCAGCAGCCAGACTGTTAAGAAAGTATTGTCCATGTGTACAAAAAAACATATGCAGCAATACACAGTAGCAGCAGGTAATTGACCCTAATATTGCACATATCCAGTGACAAATGCAAATATTTGTAAACACAAGAAATTTGTCACAAAACAGAAATCACAGACTAGAAATGCATCAGTATCATTGAGTTTCCAAAGGCAGTAGCATGTAATCCTTCTAACACGGGTGAACCCAAATTACCCAACTAAATACTAGCATATCCAGCATCAATTCTCATCAAGTACTCACATAAATACTCCAATAGAACCATAGTCTAAGCAGAGTCGAGGAGCAGGAGGGCTAGTTTAAGATTGATCTTCCTTGTTTCGGTCCTTTTGGTTACAGTTAAAGGCATCAAAAGAAAAATCATTCAAATGAAGAACCTGTTAGAGGTGTATACTCCCTTTTCGGTATATCCCCATTGTATAAGGGATTTTCTGCACTTTGACACACATGTATATGTAATGGCTTTTGGCCCTCAGGAAATACTAGTTGCTCACTTATCCAACATGGTATCAGATGCTAGGCTACCCTCTCTCCCTCGCACAATGCAACTCCGTGCTCATACCTAGTCTGCCTCATCCACACCCGCCGCCGGCCATCTCTCTGGCCGTCGCCGTTGCTCCTAGTCTGTCCTACTTCTCTCCGTCAGGCCGCTGCTGCCTCGGGCCCGTTCCAGCCGTCTCCGTCCTCGTCCAGTTCGGCTACCGCTGTCCTCCGGCCTCGCCGTTCCCAGCCTGTCTAGCTGCTGCCGCCGCCTCGCCGTTCCCAGCCTGTCCAGCTGCTGCCGCCGCCTCGCCGTTCCCAGCCCGTCCGGCTGCTGTCGCTACTCGGCCTCGCTGACTCCAGCTCGGCCTGCTGCCGCCACCTCCCGCCCTGGCCGTCCCCGGCCCGTCCGGCCACCTGGCTGACGCTGGCTGGCCCCCAGCCACACCAACGCCGTCGCCCCTTCTGGTTCCCGCTCGTGGGCCTTGCATCGGGCGCGTGTGCCTCTTCTCGATCCCGAATCGGGCTTCTGGCTCGAGCGGGTGATTCTCATTCCCCGATCCAGATCCGTTGACTGAGAGAGAGAGAGAGAGAGAGAGAGAGAGAGAGAGAGAGAGAGAGAGAAGGAGGGACATCTCAGTATGTCATCTTCAGGCTATGTGGCTGTTCCTCGCTGCTCAGTGATCTTTGATGGCACCAACTATGCTGAGTTTGTGGGCTTTATGCATATCCATATGCGCGGCCTTCTATTGTGGGGCGTTCTCTCTGGCGAGGTACCCTGTCAGCCCTGCCTTGTTGCTCCGGTGGCTCCTGTTCCACTGGTTTCGCCGGTGCTTGCTGCTGATGCTTTTCAGGCTGATCGGGATGCAGCCAAGGCTCTTGATGATGCTGCAGTTGATGCTTATGATCAGCAGGTATCTTCATACTCTGATGCTCTTTCTGTCTACCGGGATGATCTGTCTGCTTATACTTAGTGGTGCAATGATGATGCTCGAGCTGCTGCTGTTCTTACTGCAAGTGTCCTACCTCAGTTTTCTTTGGATTTCATGGGCCTCAGCACTGTTGCAGCAATGTGGTCCTATCTTTGTCAGCGCCATCAGCCCTCTGGTGATGCTGTATACCTCTCTGTGGTGCCATCGTCTGTGGATGAGTTCTATTCCCACTGCTCTGCCATCTGGCGTCAGCTTTACTCACTGCGGACAGTTGTTTGTGGCACTTGCCATTGTTGCCAGACTACGAGGTCTGACTTGGAGTTTCAGAGGGTCCATGAGTTCTTATCTAGTCTCCGCTCTGAGTTTGAGCCTCGCCGTGCTCACTTTCTTGCTCGTGGTCGTGTTCCTATCTCAGAGATACTTGCTGAGCTTCGTGCCGAGGAGACCCGCCTTCGCTCTGCTGGGTTGCTTCTGGTTTCGTCCGTTTTGGCTGCCCGGGCTCCTGTGTCGTCTGCTCGCCTCACTGCTCCGCCGCTCCTGCCCACTCCTCCAGGGGGGGTGAGCCGTCCTCCTTATGCTGAGAAGGGAACGTCGCGCCGTGACACCGTCTGTGTTTACTGCTCCCGGCCAGGTCACTCAGAGTCTGATTGTCACTAGAAGAAGCGAGACCAGAGGCGCTCTTCCTCCAGTGGGCCTCCTGTGTCTTCCTTGGCTCCGTCACTCACTGACCAGGACATTGTTCGCCTCAAGCGTCTGCTTGCTTCCTCAGTCTCCTTGTTGACTGGCTCTGCTGCTGCTATGACTGCATCCTCCTCCTCGTCATCATAGGCATCTACACAGTCAGGTACATCTTCGTGGGTTCTGGATTCTGGAGCCTCCTTTCATATGTGTTCTGATTCTTCCGCGTTGTCTTCTCTCCGACGTCTTGATTCGCCTGTTAATGTTCTTACTGCCAATGGCACATCTCTTCTTGTTGCTAGTCGTGGTATTCTTTCCACTCCATCTTTTTCTATTCTGAGCATTTCACATGTTCCTCGCCTTACCATGAATCTTTTTTCCGCTTCCCAACTTACTGATTCTGGTTGTCGTGTCATTCTTGATACCAACTCTTGCTCCATTCAGGATTGTCGCACCAAGGCTTTGGTTGGTGCTGGCCCCCGGCACCGTGAGTCAGAGGGCCTTTGGGAGGTTGACTGGCTTTGTGTTCCTTCCGCTGCCATCACTTCTGCCAGCTCTCATGCTCTTGCTGCCTCTTCGTCTGCGTCCTTCCAGTAGTGGCATCATCGACTTGGTCACATCTGTGGCTCTCGCTTGTCTTCCTTAGTTCGTCAGGGCCTCTTAGGGTCTGTATCTGGAGATGTCTCCTTACATTGTAATGGTTGCAGACTTGACAAACAGACTCAGTTACCTTATCCTACTAGTGCGTCTATATCTCAGCGTCCTTTGGACTTAGTTCATTCTGATGTCTGGGGTCCTGCTCCCTTTGATTCGAAAGGTGGTCATCGCTACTATGTTTTGTTTATTGATGATTTCTCTCGCTACACTTGGCTCTACTTCATGAAATCTTGTAGCGAGGTTCTCCCTATATACAAACATTTTGCTTCCATGGTTCACACCCAGTTTGCCACGCCCATTCGTACTTTTCGTGCTGACTCCGCTGGAGAGTATATCTCTCAGCTGTTGTGTGGTTTTCTCGCGGAACAGGGTACTCTTGCCCAGTTCTCTTGTCCTGGTGCTCATGCTCAGAATGGTGTTGCCGAGCGAAAGCATCGTCATTTGCTTGAGACGGCTCGTGCGCTGATGATTGCTGCTTCCCTTCCACCCCATTTTTGGGCTGAGGCTGTTTCCGCATCCACCTATCTCATCAACATTCAGCCATCGACTGTTCTACAGGCTGGCATTCCTATGGAGTGTCTCACTGGTCGCTCTCCTGACTACTCAGCCCTTCGTATGTTTGGATGCGTCTGCTATGTTCTTCTTGCCCCCCGAGAATGCACCAAACTGACTGCTCAGTCGATTGAGTGTGTTTTCCTTGGCTAAAGTGATGAGCACAAGGGCTTTCGATGTTGGGAACCTGTGGTTCGTCGCTTGCGCATCTCGCGTGATGTGACTTTTGATGAGTCTCGTTCTTACTACCCACATTCTTCTTCCTCGAGTTTCTCTGTGGACGACCTTTCTTTCCTTCTCCTTCTCGATACACCCTGCTATGTGCCTCATGTGTCACCTCTTCCTCCAACACCTCTCATTCCTTCTCATTCACCACTGACCCCGTCTTCTCCATCCTCCTCCTCCACCTCTCCCCCTGTAGGGGAACGTAGCAGAAATTCAAAATTTTCTACGCATCACCAAGATCAATATATGGAGTAACTAGCAACAAGAGAGGGGAGTGCATCTTCATACCCTTGAAGATCACGATGCGGAAGCGTTGCAAGAACGCGGTTGGTGGAGTCGTTCACTAAGCGATTCAGATCGTGGCCGAATCCGATCTGAGCACCGAACAACGGTGTCTCCGCATTCAACACACGTACAGCCCGGGGACGTCTACTCCTTCTTGATCTAGCAAGGGGAGAGGAGAAGTTGAGGGAGAGCTCCGGCAGCACGACGGCGTGGTGGTGGAGCTTGCAGTTCTCCGGCAGAGCTTCGCCAAGCACTACGGAGGAGGAGGAGGTGTTGGGGAGGGAGAGGGCTGCGCCAGGGGAAGGGTGAAGCTCCCATGCGCCTCACCACTATATATAGGAGTGGAGGGGGCTGGTTTCTTGCCCTCCAAGTCCATTGGGGCGTTGGCAAAGGTGGGAGGAAAGAAATCCCATCATTTCCTTCCCCACCGATTGTTATCCCCCTTTTTTAGGGATCTTCATCTTATCCCTTCGGGATATGATCTTATTCCTTCTAAGGGGGGATCTTGGTGCGCCTTGACCAGGGGTGTGGGGCCTTTCCCCCACTACCCACGTTCATGTGGGTCCCCCCATGCAGGTGGGCCCCACTCCGGAACCTTCTAGAACCTTCCCGGTACAATACCGAAAAATCCCGAACATTTTCCGGTGGCCAAAATAGGACTTCCCATATATAAATCTTTACCTTCGGACCATTCCGGAACTTCTCGTGATGTCCGGGATCTCATCCGGGACTCCGAACAACATTCGGTAACTGCACACTAATTCCCATAACAACTCTAGCGTCACCGAACCTTAAGTGTGTAGACCCTACGGGTTCGGGAATCATGCAGACATGACCGAGACAGCTCTTTGGCCAATAATCAACAGCGGGATCTGGATACCCATGTTGGCTCCCACATGTTCCACGATGATCTCATCGGATGAAACACGATGTCAAGGATTCAAGCAATCCCGTATACAATTCCCTTTGTCAATCGGTTCGTTACTTGCCCGAGATTCGATCGTCAGTATCCCAATACCTCGTTCAATCTCGTTACTGGCAAGTCACTTTACTTGTTCCGTAATGCATGATCCCATGACTAACTAATTAGTCACATTGAGCTCATTATGATGATGCATTACTGAGTGGGCCTAGAGATACCTCTCCGTCACACGGAGTGACAAATCATAGTCTCGATTCGTGCCAACCGAACAGACACTTTCGGAGATACCCGTAGTGCACCTTTATATCCACCCAGTTACGTTGTGACGTTTGGCACACCCAAAGCATTCCTACGGTATCCAGGAGTTGCACAATCTCATGGTCTAAGGAAATGATACTTTACATTAGAAAAGATTTTAGCAAACGAACTACACGATCTTGTGCTATGCTTAGGATTGGGTCTCGTTCATCACATCATTCTCCTAATGATGTGATCCTGTTATCAATGACATCCAATGTCCATGGTCAGGAAACCATAACCATCTATTGATCAATGAGCTAGTCAACTAGAGGCTCACTAGGGACATGTTGTGGTCTATGTATTCACACATGTATTACGGTTTCCGGTTAATACAATTATAGCATGAACAATAGACAATTATCATGAACAAGGAAATATAATAATAACCATTTTATTATTGCCTCTAGGGCATATTTCCAACAGTCTCCCACTTGCACTAGAGTCAATAATCTAGTTCACATCACTATGTGATCATAATGAATCCAACACCCATGGGGTTTGATCATATCTCGCTTGTGAGAGAGGTTATTAGTCAATGGGTCTGAACCTTTCAGATCCATGTGTGCTTTACAAATCTCTATGTCATCTTGTAGATGCAGCTACCACACACTATTTGGAACTATTCCAAATAACTATTCTACTATATGAATCCGGTTTACTATTCAGAGTCATCCAGGTTAGTGTCAAAGTTTGCATCGACGTAACCCTTTACGACGAACTATTTTACCACCTCCATAATCGAGAAATATTCCTTAGTCCACTAGTCACTAAGGATAACTTTGACCGTTGTCCTTTGATCCATTTCTGGATCACTCTTGTACCCCTTGACCGACTCATGGCAAGGCACACTTCAGGTGCAGTACACAGCATAGCATACTGTAGAGCCTACGTCTAAAGCATAGGGGACGACCTTCGTCCTTTCTCTCTCTTCAGCCATGGTCAGGTCTTGAGTCTTACTCAATACTCACACCTTATAACACAGCCAAGAACTCCTTCTTTGCCGATCTATTTTGAACTCCTTCAAAATCTTGTCACGGTGCGTGTTCATTTGTAAGTACTATCAAGCGATTTTTGATCTATCCTTATAGATCTTGATGCTCAATGTTCAAGTATCTTAATCCAGGTTTTCCATTGAAAAACACTTTTCAAATAACCCTATATGCTTTCCAGAAATTCTACATCATTTCCGATCAACAATATGTCAACAACATATACTCATTAGAAATGCTATAGTGCTCCCACTCACTTCTTTGGAAATACAAGTTTCCAATAAACTTTGTATAAACCCAAAATCTTTGATCATCTCATCAAAGCATATATTCCAACTCCGAGATGCTTACTCCAGCCCTTAGAAGGATTGCTGGAGCTTTGCATACTTGTTAGCATCTTTTAGGATTGACAAAACCTTCTGGTTGTATCACATACAACCTTTCCTCAAGAAAATCGTTGAGGTAACAATGTTTTGACATCCTATCTGCAAGATTTCATAAATAATGTAGGAACTGCTAATATAATTTCAACAGACTCTTAGCATCGCTACGAGTGAGAAAGTCTCATCATAGTCAACTCCTTGAACTTGTCGGAAAACATCTTAATGACAAGTCGAGCTTTCTTAATGGTGATACTTACCATAATGGTTCGTCTTCCTTTTAAAATCCATCTGTACCCAATAGCCGTATGACCATCAAGTAGTTCTTCCAAAGTCTATACTTTGGTTTCATACATGGACCCTCTCTCGGATTTTATGGGCTCGAGCCATTCGTCGGAATCCGGGCCCACCATCGCTTCTCCATAGCTCGTAGGTTCATTGTTGTCTAGCAACATGACCTTCAAGACAGGATTACCGCACCACTCTGAAGCAGTACGCGTCCTTGTTGACCTACGAGGTTTGTCAGTGACTTGATCCGAAGTTTCATGATCACTATCATCAGCTTCCACTTCAACTGGTGTAGGCGCCACAAGAACAACTTCCTGTGCCCTGCTACACACTAGTTGAAGTGACGGTTCAATAACCTCATCAAGTCTCCACCATCCTCCCACTCAATTCTCTCGGGAGAAACTTTTCCTCAAGAAAGGACCCGATTCTAGAAACAATCCCTTTTGCTTCCGGATCTGAGACAGTAGGTATACCCAACTATTTTTGGGTGTCCTATGAAGATGCATTTATCCGCTTTGGGTTCGAGCTTATCAGCCTAAAACTTTTCACATAAGCGTCGCAGCCCCAAACTTTATAAGAAATGAAAGCTTAGGTTTCTCTAAACCATAGTTCATACGTTGTTATCTTAATGGAATTGTGTGGTGCCCTATTAAAGTGAATGCGGTTGTGTCTAATGCCTAACCCATAAACGATAGTGTTAATTCGATAAGAGACATCATGGTATGCACCATATCCAATAGGGTGCAGTTACGATGTTCGGACACACCATCACACTATGGTGTTCCAGGCGGTATTAGTTGTGAAACAATTTCCACAATGTCTTAATAGTGTGCCAAAATCGTAACTCAGATATTTATCTCTATGATCATATCATAGACATTTTATCCTCTTGTCACGACGATCTTCAACTTCACTCTGAAATTACTTGAACCTTTCAATAATTCAGATTTGTGTTTTATCAAGTAAATATACTATGAATCTACTCAAATCATCTACGAAGTAAGAGCATAACGATATTCACTACGTGCCTCAGCACTCATTCGATTGCACACATCAAATGTATTACTTCCAAGAAGTTGCTATCTTGTTCCATCTCACTGAAAACGAGGCCTTTCAGTCATCTTGCCCATGTGGTATGATTTGCATGTCTCAAGTGATTCAAAAACAAGTGAGTCCAAACAATCCATCTGCATGGAGTTTCTTCATGCGTATATAGCAATAGACGTGGTTCGCATGTCTCATTCTTTTCAAAAACGAGTGAGTCCAAAGATCTATCAATATGGAGCTTCTTCATGCGCCACAAGTATGTGGTACTATCATTAATATCTTATATCTTTTGGCACGAATATGTGTATCAGTACGATCGAGATTCAATAAACCATTCATTTTAGGTGCAAGACCGTTGAAGGTATTAGTCAAATAAACAGAGTAACCATTATTCTCCTTAAATGAATAACCGTATTGCGATAAACATAATCCAATCATGTTTATGCTCAACGCAAACACCAAATAACAATTATTTAGGTTTAACACCAATCTCGATGGTAGAGGGAGCAGGCGATGCTTGATCACATCAACCTTGGAAACACTTCCAACACACATCGTCATCTCACCTTTAGCTAGTCTCCGTTTATTCCGTAGCTCTTTTATTTCGAGTTACTAACACTTAGCAACCAAACCGGTATCTTAATACCATGGTGCTACTAGGAGTACTAGTAAAGTAAACATTTAATACAATGTATATCCAATATACTTCTGTCAACCTTTGCTAGCCTTCTCATCTACCAAGTATCTAGGGTAGTTCTGCTTAAGTGACCGTTCCCTCATTACAGAAGCACTTAGTCTTTGGTTTGGGTTCAACCCTGGGTTTCTTCACTAGAGCAGCAACTGATTTGTCGTCTCATGAAGTATCCCTTCTTGCCCTTGCCCTTCTTGAAACTAGTGGTTTTACTAACCATCAACAGTTCATGCTCCTACTCGATTTCTACTTTCGCGTTGTCAAACATCGCGAATTGCTCAAGGATCATCATGTCTATCCCTGATATGTTATAGTTCATCACGAAGCTCTAATAGCTTGGTGGCAGTGACTATGGAGAACCATCACTATCTCATATGGAAGATTAACTCCCACTCGATTCAAGTGATTGTAGTACTCAGACAATCTGAGCACATGATCAATGATTGAGCTTTCCTCCCTTAATTTGCAGGTTAAGAAACTTGTCGGAGGTCTCATACATCTTGACGTGGGCACGAGCCTGAAATCCTAATTTCAGCTCTTGGAACATCTCATATGTTCTGCGACGTTTCAAAAAAATGTCTTCGCTGCCTCAATTCTAGGCCGTTTAACATTACGCACTGAACTATCACGTAGTCATCAAAACATGTATGTCAGATGTTCGCAACATCCACAAACGACGCTCGAGGTTCAGCACACCGAGATGTGCATTAAGGACATAAGCCTTCTGTGCAGCATTGAGGACAATCGTCAGTATGCGGACCCAGTCCGCATAATTGATACTATCAACTTTCAACTAAAATTTTCTCTAGGAACATATATTAAACAGTAGAACTAAAGCGCAAGCTACGACATAATTTGCAAAGTCCTTTTGACTATGTTCATGATAATTAAGTTCATCTAATGAACTGCCACTCAGATAGACATCCCTCTAGTCATGTAAGTGATACATGATCCGAGTCAACTAGGCCGTGTCCGATCATCACGTGAGACGGACTAGTCATCATCGGTGAACATCTCCATGTTGATCGTATCTACTATACGACTCATTTTCGACCTTTCGGTCTCTTGTGTTCCGAGGCCATGTCTGTACATGCTAGGCTCGTCAAGTCAACCAAAGTGTTTTGCGTGTGTAAATCTGGCTTACACCCGTTGTATGTGAACGTTAGAATCTATCACACCCGATCATCACGTGGTGCTTTGAAACAACGAACTTTCGCAACGGTGCACAGTTAGGGGGAACACTTTCTTGAAATTTTAATGAGGGATGATCTTATTTATGCTACCGTCGTTCTAAGCAAATAAGATGTAAACATGACAAACATCACATGCAAATCATAAAGTGATATGATATGGCCAATATCATCTTGCGCCTTTGATCTCCATCTTGAGGCACGACATGATCACCTTCGTCACCGGCATGACACCATGATCTCCATCATCATGATCTCCATCATCGTGTCTTCATGAAGTTGTCTTGCCAACTATTACTTCTACTACTATGGCTAATGGTTTAGCAATAAAGTAAAGTAATTACATGGCGTTTTCAATCACACGCAGGTCATACAATAAATTAAGACAACTCCTATGGCTCCTGCCGGTTGTCATACTCATCGACATGCAAGTCGTGATTACGATTACAAGAACATGATCAATCTCATACATCACATATATCATTCATCACATTCTTTTGGCCATATCACATCACATAGCATACCCTGCAAAAACAAGTTAGACGTCCTCTAATTGTTGTTGCATGTTTTACGTGGATGCTATGGGTTTCTAGCAAGAACGTTTCTTACCTACGAAAAAGCCACAACGGTGATATGCCAATTGCTATTTACCCTTCATAAGGACCCTTTTCATCGAATCCGATCCGACTAAAGTGGGAGAGACTGGCACCCGCTAGCCACCTTTATGCAACAAGTGCATGTCAGTCGGTGGAACCTGTCTCACGTAAGCGTACGTGTAAGTTCGGTCCGGGCCACTTCATCCCACGATGCCGCTGAATCAAGATAGGACTAGTAACGGTAAGCAAATTGAACAAACCAACACCCACAACTACTTGTGTTCCACTCGTGCATAGAATCTACGCAATAGACCTAGCTCATGATCCCACTGTAGGGGAACGTAGCATAAATTCAAAATTTTCTACGCATCACCAAGATCAGTCTATGGAGTAACTAGCAACGAGAGAGGGGAGTGCATCTTCTTACCCTTGAAGATCACGATGCTGAAGCGTTGCAAGAACGCGGTCGGTGGAGTCGTTCACTAAGCGATTCAGATCGTGGCCGAATCCGATCTAAGCTCCGAACAACGGTGCCTTCGCGTTCAACACACGTACAGCCCGGGGACGTCTCCTCCTTCTTGATCCAGCAAGGGGAGAGGAGAAGTTTAGGGAGAGCTCCGGTAGCACGACGGCGTGGTGGTGGAGCTTGCAGTTCTCCGGCAGAGCTTCGCCAAGCACTACTACTACGGAGGAGGTGTTGGGGAGGGAGAGGGCTGCGCCAGGGGAAGGGTGAAGCTCCCACGCGCCTCCCCACTATATATAGGGGTGGAGGGGGCTGGTTTCTTGCCCTCCAAGTCCATTGGGGCGTTGGAAAAGGTGGGAGGAAATAAATCCCATCATTTCTTTCCCCACCGATTGTTATCCCCCCTTTTTAGGGATCTTGATCTTATCCTTTCGGGATATGATCTTATTCCTTCTAAGGGGGCATCTTGGTGCACCTTGACCAGGGGTGTGGGGCCTTGCTCCCACTACCCACGTTCATGTGGGCCCCCCCCATGCAGGTGGGCCCTACTCCGGAACCTTCTAGAACCTTCCCAGTACAATACCGAAAAATCCCGAACATTTTCCAGTGTCCAAAATTGGACTTCCCATATATAAATCTTTACCTCCGAACCATTCTGGAACTCCTAGTGACGTCCAGGATCTCATCCGGGACTCCAAACAACCTTCGGTAACTGCCCACTAATTCACATAACAACTCAAGTGTCACCGAACCTTAAGTGTGTAGACCCTACGGGTTCGGGAATCATGCAGACATGACCGAGAGAGCTCTCTGGCCAATAATCAACAGCGGGATCTGGATACCCATGTTGGCTCCCACATGTTCCACAATGATCTCATCGGATGAATCATGATGTCAAGGATTCAAGCAATCCCGTATACAATTCCCTTTGCCAATCGGTACGTTACTTGCCCGAAATTCGATCGTCGGTATCCCAATACCTCGTTCGATCTCGTTACCGGAAAGTCACTTTGCCCGTTCCGTAATGCATGATCCCATGACTAACTAATTAGTCACATTGAGCTCATTATGATGATGCATTACTGAGTGGGCCCAGAGATACCTCTCCGTCACACGGAGTGACAAATCCCAGTTTCGATTCGTGCCAACCCAACAGACACTTTTGGAGATACCCGTAGTGCACCTTTATAGCCAACGAGTTATGTTGTGACGTTTGGCACACCCAAAGCATTCCTACGGTATCCGGGAGTTGCACAATCTCATGGTCTAAGGAAATGATACTTGACATTAGAAAAGCTTTAGCAAACGAACTACACGATCTTGTGCTATGCTTAGGATTGGGTCTTGTCCATCACATCATTCTCCTAATGATGTGATCCCGTTATCAATGACATCCAATGTCCATGGTCAGGAAACCATAACCATCTATTGATCAACGAGCTAGTCAATTAGAGGCTCACTAGGGACATGTTGTGGTCTATGTATTCACACATGTATTAGGGTTTCGAGTTAATACAATTATAGCATGAAAAATAGACAATTATCATGAACAAGGAAATATAAAAATAACCATTTTATTATTGCCTCTAGGGCATATTTCCAACACCGCCATCCTCTCCAGTCCGTCGCCCTCTCTCACCGTTTCCTCTCCACTATACTCGACGATCTCGTACTGAGGATGTCTCCTCTGACGAGCCTTCCACCTCTGGTGCACCTCCTCTCACACCTCCTCCGGTTCATAACCTCTGTGCTCAGCCTTGCCCTCCGCCTGATCGCTACTCGCCTGATCGGTACGGTCTCTCTGTTTTGACTGAGCCCACTTCCTAGCACACTGCCTTGACTCAGCCTGAATGGCAGCTTTTGATGGCCGAGGAACTTGCTGCCCTTGAGCGCTCTGGCACATGGTATCTGGTTCCCCTCCCTTCCGGTGCCCGTCCCATCACCTGCAAGTGGGTCTACATGCTAAAGCCTCGCTCCGATGGTTCTCTTGAGCGCTACAAAGCTCGTCTTGTGGCCCGTGGCTTTCAGCAGGAGCAGGGGCGCAATTATGCACTAGCAGAAAAGGGGGCAAAGGTCCAGGCCGGGTCAGCCCATTAGTCCCGGTTCAGTCCATAACCGGGACCCATGGGGGCATTGGACCCGGTTCGTGAGCCCCGGGGGCCGGCCAGGTCACGTGGGCCATTGGTCCCGGTTCGTCTGGACCTTTTGGTCCCGGTTAGTGCAACGAACCGGGACCAATGGGCCTCGCTCCTGGCCCACCACCATTGGTCCCGGTTGGTGGCTTGAACCGGGACCAAAGGCTGCCCTTTAGTCCGGGTTCATGCCACCAACCGGGACCAATGAGGTGCCTATATATACCCCTCACAGTAGAGCGAGCACATTGCTCTGTTTTTTCCGCCGCCGAGGGGAGAGGGCTTGGTGGTGCTCTAGCTCACCTCCTATGCACACAAGGTGTTCGATGGAATGCCCGAGCCACACTACTTAAGCTTTCTCCTCTCCAAGCTCGACCTCCAAGCTCCATTTTCCTCAATATTTGTCTAGGTTTAGCGGTCCGTCACGCCCCGTCCCCGTCTTCACCGACGTCGATCACCCGCGCCGATCTCATCGTTGGCACCACCGTGGTGAGCCTCTTATTCTTATCTTCTTTCTGAAAGGAAAAATATTCTTACTTGTATGTTTAGATAGATACTCGTATTATTTTCTTACTTTTATTGTTGCATCTTATATAGTGTGATGGTTTTGGTATCCGCCCCCGTCGGCCCTCGTTCTGTCTATGATTCGGATGTGGTATATATTATCTTTATAACTATTGGTTCATTTATTGTTTATGAAAATTATGCCGACCAACGTGACATAGATTTTATTTATCTAGGAGGTATGTGAACTGGAAATTCCAACCGACCCTATTGTCGAGAGGTTAAATTTAGTTGAAGAAGAAAACAGTTTCTTGAAGGAAAAAATAAAAAAATTGAGGAGGAGAAGATGATATTGGAGTTGCATGTTGCGGATGTCGTCAATGATCACAAGATCAAGATGGATGCAATGCGCTTGAAGATTAGAAAGGTTAGAAAATATGCCATTCATACCGAGGCTTGGTATCATTATGCCGTTGGATCAATTGTTACCTTGGTTGCGATTATGATCGCATTTGTTTTCGCATTGAAATGTTTTACATAGTTTCAATGTATGGTTTAATTAATTAGATGCACTGGAGAGATATATGTTGTTAGATGAGAACTATGTATGTACTTTGGTTTTAATATGATGATGAACTTCTATTAGTTTGGTCACTTATTTATCTATTCATGATGTTCTGTAATGGTTTTTGACACACTTAATTATATATAATGCACGCAGATGAACCAGCAATGGATGTACGGTGAGAAACACACCTCCGAGTACATTAAGGGCGTGCATGAGTTTCTCGAAGCGGCTGAGGCAAACAAGCAGAATGGTTTTATGTGTTGTCCATGCATTAAATGTGGGAATATGATGTCTTACTCTAACCGGAAAATCCTTCACACCCACCTGCTTTACAAGGGTTTCATGCCACACTATAATGTTTGGACGAGGCACGGAGAAATAGGGGTTATGATGGAAGACGACGAAGAAGAAGAGTACGATGACAACTATGTGCCCCCTGAATACGGTGATGCTGCAACGGGGGGAGTTGGTGAAGATCAAGAGGAACCAGACGATGTGCCCAATGATGCTGCAACGGGTGAAGCTGCTGAAGATCAAGAGGAACCAGACGATGTGCCCAATGATGATGATCTCCGCCGGGTCATTGTCGATGCAAGGACGCAATGCGAAAGTCAAAAGGAGAAGCTGAAGTTCGATCGCATGTTAGAGGATCACAAAAAAGGGTGGTACCCCAATTGCGAAGATGGCAACACAAAGCTCGGTACCGTACTGGAGTTGCTGCAGTGGAAGGCAGAAAATGCTGTGCCTGACAAAGGATTTGAGAAGCTACTGAAAATATTGAAGAAGAAGCTTCCAAAGGATAACGAATTGCCCGACAGTACATAAGAAGCAAAGAAGGTCGTATGCCCTCTAGGATTGGAGGTGCAGAAGATACATGCATGCCCTAATGACTGCATCCTCTACCGCGGTGCATACTAGGATCTGAACGCATGCCCGGTATGCGGTGTATTGCGGTATAAGATCAGACGAGATGACCCTGGTGATGTTGACGGTGAGCCCCCCAGGAAGAGGGTTGCTGCGAAGGTGATGTGGTATTCTCCTATAATACCACGGTTGAAATGTCTGTTCAGAAACGGAGAGCATGCCAAGTTGATGTGATGGCACAGTGAGGACCGTAAGAAAGACGGGAAGTTGAGAGCACCCACTGACGGGTCGCAGTGGAGAAAAATCGAGAGAAAGTACTGGGATGAGTTTTCAAAGGACCCAAGGAACGTATGGTTTGCTTTAAGCGCAGATAGCATTAATCCTTTCGGGGAGCAGAGCAGCAATCACAGCACCTGGCCCATGACTCTATGTATGTATAACCTTCCTCCTTGGATGCGCATGAAGCGGAAGTTCATTATGATGCCAGTTCTCATCCAAGGCCCTAAGCAACCGGGAAACGACATTGATGTGTACCTAAGGCCATTAGTTGAAGAACTTTTATAGCTCTGGAATGGAAACGGTGTACGTACATGGGATGAACACAGACAGGAGGAATTTAACCTAAAGGCATTGCTGTTCGTGACCATCAACGATTGGCCCGCTCTCAGTAACCTTTCAGGACAGACAAACAAGGGATACCACACATGCACGCACTGTTTAGATGACACTGAAAGTATATACCTGGACAAATGCAGGAAGAATGTGTACCTGGGCCATCATCGATTTCTTCCGACCAACCATCAATGTCGAAAGAAAGGCAAGCATTTCAAAGGCGAGGCAGATCACCGGAAGAAGCCCGCCATGTGTACCGTTGATCATGTACTTGCTATGTTCAATGATTTACACGTAATCTTTGGAAAGGGTCCCGGCGCACTAGCTGTTCCGAATGACGCTGAGGGACACGCACCCATGTGGAAGAAGAAATCTATATTTTGGGACCTACCCTACTGGAAAGACCTAGAGGTCCGCTCTTCAATCGATGTGATGCACGTGACGAAGAACCTTTGCGTGAACCTGCTAGGCTTCTTGGGCGTGTATGTAAAGACAAAAGATACACCCGAGGCATGGGAGGACCTGCAACGTTTGCACGAAAAAGACGGCATGCCTCCGAAGCAGTATGAAGGTCCTGACAGCTATGCTCTTACGAAAGAAGAGAAATAAATCTTCTTTGAATGCCTGGTCAGTATGAAGGTGAAGGAAATATGCCCTAGAGGCAATAATAAAGTTTTTATTTATTTCCTCATATCATGATAAATGTTTATTATTCATGCTAGAATTGTATTACCCGGTGTCGGTGTCAAAACTGGCGGATCTCGGGTAGGGGGT
Source organism: Aegilops speltoides (assembly GCA_021437245.1). Taxonomy (NCBI): domain Eukaryota; kingdom Viridiplantae; phylum Streptophyta; class Magnoliopsida; order Poales; family Poaceae; genus Aegilops; species Aegilops speltoides. The sequence continues at coordinate 27,515,676 of CM038143.1, forward strand.
CCCGAACTGTGCGTCTAGGAGGATGGTAACAGGAGACAAGGGACACAGTGTTTTTACCCAGGTTCGGGCCCTCTTGATGGAGGTAATACCCTACTCCTGCTTGATTAATATTAATGATATGGGTAGTACAAGAGTAGATCTACCACGAGATCAGAGAGGCTAAACCCTAGAAGCTAGCCTATGGTATGATTTTTGTTCGTCTTACGGACTAAAACCCTTCGGTTTATATAGACACCGAATAGGGTTGGGGTTACACAGAGTCGGTTACAAAGGTAGGAGATCTACATATCCGTATCGCCAAGCTTGCCTTCCACGCCAAGGAAAGTCCTATCCGGACACGGGGTGAAGTCTTCAATCTTCTATCTTCATAGTCCAGGAGTCCGGCCAAAGATGATAGCTCGGCTATCCGGACGCCCCCCTAGTCCAGGACTCCCTCAGTAGCCCCTGAACCAGGCTTCAATGACGACGAGTCCGGCGCGCATATTGTCTTCGGCATTGCAAGGCGGGTTCCTCCTCCGAATGCTTAGAAGGTTTTTGAACACATGGATAGTGTCCGGCTCTGCAAAACAAGTTCCACATAACACCGTAGAGAGAATAATTTTTGCACAGATCTGCTGACGTATTCTGCGGCGTGACATCACACCACGGCCAAGCTTTTATTCGAATCGTTTTTTACTGTCCCACCTCAGCGCGTTTAGCGAGGCGGTTTCCTTGGCACGTCTTATCAAAGCGTAGATCGTGCCCCCTTATTCCGGGATTCTCATCAATACGAACGTGGGTAACCCAACCGCGCCATTGATTGCGGCGCTTGGGAGATAAGCGAGTTTTATCAGGCTGGTGGGGGACGCATAACCTCGTCCGCCCATATAAGGGGATAAGGATCCACCCTTTTCACCTACGCCTTCCTCCTCCCTTGCTCATCCATTTTCGCGCACTCTGAGCTCCAGCGCCCAAGTCCGCACATCCTTCCTCAACCATCTCCAGCCATACCCAGAGCGGGAGGCAGGTGGATGGTCTCCTCTGTCATGGAGGGCCACATAAAGAAACTGCGGAAGGCCGGATACTTGTCTGGCGACGTCGCACATCGGCTGCCCGATGAAGGGCAGCTCATCCCCACCCCTGAGCCCCATGAGCGGGTCGTATTTCTTGCCCACTTCCGCCGCGGACTGGGTTTTCCACTTCGCCCATTCGTCCGGGGGCTCATGTTCTACTACGGCCTAGATTTCCACGATCTGGCCCCGAATTTCATCCTCAACATCTCGGCGTTCATCATCGTGTGCGAGGCTTTCCTCTGCATCCAGTGTCACAGCCCCAGATCAGCCTTGCATGACTTTTCTTGCTCATCTTCTCATCATGTTTAAATTCCTAAGAAACTTGAAATGGGGATGTTAAAACCCTAGAACCAAATGAATTCAACTAGGTTCAAACCTAAAACTTTTCAATGAACCCAAAATGCCCTTCATAAATGTTCACCATCTTTGGTCCTGGCTAAACCCTCTGCCAAAAATGGTTTCATATTTTTGGAGGCTATTCTGGATTTTCGAATTAAATCATTATGTATTTGAATTTGGGCATTTAATTGCTATAATTATTTGAAGTGCTCAAAGAATTGTGAAATTAAATGAGGGCTGTTGGAAACAAATTTACAAGTGCCCACAATTAATTTCAGAATTTTAACAAATGGTTTAGTATTTTTATTAAACCAAAACTTACTGCAGAAAATAGAAAACAGAAACTAAAATAAGGAGAGAGAGAGAGAGAAAACCCACCTCAGCTTACCTGTGAAGCCACCTGGCGGCCCAAGTGGCCGGCCCAGCCCACCAGGCCATCCCCCTGTCGCCTTCCTCCCCCTCGCCCCGAAGCAGCTCGGTGGCGAGCACCGACGCCGCCCTGGCCACCTCCTGCTTGCCACCGAGGCGCCCCCGACGCGTCTGGAGACGCCCCGCAACCCCCTCAGCCTCTCCCCTCACTCTATGTTCTCTCCCTCGCTCTCTAGCTCCTTCCCCAAGTGCGACCGAACGCCACCGCCGCCGCCGTTCGCACCACCATGGCCACCGCTACCCCCTCGCCCCTCTGTTGTGCCCACGAGCTCCGTGTCGTCTCCCTCGTCATCTCCACCGAGCCAAGCCAGCCGGGATGCTCCGTAGCGTCGTCGTCGCCACCGTCTTCAACCTCGGGAGCTGGTCATCGCCGACGTCGATTCGCCGTCGCCAAGCCATCCCCGAGCAAGCCGAGCCCCTCATCGTGATCACTATGAGCTTCGCCGATGTTTCCCCCTAACCCCGCGGCCTAGCGCTCGCCGTAGCCGCATTTTCCATTGATGCCCGAAGCATGCCGCTGCACGAGCTCATCGCCGACGCAGCTCCGGTGACCATTTGGTCCCGGGCGTGCGTCCAACATGCTCACCTCCGCGCGTAGAGTCTCCCTAGCGTCTCGCCACGCTCGTTTGCGCACCGCAGCACCGAATCCGCGAGCACCCGAACGCCGGCCGCCGCATTCGTGCTCACCGGCGTCATCTCCGCCCACCCCAGCACCTACCACCGGCACCATTAGATGCGCGCGAGTCCCAGGAGCACGTAGATGCCCTCCGCCGCGAGTTTGGTCGCCCGTGGGCGAAACCCGAGCCGTTCCGCCGTGTCTGGCCTCGCCGGCGTCGAGTCATCGGCGGGTTTGACTCGTTTGACCGCGGTTGACCACTGGTTGACCTTCCCTGACATGTGGACCCAAGCTCTAATTAGTTAACCCGAGATTAACTAGAGCTAACTAATTTAGTTAACTAAACTAGACACTGACATGTGGGCCCCGCGCTGCTAACAGCCTGGTTAGGGTTAGCTTAGCACTAACTAACTCAGTTAGTTGACCGAGTCATCGACGATGGGTCCCCAGTCGAGTTTGACCTCGACGGCGCCTTTGACCTGCTGACGTCACCCCGACGTCAGGCTGACGCAGTAAATCCTTTTCTGGATTTATTCTGATATAGGAAATTTCCAGAAAATAGCCAAAACTTCTAAAAATCATAGAAAATAATCTGTAACTCAGAATGAAATAAGTTATATATGAAAAATGATCAGAAAAATCTAATCTATCCATATGTACCATTTCCATGCATGTTTGAACAACTTAAATTTGCTGTATAAGACAATTTGAATAAATGGCATTTGAAATGCCTTACATGGAGTTTGAATTTGAACCTTGGGTTCAAACCCAACTTCATTTAAACCGTTGCTAGATGCATTAGCTCAACTCACATCATATTGCCATGTCATGATCATGCATCATATTATCGTATTGCATTGATTGTGTTCTTTCTCTGTTGCCGGTGGTTGTCCCCTCTCAGTAGACGATGTTCCGACGATTGTTCGATGACACCGATGAAGAACTATAATATCTTCAGAAGTGCCAGGCAAGCAAAACCCCCTTGTTCATTCCGATACAATCCCACTCTCTCGCTCCTGCTCTCTTTTACTGCATTAGGACAACAACAATTCATCTATTACTTGCTGCGGTAGTTGAACCCTTATCCTCTGCATGACCTGTCATTGCCACAGTAAATAGATGAAACCCACTAGCATGAGTAGGAGTTGTTTGATCCCTGATGTGCCTACTCATTCGTGTTTGTATGTCATGCCTGCTACTCCTTAGAGCTGAGTCAGGTCTGATTCATCGGGAATGAATCAGAGGTGTGTGAACATGTCCCACTGTGTATGAGCTAAGTGTGTGAACACGATTTGGTAAAGGTATCGGTGAGAGGCCATGTAGGAGTACATGGTGGGTTGTCTCATTGAAGCCGTCCTCAGGAACTGAGTTCTGTGTTTGTGATCCATGATTCAGCTACTACCATGCATTGGGCCCTGAAATATGACCCCGCTTGACTTCTTAATCACCCTTGTCCTATGTCCAGGAGTTGCAAGTAGTTTCTGGTGTTTGTAGTATCTTTGGAAGCCGTCGCAAAGGTTGACCGGAGGGGTGGGCTGTGATGCGGTAGGCACGTGGCCGGGTATACCGGGCGCCCGTTTGGTGTCACGGAACCCTGTACACATCATTCGGGGCCGTATGTGGAAACCTCGGCCGGAATCCCTCCTGATGGAACCTGAATAGGCGATAAACCTGGACTAGAGACTTGAGTGTTTAGGTAGGTCGTGGTCTACACCCACGTCGGCTTTCGCTTGAAGTCTATCGAGCACATGTCGTGTGCAGACGCTAAGTGGTCGAAACATGCATGAAGAAGTACACCCCTGCAGGGTTAACATCATCTATTCGAATAGCCGTGTCCGCGGTAAAGGACTTCTGGGTTGCTTATAACAGTTCATAGACCAGTGAAAGTGGATACTCTAAAATGCGCAAGATAAGCGTGAGTGCTATGGATGACGTTCTCATAGGAAGACGGGAGCGGATCCATAGTGGTGTATTGATATGGTGAATATGTGGACTCGTGTGCGCCACCTCAAAAGAGTTACTTGCAGTCGTAGTTTAGGATAGCCACCGAGTCAAAGCTAGCTTGCTGCAGTCAAACTCCACCCCCCTTTATTGATACTGATGCATATGTAGCTAGTTCTGATGTAAGTCTTGCTGAGTACATTTGTACTCACGTTTGCTTAATTTATGTTTTGCAGAGAGACTTCAGTCTCGCTAGTGGTTCCGCGTGGACTTCGACGTTTAGCTTGTTACCTCAGCTACAATCTTGTGCCCTGACAGGATCTGGTAGATAGTCAGGCTTCTCAACCTTTTTCATTTGTAGATGTCTGTACCCAGACATGTTAGCTTCCGCTTGTGCTTTGACTTTTATGCTCTGAATGTTGGGTCATGAGACCCATGTTTGTAATATCTCGCTCCTCGGAGCCTAATGAATAAATACTTGATGTCGTAGAGTTATGTTGTGATGCCTTTGTTGTATTTACACATATCGAGCATATTGTGTGTATGTTTGAAATGCTTGGTATGTGTGGGATCCGACAATCTAGTTGTTTATCCTTGGCAGCCTCTCATATGGGGAAATGTAGTCTAGTGCTTCTTGAGCGATAGTAGTCCGCTACAGCCCGGTTCACCGGAGTCCTGCTAGCCCAGCACTACTGCTCTGGACACTTGACTGGCCGGCATGTGTTTCACTTCGCCTCGTGGTTCATCTCTTCGGGAAATGTCACGCGGTGGCATCCGGAGTCCTGCCTAGCCTGCTACAGCCCGGGTTACCGGAGTCCTGTTAGCCCAGTGCTACAGCCTGGATGTATACGTTGATGACCGACATGCTCGATGTGTTTCATGTATGCTTGTCCCCATGGGTTAGCGCCGCTTTGGGTTCACGACTAGCCATGTCGGCCCGGGTTCTCTGTCATATGGATGCTAGCGACACTATCATATACGTGAGCCAAAAGGCGCAAACGGTCCCGGGCCATGGTAAGGCGACACCCGTGAGAATACCGTGCGTGAGGCCGCAAAGTGATATGAGGTGTTACCGGCTTGATCGATGTGACTTGGAATCGGGGTCCTGACAGCATTGGTATCAGAGCCTGACTGCCTGTAGGATTACCAAGCCAAACCGGTCGAAGTTGTGTCTAGAAATGCTTTAGTTATGTAAGGTAATTGATTGTGGAAGGGAACGTAAGGCTCTTTTTACTCCTTATATCTCATGGCCTTTTGATCTGAGTCATCCTCTTCTCTTCTACGGGGATTAAGAACTAGGCCTTCTCATCTATCTATAAAGGATGACGTGTTACTAATCCAAAGACCTATAGAATTGTTAGTTTCAAATCCCAGTTCAGTTTTTACTACTTCCGTATGTTCATAGCTGGTCTCAGAACCTTGATATGATGTTGTTAAGTGACTATGCAAATCCTTGTGAATGTCTCAAATCTTTCTCTGAGCATTTACAGCCGTTATGCTGTCCGAGTCATCCCAGATTTCTAAATAGTCTGATGCATTTGCAAATTCTTCCTTCCTGTTCACGGTGTCCTTTTGGTCAGAATAAGCACACTAATCGTCTGTTGAGGTACTCCTTGCCTTGACATATATGTTGGAACTAGTATTATGACCCTAGGCATCTTAGAGAGTCACCTAGTAATCTAGCCATGTTTTTGTGTTCCCAGTGTGATGATTCTGGCCACCATTCTCGAAAGCATCCTGTGATGCCATTTAGTAGTAGGTATTCTACTCCTGGGTTCTTGAACCCGAGATTCACCCTACCTACCTCCTGTTGATAGTGTTTGCTAGTTCCTTTAGGATATTAGTAACCTTGCGACAGTCCTCGAGGTCCGTGGTATTGCCTTCTTCCAAATACTATGAACCGCTTAAGGCAGAAGTTATTTAAACCAAAAGATCACAATCAGAGTACTCTTGAGGAGTTCTCCATTCATAATTATGAATCTGCCAGTTCTACCCTTTCTGCATAGGTTATTCGAAAGAAACTTGTTGAACTTGATTCGACATACTAACCTATGCATCCACAACTCAGAAAGATATATGTCCTCTTGAGTTGTCCCTCTTCATATGTATTCCGGCCATCGTCTATCAATTGATAGTCAAGAGTATGTGTGCGATCGTGTTCTTCGATGCCTATTATTCTTGCGGTCCATCAAGCCATTCTATTTTAGTATGGATAGGATAAACAAACTCGAGAACCTCATCCATATCTAGGATTGGGTCAAAGCAATTGTACTTCGCAGATCAAAACACCAATCCAGCTTTTTTCTGTTCTATCTCGGAGTATTACCCCCTTTATGTCAGAATGGTCATGAGAACTGCACCAACCCTCATGAATTCTTGACGTAGTGATACTTCTCACCATCATCATTTATTTCTCGGTTCCATGTTGTTGCAATCGGAATACCGACAAGTGAATTGTGATGTGTGAAATTAATACTTCTAGCAACCATGTTGCTTAGTAGTGAATGGACAATAGTTTCACTCTTAGCGTGTTGGTTGTTGCATCATCATTCTAAGATAGGTTGTGCTACCTAGTCCTTATTTCTGGTGCACTCTTCGATCGATGAGTTAGGATTGTGTCAATCCCTCACTCTTTTGATCATATCATCTTGCCCTGAAAAGCAAGGTTGTTCCCGAGCTTAGTAACATATCGGTGCTTCGTGATTTTCCGAATATCTTCTCGGAAGTATTACCAGGTTGTCCCCTGACTGTTATGTTCAGCTCGTGATCAAGTTGGTTTTCCTCTAAACCAGCCATTATCCAAGAATCTGAGTTGGATACCCTGAGCTAGTTGGTTAAGCTAAACAACAACTTGGAGAGTTGGAAGATAAATGCTTGCCTAAGTCAGTTCGTTCTAGGGGATATCCTTGTGTGTATGTATGTTGAAGAAAGATGATATCTTCATCGATTGTTCCTGGTGATCAGTTGTTGAACCTATTGTCTTATCCAAACCTTGATTTGAGTGCGGGATATCGCCAAGTCAAGTTAGAACCAACGATATTCGTAATGTTGTCCTACTCGTGGTTGTTTCCTCGAGCATACACCATTATATCTTGGTCTGACGAATGCTATCACCGTGTTCACATGATGGTGGAAGTCCAGTGATATGGAAATTCCGATGAGTTGTTGTTGAGCCCGTCAGCAACATTTTGTCTCCCCCATAATTCATGTTGAAGCTAGTGTTGGAAATTCGTGTAAGCATTTTCTTCATGCCCCGCTCATGAAGTATATGTTTGGATGGAGAAGTGACTTCCTCGAACTCACGTGCATTGGATGTAAGTTGTCGCCGTGGATTCGATAAAGCTTGTTTGCTTCCTGTGGAATCATCCCAAGTCAGTTATGCATGTGTGAAGTATTCTGTGGTTTGATAGACTGATCATCTTCATTCCATATGAATTCCCTAGCACACCAAGCCACTGACTGATTTGTTGGAGGAAAATATGTTCCTTCGTAAGAGCTAATCATATGGCTTATGCAAGGACTTCGTTATCCGCAATGATGGTTCCTAATCAGAACTCGGTAGTATTTTATTGTAAGACTACCATGTGGTCATGCTTGTGTCACATCCCTAGTTCTGACAATGCCTAGTGCATGCATTAGAGTGTTGCATCATGTTTAAATTTCATGAAACTTGAAATGGGGATTGTTTAAACCCTAGCACCAAATGAATTCAACTAGGGTCAAAATAAAATCTTTTTCATTGAACTCAAAATGCCCTCTAAAAATGTTCAACATTTCTGGTTTGAGGTGAAAGCATCTACCAAAAATGGTTTATATTTTTGCAGGACATATTGGGCTCTGCATTAAATCATACTCTATTTGCATTTGGGCATTTAAATGCTATAAAATATTCCAAATGCCTAAATAATTCTGAAAATAAGTGTAGGCTGTTGGAAATAATCTAAATAGAGCCTCTGATTATTTTCAGGATTTTTAAAGATTCCTAAGTATTTTTAATAAAGCCCAGAACAAAATAACATAATAGAAAAACAGAAACAACAGAATAAAAGAGAGAGAGGGATTTTACCTGGGCCACTTACCTGGCCGCAGCCCACCTGGCAGGCCCAGCCTTTGATCTTTGGCCCATGCCACCACCGCTTCTTCCTCACCAGGCAGGCATAGAGGTGACGCCGGAGAGCACGAGCTCGCCACGACGCCACCTGCTTGCCGCCCACGCCCCTGGACACCTGGATGATCTCCACGTCGCCGCTCCGACCCCGTGGACACCTCATTCGCCCCGCCTCTCTCCCTCGCCATTCCCCATCTCACCGAGCGCCACTGCCGCCGCCGCATGCCGCCACCGCGCTCACCGGCCGTCCCTCGAGCGACCGTCGTGCTCGTAGGCTCCGCCTCGTCGTCTGCGTATCCCGGATGAGCCACGATCCTCAGCGCCTGCAATGTCGCCGCCATCGTCGTTTTTCTACCTTCGCCGCCCGGATCTCCGGCGACCCTGCTGCCTCCAACGCCTCCCCGGCCTCGTCTCCGCCTCGAATGGATCCGCCAGAGCCCTCGCTGCTTCTCCCGTGCTCGCCCCTCCGCTTCGCCCCTAGCCCCATCTCCCACCACGGCCGAGAGCTTCTCGCCGCCGGCCATGGCATGGCCGTGGCCACAGCCACCGCAGCTCGTTTCCGAGCCCACCGTCGTGCTCACCGCAGTCCCAGGAGCACGTAGCACACACCAACGCCTCCCCTAGCGCCCCGCATCGCCTAACCCGCCGTTAGCCGAACTCCGGTCGCCGCAAAAGTTGCCGCCGCCGTCGATTTAGTCCACTCTGGCGCGAGCTGTTGCCTCCGTTGGATGCGCGAGACTCCCAGCTTTCCGTAGCCGCAAACCGCGTCCAAAACCGAGCCCTGTGGGCGATTTCCGAGCTGCCCGCGCTCTCTCGTCGCTGCCGCCGGGCGAGCCCGGCGGCGTGTTAGGCACTGTTGACCAGGGGTTTGACCTCCCCTGGGTCATTGACATGTGGGGCCAGCCCCTTCTAATTACCTAGGTTTAGGATTAGTTTAGCGTTAACAAATTCTGTTAATTAGTCTAGCCACTGACTAGTGGGTCCCAGCGTCAGGTTTGACCTGGTTGATGCCGTTGACCTGCTGACGCAAGCATGGCGCAGTGCTGACGCAATTACCTATTTTCTGGAATTAAAATAAATCAGGAAATTCCAGAAAATGATTTAAACTTCTAAAATTCATAGAAATTCAACCGTAGCTCAGATTGAAATAATTTATATATGAAAAATTATCAGAAAAATCCAATATATCCATCTGTACCATTTTCATGCATGTTAGAACAACTTATAGCTGCTGTTTAGCACAAATCATATAATGGCATTTAAATATCCACTTATGGAGTTTGAATTTGAATCCTGGATTCAAACCAACTTCATTTAATTTGGTTGCTAGTTGCATTAGCTCAATCAACAGCATATTGCCATGACATTATCATGCATCATATTTGTTGCATTGCATTGATTGTGTTCCTCTTTGTTTGCCGGTAATTGTCCCCTCTCAATAGACGTGGTTTCGACGATGAGATCGATGACACTGATGAAGAGCTATATTATCTTCGGAAGTGCCAGGCAAGCAAAACCCCCTTGTTCATTCCGATATAATCCCACTCTCTCGCTCCTGCTCTCTTTTACTGCATTAGGACAACAACGATTCATCTGTTACTTGCTGCGGTAGCTGAACCCCTTTATCCTTGCATGACCTGTCATTCCACAGTAAATAGATGAAACCCACTAGCATGAGTAGGAGTTGTTTGAGCCTTGTTGTGCCTACTCATTCATGCTTGTTTGTCATGCCTGCTACTGCTTAGAGTTGAGTCAGGTCTGATTCATCGGGAATGAATCAGAGGTGTGTGAACATGTCCTACTGTGTGTGTGAGCTAAGTGTGTGAACACGTTTTGGTAAAGGTAGCGGTGAGAGGCCATGTAGGAGTACATGGTGGGTTGTCTCATTGCAGCCGTCCTCATGAACTGAGTTCTGTGTTTGTGATCCATGATTCAGCTACTACCATACATTGGGCCCTGAAATATGACCCCGCTCGACTTCTTATTCACCCTAGTCCTCTGTCCAGGAGTTGCAAGTAGTTTCTGGTGTTTGTAGCCTACTGGAGGCCGTGGACAGCGCTGACCGTAGGGGTGGGCTGTGATGCGGTAGGTACGTGGCACGGTGTACCAGATGCCCGTTTGGTGTCTCGGGAACCCTGTTCACATCGTTTGGGGCTGTGAGCGAAACTTCGGCCGGAACTCCTCATAGATGGAACCCAAATAGGCGATAAACCTGGACTAGAGACTTGAGTGTCTAGGTAGGTCGTGGTCTACACCCACATCGGCTTTCGCTGAAGTCTGCCGAGCACATGTCGTGTCTGCGGCGCTAAGTGGTGGAAACATGTATGAAGAAGTACACCCTGCAGGTTAATATGATCTATTGAATAGTCGTGTCCGCGGTAAAGGACTTCGGGTTGCTGTATACAGTTCATAGACAAGTGAAAGTGGATACTCTAAAATACGCAAGATAAGTGTGAGTGCTATGGATGGCGTTCTCGTAGGGAGACGGGAGCGGATCCATAGTGGTGTATTGCCATGGTGAATATGTGGACTCGTGTGCGCCACCTCAAAAGAGTTACTTGCAATGTAGTTTAGGATAGCCACCGAGTCAAAGCTGGCTTGTCATTGTTAAACTCCACCATCCCCTTTGTTGATAATGATGCATATGTAGTTAGTTCTGATGTAAGTCTTGCTGGGTACATTTGTACTCACGTTTGCCTATTTTATGTATTTGCAGAGAGACCTCGGTCTCGCTAGTAGTTCCGCGTGGACTTCGACGTTTAGCTTGATACCTCAGCTACGATCTTGTGCCCTCGGCAGGATCTGGTAGATAGTCAGGCTATAAGCCTTTTTCATTTGTAGATGTCTGTACTCAGACATGTTAGCTTCCGCTTGTGCTTGACTTGTATGCTCTGAATGTTGGGTCATGAGACCCATGATTGTAATATCTCGCTCCTCGGAGCCTAATGAATAAATACTTGAGTCGTAGAGTCATGTTGTGATGCCATGTTGTATTTGCACATATCGAGCATATTGTGTGTATGTTATTGAAATGCTTGGTATGTGTGGGATCTGACTATCTAGTTGTTTATCCTTAGTAGCCTCTCTTACCGGGAAATGTCTCCTAGTGTCTCCACCGAGCCATGGTAGCTTGCTACTGCTCCGGAACACTTAGGCTGGCCGGCATGTGTCCTTCTTCGTTCCTGTGTCTGTCCCTTCGGGGAAATGTCACGCGTTGAGTACCGAGTCCTGTTAGCCGCTACCAGCCCGGTTTACGGAGTCTGCTAGCCCGATGCTACAGCCCGAACTTACTCGCTGATGACCGACACGCTCGATGTCGGGTCATGGATGCTTGTCCTCGTAAGTCTGTGCCACTTTGGGTTTACGACTAGCCATGTCAGCCGGGCTCCTTTTCATATGGATGCTAGCGACACTATCATATACGTGTGCCAAAAGGCTAAACGGTCCCGGCAAAGGTAAGGCGACAGCCGTGGGAATACCGTGCGTGAGGCCGCAAAGTGATATGAGGTGTTACATGCTAGATCGATGTGGCATTGAGTCGGGGTCCTGACAGCTTTGGTATCAGAGCTTGACTGCCTGTAGGATTACCAAGCCAAACTGGTCGAAGTTGAGTCTAGAAATGCTTTAGTTATATGTAAGGGAATTGATTGTGGGATGGAACGTAAGGCTCTATTTACTCCTTATACCTCATGGCCTTCTGATCCGAGTCATCCTCTTCTCTTCTACGGGGATTAAGAACTAGGCCTTCTCATCTATCTATCAGGATGACGTGTTACTAACCCATGGACTTGTGAGATTGTTAGTTTTACGCCCCAGTTCAGTTTATACTACTTCCGTATGATAACTGTTGATCTCGAAACCTTGATATTGTGCTTCTGAGTGGCTATGCCACCATTTTTGTAGTATGTCTCCAAACTTTTTGAGCATTTACAGCCGTTATGCTGTCCGAGTCATCCTAGGTTTCTAAATAATCTGATGCACTTGCAAATCCTTTTCCCTCTGGTTTTGATGTCCCTTTGGGCCAGATTAACCACACTAATTGCTGAGTTGAGGTATTCTATTGCCTCGACATATATGTTGGAATTATTATTATGACCCTAGGTGTCTTAGGGGATCATCTAGTAACCTAGCCATGATTTGTGTCCCAGTGTGAGGATTCTGGCCTTTATTCCCGAAGCATCCCGTGATGCAATTTAGTTAGTAGGTATTCTATTCCTGGGTTTTTGAACCCGAGATTCACCCCACTTACCTCATGTTGATAGTGTTTGCTAGTTCCTTTAGGAAATTAGTAACCCTTGCATTAGTCCTCGAGGTCCGTGGTATTTCCTTCTTCCAAATACCATGAACTACTTATGGCAGCAGTTCCTCGTTGAACCAAAAGATCACAACAAAAGTGCTCTCGATGAATTATCGATTCTATGTTGTGACTCTGCCAGTTCTACCTTTCTGCATGGGTTATCTGGAAGAAATATGTTGAACTTGGTTCGACATACTAATCTATGCATCCACAACTCAGAAAATCGTATGTCCTTTTGGGTTGTCCCTCTTTAGTTGTATTCTGACCCCCGTCTATCATTTGATAGTCAACATTATGCGTGCGATTGATCATCGATACCTATTACTCTTGTGGTCCGTCAAGCCATTCTATTCTGGAATGACTAGGAGAAACAAACTCCGGTACCTCATCCATATCCAGGATGGGTCAAAGCAGTTGTACTCTGCAGATCAAATTGCTAATCTAGCTTTTGATTCTGTTCTACCTCGGAGTATTACCCCCTTTATGTCAGGATTGTCATGAGAATTGCACCATTTCTTATGAATTCTTGACACAGTAATACTTCTCGCCATCATTACTCATTCCTCGGTTCCGTGTTGTCGTAACCGGAATGCCGACAAGTGAGTCGTGGTGTGTGAAATCAATACTGCTAGCAACTCCGTTGCTTGGTAGTAAATGGACAATAACTTCATTCTTAGTGTGCTGATCATTCAATTATCATCCTAGGATTGATCGTGCTACCTAGTCCTTATTTCTGGTGCACTCTTCGATCAATGAGCTAGTATTTTGTCAAACCCTCGCTCTTTTGATCATATCATCTTGCCCTGAAAAGCAAGATTGTTCTCGAGTTTAGCAACATATCGGTGGATTGTGATGTTCCGAATATCTTCTCGGAAGTATCACCAGGTTGTCACCTGACCGCTATGTTAAGTTCGTGATCAAGTTAGTTTCATATAAACCATCCCTTCTCCAAGAAACTGTGCTGCATACCCCTGAGCTAGTTGGTTAAGCTAGACAACAACTTGGAGAGTTGGAAGATAAAAGCTTGTCCGACTTAGCTTATATTAAGGGATATCTTGAATATGTGTTGAAGAAAGGTAATATCTTCATTGATTGATCCTCGTGATCAGTTGTTGGACTTATTGTCTTGCCAAAACTTTGATTTGAGTGTGGGCTATCGTCAAATCAAACCAGAACCAATGATGTTCGTAATGTTGTCTTACTCGTGGATTTTCCTCGAGCATACACCATTATATCTTTTGGGTCTGACCAATACTACCACCTTGTTCACATAGTTATGGAATTCCATCTCCATGGGAGTCTGGATGAATTGTTGTTGAGCCCATCGACAACATCCTTGTCTTCTCCATAATTTTGTTGAACATTAAGCTAGTGTTGGAAACTTTTGAAAGCATTTGTTCATGCTAGCTCATGAAGCTTATGCTCGGATGTAAGAAGTGACTTCCTCCAGTTCATGTGCATTTGATGTAAGTTGCCGCCGTGGATTCGAGAAAGTCAATGTTGCCTCCTCTGGAATCATCCCAAGTCACCATGCATACGCATAAAGTATTCTGTGGTCTGGAGACTTGCAACCTTCATTCTTTATGTATTCCTAGCACACCAAGCCACTGATTGACTTGTTCAAGGAGAAGAAGTTCCTTCTTAAGAGCATGCCTTATGCAAGGACTTCGTTATCCTCGATGATGTTTCCCCTCCTGAACTCGGTAGTGTTTTATTATAAGACTACTACTTGGTCATGCTTGCCTGAGGCAGCGTGTTCACATGTTTGTAGCAGAAGCATCTCGTGTTTTGGAGCTTACTACCGTAGTCCATTTTCCGAGAATCTCACAACGTCTTCTCGTCGACTTGTGTTGCAAACTTTCATTTTACCTTCTAGACTCGATGAGTCTAGATTATTCTAACACCAACCAGATCCGAATCTCAGGCAGATATGATGGTTGGAACGTTTCCCAAGAATTATAATATTGGTCTCTCTGTAACCGGCAAAGTGAATGTCGTGGTCAACACACCCAACCGGAAGACCTGTTATTGTAGTATCTTGATTGAGAAGTTGGCCACCTCTCCATAAGGACTTCATAGGAATTATTCCCTATTTATGTGCCTTATGATTTTTGTGCTCCCGAAATCCGACCTGTTACTTGATGTTCTAGATATCAAACCATATCAATGAATGGGATATGCTAGCACATCAAGGAGAACATTAGAAGCGGAGTGCTAAATGTCTCTCGGTCAATCCTCCAGGTTTTGTCCCCTTGGCCTCGCTAAGGTGAAATCTGAGAAGGTGTTATCTTCCTTTGTATTTGCATCGTCCATCACAATTCATCATGGTAGTATGTTGTGTTGCCAGGATCCTTGACACGGATATTGGTAAAATCCTTGATGAATATGGAAATGCTCAAGTTCTTGAGAGCACGCGCAAGCTCTAGGTTTTATTGTCGGCATTAATCGCACAGTGCTCTCAGTTTCCTCGGTTATGCTATAACCATTCCAACAGTGGACTCACTCTCTACTGCTGAGCTTCTCCCCAGTTACTAAAATCATCCCTTGTGTTGTTTTCAACAAGGTAATCCACATCATCCATTCTAATACGGGTATGCCATTCTACCAAACCCCTCCAAACGATCGCTCGAGAATTGCCTTAGGCTGGTATAAAGAGTTTCAATGATCTTTGAATCAAAGGTAATTCTTTTTGCCACTTAAGGGGATATTTCTACGAGTCACCTTCCCTGAAGTGTCTCAACATGGTATCATGGCAACTCAAATCTTCGCTACGTTGACAACCGTCCACCACCCTCTTAGGTATGGAATTGTTGTCTACCTAGTGAACCGACAACATCTGTTCCACTCCATCCTTTTGGACGAATGCTTCGCATCTCAGCTCGAGAGATGTTCTTATCTCTCACTCCATGAGTTGATCCTGAATACTTGATCTTCGAGGAGATCATTTTCTGTAGAGTCTCCATCTGTCGTCATCGGTTGGATGAAGACCTCGCAAGGAAAGACGTCAAGATTGTTTTGAGTCAACAGATCAACACCTCGAGAAGACAGTTGGATCTTGGAGTTCATGTTATTAGTTGTGTTCCCTTTGTCTTCTTACCTCACGCCTTGAATCTCGGGGCGAGATTCTTGTTTAGTGGGGGTGAGTTGTCACATCCCTAGTTCTGACAATGCCTAGTGCATGCATTAGAGTGTTGCATCATGTTTAAATTTCATGAAACTTGAAATGGGGATTGTTTAAACCCTAGCACCAAATGAATTCAACTAGGGTCTAAATAAAATCTTTTTCATTGAACTCAAAATGCCCTCTAAAAATGTTCAACATTTCTGGTTTGAGGTGAAAGCATCTACCAAAAATGGTTTATATTTTTGCAGGACATATTGGGCTCTGAATTAAATCATACTCTATTTGCATTTGGGCATTTAAATGCAATAAAATATTCCAAATGCCTAAATAATTCTGAAAATAAGTGTAGGCTGTTGGAAATAATCTAAATAGAGCCTCTGATTATTTTCAGGATTTTTAAAGATTCCTAAGTATTTTTAATAAAGCCCAGAACAAAATAACATAATAGAAAAACAGAAACAACAGAATAAAAGAGAGAGAGGGATTTTACAGGCCACTTACAGCAGCAGCCACTGGCAGGCCCGACCTTGATCTGGCCCATGCCAGCCAGTGCTTCTTCCTCACCAGCAGCCTGAGGGTGACGCCGGAGAGCACGAGCTCGCCACGACGCCACCTGCTTGCCGCCCACGCCCATGGACACCTGGATGATCTCCACGTCGCCGCTCCGACCCCGTGGACACCTCATTCGCCCCCCCTCTCTCCCTCGCCATTCCCCATCTCACCGAAGCGCCATCGCCAAGACGCCGCCACCACCGCCACCGGCCGTCCCTCGAGCGACCGTCGTGCTCGTAGGCTCCGCCTCGTCGTCCGCGTCATCCCAGATGAGCCACGCATCCTCAGGCGCCCTGCAATGTCGCCGCCATCGTCGTCTTCTACCTTCGGCCGCCCGGATCTCCGGCGACCCTGTGCTGCCTCCAACGCTCCCCCGGCCTCGTCTCCGCCTCGAATGGATCCGCTGTGAGCCCCTGCTGCTTCTCCTATGCTCGCCCCCTCCATTCTCGCCCCCTAGCCCCATCTCCCACCATGGCCGAGAGCTTCTCGCCGCCGGCCATGGCATGGCCGTGGCCACAGCCACCGCAGCTCATTTCCGAGCCCACCGTCGTGCTCACCGCAGTCCCAGGAGCACGTAGCACACACCAACGCCTCCCCTAGCGCCCCGCATCGCCTAACCCGCCGCTAGCCGAACTCCGGTCGCCGCAAAAGTTGCCGCCGCCGTCGATTTAGTCCACTCTGGCGCGAGCTGTTGCTTCCGTTGGATGCGCGAGACTCCCAGCTTTCCGTAGCCACAAACCGCGTCCAAAACCGAGCCCTGTGGGCGATTTCCGAGCTGCCCGCCGTCTCGTAAATGCGCCCGGCGACGAGCCGCCAGCGTGTTAAACCTTGATGACCGGGGTTTGACCTCCCACAGGTCATTGACAGATTAGGGGCCAGCCCTTCTAATTACCTAGGTTTAGGATTAGTTTAGCGTTAACAAATTCATTAATTAGTCTAGCCATCGACTAGTGGGTCCCGGCGTCGACGTTTGACCTGGTCGATGCCGTTGACCTGCTGACGCAAGCATGGCGCGATCTTGACAAGAATTACCTATTTTCTCGAATTAAAATAAATCAGAAATTCCGAAAATGATTTAAACTTCTAAAATTCATAGAAATTCAACCGTAGCTCGATTGAAATAATTTATATATGAAAAATTATCAGAAAAATCCAATCTATCCATCTGTACCATTTTCATGCATGTTAGAACAACTTATAGCTGCTGTTTAGCACAAATCATATAATGGCATTTAAATATCCACTTATGGAGTTTGAATTTGAATCCTGGATTCAAACCAACTTCGCTAATTTGGTTGCTAGTTGCATTAGCTCAATCAACAGCATATTGCCATGACATTATCATGCATCATATTTGTTGCATTGCATTGATTGTGTTCCTCTTTGTTTGCCGGTAATTGTCCCCTCTCGATAGACGTGGTTTCGACGATGAGATCGATGACACTGATGAAGAGCTATATTATCTTCGGAAGTGCCAGGCAAGCAAAACCCCCTTGTTCATTCCGATATAATCCCACTCTCTCGCTCCTGCTCTCTTTTACTGCATTAGGACAACAACGATTCATCTGTTACTTGCTGCGGTAGCTGAACCCCTTTATCCTTGCATGACCTGTCATTCCACAGTAAATAGATGAAACCCACTAGCATGAGTAGGAGTTGTTTGAGCCTTGTTGTGCCTACTCATTCATGCTTGTTTGTCATGCCTGCTCTCGCTTAGAGTTGAGTCAGTCCGATTCATCGGGAATGAATCGAGGTGTGTGAACATGTCCTCTGTGTGTGTGAGCTAAGTGTGTGAACACGCTTTTGGTAAAGGTAGCGGTGAGAGGCCATGTAGGAGTACATGGTGGGTTGTCTCATTGCAGCCGTCCTCGGGAACTGAGTTCTGTGTTTGTGATCCATGATTCAGCTACTACCATACATTGGGCCTGAAATATGACCCCGCCGACTTCTTATTCACCCTAGTCCTCTGTCCGTGAGTTGCAAGTAGTTTCGTGTTTGTAGCCTCTTGGAGGCCGTGGACAGCCCGACCGTAGGGGTGGGCTGTGATGCGGTAGGTACGTGGCACGGTGTACCGGATGCCCGCTTGGTGTCTCGGGAACCCTGTTCACATCGTTTGGGGCTGTGGAGCGAAACTTGGCCAAACTCCTCATAGATGGAACCCAAATAGGCGATAAACCCGGACTAGAGACTTGAGTGTCTAGGTAGGTCGTGGTCTACACCCACGTCGGCTTTCGCTTGAAGTCCGCCGAGCACATGTCGTGTCGACGCTAAGTGGTGGAAACATGTATGAAGAAGTACACCCTGCAGGTTATTATGATCTATTCAATAGCCGTGTCCGCGTAAAGGACTTCGGGTTGCTGTATAGTTCATAGACAAGTGAAAGTGGATACTCTAAAATACGCAAGATAAGTGTGAGTGCTATGGATGGCGTTCTCGTAGGGAGACGGGAGCGGATCCATAGTGGTGTATTGCCATGGTGAATATGTGGACTCGTGTGCGCCACCTCAAAAGAGTTACTTGCGGTCGTAGTTTAGGATAGCCACCGAGTCAAAGCTGGCTTGCTGCTGTTAAACTCCACCATCCCCTTTGTTGATAATGATGCATATGTAGTTAGTTCTGATGTAAGTCTTGCTGGGTACATTTGTACTCACGTTTGCCTATTTTATGTTTTTGCAGAGAGACCTCGGTCTCGCTAGTAGTTCCGCGTGGACTTCGACGTTTAGCTTGATACCTCAGCTACGATCTTGTGCCCTCGGCAGGATCTGGTAGATAGTCAGGCTATAAGCCTTTTTCATTTGTAGATGTCTGTACTCAGACATGTTAGCTTCCGCTTGTGCTTGACTTGTATGCTCTGAATGTTGGGTCATGAGACCCATGATTGTAATATCTCGCTCCTCGGAGCCTAATGAATAAATACTTGAGTCATAGAGTCATGTTGTGATGCCATGTTGTATTTGCACATATCGAGCATATTGTGTGTATGTTATTGAAATGCTTGGTATGTGTGGGATCTGACTATCTAGTTGTTTATCCTTAGTAGCCTCTCTTACCGGGAAATGTCTCCTAGTGTCTCCACCGAGCCATGGTAGCTTGCTACTGCTCCGGAACACTTAGGCTGGCCGGCATGTGTCCTTCTTCGTTCACATGTCTCGTCCTTCGGGAAATGTCACGCTTAGTACCGGAGTCCTCGTTAGCCCGCTACAGCCCGGTTTATCGAGTCTGCTAGCCCGGTGCTACAGCCCGAACTTACTCGCTGATGACCGACACGTTCGATGTTTGGGTCATGGATGCTGTCCTGTAAGTCTGTGCCACTTTGGGTTTACGACTAGCCATGTCAGCCGGGCTCCTTTTCATATGGATGCTAGCGACACTATCATATACGTGTGCCAAAAGGCGCCAAGCGGTCCCGGCAAAGGTAAGGCGACACCCGTGGGAATACCGTGCGTGAGGCCGCAAAGTGATATGAGGTGTTACATGCTAGATCGATGTGGCATTGAGTCGGGGTCCTGACAGCTTGCCTAGGGGCAGTGTGTTCACAGGTGTGTTTCAGAACCAGCTCATGTTTTGGAGCTTGCTATCGTAGTTCATCTCCCGAGAATCTCGCAACACCATCTCGTTGAGTCGTGTTGCAAACTTTCTTTCAGATATGTGAGTCTGAAGTATCCTGTTTCTAACCAGTTCTGAATCTCAGGCAGATATGATGGTTGGAACATTCCCAACATTTGCATGTTGTCCCCAGTTTGCACCGCCATGGTGCCAATTTCCCACGGACTGCCCTTCTCAGCAGTTGCTGTCCAAGATCATCTTTAATAGTGGACTTGTCATGAGTCCCATCCATTTCCGGTGATAAGCAAAAGTCATCCATTGCGTTGCCTTCAACAAGGTAGTCCACATCATCCATCCTAGTCCGAGTATACCATTCCTTCGAGCTCTTTCAAACGATCATTTGTAAGTTGCCTTAAGCTGGTATGAAGAGTTTCAATGATCTATGGATCAAAAGTAATTCTTTTTGCCACTTAAGGTAGCAATTCAACGAGTCACCTTTTCCAAGGTGCCCCGTTACGGGATCATGGCAATTATTTCTTCGCCACCTTGACACCATCCACCTTCTTTCTAGGCGTGGAATTGTTGCCCACCAAATCAAACCCTGTCGTTGTTCTTCCATTCCTCTCGATGTGTTTCGTGTTTCAGCTCGAGAGATGTTTCAATGTCTCACTCGATGAGTGATCCTGAGTTGTTCGATCTTCGAGAAGATCGATCATTCTGGAGTTTTCCCTTTCCTCTCATTGTCATGATAGTTGGAGTTCTCAGAGCAAGACATCGAGATAAAGATGGTGATCGTGTAAACGTTCTTATGAAGTGCAACCTGGATCGTGAAGACCGTGTTAGCTTGTGCCCCCTCTGTCTTCTTACCTCATGTCTTGAATCTCGGGACGAGATTCTTGTTTAGTGGGGGTGAGTTGTCACAGCCCCAGATCAGCCTTGCTTGACTTTTCTTGCTCATCATGTCATCATGTTTAAATTCCTAAGAAACTTGAAATGGGGATGTTGAAACCCTAGCACCAAATGAATTCAACTAGGTTCAAACCTAAAACTTTTCAATGAACCCAAAATGCCCTTCATAAATGTTCACCATCTTTGGTCCTGGCTAAACCCTCTGCCAAAAATGGTTTCATATTTTTGGAGGCTATTCTGGATTTTTGAATTAAATCATTATGTATTTGAATTTGGGCATTTAATTGCTATAATTATTTGAATTGCTCAAAGAATTGTGAAATTAAATGAGGGCTGTTGGTAACAAATTTACAAGTGCCCACAATTAATTTCAGAATTTTAACAAATGGTTTAGTATTTTTATTAAACCAAAACTTACTGCAGAAAATAGAAAATAGAAACTAAAATAAGGAGAGAGAGAGAGAGAGAGAGAGAAAACCCACCTGAGCTTACCAATGAAGCTACCTGGCGGCCCAAGTGGCCGGCCCAGCCCACCAGGCCATCCCCCTGTCGCCTTCCTCCCCCTCTCCCCGAAGTAGCTCGGTGGCGAGCGCCGACGCCACCCTGGCCACCTCCTGCTTGCCACCGAGGCGCCCCCGACGCGTCTGGAGACGCCCCGCAACCCCCTCTGCCTCTCCCCTCACTCTCTGTTCTCTCCCTCGCTCTCTAGCTCCTTCCCCAAGTGCGACCGAACGCCACCGCCGCTGCCGTTCGCACCACCACGGCCACCGCTACCCCCTCGCCCCTCTGTTGTGCCCACGAGCTCCGCGTCGTCTCCCTCGTCATCTCCACCGAGCAAAGCCAGCCGGGATGCTCCGTAGCGTCGTCATCGCCACCGTCTTCAACCTCGGGAGCTGGTCATCGCCGACGTCGATTCAACGTCACCAAGCCGTCCCCGAGCAAGCCGAGCCCCTCATTGTGACCACTGTGAGCTTCGCCGTTGTTTCCCCCTAACCCCGCGGCCTAGCGCTCGCCGTAGCCGCATTTTCCATTGATGCCCGAAGCACGCCGCCGCACGAGCTCGTCGCCGACGCAGCTCTGGTGACCATTTGGTCCCGGGCGTGCGTCCAACATGCTCACCTCCGCGCGTAGAGTCTCCCTAGCGTCTCGCCGCGCTAGTTTGCGCACCGCAGCACCGAATCCGCGAGCACCCGAACGCCGGCCACCGCATTCGTGCTCACCGGCGTCATCTCCGGCCACCCCAGCACCTACCACCACCACCACTAGATGCGTGCGAGTCCCAGGAGCACGTAGATGCCCTCCGCCGCGAGTTTGGTATCCCGTGGGCGAAACCCGAGCCGTTCCACCGTGTCTGGCCTCGCCGGCGTCGAGTCGTCGGCGGGTTTGACTCGTTTGACCGCGGTTGACCACTGGTTGACCTTCCCTAACATGTGGACCCAAGCTCTAATTAGTTAACCCGAGATTAACTAGAGCTAACTAATTTAGTTAACTAAACTAGACACTAACATGTGGGCCCCGCCCTGCTAACAGCCTGGTTAGGGTTAGCTTAGCACTAACTAACTCAGTTAGTTGACCGAGTCATCGACGATGGGTCCCCTGTCGTCGTTTGACCTGGACGACGCCTTTGACCTGCTGACATCACCCCGACGTCAGGCTGACGCAGTAAATCCTTTTCTGGATTTATTCTGATATAGGAAATTCCAGAAAATAGCCAAAACTTCTAAAAATCCTAGAAAATAATCTGTAACTCAGAATTAAATAAGTTATATATGGAAAATGATCAGAAAAATCTAATCTATCCATATGTACAATTTCCATGCATGTTTGAACAACTTAAAGTTGCTCTATAAGACAATTTGAATAAATGGCATTTGAAATGCCTTACATGGAGTTTGAATTTGAACCTTGGGTTCAAAACCAACTTCATTTACACCGTTGCTAGATGCATTAGCTCAACTCACATCATATTGCCATGTCATGATCATGCATCATATTGTCGCATTGCATTGATTGTGTTCTTTCTCTGTTGCCGGTGATTGTCCCCTCTCAGTAGACGACGTTCCGACGATTGTTCGATGACGCCGATGAAGAACCATAATATCTTCAGAAGTGCCAGGCAAGCAAAAACCCCTTGTTCATTCCGATACAATCCCACTCCCTCGCTCCTGCTCTCTTTTACTGCATTAGGACAACAATGATTCATCTATTACTTGCTGCGGTAGTTGAACCCCTTATCCTCTGCATGACCTGTCATTGCCACAGTAGATAGATGAAACCTACTAGCATGAGTAGGAGTTGTTTGAGCCCTGATGTGCCTACTCATTCATGTTTGTATGTCATGCCTGCTACTGCTTAGAGTTGAGTCAGGTCTCATTCATCGGGAATGAATTAGAGGTGTGTGAACATGTCCCACTGTGTATGAGCTAAGTGTGTGAACACGATTTGGTAAAGGTATCGGTGAGAGGCCATGTAGGAGTACATGGTGGGTTGTCTCATTGAAGCCGTCCTCAGGAACTGAGTTCTGTGTTTGTGATCCATGATTCAGCTACTACCATGCATTGGGCCTTGAAATATGACACCGCTCGACTTCTTAATCACCCTTGTCCTCTGTCCAGGAGTTGCAAGTAGTTTCTGGTGTTTGTAGTATGCTGGAGGCCATGCGCAGCACTGACCGGAGGGGTGGGCTGTGCTGCGTAGGCACGCGGCGGGTATACCGGCGCCTGCTTGGTGTCACGGAACCTCAGACACATCGCTCGGGGCCGTATGTGGAAACCTCGCCGGACTCCTGCGGATGGAACCTGAATTGGCGATAAACCCGACTAGAGACTTGAGTGTTTAGGTAGGTCGTGGTCTACACCCACGCCGCTTTAAGCTGAAGTCCGCCGAGCACATGTCGGTGCGCGGGCGCTAAGTGGTTGAAACATGCATGAAGAAGTACACCCTGCAGGGTTAACATCATCTATTCAATAGCCGTGTCCATGTAAAGGACTTCGGGTTGCCTATAACAGTTCATAGACAAGTGAAAGTGGATACTCTAAAATGCGCAAGATAAGCGTGAGTGCTATGCATGGCGTTCGTGAGGAAGACGGAGCGGATCCATAGTGGTGTATTGATATGGTGAATATGTGGACTCGTGTGCGCCACCTCAAAAGAGTTACTTGCAGTCGTAGTTTAGGATAGCCACCGAGTCAAAGCTGGCTTGCTGTAGTCAAACTCCACCACCCCCCCTTTATTGATACTGATGCATATGTAGCTAGTTCTGATGTAAGTCTTGCTGAGTACATTTGTACTCACGTTTGCTTAATTTATGTTTTGCAGAGAGACTTCAGTCTCTCTAGTGGTTCCGCATGGACTTCGACATTTAGCTCGTTACCTCAGCTATGATCTTGTGCCCCGACAGGATCTGGTAGATAGTCAGGCTTCTCAGCCTTTTTCATTTGTAGATGTCTGTACCCAGACATGTTAGCTTCCGCTTGTGCTTTGACTTGTATGCTCTGAATGTTGGGTCATGAGACCCATGTTTGTAATATCTCGCTCCTCGGAGCCTAATGAATAAATACTTGATGTCGTAGAGTTATGTTGTGATGCCATTGTTGTATTTACACATATCGAGCATATTGTGTGTATGTTTGAAATGATTGGTATGTGTGGGACCCGACAATCTAGTTGTTTATCCTTGGCAGCCTCTCATATGGAGAAATGTAGTCTAGTGCTTCCTGAACGATAGTAGTCCGCTACAGCTCGGTTCACTTTGAGTCCTCGCTAGCCCAAAGACTACCGCTCTGACACTTGATCGGGCGGCATGTGTTTCACTTCGTTCCTGTGTCTGTCCCTTCGGGGAAATGTCACGCAGTGGCATCCGGAGTCCTGCCTAGCCTGCTACAGCCCAGGTTACCGGAGTCCTGTTAGCCCAGTGCTACAGCCCGGATGTATACGTTGATGACCGACATGCTCGATGTGATTCATGTATGCGTGTCCCCATGGGTTAGCGCCGCTTTGGGTTCACGACTAGCCATGTCGGCCCGGGTTCTCTGTCATATGGATGCTAGCGACACTATCATATACGTGAGCCAAAAGGCGCAAACGGTCCCGGGCCATGGTAAGGCGACACCCGTGGGAATACCGTGCGTGAGGCCGCAAAGTGATATGAGGTTTTACCGGCTAGATCGATGTGACTTGGAATCGGGGTCCTGACATCCAGCCCCACTTCGGATTATGGCTAAAGACTTTCAATGTCAAGCCGAAGGTTGTGAGGGGCCGCCAGGCGGGGTGCGGAGGCGCCATGGTCGGCAAGATCGCCAACGTATTATGGCTCGACAGCTCCTTTGTGGAGACCGTGAAGGGGTGGCAATCAGGGTGGTTCTACATCACCGAGCCGCGCGACTCCAAATGGGCGGCGGCACCCGAATTTTGGTCTGGTATTCCCTCGCGGCTCACTTCCTGGAAGGAGACCGGCCTGGCGTGGTGTAATTTGGAAGAGCTGACTGGACTCTAAACCTGCATGCGGACCTTGGTGAACAAGAATCTCAGGCTCATCAATGTGGTCCAGGTCATGCTCATCCGCCGGATCCTCCCGTGCCAACAACAGGCCTTCAAATTGTGGGAGTTCGATCCGGCTCGGCATCCAACCCTGAAGAGGCTCTTCGACACTACGTACGAAGATGCCTGGAAGGTGCTATTCAAGGGCGCCGAGGCTCCCTCATCCGCTACAGAAGATCGCGGATTTAGCTCGCAGCGCCAAGCTACCGAGGTAAACTATTTTTCTCTTCACGGGAATCTTGCTTTTCATAGTTTGACTCTATGCGGGATCTAAACTCCCTTGCCTTTGACAGGACTGGCGGAACACGTCCGGGCAGGCTAACTGTCCGGCTCCTTTTCCAGAAGATCCAGTAGACGCCCGCTTGGCGGGGCTGCTGGCTCCCGCGCCTTATGTGGTGCCGGAGAAGAAGACCAAGAAGGAGGCCACGGGGACTCGACGGAGTGCCCGGCGCCAGGTGTTGTCGGACTCATCGTCCGATGACTCGGAGGCGGACTCCTCCCGTGAAAACGAGGAGGAGGAAAAAGAAGCCTCTCCCCCAGCGGGGGGAGAGAAGAAAAGAAAGGCCACCCCAACTGGGGAGGCCGGAGGGTCCAAGAAGGGGAGAACCCTTCCTCCGGACGTCTCCACCAACGCCAACGATGGTGAGGAGGAGTGGCCCTCTAGGGCCAAGACCCTGGCGAGATCGTAAGTGTCCGGATACCCATGGCTTTCTGTTTTATTCATTGCATAATGTTCTCTGATGCCAAACAATCATGCAGCCCGCCCAAGGACGAGCTTGCCGCTTCGTCAAGCGGGTCCCTGAATTCGTCCGAAATGGAGAGTACTTCTATTCCGGCTGCCTCCTCGCCTCGCGCCGCCGACGAAGCCGAGGTGGGGCCCCAAGGGGGGCCTGGTCAAGAGGAGGTGACGCAGGAGGCGCCACAAGGCAGCCTCCCGAACTCCAGGCGCGAGGGGAGCAAGACCCCTGGGGGCTCTAAGCCCGACCCTTGTCCGGACTCCATACCAGAACCTTCAGTGGTTCCGGAGTCCGCCAAGCGGCCCCTTCATAAGAAGGGTAAGAAGCCGGCGTATTCCGTCCAACCGGAGGCACCGGATAGCTTATTCAAGGCACCTAACAGCGCCTCCATCGAGGAGGAGCACCACACTGTTATGAGTGTGGTGATCCAGAAGGTTCAGTCCGCCAAGAGCAGGCTGACTGCAGCCTGCAGTAGCCTTCTAACAGGCTTTGAGGTAAGTTTTCAATATATGAAAGAAGATTACCGCATAGACAGTAGCCCCTAATGCTTAGTTCGGTGTTCGGAAAGAAAAGCCGGACTGAGGATCTAAAAAGATATACGCAGGAGTCTAACATAATTATGTCAATATGGGAATGCAGGCTGCCCTGCTGACCTCTGACGCACTGACTGCGGAGGTTAATGCATTGAAGGAGAGCCTCGAGTGGTCCGAGAACAAGCTCGGCCAAGCCAAGAAGCAGCTCGAGGTCAAGGAAGGTAAGTAATACCTTATAGAAATTAAGATAAATGTGGTTGCAAGAAGATAACAGGAATAACATGTGTACTACAGGGGCCACCAACGAGGTGGCCACCCTGAAGGAGGCAGTGTCCGCGGCCGAAAACAAAGCGGCCGCGGAGCGCACCGAGCAAGAGAAGGGGGAGGCGCAGCTGGCGGAGGTCCGGCAAGAGCTCCAGGCTCTCGTGGAAAAACACGAGAGTTTGGAGCGTGACTCGAAGACCCGAGAGTCTGAGCTTGCCTCGGCTCTTGAGAGTGCCAAAGCTGCTAAGGCCGAGGCCCAAAAAGCCCTCCAGGAGATTGAGGCGATGAGGAAGATAGCGGCGGGTAAGGCATTCTTTATGCAAAGCAAGAATGTAAAAGTCAATTACCTATTACTTACCCGAATCTGGAGCTCTCCAGGAGCCTTCGCAGATCTGCCCCGCAGTGTATCTGACGCCGCCGCTTTCTACTGAGCCGAAGAGGGGAGCTCGACGGAGTAGGTGTTTTGGTCTCAGTATGCTGAGGCCGAACACCCGGTGCCCTTGAGCGACCAACTGAAGCAATTGGTCGAGCTCCACAAGGTCGCCGAACAGGCCATGAAGGGTCTTATAGCTCGGCTGTGGCCAAATGAGGCCATGCCTGGGAGCTAGTGCGGCGGCTGGTGGATGCCTGTCCGTGGATCGAAGTCATCAAGCGCTCCGTCTGTATTGAAGGTGCCCTTAGGGCCCTTGCCCGTGCCAAGGTGCACTGGGGCAAGTTGGACACAGAGAAGCTGGTGACGGGCAGGCCTCCGTCGGGCAAAGAACATCTCAAGCCCGAGAAGTATTATGAGGGCGTCCTGAAGGGTGCCCGTCTTATAGCGGGGAATGCTCCAAAGATGTAATATTTGAGTAGACTCGTATTTTGTTATCCTGTACGCTAAAAACTTGTTCATATGCGCTAAGCAACACTTTTGAATTTAAAATATTACCTTCTGTGCGGCCGTTTATCAAATTTGAGAGATGGCGAGTCATTGGCTTCAGCCCCCATGCCACGAGTGTTGGGGTGTTCGGGATAAACTTGAGCGCTCTTGTTCCCATTCTTGGGTCCTTCGAGGGAGGCGCTCAAAGCAACGAACCAGGCAACCGGGCTATAATGCTTGAACACTCTCTGAGGGAGTCCTGGACTAGGGGGTGTCCGGACAGCCTGACTATCATTATCCGCCGGAGTCCAAGACTACGAAGATAGAAGATTGAAGACTCCGGCTCGTGTCCGGAAGGTACTTTCCTTGGCGTGGAAGGCAAGCTTGGCAATACGGATATGTAGATCTCCTACCATTGTAACCGACTCTGTAACCCTAGCCTCTCGGTGTCTATATAAACCGGAGGGCTTTAGTCCGTAGGACAACATACATTACAACAATCATACCATAGGCTAGCTTCTAGGGTTTAGCCTCCTTGATCTTGTGGTAGATCTACTCTTGTACTACCCATATCATCAATATTAATCGAGCAGGACGTAGGGTTTTACCTCCATCGAGAGGGCCCGAACCTGGGTAAAAACATTGTGTCCCTTGTCTCCTGTTACCATCCGCCTAGACGCACAGTTCGGGACCCCCTACCCAAGATCCGCCGGTTTTGACACCGACATTGGTGCTTTCATTGAGAGTTCCTCTGTGTCGTCACCGATAGGCTTGATGGCATCTTCAACCAACAACGCTGTCCTGGGTGAGACTTTTCTCCCCGGACAGATCTTCGTATTCGGCGGCTTCGCATTGCGGGCCAATTCTCTTGGCCATCTGGAGCAGATCGAAAGCTACGCCCCTGGCCGTCAGGTCAGATCCGGAAGCTTAAACTTCACGGCCGATGTCCGCGGAGACTTGATCTTCGACGGACCCGAGCCACACCGAGCGCGCCAAGACCGTGGACGACGGGCATGATCTAGCTCTGCCACCGAACAGTGCCCTGGTGGCCGCACCCGGATCCGCTTCGGCCATTAGCCCGGAGCCGATCGCCCACATCGAGGTACGGTGGATAGACGCCGCCCCGGGGGCTTCAACATACACGGCGATGGAGCCGAACACTGATCTTGTCCCCTGCGAAACCCGTGATTCCGAGGCGCCGGACTCCTCGCCGGACTCCGAACCTCCCGCGCCCCTACCAATTGATCCGGATTGGGCGCGGTTATGGAATTCACCGCCATGACATTTTCCAAAGACTCGCCTTTTGGCGATATCCTGAATTCACTGAAGCATCTCTCGCTATCAGGAGAATCCTGGCCGGACTATGGCCAGGACGGTTGGAGTTCGGACGACGAAGAAATTCAGAGCCCACCCACCACCCACTTTGTAGCCACTGTCGAGGATCTAACCGACATGCTAGACTACGACTCCGACGACATCGACGCTATGGACGACGATGCCGGAGACGAACAGGAACCAGCGCCTACAGGGCACTGGAAGACCACCTCGTCATACGACATATACATGGTGGACACCCCAAAAGATGGGGATGGTGAAGAAGCAGCGGAGGCAGATTCTCTAAAGAAGCAGCCCAAACGCCGACGTCAGTGGCGCCGCTCTAAATCCCGCCACAGCAAGAATGGAGATTCCGCACGGAGACAATAACACCGGAGAGTGCCGAAGACAATCCCTCCAAAGAAGACTCAGCGCAGAGGACGCAGGCAAGCCCTCACGATAGGGCGGCGCATTTAAGGGGTTGAGGACAATAACTATATGCATCCCTCCGAAGACGAAGCAAGCCTCAACAATGATGAATTCGTCGTACCTGAGGATCCCGTCGAACAAGAGCACTTCAAGCGCAGGCTCATAGCCACAGCAAACAGCCTAAAGAAAAAGCAGCAACAGCTCCAAGCTGATCAAGATCTGCTGGCCGATCGATGGACCAAGGTCCTCGCGGCCGAAGAGTATAAACTCGAACGCCCCTCCAAAAGTTACCCAAGACGCAAGCTGCTCCCCCGATTAGAGGAGGAAGCATACATACCTTCATCACCAACAGACGACATGGTGACCGACCACCTCGTGGTCGTGACAGAGGCATCCAGTGCCCCAGCCAAGATCGCACCTGCATCGCCCCAAAAGTACGGCCAAGAGGGAACGCGCCGGACTTGCGAGACATATCGGAGGACAAGGCAAGACAATCCAGATCCATCTACGGATCACGTGGGCGCCCTACGACCCACGACGAATACCGTCGCGCCGGACATAACAACCACGGCCGGGCCGAACACAGCAGACAGCGCTCTCTCGAGCTGCGTCGCGATATTGCCCAATATAGGGGCGCCGCACACCCTCTATGCTTCATCGACGGGTTATGGATCATCGATCCTCAAGGGTTTAAACCCAGAACATCGAATCTTCGACGGCACAACAGACCCGCGGTTTGGATCAAGACTATCTTCTCCACATTCACATGGCCCGCGGTGACGATCTCCATGCCATCAAGTACCTCCCACTCAAGCTTAAAGGACCAGCTCGTCATTGGCTAAATAGCTTGCCCGCAGAGTCAATCGGGTGCTGGGAGGACCTGGAAGCGCATTCCTCGACAACTTCCAGGGCAAGTATGTGCGACCACCAGACGCCGATGACCTAAGCCACATCATTCAGCAGCCAGACGAATCGCCGGACAATTACGACACGGTTCTTGACAAAGAAAACCAAATCGCCGACCGTCCGGATGCAGAGGCCCTTGCAGCCTTCAAACATAACATCCGGGAATGGCTAGCCCGGCCTCGGGCAGGAAAAGCCAAATCCATGGCAGCCCTCACATCGTTAATGACCCGCTCACAGAGAGAGGACAGCTGGCTAGCCCGTAGCAACAACCTCCGTAAAAATTCTGGCAGTCCGTACCAAGGACAACAATGGCAAGTCACGCCGCAATAAAAACAAGCGCCGCGTGCTTAACGGCGATGATAAGGAGGATACGGCAGCCAATGCCGGATTCCGAGGCTCTAAACCCGTCCGAAGAAGCCATTCAAAAGAACCACTCCGGTCCGTCTAATCTGGACCGAATACTCGACCGCTTATGCCGATACATGGCACCTCCGAAAGCCAGCTAACCACACCAATAGAGATTGTTGGGTGTTCAAGCAGGCCGCAAGTTAATTGCGAAAACAATGACAAGGGCTAAACAATGACGACGAGGAAGAGACCCGACCGCCCGAACAGCAGAGGATGTAGGATTCCCCCACAAGTGCGGACGGTGAATATGATATACGCGACCCACATACCCAAGAGGGAGAGGAAACGCGACTCGTGGACGCCTATGCGATGGAGCTAGCCGCCTAAAGTTCAATCCATGGTCCTCTTGTCCGATCACTTTTGACCAAGAGACCACCCGACCAGCATACGCCATGGCGGATTCGCCGCATTGGTCTTAGACCCAATCGTCGATGGATTTCACCTCACAAGAGTCCTGATGGACGGCGGCAGTAGCCTGAACCTGCTTTATCAGATACAAGGCGCAAAATGGGCATAGACCCATCAAGGATCAAACCTACAAAGACAACCTTTAAAGGTGTCATCCCAGGAGTAGAAGCCAATTGTACAGGCTCACTCACACTGGAAGTGGTCTTCGGATCCCCGAATAATTTCCGGAGCGAAGAGTTAATCTTCGACATAGTCCCGCTTCGCAGCGGCTATCACACTGCTTTCGGACGAACCGCGCTTGCAAAATTCAACGCGTGACGATTATGCATACCTAAAGCTCAAGATGCCAGCCCTCGTGGAGTCATCACGGTCAATGGGAATACGGAACGCCCTCCGAACGGAGGAACATACAATGCTCATGGCGTAAATCTGAGAGCAGCCTCTTAAGGCAATTCTCAAGTCCGGCAGCTAAAAGGCCGGACACAGCAAAGCACGCCCGGAGCAATGCCAACCAAGACCACCTGGCGCGATCAGAGCATGCGTAGCAATGCGGCCCCAACCCTCGCCCGCGCATGATCGCAAGAATAACACTCCATGTACATCATTACACTTTGGAGATACCATGGGCGCAGGGAAAGGGGCACGATCACAATGGACCCAGAGTGCGGCTCGACCACACCAGGGGCTCGCAAGTGTGCCCCCCTTCTTTTCTTTTTCACTTTACTACTTTGTGTACACAGGACTCCGTTAAATGTAAGCCCGTTCGGTGGCTTAACCTGCCGAACGCATGATGCAATAGTCAGGGACTAAAGAAGGCCGCGACGAACTCTCAGGTGGTCTCAATTACGAGCATTAAATTCGATTATATACACCAAGTACGCAGCTCATCCCTGGAGGGGGACATGTTTATTGAGTCTAAATCCCTTGCTTACCGCACTATTTGTAAGGGTCCGCTTTATTAGCAGACTTTCTTTCATATATAATGCAGCGCCTTTTTTATTTTTTGCAATTGCATTACCCTTTATGTATATGTTCATTACATGACATCTTGCACCCGTATATTTTGGTACGGCCGAATACGCCAGGGGCTTCTGTCCCCCAATTTATGGTGTGATAAAGTCCGCAAACTTTAACAAGTGCGGCACCCCGAACTTATAGCATTATATGAATTGGCTCCGAATCATGTCTTGGGTCAATAGTTGGGTTTGCCCGGCTCCCACGTTTTGGTGCCTTACGCCCGCTCGTCGGCTAAGGTGGCACTGGGAGAACCACTGCGATTGCGTCCCGGTTGAGCCGGGTTAACGGCTCAATGAAGAAAGCTAAAACTGACTGGCATGATAAGGCGAGATACTGGTCGTTGTTCGAGAGGTTTTTTCGGGTCCTTAAAGACTCACGCCGCTTCGAGCGAAGTTCCGGATAATGTCCGATGAAGGCGTGGATAGCGCCCCGGATTCGGTCTTCCGAATACCAGGGGCTTCGCCGAAATATAAATTATAGAATTCTATGGCTAAGTGAGAGTGTTCAAGCATTATAAGTCCGGTTGCCTTGTTCGTTGTGTTGAGTGCCTCCCTCGATGGACCCAACAATGGGAACAAGAGTGCTCATGTTTATCCCGAACACCCCAACACTTGTGGCTTGGGGGCTGAAGCTAACGACTTGCCATCTCTCAGATTTTATAAACGGCCGCACAGAAGGTAATATTTTAAATTAAACAAGCGTTGCTCATGGTGCATAGGAACGAAGTTTTCAGCGCACAGGATAAATACACAGCGAGTTCACTGAAAGATTACATCTCGGGAGCACTCATCTGCAATATCGTAGGCTCCCTTCAGGACAACTTTATAATACCGCTCCGGCGTGCGATGCTCCTTGCCCGGCGGCGGCGGATCCGTGAGAAGCTTCTCCGCATCCAGTTTGCCCTATTGCACCTTTATGCGGGCAATGGCCCGACGAGCGCCTTCAATACAGGCGGACCGCTTGATCACATTCAGCCTGGGGCATGCATCCAACAGCCACCGCACAAGGCCAAAGTAGCTTCCAGGCATGGCCTGTCCAGGCCACAGCCGGACTATGAGACCCTTCATGGCCTCCTCAGCTACCTTGTGGAGTTCGACCAGCTGCTTCAGCTGGTCGCTTGGGGGCATCGGATGGCCGGCCTCAGCGTACTGAGACCAGAAGACCATCTCTGTCGAGCTCCCCTCCTCTCCACGATAGAATGCAGCGGCATCAGACGCACTACGCGGCAGATCTGCAAACGCCCCTGGAGAGCTCCGAATTCGGGTAAGTATGCGGTAATTCACATTAACATGCACTTTGTATGAAAACGCCTTACCCGCCGCTATCTTCTTTATGTCCTCAACTTCCGAAGGGCCTTCGGGCCTTGGCCTTGGCGGACTTTACACTTTCGAGAGCGAGGCAAGCTCGGACTCTCGAAGTCTTGAGTCACGCCCAAACTCTCATGTTTTTCCATGAGAGCTTGGAGCTCTTGCTGAACTTCCGCCACCCGTGCCTCTTGCTTTTCTCGCTCAGCCTGCTCAAGCCGACTTTGCGCTCGCCATGACACAAGATCCTTTAGGGCTGCCACCTCGCTAGTGGCCCCTGCAATACACATATTATCCCTGTTAATTTTATTTGCAACCGAAATCCTTTTCTGTAAGGTGCTTATTCAAAGAGGTGTTATTCACCTTCTTTCTCCTCGAGCTGCTTCTTTGCATGGCCGAGCTCTTGCTCGGACCGCTCGAGATCCTTCTTCAGCACGTCGACCTCCGCCGTTAATGCGGCAGAGGTCTGCAGCGCAGCCTGCAAACCCATATTGACATATTTTAAGCAACCTCACAGATATCTTGTTAGATCCTCACCGCTTTTCTTTCCAACACCGAACTTAGCATCAAGGGCTACCGTCTATGCGGTATTACATTACATAATTTTAACTTCTTACCTCAAAGCCTGTTAGAAGGCTGCTGCAGGCTTCGGTCAGCCCGCTTTTGGCGAGCTGAACCTTCTCAATCACCGCACTCATGATAGTGCGGTGTTCTTTGTGATAGCCTGGCTTATTAGGGATGATAGACTACTCATATAAATAAGGAATTCCTTCTTTTCCGGGAGCCCATTCGGACAGAACTCCAAAGTTAAGCGTGATCAGCTTGTAGTAGTTTCAGGATGGGTGACCGATCGAAGTTGCTCCCGGTGCGCATTTAGTGAGGACAAAGTGCGCAGAGAAGACTAGTATTGATCTGTGGGGCCGCCTAGATCCGCCAGAGTAACGACCACCGCGGTGTGTCCGGGCGTACAAGTTGGTATCGAGCCGACCCTCGCGGTTACACGGATGGTTGCGACAGGTGCGTGGTCATGTTGTTCATGACGCTTAGACCCGTCGTGGCACACGGCATGGCACATGTAGCGGATCGATGCACGACGGTTGTGCCAAGAGGGAACGTTTCGTGGCCCGACGAGGACGCCGGTTCCTCCGTGTGTGGGTGTATGTGATAGCTCGCTCATTAGGGATGATAGACTACTCATATAAATAAGGAATTCTTCTTTTCCGGAGCCTATTCGACAGTAACTCCAAAGTTAAGCGTGCTCAGCTTGGAGTAGTTTCAGATGGGTGACCGATCGAAGTTGCCCCGGTGCGCACGAGTGAGGACAAAGTGCGCAGAGAAGACTAGTATTGATCTGTGGGGCCAGTCTAGATCCCGCCAGGAGTAACGACCACCGCCGGGTGTGTCCGGGGCGTTACATTCTTCCTCGATGGAAGCGCCTTTAAGCGCCTCCAACAGGTTATCTGGCGCCCGGATGGACGGAGGCCGCCGCGTCGTCGTCGGTCCTGCCCTTCTTTCGAAGGGCCGCTTGCCGACTCGAACCACTGCGGGTTCCGGTAGAGTCCGCACGAAGTCCGGAGGCGGCTCGACGGCGCCCGAGCCTCCTTCGATGGGTCCTCTCAGGATCCCACCTCGGCGCCCTCGTCGTGGCGTGGGGTAGAGGCAATCGGGATGGAATTTACATCCGACGAGGCTAACGACCCGCCATCGAAGTCGGGAGATCGCCACCGACGGACTACGGGCAGAATCGGCGTTAGAAGGACACAAAGATGACATGAAATATACGCATATAAATGATCCGAATATTTATGATCCTGCCGGACGCTCGACCCTTGAGGCCACTCATCCTCGCCAACGCCGATGTTGGCGAACTGTCCGGGGATAGTTCTCCCCTCTTGGACCCTTTGGCCTCCCGACAGGAAGCCTTCCTCTTCTTCTCTCCTCCTCTCGAGAGAATACCTCCTCCTCGTCTTCGGGAGGAGTCCTCGTCGTCGTCGACGCTGATTCGGGAACTCTTTCGAGTTCCGTGGCCTACCTTCTTGGTCTTCTCCGGCACCACGCAGCGGTGCCGAACCAGCAGCCTTGTTAAGCGGGCGTTCACTGGGTCTTCTGGCATGGGAGCCGGTTTGATAAGCAGCTTGGCCTTCTCCATCCATTCCTGTCAAAGGAAGTGGCAGAATGAAATCCCACTAAAAACTAATTTAATTATCACAAGTGTCCCATAATGGGGTTGAATCACTTACTGCGTTAGTTGGACACTGCGCGCTGAATCCGCGATCTTCCGTCTCGGATGCGGGGGCTTCGGCGCCCTTGAACATCACCCTCCAGGCGCCTTCGTATGTTGTATCGAAGAGCCCGCTTAGCGCCTGGTGCTGTTCCGGATTGAACTCCCACAAAGTAAATGCCCGTTCTTGGCATGGGAGAATCCGCCGGAGGAGCATGACTTGGACCACGTCGACGAGCCGGAGCCTATTGCTCACCATCTTCTTGATACAGGCTCGGAGTCCCGTCACCTCCACCGGATTGCCCCACTGCAAGCCCTTCTCTTTCCAGGAGGTGAGCTGCGTGGGGATTCCAGATCTAAACTCGGGGGCCGCAGCCCATGTGGGCTTGCGCGGCTCGGTGATGTAGAACCACCCCGATTGCCACCCCTTGACGGAGTCCACGAAAGTCCCTTCTAGCCAAGGGAAGTTGGGCAATTTGCCCAACATGGCGCCTCCGATTCCGCTTATGCGTGCTTTTACAACCTTCGCTTGACGTTGAAGGTCTTGAGCCACAGGCCGAAGTGGGGCTGGATGCAGAGGAAGGCCTCGCACACGACGATAAATGCCGAGATGTTGAGGATGAAGTTCGGCGCCAGATCGTGGAAATCCAGGCCGTAGTAAAACATGATCCCCCGGACGAATGGATGGAGCGGAAAGCCCAGTCCGCGGAGGATGTGGGGAAGGAAGATGACCCTCTCATGAGGCCCAGGGGTAGGGATGAGCTGCCCCTCGTCGGGCAGCCGGTGCGCGATGTCGCTGGAAAGGTATCCGGCGTCGCGCAACTTGGTGATGTCCTCCTCCTTAGCGGTGGAGGCTAACCATTTACCTCCCACTCCGGACATGTTCGAAGAAGGTTGAGGCTAGATGCGCAAGCTTGGGCGTTGGAGCTTGAGTGCGCGGAGATGAATAAGCAAAGGAGGAAGAAGGCGTAGGTGAGAAGGTGAATCCTTATCCCGTATATATAGGCGGACAAAATTATGCGTCCCCCACCAGCCTGGTAAAACTCGCATATCTCCCAAGCGCCACCATCAATGGCGCGGTTGGGTTACCCACGTCCATATTGATGAGAATCCCGGAATAAGGGGAACACGATCTCTGCTTCGACAAGACGTGCCAAGGAAACCGCTTCGCTAAACGTGCTGAGGTGGTATAGTAAAAAACGATTCAAACAAGGGCTTGGTAGCGGTGTGATGTCACGCCGCATAATACGTCAGCAGATTGAGTTAGTATATATATATATATATACGGTGGAATGTGGAAATTATTTTTGCAGAGCCGGACACTATCCTGGTGTTCATGATCTTCTCTGGATTATTCAAGGGAGGAACCTGCCTTGCAATGCCGAACATTATGCGCGCCGGACTTATCGTCATTGAAGACTGGTTCAGGGGCTACTGAGGAAGTCCTGGACTAGGGGGTGTCCGGACAGCCGGACTATCATTATCCGCCGGACTCCAAGACTACGAAGATAGAAGATTGAAGACTCCGGCTCGTGTTCGGAAGGTACTTTCCTTGGCGTGGAAGGCAAGCTTGGCAATACGGATATGTAGATCTCCTACCATTGTAACCGACTCTGTGTAACCCTAGCCTCTCCGGTGTCTATATAAACCGGAGGGCTTTAGTCCGTAGGACAACATACATTACAACAATCATACCATAGGCTAGCTTCTAGGGTTTAGCCTCCTTGATCTCGTGGTAGATCTACTCTTGTACTACCCATATCATCAATATTAATCGAGCAGGACGTAGGGTTTTACCTCCATCGAGAGGGCCCGAACCTGGGTAAAAACATTTTGTCCCTTGTCTCCTGTTACCATCCGCCTAGACGCACAGTTCGGGACCCCCTACCCGAGATCCACCGGTTTTGACACTGACACTCTCACTTAGCCATAGAATTCTATAATTTTAAATTTCGGCGAAGCCCCTAGTATTCGGAAGACCGAGTTCGGGGCGCTATCCACGCCTTGGCCAGACAATGCCAGTTCGTCGCTCTAAGCGGCATAAGTCTTTAGGGACTTTAAAAAACCTCTCGAACAGCGACCGGCTCTCACCTTATCATGATGGTCAGTTTTAGCTTTCTCCACTGAGGTGCTCAACCCAGCTCAACCGGGGCACAATCGCAGTGGTTCTCCCAGCGCTACCTTAGCCGATATAATGGAACGTAAGGTACCAAAACATGGGAGCCGGGCAAACCCAACTATTGACCCAAGACATGATTCGGAGCCGATGTATATAATGCTATAAGTTCGGGGTGCCGCACTTGTGAAAGTGTTCGGACTTGTTACACCGTGTTTTTGGGGTACATAAGCCCCTGGTGTATTGGCCGTACCAAATTGTATGGTTGCGCAATGTCATAAACGAACATATATAATGGGAAAGAATGCAATAATAGGCAAAAGCTATATATTGTTTATTCAAAAGGGGCTGCAAATAAAAGCAGAACGATACAAATTGTGCGATACACAAGGTATGGGACTTTTGACATGTCCCCCTTCCAGGGGTAAGTTTGCGGTGTGGTATGTAAAACAGGTATACTGCTCGTAATAGAGACCACCTGGACACTCGACGCAGTTTTCTGCTTCCCTGGATGTTGCATCGTGTGTTCGGCGCGAATGCCGGACAGGGCTTCTGGAGAACAGAGTCCTGAAAGCAAAAAGAAAAGTGAGAAAAAAAAGAATGACACAAACGGGAGCCCCTAGTGCGGTCTAGCCGCACTCTAGGCATGCCGTGGTCGTGGCCCGTCCCCCATGTCCATGGCACTTCCAGAGCGCAATTATGTTCGCATAGTACTGGCTTCACGAGTTCGCGAGGGCTGGGGTTGGGGCCGCATTACTATGCATGTTCGGAACGTGCCAGGCGGTCTTGCTGTAGGTTACTCCGGGCGCGCTTGACAGTGTCCGATTGTTTATTTGCCGGACTAGAGAATTGCCTTAAGAGGCTGCTCTGCACTTCTGCCGCAAGGGCAGCCATATGCTCTTCCGTTCGTAGAGAGTGTTCGGTGTTTCCATTGACCGTGATTACGCCTCGAGGGCCTGGCATCTTGAGCTTGAGGTACGCGTAGTGCGGCACCGCATTGAATTTTGCGAATGCGGTTTGTCCGAGCAAAGGCGTGATAGCCGCTATGAACGGGACTATGTCAAGATTAACTCTCGCCCCGGTTATCCGGGATCCAAGACCACTTCAAGTGTAACGGAGCCTGTACAGTTGGCCTCAACACCTGGAATGATGCCTTTAAAGGTCGTCTTTGTGGGTTTGATCCTTGACGGGTCTATACCCATTTTGTGCACTATATCCTGATAAATCAGGTTCAGGCTGCTGCCGCCGTCCATCAGGACTCTTGTGAGGTGAAATCCGTCAATAATTGGGTCAAGAACCAATGCGGCGAAACCGCCGTGACGGATGCTAGTAGGGTGGTCCCTTCGATCGAAGGTGATCGGGCAGGAGGACCATGGGTTGAACTTCGGGGCAACTGGCTCCATCGCGTATACGTCCCTTAGTGCACGCTTCCGTTCCCTTTTGGGTATGTGGGTTGCGTATATCATGTTCACCGTCCGCACCTGTGTGGGAAAGCCCTTCTGCCCTCTATTGTTCGGCGGCTGGGGCTCTTCCTCGTCATCGCTATGCAGCCCCTTGTCGTTGTTTTCGGCGCTTAGCTTGCCTGCTTGCTTGAACACCCAACAATCCCTATTGGTGTGGTGGGCTGGTTTTCCGGGGGTGCCATGTATCTGGCACAAGTGATCGAGTATTCGGTCCAAGTTGGACGGCCCCTGGGTATTTCTTTTGAATGGCTTCTTCCGCTGACCGGGTTTAGAGCCTCTGAATCCGGCATTTATTGCCGTATCTTCTGCATTGTCACCGTTAATGCGGCGTTTATGCTTGTTGCGACGCGACCTGCCATTGGTGTCCTTGGTATCCGAACTACCAGGGGGTTTGGCAAAGTTGTTACTTCGAGCTAGCCAGCTGTCCTCTCCCGCGCAAAAGCGGGTCATGAGTGTAGTGAGGGATGCCATGGATTTCGGCTTTTCCTTTCCTAGGTGCCGGGCTAGCAACTCGTCGCGGATGTTGTGTTTGAAGGCTGCTAGCGCCTCTGCATCCGGACAGTCGACGATCTGATTTTTCTTTGTTAGGAACCGCGTCCAGAATTGTCTGGCCGATTCATCTAGCTGCTGAATTATATGGCTAAGGTCATCGGCGTCTGGTGGTCGCACATATGTGCCCTGGAAGTTATCGAGGAATGCGGCTTCCAGGTCCTCCCAACAACCAATTGACTCTGCTGGCAAGCTGTTGAGCCAATGCCGAGCTGGTCCTTTAAGCTTGAGTGGGAGGTATTTGATGGCATGTAGATCATCACCGCGGGCCATGTGGATATGGAGGAGATAGTCCTCGATCCAGACCGCGGGATCTGTGGTGCCATCGTATGATTCGATGTTTACGGGTTTGAAGCCCTTAGGGATTTGATGATCCATTGCTTCATCTGGGAAGCATAGTGGGTGTGCGGTGCCTCTATATTGGGCTATGTCACGACGTAGCTCATATGAGCTTTGTCTACTGTGTTTGGCCCGGCCAGGGTTGCTGTATCCGGCGTGACGGTAATCGTCACGAGTCGTTGGGCGCCCACGCGATCAGTAGATCGATCTTGTATGCTTTGCCTTATCCTCCAATATGTCTTGCAAGTCCGGTGCCTTTACCCGTGCCTTGGTACTTTTTGAGCGGCGTCGGGGTGTGGCTTGAGCAGAGGGCCGAGAGGCTTCTCTGTCGTGGCCACGGGGTGGCCGGTCTGCCATGTCATGCGCTGGTGACGCGGGTGCTTCCTCCTCTGATCGAGGCAACAGCCTGCGCTTGGGGTAGCTTTTGGAGGGGCGTTCGAGTTCATACTCTTCGGCTGCAAGGACTTCATCCATCCGCCGCCAGCGTGTCTTGGTCACTCTAAGTTGGTGCTGCTTTCTTGAGGCTACTTGTCGTGGCTATGAGCCTGCGCTTGAAACGCTTCTTGCTCGACGGGATCCTCCGCACGATTTAATTGCGCCGCCGAGGCTTGACTCGTCTTCGGAGGGGGGCGCATAGTTATCGTCCTCTGCCTCTCTTTCTGCCGCACTGTCGTGCGGACTTGCTTCTCCCTCCTCCTGTGCTGAGTCCTGCTGGAGGGGGTCGTCTTCGGCACTGTCCGGGGTATTATTGTCTCCCGTGCCGGAATCACCATTTTTACTGTGGCGGGATTTAGAGCGGCGCCGCTGACATCGGCGCTTTGGTTGTTTCTTGGAGGGGTCATCCTCCACTGTTCCATCGCCATTCCCATCTTTTGGGATGTCCACCATGTATATGTCGTATGACGAGGTGGCCTTCCAGTGCCCCGTGGGCGCTGGGTCTTGATCGTCTCCGGCACCGTCGTCCATACCGTCGATGTCTTCGGAGTCGAAGTCGAGCATGTCGGTTAAATCATCGACAGTGGCTACAAAGTGGGTGGTGGGTGGGCGTTGAATTTCTTCATTGTACGAATCCCAACCTTCCCGACCATAGTTCGGCCAGGGCTCCCCTGACAAAGAGAGAGACTTTAATGAGTTCAGGATATCGCCAAAGGGCGAGTGCTAAAAGATGTCTGCGGCGGTGAACTCCATGATCGGGCGCCACCGGATTCGACCGGCAGGGCGCTGGAGGTTCGAGTCCGGAAAGGAGTCCGCACTGGAGTCACGAAGCCGCAGCGATAGGTGGTGTTCGGCTCAATCGCCGTAGAGATTTCAGCCCCCGAGGCGGTGTCCAACCACCCGTCCTCGATCGGCGAAACCGGCTCCGGATTAAGGATCGAAGCGGGTACTGGTTCGGCCTCCAGGGCACTGTTCGGCGGCAGAGCTAGATCATGCCCATCGAGACAGTGCGGCACACCCAGCCGTGGCTCGAGTCCGTCGAAGATCAAGTCTCCGCGGACATCGGCCGTATAGTTCAAGTTTCCAAATCTGACCTGATGGCCAGGAGCGTAGCTTTCAATCTGCTCCAGATGGCCTAATGAATTGGCCTGCAGTGCAAAGCCGCCAAATACAAAGATCTGTCCGGGGAGAAAAGTCTCACCCTGGACTGCGTCGTTGCCGACGATCGGAGGAGCCATCGGGCCTACAGGTGACGACATAGAGGAACTCTCAATGAAAGCACCAATGTCGGTGTCAAAACCGGCGGATCTCGGGTAGGGGGTCCCGAACTGTGCGTCTAGGTGGATGGTAACAGGAGACAAGGGACACAATTTTTTTACCCTGGTTCGGGCCCTCTCGAAGGAGGTAATACCCTACTCCTGCTTGATTAATATTGATGATATATGTAGTACAAGAGTATATCTACCACGAGATCACAAAGGCTAAACCCTAGAAGCTAGCCTATGGTATGATTGTTGTTCGTCCTACGGACTAAAACCCTTCGGTTTATATAGACACCGAATAGGGTTAGGGTTACATAGAGTCGGTTACAAAGGTAGGAGATCTACATATCCGTATCGCCAAGCTTGCCTTCCACGCCAAGGAAAGTCCTATCCAGACACGGGGTGAAGTCTTCAATCTTCTATCTTCACAGTCCAGGAGTCCGGCCAAAGATGATAGCTCGGCTATCCGGACACCCCCTAGTCCCAGACTCCCTCACCCGGAAACATGATACATGTGTGAATACATAGACAAACATAGTGTCACTAGTATGCCTCTACTTGACTAGCT
The DNA here is from genome assembly GCA_021437245.1 of Aegilops speltoides. Taxonomy (NCBI): domain Eukaryota; kingdom Viridiplantae; phylum Streptophyta; class Magnoliopsida; order Poales; family Poaceae; genus Aegilops; species Aegilops speltoides. The sequence continues at coordinate 27,558,260 of CM038143.1, forward strand.
CGTTAATCAAAGATGGTTATGTTTCCTAACCATAGACATGTGTTTTCATTTGATTAACGGGATCACATCATTAGGAGAATGATGTGATTGACTTGACCCATTCCGTTAGCCTAGCACTTGATCGTTTAGTATGTTGCTATTGCTTTCTTCATGACTTATACAAAGTTCCTACAACTATGAGATTATGCAACTCCGCTTACTGTGAGGAACACTTTGTGTGCTACCAAACGCCACAACGAATCGGGTGATTATAAAGGAGCTCTACAGGTGTCTCCAAAGGTACATGTTGGGCTGGCGACGATTTCGAGATTAGGTTTTGTCACTCCGATTGCTCTGAGAGGTATCTCTGGGCCCTCTCGGTAATGCACATCACTATAAGCCTTGCAAGCAATGTAGCTAATGAGTTAGTTACGAAATGATGCATTACGTAACGAGTAAAGAGACTTGCCGGTAACGAGATTGAACTAGGTATTGGATACCGACGATCGAATCTCGGGCAAGTAACATACCGATGACAAAGGGAACAAACGTATGTTGTTATGTGGTTTGACCGATAAAGATCTTCGTGGAATATGTAGGAACCAATATGAGCATCCAGGTTCCGCTATTGGTTATTGACCAAGAACAGTTCTAGGTCATGTCTACATAGTTCTCGAACCCGTAGGGTCCGCACGCTTAACGTTACGATGACAGCTTTTATTATGAGTTTATAAGTTTTGATGTACCAAGGTTGTTCGAGTCCCGGATGTGATCACGGACATGACGAGGAGTCTCAAATGGTCGAGACATAAAGATTGATATATTGGAAGCCTATATTTGATATCGGAATCGCTCCGTGAAATCGGATTTTACCGCAGCATCGGGGTTACCGGAACCTCCCGGGGTTAATGGGCCTACATGGGCCATGAGGGAGAAGAGGAGGGCGGCCAGGCAGGCCGCACGCCTCCACCTAGTCCGAATAGGACAAGGAAGGGGCGGCGCCTTTCCTCTTTCCCTCCCCTTTCTTTCTCCACTACAGAAGAGGAGGAGTCCTACTCATGGTGGGAGTAGGACTCTCCAGCGCACCCCTAGGGGCCGCCACACCTCCCCCTCCCTCCTTTATATACGGGGCAGGGGCACCTCTAGACACACAAGTTGATCTTCGTGATCGCCTTAGCTGCAGGCGGTGCCCCTCCACCATATTCCACCTCGGTCATATTGTTGCGGTGCTTAGGCGAAGCCCTGCGTCGGTAGAACATCATCATCGTCACCACGCCATCGTGCTAACGAAACTCATCCCTGACACCCTGCTGGATCGGAGTCCGGGGATCGTCATCGAGCTGAACGTATGCTGAACTCGGAGGTGCCGTACATTCGGTGCTTGGATCGGTTGGATCGTGAAGACGTACGACTACATCAACCGCGTTGTCATAACGCTTCCGCTTACGGTCTACGAGGGTACGTGGACAACACTCTCCCCTCTCGTTGCTATGCATCACCATGATCTTGCGTGTGCGTAGGAAATTTTTTGAAATTACTACGTTCCCCAACAGTGGCATCCGAGCCAGGTTTTATGCGTTGATGTTATATGCACGAGTAGAACACAAGTGAGTTGTGGGCGATACAAGTCATACTGCTTACCAGCATGTCATACTTTGGTTCGGCGGTATAGTTGGATGAAGCGGCCCGGACTGACATTACGCGTACACTTACACGAGACTGGTTCTACGGACGTGCTTTGCACACAGGTGGCTGGCGGGTGTCAGTTTCTCCAACTTTAGTTGAACCGAGTGTGGCTACGCCCGGTCCTTGCGAAGGTTAAAACAACACTAACTTGATGAACTATCGTTGTGGTTTTGATACGTAGGTAAGAACGGTTCTTGCTCAGCCCATAGCAGCCACGTAAAACTTGCAACAACAAAGTAGAGGATGTCTAACTTGTTTTTGCGGGGCATGTTGTGATGTGATATGGTCATGACGTGATGATAAATTTTATTGTATGAGATGATCATGTTTTGTAACAGAAGTTATCGGCAACTGGCTGGAGCCATATGGTTGTCGCTTTATTGTATGAAATGCAAACGCCCTGTAATTGCTTTACTTTATCACTAAGAGGTAGCGATAGTCGTAGAAGCAATAATTGGCGAGACGACAACGATACTACGATGGAGATCAAGGTGTCGCACCGGTGACGATGGTGATCATGACGGTGCTTCGAAGATGGAGATCACAAGCACAAGATGATGGCCATATCATATCACTTATATTGATTGCATGTGATGTTTATCTTTTATGCATCTTATCTTGCTTTGATTGACAGTAGCATTTTAAGATGATCTCTCACTAATTATCAAGAAGTGTTCTCCCTGAGTATGCACCGTTGCCAAAGTTCGTCGTGCCCAGACACCACGTGATGATCGGGTGTGATAAGCTCTACGTCCATCTACAACGGGTGCAAGCCAGTTTTGCACACGCGGAATACTCAGGTTAAACTTGACGAGCCTAGCATATGCAGATATGGCCTCGGAACACGGAGACCGAAAGGTCGAGCGTGAATCATATAGTAGATAGTGATGTTCACCATTGAAAACTACTCCATCTCATGTGATGATCGGACATGGTTTAGTTGATTTGGATCACGTGATCACTTAGATGACTAGAGAGATGTCTGTCTAAGTGGGAGTTCTTAAGTAATATGATTAATTGAACTTAAATTTATCATGAACTTAGTACCTGATAGTATTTTGCTTATCTATGTTTGTTGTAGATAGATGGCACGTGCTGTTGTTCTGTTGAATCTATCTATCTATCTATCTATCTATCTATCTATCTATCTATCTATCTATTATATACATAAAACAGAAGTCAAATAAGCCATCACGTTCATCCACATATGCTAATATTTTGTACACCGTTTGATTAGAATAATAATGGCCGAGATTTAAAGATTTTACGTAACATGCTAACATGTATTTATCAGCTTCTTGGACCAACTCATTGTCACGCCTATGCATATGGATATATGGTACATGTAAAAAAACGTATTCATATAGATGTAATTAATGAGTTCTGGAAAGAATAGTTTTTTTAGGGAGGGAAAGAATAGTTAGTATCACACGTATAACTAAAAAAAACAGTTCGGACCATGTACAAAAAAACAGTTCGGACGCAAGCACCTGGATGCAATTAATGAGTTCGGAAAAGAATAGCCAGGATCACACATAAAAAAAATAGTTTTGACCATGTACGCCTACGATTTTAGAGATTCAAGCCTTCTCAAAAAAAAACCAAGGGTATCATGCCACTATTGATACGTGCCAACTGACTAAAATATAGTCTTTCTAAAAAAAGGAGTCCAATTTTAGACACGTACAAAACCAGATCCAGATCAGGTAGACATTATAGGAAAATAAATAGACGGGCAGGCTTTTCCAGAAAAAAAAACATTCAGGCACGCACAATTCGGTATAGGTAAGGGAATATAAAATAATTTCCCCTCCTGTAAAATAAAAACAAAAGTCCTAGGCTTCTCTCACATGGACACGTAAATTATCAACAACAAGGTTCAAAAAGTTAGAAAAAAATTCAGTAAAGACATACAAGAGACTTCTTCACCACAAAAGGTTATACATGAGACTTCTCCGATCAGAAATCAAAGTGAAGACAAAATGGAAAAAAAGCTAATTCGTGAGATATCTTCCCACAAAAGGTAATGTGTGAGACTTCTTTTCTTTGGGGGGATCAAATGCCTGATACATTCAACATCGCTTTTTTGTATGTGCGGATTTTTTTTAACACAGGTAATCGAAGTCACTCACATATACGAGTATACACTCATCCCTATGAACGCACGCGTGCACACGCCCTATGAACGCATGTGTGCACACTCTATCCTATGGGCACCTCCAAAAGACTGAGCCGACATAGCATCTTGAGATTTTACGAAGTCAGCACAGATGCCTCGCAATCGATGGGAATGTCTTCTCGCATTGAACGAACATCACTGGAAGCCTGAAATAAATCCAGCAGTAATGTGACACCAATATCAAGTCTAGGACTTGGACCCTGGTGGACTGAGGATACACCTGTCCTCCTAACCATTCAACCACATGTTGGTATGTGTAGAATTTTAGATATATATACAAGCTACACATGCCATAAATAGAGATTCGAAACCGAGTCATGCAATGGCCCAAAAGATATACCTATTTTTTTGTGTATAGGCATAGTACACCATCTCATGTTCTGAATGCCATGATTTCTAAATTATTTGACTCACTAACACACATATATTTCTTGAAATGTTTTTAAATTGTTTGAATCACTAACATATATGTATTTGTTGACATAACCTACTTTTTCACGATGACCCGCGTTAATTTGTTGATAGTCTGTCAAAACAATACTCATTATATGCTCTCTATGCAAATTGAATAAATTAAGTATAGTTTTGATAGACCGTCATCAAATTAATGCGGTTCATCATGAAAAATTAGGTTCTAAGAGAAATAAAGGGGAGTGTGAACACGCTGTGGATGAGAAGCTATGATCCGAACAATTAAGGTTTAAAAAAAATTATAAGAAGCAAACCATGCAAGTATATAACAACTCATTATATTTCTGCTAAGAAATGAAAGCCAATAAAGAAACATAGCGATATGAGTAGGAAAAATAGTATATGAAGACATAAAGATGGTGGGGAGGGGGAGATAGTATTTATATTTTCGCAAACCCAATTATTGTAAGATAAGCTTTCTGGGAGTGGGCGAAAACACTACCAATATACACTCAATGAGAAGGAAGATGGATGAAGCATCAACTAAACTCAAGTATGAGCTTTCACTTTTTAGTTCGATCCTTACTAAAGAGTTTCCACTAAATTTTTCTGAGGAAATATAGACATAAAAGGCCCTAAATTAGTCCATGAGTTACACGGTGAGCCAAAAGATCCTATTATATTGGTCTTATTTTGATGATTTTATAATAATAACATAATAGAATTACTACAAAGACATGCTTTCTAAAGTGTTATTACTTTTCCATGAAGCAAATGTGGTAGTCATATTTTGAGTGTTAGTTTACTAAATATCCTATAGATAAATACAAAACAATATAAAAATATGTGCTAAATCTAGCCGCGCAAATGCGCGGGTCACACTACTAGTTTTAATGCGTTCTTTGAGAAAGCAAAGTTGAAAGATGATGGTAGCAATTACACGGACTGGGTCCGTAACTTGAGGATTATCCTCATTGTTGCACAGATTAATTACGTCCTGGAAGCACCGCTGGGTGCCAGGCTTGCTGCAGGAGCAACGCCAAATGTTATGAACATCTGGCAGAGCAAAGCTGATGACTACTCAATAGTTCAGTGTGCCATGCTTTACGGCTTAGAACCGGGTCTTCAACGACATTTTGAACGTCATGGAGCATATGAGATGTTCCAGGAGTTGAAGTTAATATTTCAAGCAAATGGCCGGGTTGAGAGATATGAGGTCTCCAATAAGTTCTATAGCCGCAAGATGGAGGAGAATAGTTCTGTTAGTGAGCATATACTCAAGATGTCTGGGTATAATAATCCCTTCACTACTAGGGAAAAGCCTAGCAGCAGCGCGGGTTTTAGGCCTATCAGCAGCGCGGGTACCCGCGCTACTAATAAGGCACTACAGCTAACTTATAGCGATGGCGGGTGCTACCCGCTACAGTTAACGTGATAGCAGAGCATGGGTAAAACCCGCTACTACTAATCTCTAATCTCTGAAATTTTTGAATTTTTTCAAAAAATTTGATTTTTTTCAAATTTTCAATTTCTGAAATATTTTAACTCAAATCTCTAATCACCCTCATCGCTGCTCAATTTAATCTCTAATCACCCTCATCATTTCAAATCATCTAAATTCCTGACGGTCACCCATCCTCTCACTACTCCAGCTGAAAGGTGCTTAACTTCCGGTTCTATTCTCCTCGCTTCCAAGTCTCGCACTTGTTGTTTTCCTAACAATAGTAAGATGTCAATCCCATTAACCTCAGGAATTTAGCTTGAGCATGAAGTCACACATTTCACTGTTTGAGTTTGAAACTATTGTTCTAAAAAATTAGTAACACTAATATTTCTTGAATAATTAGTTTGACCACAGTTTGACCAGATTTGAAAACAGTTTGACCTGATTTGACCACAGTTTGACCATAGTTTGACCAGATTTGACCAAAATTCAAAAAAACTCAAATAGTTATTTATTAACACTAATATTCTTGACTAATTAGTTTGACCATAGTTTGACCAGATTTAACAAAAACTAAAAAAAACAAATTTTTTTTGATTTTTTTGCCTCCAGATCTTAAAAGCCCTGTAACTTTTTTTCTGTTAGGTTTTTGAGGATTTTAAAAATGTTTAACGGGGTTCCCAACAAGTAGACCACATATCACATGGGAAACTTATCACATGGATGTAACTTTTCGAGTAGATGATTTTTCATATAAAAAACTTTTCCATCCGAGTTCGTATGCAAAAGTTATGGCCATTTTACAAATTTCCAAAGAGATTTTGCAAATAGTCGAAATTTATATTTGTAAATTTTCCCAACAAGTAGACCACATATCACATGGGAAACTTATTTTCTTTTATTTTTTTGACATTTTTATCATTTTCTTTTAATTTTTTTAAACTGAAAAGGCGGTCCATGGGGGGTAGACTTTGACAATAGGCCATACCCAGCTACTACTATGACAGATGATAGCGAGCTGTTGGTTTTAACCCTCGCTACTACTAAGTTGATTGCGAGGCGCTGGTTTATAACCATCGCTACTACTATGGCATGGTCCAGGCCACTTAGTAGTAGCGAGAGTTAAAACCCGCCATCGCTATCAACTTAGTAGTAGCGAGGTTAAAACCCGCCGCTGCTATGGCATATCCCGGGGAACGGTAGAGACCGCTTAGTAGTGGCGAGGGTTACGAACCCGCTGCTGCTATCAACTTAGTAGTAGCGAGGTTTAAAACCTCGCGCTGTTAGTAGTAGCAGAGGCGAGGGTTTTAACCCGCCGCTAAGATTCTCGTATAGCCTTTTCCCTAGTAGTGCTTGATTCAACTGGGAGTTAACCTTCTGGATGATAGCGTCATTGACAGAATTCTCCAATCACTGCAACCAAGCTACAAGAGCTTCATGATGAACTATAATATGCAAGGGATGGAAAAGACAATTCCTCAGCTCTTCGCAATGCTAAAGGCTGCGGAGGTAGAAATCAAGGCATCAAGTGTTGATGGTCAACAAGACCACTAGTTTCAAGAAAAAGGGCAAAGGGAAGAAGAAGGGGAACTTCAAAAAGAACAGCAAACAAGTTGCTGCTCAAGAGAAGAAACACAAGTCTGGACCTAAGCCTGAAACTGAGTGCTTCTACTGCAAACAAACTGGTCACTGGAAGCGGAACTGCCCCAAGTATTTGGCGAATAAGAAGGATGGCAAGGTGAACAAAGGTATATGTGATATACATGTTATTGATGTGTACCTTACTAGAGCTCGCAGAGCACTGGTATTTGATACTGGTTCTGCTAATATTTGCAACTCAAACAGGACTACGGATTAGCTTAACACCGCCAAGGACCAGGTGATGATGCGCGTGGGAAATGGTTCCAAAGTCGATGTGATCGCGGTCGGCACACTACCTCTACATCTACCTTCGGGATTAGTTTTAGACCTGAATAATTGTTATTTGGTGCCAGCGTTGAGCATGAACATTATATCTGGATCTTGTTTGATGCGAGACGGTTATTCATTTGAATCAGAGAATAATGGTTGTTCTATTTATATGAGTAATATCTTTTATGGTCATGCACCCTTAAAGAGTGGTCTATTTTTGATGAATCTCGATTTTAGTAATACACATATTCATAATGTTGAAGCCAAAAGATGCAGAGTTGATAATGATAGTGCAACTTATTTCTGACACTGCCGTTTAGGTCACATCGGTGTAAAACGCATGAAGAAACTCCATACTGATGGACTTTTGGAACCACTTGATTATGAATCACTTGGTACTTGCGAACCGTGCCTCGTGGGCAAGATGACCAAAGCGTCGTTCTCCGGTACTATGGAGAGAGCAACAGATTTGTTAGAAATCATACATACAGATGTATGTGGTCCAATGAATGTTGAAGCTCGTGGCAGATATCGTTATTTTCTCACCTTCACAGATGATTTAAGCAGATATGGGTATATCTACTTAATGAAGCATAAGTCTGAAACATTTGAAAAGTTCAAAGAATTTCAGAGTGAAGTTGAAAATCATCGTAACAAGAAAATCAAGTTTCTACGATCTGATCGTGGAGGAGAATATTTGAGTTACGAGTTTGGTCTACATTTGAAACAATGCGGAATAGTTTCGCAACTCACGCCACCTGGAACACCACAGCGTAATGGTGTGTCCGAACATCGTAATCGTACTTTACTAGATATGGTGTGATCTATGATGTCTCTTACCGATTTACCGCTATCATTTTGGGGTTATGCTTTAGAGACGGCTGCATTCATGTTAAATAGGGCACCATCAAAATCCGTTGAGACGACTTCTTATGAACTATGGTTTGGCAAGAAACCAAAGTTGTCGTTTCTGAAAGTTTGGGGCTGCGATGCTTATGTGAAAAAGCTTCAACCTGATAAGCTCGAACCCAAATCGGAAAAATGTGTCTTCATAGGATACCCAAAGGAGACAGTTGGGTACACCTTCTATCACAGATTCGAAGGCAAGACATTCGTTGCAAAGAATGGATCCTTTCTAGAGAAGGAGTTTCTCTCGAAAGAAGTGAGTGGGAGGAAAGTAGAACTTGATGAGGTAACAGTACCAGCTCCCTTATTGGAAAGTAGTTCATCACAAAAACGGTTTCTGTGTCACTTACACCAATTAGTGAGGAAGTTAATGATGATGATCATGAAACTTCAAATCAAAGTTGTTACTAAACTTCGTAGATCAACCAGAGTAAGATCCGCACCAGAGTGGTACGGTAATCCTGTTATGGAAGTCATGCTACTAAATCATGGTGAACCTACGAACTATGAAGAAGCGATGGTGAGCCCAGATTCCGCAAAATGCCTTGAAGCCATGAAATCTGAGATGGGATCCATGTATGAGAACAAAGTGTGGACTTTGGTTGACTTGCCCGATGATCTGCAAGCAATAGAGAATAAATGGATCTTCAAGAAGATGACTGACGCTGACGGTAATGTTACTGTCTACAAAGCTCGACTTGTTGCAAAAGGTTTTCGACAAGTTCAAGGGGTTGATTATGATGAGACCTTCTCACCCGTAGCGATGCTTAAGTCTGTCCGAATCATGTTAGCAATTGCCGCATTTTACATATTGGGCATCAAGATCTATAGAGATAGATCAAGACGCTTGATTGGACTTTCACAAAACACATACCTTGATAAATTTTTGAAAAAGTTCAAAATGGATCAGGCAAAGAAAGGATTCTTGCCCGTATTACAAGGTGTGAAGTTGAGTCAGACTCAATGCCCGACCATTACAGAAGATAGAGAGAAAATGAAAGGAGTTGCCTATGCTTCAGCCATAGGCTCTATCATGTATGCAATGCTGTGTACCAGACCTGATGTGTGCCTTGCTATTAGTTTAGCAGGGAGGTACCAAAGTGGATCACTGGACAGCGGTCAAGAACATCCTGAAATACCTGAAAAGGACTAAGGATATGTTTGTTGTTTATGGAGGTGACAAAGAGCTTGTCATAAATGGTTACGTCGATGCAAGCTTTGACACTGATCCGAACGATTCTAAATCGCAAACCGGATACGTGTTTATATTAAACGGTGGAGCTGTCAGTTGGTGCAGTTCTAAACAAAGCGTCATAGCGGGATCTACATGCAAAGCAGAGTACATAGCTGCTTCAGAAGCAGCAAATGAAGGAGTCTGGATGAAAGAGTTCATTTCCGATCTAGGTGTCATACCTAGTGCATCGGGACCAATGAAGATCTTCTGTGACAATACTGGTGCAATTGCCTTGGGAAAAGAATCCAGATTTCACAAGAGGACCAAGCACATCAAGAGACGCTTCAATTCCATCCGGGACCAAGTCCAGGTGGGAGAGATAGAAATTTGCAAGATACATACGGATCTGAATATTGTAGACCCGTTGACGAAGCCTCTTCCACGAGCAAAACATGATCAGCACCAAGACTGCATGGGTGTTGGAATCATTACTGTGTAATCTAGATTATTGACTCTAGTGCAAATGGGAGACTGAAGGAAATATGCCCTAGAAGCAATAATAAAGTTATTATTTATTTCCTCATATCATGATAAATGTTTATTATTCATGCTAGAATTGTATTACACGGAAACATGATACATGTGTGAATACATGGACAAACATAGTGTCACTAGTATACCTCTACTTGACTAGCTCATTAATCAAAGACGATTATGTTTCCTAACCATAGACATGTGTTGTCATTTGATTAACGGGATCACATCCTTAGGAGAATGATGTGATTGACTTGACCCATTCCGTTAGCCTAGCACTTGATCGTTTAGTATGTTGCTATTGCTTTCTTCATGACTTATACAAAGTTCCTACAACTATGAGATTATGCAACTCCTGCTTACCAAAGGAACACTTTGTGTGCTACCAAACGTCCACAACGAATCGGGTGATTATAAAGGAGCTCTACAGTGTCTCCAAAGGTACATGTTGGGTTGGCGATTTCGAGATTAGGTTTTGTCACTCCGATTGTCGGAGAGGTATCTCTAGGCCCTTTCGGTAATGCACATCACTATAAGCCTTGCAAGCAATGTAGCTAATGAGTTAGTTACGGAATGATGCATTACGTAATGAGTAAAGAGACTTGCCGGTAACGAGATTGAACTAGGTATTGGATACCGACGATCGAATCTCGGGCAAGTAACATACCGATGACAAAGGGAACAAACGTATGTTGTTATGCGGTTTGACCGATAAAGATCTTCGTAGAATATGTAGGAACCAATATGAGCATCCAGGTTCCGCTATTGGTTATTGACCAAAGACGTGTCTCGGTCATGTCTACATTGTTCTCGAAGCCGTAGGGTCCGCACGCTTAACGTTACGATGACAGTTTTATTATGAGTTTATAAGTTTTGATGTACCGAAGGTTGTTCGGAGTCCCGGATGTGATCACGGACATGAAGAGGAGTCTTGAAATGGTCGAGACATAAAGATTGATATATTGGAAGCCTATATTTGGATATCGGAATCTTTCCGGGTGAAATCGGGATTTTACCGGAGTACCGGGGGGTTACTGGAACCTCCCCGGGGGTTAATGGGCCTACATGGGCCATGAGGGAGAAGAGGAGGGCCGGCCAGGGGAGGCCATGCGCCTCCTCCCCCCTAGTCCGAATAGGACAAGGAAGGGGGGCGGCGCCCCCTTTCTGCTTCCCTCCCCTTTCCTTCTCCACTAAGGCAAGAGGAGGGAGTCCTACTCCCGTGGGAGTAGGACTCTCCAGCGCACCCCTAGGGGCCGGCCGCACCTCCCCTCCTCCTTTATATACGGGCCAGGGGCACCTCTAGACACACAAGTTGATCTTCGTGATCGCTCTTAGCCGTGTCGCGTGCCCCCTCCACCATATTCCACCTCGGTCATATCATTGCGGTGCTTAGGCGAAGCCCTGCGTCGGTAGAACATCATCATCGTCACCACACCGTCGTGCTGACGAAACTCATCCGCGACACCCTAGTGGATCGGAGTCCAGGGATCGTCATCGAGCTGAACGTGTGCTGAACTCGGAGGTGCCATACGTTCGTTGCTTGGATCGGTCGGATCGTGAAGACGTACGACTACATCAACCGCGTTGTCATACGCTTCCGCTTACGGTCTACGAGGGTACATGGACAACACTCTCCCCTCTTGTTGCTATGCATCACCATGATCTTGCGTGTGCGTAGGAAATTTTTGGAAATTACTACGTTCCCCAACAGAAGGTCCCGACTGGCCTCTCGTCGAGTATAAAGGGAATAATAAATATGCCAAAGAAAAAATTCCAGAACCTAAAGTCTCATGACTGTCACGTGATTATGACGTAACTGCTTCCGGTTGCATTGAGGGGGCTTCTACCGGAAAACGTCCGATTAGCCATTGTGAAGCTATGTGCATTCCTCAATGCAATCTCTCGAAGGTGATCGATCCGTAAATCGCATCCAAGGCTAAGGAGTGATGTAGCGCAATGTCTTGTCAGTTTCGAGCTGGTGTTCCCACCATCCTTCTTCAATATCATGACGCACGCCCTAGTTCATCTAGTCGACGAGATTGTCATTCTGGGGCCTGTATTTCTACACAATATGTTCCCTTTGAGAGGTTCATGGAGTCCTAAAGAAATATGTCCAGAATCGCTTAGGCCGAAGGAGGCATCTCCATGGGCCATCAAATAGAGGATGTCATCGGGTTTTGTGTTGACTTCATTTCGCCTTAAGAAGATAGGTCTCCCTAAATCGCGGTATGAGGGGAGACTGACCGAAAAGGCACACTTGGAAGGGACTCAATAATATGCAGGACGGGTATTCTTGGTCTCGAGCACACTACACAGCTTCTACGTAACTCTACCTTGGTGACCCCTGTATGTCGATGAACACAAAATAGTCTCAAGCGCCCAAACACCCGGAGAAAAGCGACGATCGGATTACATGTGAACACATCAGACTTTCAGCAGCTTGGTTGGAAACACGCCTCGTGAGGTGACAACACTGTTTGTGATGAGCTGTACTTGTTGTCTGTGGGACCATCTTTGATTGTATTGATTTACAAAGGATACGAGATAAATGGGAATACATTTTACACGATCGACCAAGATCAAAAGAGCACCAACCAAAACAGCGTGTCCGCTTTGATGCAACAACCGAGAGGGAAAGGACACATATTATGGTTACATAGTGGACATATGGGAACTTGACTACGGACATGATTTTAAGGTCCCTTTGTTTAAGTGCAAATGGGTCATCTATCAGAGGCGGAGTGCAGTAGACCCACAAGACGGAATGACAACAAGGGTCCGAAAAATCTTGGGTACACCGACGAACCGCTCGTCCTAGCCAATGATGTGGCACAGGTTATCTATGTGAAGGACATGTCTACCAGATCGAGAAAAAGAAAAGATAAGGAAGCTTAATACATCATACGATGAGCCAAAGCGCCACATAGTTCTTTCAGAAAAAGGGACATCGTGGGAGTAGAGGGAAGATGATGTCTCAAGATTATGAAAAGTTTCATGAAATTCCTCCTTCAAAGTCAAGGCTAACCCAAGCATCCCGATAAACGATGAAGATTATCCATGGTTACGGCGCAATAAGCAATGACACAAGCGAAGAAAAAGTGAAGACTTTCTCCGCAACTATTATGATGATACCATGCCAACTTTGTAATGCATTTAGTATGATACCATTGTCCGCTTTTGTACATGCACATGCTATGTGAGTGAAATTATGATACCATGCCAACTTTCAACTTTTTCAGAGTTCATTTGAAATGCTTTAATGTCTTATGGTTCGGCCCTCGTAATACATTAATCCCAGTTCGCTCCTTGTCAACTATGTTCTCACCAAGAACACTCTCAAGAGGGCAACCACGTGGGCCATTGGTCCCGGTTCGTCTGAACCTTTTGGTCCCGGTTCCAAGCACGAACCGGGACCAATGCGCCTCGCCCCTGGCCCATGACCATTAGTCCTGGTTTGTGCCACAAACCGGGACTAAAGGGTTGGTCCGCGCGCTTTAGAGTTTAGTCCCACTCGCCAACCGACGGGCGCCACACCGTTTATAAGCCCGCCCCTCTCTCGCTTTGTTGAGCTCCTCTCAGTGAAAATAGATGCCCCTATATGAGAATTTGACCTAAATTCATAGTGAATTTCTCTGAAATTCATAGAAATTTATTATGAATTTAGGTTGAATTTTCTCTATAGGCGCATCTATGTTCATTTTTTTAGTAAAGTTAATCACAAACTTGTGATTGACACAAATTTCAAAGAATTCAAATTTTAACTATTCAAATTTGAAAACTAATGGCACTAACATAAAGTTTATAATTTTTCCAAAACTAATGGCACTAACAGAAAGTTTATAATTTTGCTGACCTAAAAGCATAAAGAATTAAAAAATAAAGCAAAAAATAAAAGAAAATAAATAATGTAGAAAAAACAAAAACACTAGAAATAAAATAAAAATAGCAACAACAAGTATTTTGTTGTAAGTAGAAACAAAATACAATAAATAAAGCAACAAAGAAAACAAAAAAAACAAAAAAAGTGTTTTCAAATTTGAAAACTAATGGCACTAACAGAAAGTTTATAATTTTTATAAAACTAAAAGCAAAAAACAAAAGAAAACAAATAATGCAGAAAACAAAACAAAAAAACTGGAAAAAATAAAAATAGCAACAATAAGTATTTTGTTGTAAGTAGAAACAAAATAAAATAAATAAAGCAAGAAAGAAAACAAAAAAAACAAAAAAGTGCCTCCTACTGGGCCCCCACGGCCTGAATACGACTAGAAACCCTACCATGGGCCAGGATTCAGGCCCGCAGGAGGCCCAGTAGGCCCACAGGTAGATAAGTGACTTTAGGCCCGTAAGCGTGCATTTGAGAGGAGCTCAAAGTGGTCAGCGCAGTAGCGCTTATAAACCACTGTCGAGCCCTCTCGGCGGCGAGGTGGGACTAAACATCCCACCGCACCGCGCCAACAAAGACAGTTTTTGGTCCCGTTGGTGCCACCAACCGACTAAAGGGTGCATTGATACCGTTCGTGGCACAAACCAGACCAATGCCCCCTTTAGTCCCGTTGGTGCCACCAACCGACCAAAGGCTCCCACCAACCGGGACCAAAGGCCGCCGCTTCCGCCCTTTGGGCTGCTGAAAAGAGGTTTGGTCCCGTTGGTGGCACCAACCGACTAGAGGGGGAATTGGTCCCGTTTGTGCCACGAACCGGGACCAAAGCCTTTGCTATATAAGCAACACTTTGGAAATTTTCAGATTTCCCTCGCCAGTTGCCCCCGACGATGCCGACGACCTCCTCGATGCCGCCAGGCTGCCCGTGCTCACCGTCGCCGCCCGTTCCTTGCCGCCGTCGCCCCGCGCCCCTGCCCCGTGCTCGACGTTGCTGCCGCTCCTCGTCGCCGTCGCCTGCCCTGCCCGTCTCCGCCCTGCCACTGGCGCCCGCCCTACTCGCGCGCCCCCGCCGCCCGAGCCCCGCCACATGCTCGCCGTCGCCGCCCCTCCTCGTCGCCGTTGCCTGCCTCGCCACGTCCCGCCCCCGCGTGCCGGCGCCCTCGCCTGCCCCCGTTGTGAGCCGCCGCCCCGGTTCTGTTTTTTTATTAGTTTAATTTCTTGTTCATATATATATATATAATGTATATGTGTATGTATGTGGTTATATGTTTTTGTTCATATGTGGCTATATGTTTATTTATTTTTATTAGTTCAATTTTTTCCTTCATATGTGATGTATATGTGTATGTGGCTATAATGTATATGTGTATGTGATGTATATGTGTATGTGGCTAGAATATGCTAATTAAATATATATGTCAAAAATGTGTTTTTGTTCATAGAAAGTTTTTTGTTCATATATAGAAAGTTTTTATATATGACAATGGATATATATCTGATATATATGAGAAATGATGATCCATGGAAAAGTTTTACATATGCAAAAGTTACAATTTTAGAAAAGTTTTATATATCTAGCTAGGAAGGGAAGAAGAAGAAAAAGAAGGATAGGAAAGAAGAAAATAAGAAGAGGAAAGAAAGAAGAAGAGGAGAGGAAGAAGAGGAGAAATAAATAAGAAGAGGAAAAAAGAAGAAAAGGAAGAGGAGAAGAAGAAAAAATAGAAAAAATTTCTATTTTTTCTTCTTCTCCTCTTTTTTTCTTCTTTTTTTCTTCGATCTTCTCCTCTATTCCTTTCTTCTTCTCCTCTTTTTATTTCTTCTTCGTTTTCTTATGTTTTATCGGGTCTGTCGTCGTCGATATACCCCTCCCGATAACTTCAACGCGAGGGGGGGTCGATATACCCCCTCCCCGATAATATTATTTTCCCATGTACGTATGTCGTGTCGATATAAACTCCCGATAACTTCAACATGTGGGGGGGGTCGATATACCCCCTCCCGATAACTTCAACATGAGGGGGGGGTCGATATACCCCCTCCCGATAACTTCAACACGTGGGTGGGAGGGTCGATATACCCCCTCCCCGTTACTATTATTTTCCCATGTACGTATGTCATCATTGTCGATATAAACCCCTCCTGATAACTTCAACACGTGGGGGGGGGGGTCGATATACCCCCTCCCGATAACTTCAACACGTGGGGAGGGGGGGTCGATATATCCCCTCCTCGATAATATTATTTTCCCATGTACGTATGTCGTCGTTGTCGATATAAACCCCTCCCGATAATTCAACACATGGGGGGGTCGATATACCCCTTCCCGATAACTTCAACACGTGGGGGGGGGGTCGATATACCCCCTCCCCGATAACATTATTTTCCCGTGTATGTATCTCATCGTTGTCGATATTACCCCCTTGAAGCGTTGTTGAGGCCACCCCAAACCCTAGAGAAGCAGCGTCGAGGCCACTAATTAATATGATTCCTTACTGTGATTAGCTAGCTAGTTCTATGTTTGCCACTAGCTAATATATACATCTGTCATGTTCGAATAATAATTGCCATGTTGTAAATATTTGTAGAAACTATGGACACCCCCCGAGACGAAGCACAAGAAGCGTTGTTGGGGGACATAATCGCACAAGGAAGTGATGCCGTCTTCTCGTTGTTTCTCAACAACACCGATGGTCTAGAAGGAGAGGGTGAAGAAGCAGTTGGCTATGATTATGATGGCTCCGGTGACCCAATGCCGGTGCAAGAAGGAGACCGTGAGGACGGCTCCGGTGACCCAAGGACAGTGCAAGAAGGAGACCGTGATGACGGCTCCGGTGACCGAACCGAGTCCGGCCAGGTATATATATTAGTTAAGCCTGTGCTGACTAGCTAATTGATGCATTCATTGTTTTGGTATGTACACATATTAATTAAATCTCGCCTTTGTTCTTTTTTCTAGCCCTCCGGATCGAGCACAACTTTGGTAAAGAGACGAGGCCCGGAGAAAAAGTTGAGCTCGGATGAAAGGTTTGAGATCATAGCAATCGCACGCGACGGCCAACCGATTGAACCCATCCGGACAAAGAACGCATTTGTTGCTCAGTGCGAGGTTCTGGTTAGGGACAAGATCCCGATCAGCATCCACCAATGGTATAAGCCTAAGAACGAAGACCCTGAGGTGTCTTATGTCAATGATATGCAGAAAAATGATCTTTGGACTAAGCTGAAGTCAAATTTCACCCTACCGCCAGAGGATGATCCGGAGAAGCCAGTTAAAGAGCAATTAATCAAGTCTTTTGCTCTTAAGAAGATGGCGGACCTATTCAGGAGATGGAAGAAAGACCTGAATAGGTTTGTCGACAAAAAAGAGACACCAGAATTCAAGGGCAAATATGAGAAGATCAGAGATCACTGGCCCGCATTTGTGGCCCACAAGACATCGGAAAAGAGTAAGAAGATGTCGGCGACAAACAAGCAAGTGCTGCAAAGAAGAAGCTTCACCATCGCACGGGGTCAAGTGGCTACCTCAAAGCCCGGCCTAAGTGGGCCAAGGCTGAGAATGATCTGGTTGATAAAGGGATCGAACCAGAGACAATGAACTGGCCAGAACGTTGCCGGACTTGATTCTTCGGGGCTGGCGGAACCTTGGACTCTGTATCAAGGAAGTGCATTTGGATGGACGAGCAATTGGAAATACCAGTCAAGAGGCTTCAGCACTATATCGAGGCAGTGCGGCAAGGGACATTCGTTCCAGACAGAGAGAACGACGAGCTCACAATGGCCCTCGGGAATCCTGAGCACCCTGGACGGACACGAGGTACGCCAGGCTCCGTTCCGTGGAATGCTGGTTTCCTGGATGCAGGCGGTTACAAATGCCAGGAGAGGAGGAAAAAAGTGCAGCAGACCCAACTGTAGGCGCTGCACGCAAGGGTACAAGCGATAGAGGAACGAGAAGCAAATCATAGCAAACGAACTGCCGAAGCTTCCCCCGAAGCTACCCCGCCATCTCAGTGGAAAAGCAGCGTGGCTTCCACCGAGCTGCTTCAGCCGGAGCATGTCTTGACGGCTCCTGCCAGCTATCTCGTGGATGTTATCACGGAGTCTCAAAATTGCCGCATTATGACGCAATGGATGAATTTGAAGGTCAATGCGGCTGTTGGCTCTGTTTATCCTACTGAACCCGGCGCAACTTTTCACTGCCGACCGATTCCAGAAGGATATGGTAGGGTGATGGTGGATGAAATAACGGAGGGATTTGAGGACCTCCAGCTTGACCACCCTACCAGTGAAGGGGAGACTAGGCTGGGTTCTGCTCTGAAGACTCCATGCCTATGGCGGAAGGAGCTCATCAACCTTCCGAACTAGACGCCTCCGCCTCCTCCTCCTTCTTCGGCGAGTCAGGACACTCCGCCTCCTCCACCGCCTCCTCCTCTTGCGAGTGACGATCAGGGCACTCGGCCTCCTTCTCCGGCGCGTGGCGGCACTCCGCCTCCTTCTCCGCCTGCGCCGGCGCGCCCGAGCAGCTAGCAGCCTCCTCCTTCTCCACCTCGCCAGCAAGGGCGGAAGAGACCCGCCGTTGCCCTGGCTGCTCCGGTGCGTTGTAGTCCTTCTCCTCCGCCTCGTAAGCAAGCACGAAAGAAGACAGCCGCAGCCGCTCCGTCTGCTCCGGCGTCTAGCAGTACAGCCAAAGGCGGGAGGCAATATAATACGGTCCACCTCTCAAGCCTCTAGAGAAGTTACCGTATGAGAGGACCGAGGAGGAAAACGCGAAGATCATGCGGACCGAAGTGAAGGACTTCTTAGAAGGGTTGAAAGCAAAGAGACATCCACCTTCGGAGGAGAAGGTAGATCCGGTGAAAGCAAAGCGCAATATCGATGCCCTGAGCAAACCACCAAAATCTCCGCCGAAAACCAACTATGAGGGCATTACTCAAAAGGCATATTAAGAAGCGTCACGGTCGGGAAGTACTGTCAGTGATCAAAGGTTAAAAGAATGACGATCAGCTGGGAAAAAAATTGCCCAACTCGGCGAACAAGCGAACCAATCGTGCCCCCCACTCAATGTGTCTAGCGACATCGTCGCTAATGCTCCGGGGACGGTGCCCGGTTATAGCAATCTTGGAGATTACCTGCCTGACGATGAAAATTTTGATTTCATGGAGGTGGTCGAACACAGATACGAGTATGGGAAGCCTCTCGTCAAAGATGAAAAATCTCTAACAACGATGATGCGAAGATTCCATAATTGGTACATGAAAACCTGCAGAGAGTCTGGGGGGACGAATACTTTGTATCTGAGAATTAAAGAGGAGCACGACCTCGTTGGAACTGATCTGTTGCCTATTCCATTTGAGGAGTTCTTCAAGTTCTTCAATCAAAAGGCCCTCGATAAATTAACGGTCTTTTGCTACTGTCTGTAAGTACTATTTCTGTCATTAAGTCTCTATATATAGCTCAGCTCTTTCATTGCATGTATTTATAATTAATTATCCTCATTATATTATGTAGATTGAAGATTGTCGGGTGCAGAAAACAAGAAATGTATGATATTGGGTTCATTAACACAAATATCATAGATGAAATTCAGGTTAAAAAGCACGCCGAAGAGGCCGAGGCCAACTTGCTACAATCGTTGATAAAAAATCAAAACAAAGATACCATACTCTTTCCTTACAACTTCAAGTGAGTGTTACTGTCGTGTGCATATTCGGTTTCCCTTATTACTCGAGCGAGGTTATAGTAATGTAATTGATGAGTTATGCATGGGTGCGCAGCTTCCACTATGTTCTTGTGGAGATTAAGCTTGAGTGGGGACTAGTAACCGTCTTAGACTCGAGATGAAAAGATCCCGAAACCTATGCGGACATGACTAAATTGCTCAACAAGTAAGTTCAATCGATCATTATCGCACCATATCGGCAACTTTTTGTTCATTTCCTGATATCTCAAGTAATAATTATTATTTTCTTTGTCTTGCAGGGTTTGGAAACAGTTCGCCGCAGAAGCTCCGGGACTGCCGAAGGAGCTGCGATATACATACCCGAAAGTAAGTACAACTAGCTAGCTAGTTGCGCGCATCTCCCGTTGATTCTATTGCTATACTTTCATCAATGCCATTTATAATGCTTCGTTATCAGTTTGATTGACCTCTATTTCTCATAAAGTGCTTGTGGTAGGAACAAGGGAATAATTACTATGGATACTACGTGTGCGAGTTCATCTACAACGCGACTTTGAAAAATAAGCGGGGCTACTCTAAAAGACAATATGAAGTGCGTAAGCAATAATATTCACAATTTCATTTTATTACACCATCATTTCTGTTGAGTTTCATTCATATATATGTATTAACCCCCTTCTTCAAATTAGACGTGGTAGATGCGGAATGAACTCCTACCACAAGATCGCATGAAAGCAATTCATGAGGAATTGGCGGGATTCTTTCTTGACCATGTCATCAATAAAGCCGGAGAATACCATGTGAAAGTTGATTTCAAATGCTAGGGGATTGTAAGAGATCTTACATATTGTATATGTATGTAGCCAGTAGCGTCGGATAGATAATACGAAAACTTGTTGTTCGACCAATCTCTCGGAGAAGGAGAGGTCGATCGATCACTTCTCTCGGTATGCATGACTTAACTTCAGACTTAATGGTTTCCTTCATTTTCTTACTAGCTAGCGTGTCGAGGGCCTTTCTATGTATAGTACATAGCGCCGACTGCACGGACATAAGAGAGGACACTTCTCTATTAATTAGCTAGCTAACACAATATATGAAACACCTAAATTAACCCCCAAAACCCCCAACCCCCCTTCAAAAAAACAAAACCACAGCCCTGAATGTTGACGCGTGGATGTTTATTGGTCCCGGTTGGTGCCACCAACCGACCAAAGGCCCTCACGTGGGCTCGGCGACCGCCACGTGGAGGTTTGATCTGTCCCGTTACGGACTGAACCGGGACTAAAGGGCCAGGGCATTAGTAACGACCCTTTAGTCCCGGTTCAGGAACCGGGACAAAAGGCCCTTACCAACCGGGACTAATGGTGGTTTATCTACTAGTAATGATGAGACATTCGCTCCTGTGGCCCACATGACCACTGTTCGCACTCTTCTTGCTGTGGCTTCTGTTCGTCAGTGGTCTATCTCTCAACTTGATGTTCAGAATGCTTTTCTCAATGGCGAGTTGCGTGAGGAGGTTTATATGCAGCCACCACAGGGGTACTATGCTCCTGATGGTATGGTCTGTAGACTTCGTCGCTCCCTATATGGTCTCAAACAGCCCTCGCGCCGGGTTTGAGCGCTCAGATCTGTGGTGACCGCCGCTGGTTTCTTGCCCAAAGGACCATGATCCCGCGTTGTTTGTTCACACGCCTCCTCGTGGTCGGACTCTTCTCCTTCTCTATGTTGATGACATGATCATCACCGGTGATTTACATCGATTACATTGCCTTTGTTAAGGCTTGCCTTCGCGACCAGTTTCTTATGACTAATCTTGGTCCGCTTCGCTACTTTCTTGGGATTGAGATCTCCTCGACCTCTGATGGCTTCTACATCTCCCAAGAAAAATATATTCAGGATGAGCGCACGGTTGTGACTCCTATGGAGCTCAATGTTCAGCTTCGTGCCACAGATGGTGACCCTCTTCCTAATCCCACTCGCTATCGTCATCTTGTTGGCAGTCTTGTCTATCTTGCTGTTACGCGTCCTGACATCTCCTATCCTGTCCACATCGCGAGTCAGTTTGTTTTAGCCCCCACCTCTGTCCACTATAGTTATCTCCTCCGTGTTCTACGATATCTTCGTGGCACGATCTCTCAGCGCCTTTTCTTTCCCCTCTCCAGCTCTCTTGTACTCCAGGCCTATTCTGATGCTACCTGGGCTAGTTATCCCTCTGATCGACGCTCCCTGTCTGCTTATTGTGTCTTTCTTGGTGGCTCTCTTATTGCACGAAGACAAAGAAACAGACTCGCAGCCGCTTGAGTACAGAGGCTGAGTTGCGAGCCATGGCGATGTTAACGGCCGAGGTGATCTGGTTACGGTGGTTACTTGAGGATTTTGGTGTGTCTGCTACTACCTCGACTCCTTACTATCGACAAGATCGGGCGCTTTCAAGATTAAGCGTGACCCGTGAAGCATGAGCTCACCAAGCACATCGGTGTGGATGCCCACCTTGTGCGTCTTTGTTGTGCAGATCGCACTCTCGCTCTTCACTATGTGCCCTCCGAGTTACAGCTTGGCGGACTTCTTCACCAAGGCACAGACTTCGATGCAAAGACGGCTTTTTCCTCTCCAAACTCAAGGTTGTTGATCCACCATGAGTATCACTTTGGTAGAAAAAGGCCTTTAGTCCCGGTTCGCAAAGGCCTTTAGTCCAGCTGTGCAACCGCGACTAACTATGCGCGACTAAAGACCCCCCCTTTAGTCGCGCCTTTCATTTAATCATGATTAAAGGCTTTAGTCCGGTTCTCGTGGCTAACCGGGACTAAAGGCCTCCTCCATGAGTTTAAATTTTTTACTTAATTTTTTTTGCGAATTTTTCATTTTTTATTTTCAAATTTCTGAATTATTTTAACCTCTAATCTCTAATCACCACCCCTCATCACCGCTCAATTTATCCTCTAATCTCTAATCACCCTCATAATTCCAAATCATCTAACTTCCTTAACGGTCACCCATCCTCCCACTCCCCACTGAGCACGCTTAACTTCCGGGTTCTATTCTCCTCGCTTCCAAGTCTCGCACTTGTTGTTTTCCGACAATAGTAGGATGTCAATTCTATTAACCCTCGTATTTAGCTTGAGCATGAAGTGACACATTTCACTGTTTGAGTTTGAAACTATTGTTTTAAAAACAATAATTATTTAGTAACACTAATATTTCGGAATAATTAGTTTGACCATTTTTGACCACAGTTTGACCAGATTTGACCAAAATTTAAAAAACTGAAATAATTATTTAGTAACACTAATATTCTAGAATAATTAGTTTGACCATTGTTTGACCACAGTTTGACCACAATTTGAATTTTTTGAATTTTTTGCCTCTCGTAACTTAAAAGCCCGTATCTTTTTTTTTCTGTTAGGTTTTTGGGGATTCTAAAATGTTTAACGGGTTCCCCTGTTAAATTCGGATGTAACTTTTCGAGTAGATGATTTTTCATATAAAAACTTTTTCATCCGAGTTCGTATGCAAAAGTTATGCCAATTTTAAGAATTTCGGAGAGATTTTGCAAATAAAGTCGAAATTCATATTTGTTAATTTTCCCAACAACTAGACCACATATCACATGGAAAACTTATTTTATTTTATTTTTTGACATTTCCATAATTTTCTTTTGTTTTTCTAAAACTGAAAAGGCGATCCGGGGGGTAGAGTTTGAAAATGAGGTTTCAAATCCTTTAGTCGCGGTTGGCGCAGACCAACCGGGACTAAAGGTCTAACCTTTAGTCGCGGTTGGTCTCGCCAACCGCGACTAAAGGTTCGAACCATTAGTCGCGGTTGGCGCACCAACCGACTAAAGGTCTAACCTTTAATCCCGGTTGGCCTCGCCAATCATGATCTAAAGGCTTGGTTACTGAGATTTTAGTCCCGGTTGGCCGTGCCAACCGGACTAAAGCCCTCCCGTCCGCCACTGTCAACCGAGCGCTGCTGGCTCAGATAGTTGGTCGCGGGTCTCCTCCCGAACCGCGACTAAAGACCCCTTTAGTCCGGGTTCTATTATTTTGGGGACTAATGGGGGCGCCTGGAAGCCTCTTTTTCTACTAGTGTATGAGAAGGGTGTTAGATGTGTATAGTCCCTTTTTGGTATATCCCCATTGTATAAGGGGTTTTCTGCACTTTGACACACATGTATATGTAATTGCCTTTGGCCCTTAGGAAATACTAGTTGCTCACTTATCCAACAGAAACAATACCAAGAGCCAGCAGAAAATAAAAAAGCAATTCCCCACTGCACTATAATCCACTGAGAGTTGTGATAATTGTTATAGCATTCATTGTCAAATTAATATCTACTGTACTTACCAAAACATGACAGGAACTAGAACATCTAGAAATTGTGCACCTGGAAGAAGCAACTGTATATTCTGGCAACCTTAGATTGTGCATACAGAAACTGCTCCGGAAACTACTCCGTGCGATGTGAGAGACAGATTACTCGAATAAAGGATAACATTAAGCCAGTGTCCTAGACACTAGGTGCTCAGCAGTATAGTATCTCACTTGCTGGTCATGAATCTTAATCATATCATTGAATAGTCCAGAACACTTATCAAGTTCATCTTGGATACTGCACCACGTATCAAAATATTGTATTGTGCTATATTAGGCTTCAATCCCTTATACAGCATTTCACTCCAAAGTTCAAATGCTTTATTTATATCACCTTTCTTGCAGAGATCATGTATTACTGTAGAATAGCTAATGCAATCAGGAAGAAAAAAACATATTCAGCATTCTTACTAATAAGGCCAATTGCTTACTGAATCCGCCCAACCTTACAGAACACTTGATCAGTGCGTTAACTGCCACCATGTTAGCAAGAGAGCGTTGACGCATGGCAAAATAGAGATCTTTAGCTTTGTCCAGGTTCCCTTCAGTTGTAAATTAATCAAGAAAACAATTATAAGTATAATTATTAGGAAGGAAGCGACTGGCTAACATTAATTTACAAAGGAGCTCTGCGCTGCTCAAATGCCCTGAATTGCAGAATTATTTACTAAAATCGTATATGTGATGGCATTTGGAAAGCAGCCACCAGTATCATCTTATTTGAGTGCATACCAATCATGCATGTATGGAAAATAGTGTCTGGCCTCACACTTTCATTTCATATCCCTCAGTAACACGCATGATTTTACTGTATCATGATGTTTCAAAGCTGCATACACGATAAACATAAAGCTGACAAGATCAAGCTTGACTCCCCATATTGCCACTCATTCCAAACATCGTATGTTTCGCTCAACCTTCCTTCTCTGCCGAACCCATGCAGTATGAGCAGTCCATCAAACACCCTCCTCAGCCGTCTCCTGGCGGAGTTCCATGGCACTGGACACACCCCCTTTTCTACAGAGACCAGATATGAGTGGAGATTATGATGCTACATTCGGTGTCGCTCCTATCTCCTCACTATCCGCTCAGAAAGCCCAATCTGCCCTGTCTAAATCCTCCCACTTGCCGCAACCATAATAATTAAGGAAATGTATGGGCAAACTGTCACTCTAGTCCCTTCTCCCAAAACCTAAGAAACATATGAAGCGCATCCTCCACCATGCCCCTTTGCAAAGTGAATGTATCAGTATATGATAAGTCACCTAATTTGGCACCACACCCCTGTCTAACATCTCATTGAAAAGCCTATCTGCCTCACCAAACATACCATTCTTGCACAGGTTATCAGGCAATTCATTGTACACAAATATGTTCATCGCCATACCGAACTCGCTCAACTAAGAAGCTAACCTGAAAGCCTCCTCGATCTCCCTCCCTCTTTCGTAGCCCATCCAGCAAAAAATGAGCAATTGATCTCTGATGGCACGAAAGCAAGCCTGGCCATGTCATTCTCAACGCCATTTACAGCTCCTCCATCCAACAAAACCCATAGAGCATCTCCCGGTAAGTCAATTCATCAGCTGCAACTCCTCACCGGTCACCACCACGCAATTCTTTACATCCGTGGCTCCGCTGCCTCCTGAATGGGTTGATTCTTGCACAATCCATACAACAGTACATACGACACCACGCTGGCCTTGACCCCCAATCCTCGCCATGAGCCCCTCCGCGCCATGAGATTCCCTGCCTCGCTGTAAGCCCGAATCCCAGCCATGTAAACATACTCATCCAGGCGAACACCAGACTGCGGCATTTCATCGAACAGGACACGTGCAAGGGTGAGCTGACGAAACTTGACAATGGGAGACGATATGTGGGAAGCCGCATATTGGTTAGGAGTGATGCGGCGTGCGGGGAAGATGGCGAGACGGTCGGCGTGGACATGGGTAGGAGAGTGGGGAGACAGTGTGTGGAGGCAGGAGCGGGAGCAGCGAGGAGACGTGGGCGGCGGCGGGCGAGGCCGGTGCAGGGCACGGGCGGGACATCGTGGAGGAGGTCAGCGAGGAGCTTGACCATGCCGGAATGGGTGCGGGGCGAGGTGCCATCGGACCGGCGGTGAGAGTCGCCGGAGCACGTGCTGGACACGGCGGGTGGGAGCTCGAGCTGTACTAGTATGAGCTGCGGCCGGTACCGAGCTGTGTAGTAGAAGGTAGAGTGTGTTGCCGTTGGATCAGGAATCAACGCCCCGGTTAAGAGACTTTTTTTGCCGGCGCAGAGTACTCGCCTATCATGTTAGCGGCAGACCTCTTCCAAATGTTAGCGGCGCTATAACATGCTTAGCGCGCTATTTAGCACTAAGCATGTTAGCGGCAGACCTCTGCTATAGCACGCTATAGCATTTGGAAGAGGTCTGCCGCTAACATGATTGTAGCAAAAAAATATTACAGTTCCAGCAAAAAAAGTCGCCGGTGCCGCCACTTGGTCGCCATCGTAGCAAAAACCCTAAGTGTTTGTAGCTTTCGGGTTGCCGGTTGCAGCAAAACAAAATGACGCAGTTGTAGCAAAAAAAAAAATGGTGCTAATCACATCTGCGTATGGTGGTAACAAAAACTGTTGCAGGTGGTAGCAAAAAGTTGTGTCGTTTGTAGCATAAATAAACATTGTCGCTCCCCATCGGGTTGCATAATCTTTCATGAATGATTTAGTGAAGAAAAATGCCATCACCCGTAGTAGCAAATGAAGTCGTAGGAAGTAGCAAAACCAAACGACGGTTCCAGCAAACAAAAAAACAACAACAAAATTCAATAGTTGGTTCCAGCAAAAATATTTGTTGGTTGTAGCTAAAAGCGATACCGGTTGTAGCAAAAAAATTGGTTGGTTGTAGCAAAATACTCTTCGGCTCACGGTTGCAACTCAGCGGGTGTGTGGTTCCAGCTCCGTTGCGTACCGGTTGCAGCATCTCGCTATGCGATGGAGACCGCCGTGTAGTAGCAATGGTCGCCTCCTGTTCTTCTGCAGGAAAGAGAAGAAGGAAGGAGCGAGAGGAAGAAGATAACCAGAGAAAAAAGAAAATAAAAAGGAAGGGGCTGTGGCGGGCCCACGCGCATGTAGGCTGAGGAGGTTGCGTGGGTGATTGGTCAAACTTGCATGTGATCGACGCGCACGACGCGTTCGGCCGAAGTTTCGGCCGGCGCACTGGCGTAAAACGTTTCCCAATTTGATAAGAGCATCTTGCGCGCCCGCAGACGGTGCCCGAACACTTGCCATTTCACTCCACAATCACAAACACGTGCAAATTATGTCGATCATACGATATACTCCCTCCATAATGTAAGACGTTTCTTGAGAGCATAAAACTTTGCACTTCCGACATGGGACATCCACATAGTTCATACAAAAGGGCTGAAGCAATTCAAGCTTTAGCTAATTATAAGCATAGAAAAAACTTAGATGTAAACGTTTTTTGCTTTTCCTTCAAGGCGACTTTTTTTTTCTAAAGGGAGGGCGATAGTTTTTTTTCTTTGCGGGAAGAAACCATGTATTACTCATTCAAAGTGTCCTTACTCCTTACAATCATCTTTCACCAACTCTAGAACTCTAGGAGGGCCCGAACCTAGCCAAGTCATAGTTCTTTGCCCAACTCTAGCAAAACTAGCAAGACGATCACTAGCTTTATTTTGGCTACAGGTAACATGAGTAATGTACGTCTCTCTATGATTTCTAAGGAACTTGATCTCATTCACTAGGGAAGCATAAACTGAGGGCGACAGTTACATGCAAGCAATTGCGCCTTTTTTGAATTTTTGTATCTTTTGTGTTTCTCATTTAAAAAAATAATCGTATGTTAGGGAGACTTTCGTGATTGTTTTTTTTTTGTATTTTTTATTCTTTTTCAAAACCAAACATTGTTGTAATACAACCCTTTAACAGTCGCTACAAGGGCGCTTCCTGGTGATGTCCACGTCGGACTAGCGTGAGACAAAAAATTCACTCAGTTGAGAAGAAAAAGAGAAAGAGATTGGCCAGCTCCCAGCCCCCTGTTCCCACACGCAAGCCTCATCTCTCTCCTCTCTCGTGAGCCTCTCCCCCCGCGACTCCTCGCCGCCGCCGCCACCGCCACTCACGCCGGCCGATTCTGGCGAGTCCCGACGACGGGTGGCAGACTGATGACCTCCTCTCGCTCTGATCCTTCCTCTCATCCCTCCAGATCCGGCCTCTCGCGCTCGCTGCCGACCCTCAGCCATGGCTAGGGTTTCGGGCGCGGCGTCCCATTCGTCGCCGGCGAGGCTCTGGCGGCCTACGGTGGCTGGTCCCGCCCACGTGTGGCTCTGTCTCATGGACGTTCCTCCCGCGCCCGACGGCCACGGGTGCTCGTGGCGACGGCCTCTTCAACGGTGTCGCCGGACTAGCTCCACGCGCGGGAAAGGCATTTCCACGGGTTCCCCAAGGTGAGTGTGATGCCGAGGAGAGACGGCATCGAGGGCGGCATCCTAGGACATCATCACGCTCAACGGCTTCGCCCTCAGCAATATCGAGTTCTTTGGTACGCACGCGCCACCACCCGATCACCCTTCCCCTCCACCACTCTCTTGTGTTTGATCGAGTGATTCAGTGGCAGGTTACGCGACAAACAGGTGTGCGACCAGCCGGCAACCAGCGGCGCCATCTCTATCCCCCAACACTGGATAATGGCATGGCTAATGGCCTACGCGCGGTGCGCCTGTCAGTGCCCTCGTGCTCCCAGGCCGGTGCGGCCGTCACAGCTGCTTGCTCAAGGTGGTGTGCTGACTGCCTGGTAAGCTCCATCAATTCACTCTGAATCTCCTTGTTTTGCAGTCTTGCTCTATCTAGGTTGGGGTTTATTATTCAGGGCCGCGGCCAACACTGCTTCAAATATATGTACCCTTAAGGCGTAGTGTCCATTGGGATAAAAATACTCTGTTGGGTTTCAAGTGGTACCTGAACGTTTATTGAATAAAGTTTCCCTTAGTATTTCAAAAGAGAGTCTTCTATTCTCCTTTTAGAACTGAATTTATTTGATATGTTGTTCAGTACCAATGTGAACACATGGACAATGCCTTTTCACTATCAAACTATGGTGTAATCTTTATTTTGTTTCCTCCCACACGAATGAAATATGCTCATGCTCTTTTCAGGTTCGTGACCTTGATTTTTCATAGAGATATAGTAGAATCAGATATAGTGCGAGAAGCCAATGGTATTGCAATGAGATCTCATAATCTCCTTGAGGAAAGGGAGAAGGTTAGTCTTCTACACAAATTAACAAACTGTTTTCGCCCACTTGTATTCTGACTTTTGAATGGTGCATTTACAGAAGATAGAATTGTTTTATCACAATATCTTAACATTTATGATTGCCTTTCTATTATTGGTTTGGGTATTCAAAAGAAACAAGATTAACAGTTGATACATGTCATGGAACAAACAATTTTGATACTATCTATCTTTGGCAATTGTTATTTTCTTTGTAGGCATTATCTGTTAGTAGATCACTGGTAAATGTTAGAACTGCCGCGTTGAATAATAGCAACAGTGCTGGTGAACGTATACAGGATCAAATAGTGCAAACACTGACTGAAGCTGGTGGTCAGGTTGATTATGTTGAGGTAAGATTGAAGCCTTTTTTTATTCAAGTGCCCTTACTGTTTTCTATAAAGAAATTTATTTATTCATTGAGTTTATTAATATATCTTTAATTTATTTACTGTCCTGCTGTAATATTGATGTTGGCTGTGTCCTAGAGAACCTTTGAAATCTACATTTGTAGCTATAGTTTGGCAAGAGCAGTTTGATTAGCAGCCTAGAACCACTGATCGCTCATGGTGTGTGAGATGAATTGAATTTGTTGCTTACTCTTGGAGGCTCACCGTGGTGTTCGGGCTGCTTGCCATGCCGGCCGGAGCGCCCATACACGTGTTCAAGAACCTCCTGTGTGCGGCGACTGCCATGCCGCAATCAAGATGGTCGCCAAGGCGTACAACAGAGAGACGACACGGCCATGCCATGAAGGTTGCAGAGCATAGTGAGTGGACATGCACTTCTTTACTGCTCCCCTTTGCATATGTGATAATGTTCTTCTCTTTTTCATTGGAAAAAATTGATCCAGATTGATGCACTTGTTGCCGGAGTTGGCGTTTTCTCAAGCAAGCGTAGGTCCAGTGGCATGGGAGCAACATTGTTGAAGGGCCAAGGCTGCATAGTTTGTACGCACATGAAAGGTCTCTTCTAATCCAAATTGGGAACTCAATATTGAAGTGCTAACAGTCCAACAGAATTTTCTGAAGGGAGTTTACTAGGTTTAATCATTTTGGTGCAAGTAGCGGTGCAGTGGAGAATTTCTTTCTAGATGTTTTTTAGACATTGAAGTGCCTTTCAGAAGAACTAAATATTCAGTCGTAGCGAAAGTGAACTCGTGTGCCATGACTCTGATAGTTTCCTTAGAACAAGATTTATATAGTACATCTTGAATTCAAACTGCTCATTATTTATATTTATTGAGTGAGATGGTTTGAAACTTAACCTGAAGAGCAGAGCTATTTTTCATTTTGTAGAGAAACTTGGAATGTTTTTGTGCTCGGATCTCGTTCGGAAGTACTACATCATGCAATTCCCAAGTAAGGTAGTTTTTCGGTTCTTTTTTTAATACGAGTTTTTTCAGTTCTTTTTTGAATAAGAGTTCCATTCAGTCTTCATAGCTTGAAACCTATTTTTTGAGTATACTAGTGGTGGACTGGTGGTTGGTTACAAAGTGATATTAATTATGTGCATTTAAAAGAGTAACACCATTGAAGGGAGGAAAATTCAATAGAGGGAAACTACATTATGCATTTCTGATCTGTAATAAATAAGAGATAAGTTATTTTTTGATCTTGTTGTCAGGCCTAACTTCTAGGTATTCATTCAAAATGATCTCAGTGTGCAGCATAGACCAATCAATAAGACATTGATCTTATCTTTGTTGGGAAATTCTATTGGATGGGTAGATATCTGCTAGGTTTTCTTAAGATTCAGTAGCCCAAGAGCAATGTACTGTTCTCTCCAATTTGAAAATGAAGTATGCTGTGGGGAGTGGATGTACAACAAACTAATCTAAAATAAAGAAACAACAATCTTTGGGTGGCAATGAGATTCATGACAGAGACTCCGTGCAGATTGTCTTTCCTTTCCATTTGTTTCTTCATCTAACCTACATGAATAGATTATATGTTGGTGTTGAATTATGTGGATCATCGAGATGACCGCACCTACATAAAGATTTTTTTATTAACATATGGATGCCTCCTGACCCGAAATATATTTGGTTAAAATATTTTCCTATGAAAGTTTCTATACTATATAAGAAAGTTGGTCTGAAATATTTGAGGCGTTGGCCTCTTCAGTGGCGTCATCCGCCGAGTTCCACGCGCAGAGGAGGCATCTCCACGGGTTCCCCGAGATGAGTGCGATGGTGATGCTCAAATTATCTTTTTAGTTAATGCATGAGTGCTAATCATGCAAAGTACAGTGTATTACTATTCCCTTATGAGAAAATTTTTATCTTGCTCTCAGGAACAATAAGATACATTTGAATTCGTTGCCGATGAGTTATCAATTCTTCGAAATAGACTACGATCCATGGTGGTTGTTGAGGTTAGTAATTAGTGCATGCTACTCATATCAACACTCTGGTGCTAGGCTGCTGATGGCATGTTGTCTGGATGTTTCTTTTAAGACTTTTTTTGACAAATACAAATTAATTATTAAGAAATATACTAATTCTGTGTGAAGCTCCACAACATAAATTTGCAATGTGTAGATAGAAGATGAAATCATAAGCAGCAATGCAACATAGGATAATTTACCTGTAGATTGAGGTGTCTCCGGACAGATATGAGGAAGTTATTTACCTTCCACTGAGAAAGAATAGATTTTTGTGAGTTTCCACTCAAAAAAGTTATCCAGAATAGGATTAGCATCTTTTAATCCTGTCGAGTCGGCGTATTGATACTGTTCATAATCATGGCACACTTGTACTGTTTGCAGAAATCTTCACTTTGGAACCGACAATCCAACTCGGTGCCCAGGCTCATCTGCTCCTGCTCAGAAAAATATCAAAAGAAATATTAGGAAAATTCAAAAAAATCCAATTTTTTTGGGTGGTAGATAATTTGATGCATGAGGTCCGCTCTAAATTTCAACTAATTTGGACATCTGACAAGCTCTCCGCAAAAAAGACAAATCGGGTCAAAACAGTGCGTAAACAGTAAACATTTTTACAGACCCCGATTTTGTCTTTTTTGCCGGAAGCTGCTCAGATGTCTAAATGAGTTGAAATTTGGAGCGGACCTCACGCATCAATTTATCTACCACCCAAAAAAATTGGAAATTTTTGAATTTTTCTAGCATTTGTTTTGATTTTTTTTTCTGGGAAGGGGTGCAGATGAGCCTGGGAGCAGAAACTTCGCGTCCCTTTGAAACTTGATAAAAGATGTAAAACCTTCGGATCTAATTGTAGCCCAGAGAGATGTCCCTCCTGAAACTGTCAATGCGATGAAAAGGACTGTTTCAGGCATATTGGGTCTGCTTCCGTTTGATAAGTGAGAGGGCGACCCCTGGCTCGGTACTTATTTATTTTGGTTATTACCACAGGCATGTAAAGCACCCCAACCGTTAGACATTTAATTCCATCATAGATAGTAAGATCCACACAGATAATATCTCCACTCTGTTATTCAGTGAATTGCTCTAAGATTAAATTGTGCCTCACCAATATTTCTATGAGTCTACTATTTATACGCTCATACACAGAGTAATCGTAAAAGATCGTGGCATAATTTTGGTGCAAACAGGTACCTTGATTAACTTGGAATGGCATCGAAGTACAATACAAAAGTGTTCTGCACGCAGACTCTCGTCGGAGGCAACTACGGTTTGCTTGACACGAAGACATTCTTACCAATCCTGATTACTACAGGCAAGACTCACATTTGTAAAAGAAATTGCAGGCGGTCGCTGCAATATTTTCCAGACGTGGCTCATATGTGTTGATCCCTCCTTCTGTTCTCAGTGCTCTGCTATGGCATCGGCTTATGGGCAATGGAGTTCTCTCAGTTGATATAAATGCGCCGCGTAAGCTGCATACTTATGCTCACTTCAGCAAGCGACACGTAAGAATCCGACGCTGTGCCATTATTAAAGTGAACTGCTTGAGATACTTTATATTTGTTACCAATGTTGAAGTGATATGGCTGTTCTTAACTTGCTAAGTTACTTGTGTCTGAAGAGTTACTTCAACTACCATTGAAACATCAGCTTGATCAATCATTTCTGCTGTTCTCAGCAAAGCTTTGCTTATTCCACAGTGCAGAAAGGTGTCATGCTCCTCCTGTTCAACCTAAGCAACAACACTGGGTACAACGTGACCCTCTAGAACGACCTCAAGTCCTCAACCTGAACTTCAAAAAAAAAAGAAGCGGTCACTAGAGGTGCAGCGGCGGCCTCAGAAGAGCGGTGTCATGGCTCGGAAGCAAGCCGTCGAGCGAGAGCACGAAGAGAAATGAGTACCATCTAAACGCCAAGGACGGCGACCACCAGAGTAGGACGATGCTGATGAACGGTGTGCAGTTGGAGCTGGCAGGCAATGGCTGCATCCCGGTCCTGAACCTCGTGCCGTCCGCCGTGGATTCGATCGTGCACCTGGCCCCGACGTCAGTTATGTTTGTGGTCCTACCGAGGTTCGAGGCCAAGGCCCGTTCTTGAGGGAAGAAGGTTCTTTTGTTCGTTTTGTGGTGTAGAGATAGAATCATATACATGAGGAAAATAGGCAAAAGGACATCACAAGGGCATTTTTACTTATCCTGAATCTTCGTCCCCATTGAGAGCATCCTGACTTCAAACTAAACAAAAGAAAAATGTCTCATGGCAGAACAACAGATCATAGTACAAGTAGGAAGGTGAAAGGGGCGCACCCCATCTAGCACCGCCCCAACTTCCTCTCAGGAGGCGCACCTAGGGTGCGCCCCTACCACTAGTCTGGACCAAGCATCCACTTCTTCCAACGTTCTCCTAAAGAAAAAACAAAGACAATACTGTATCCAAAATGGAACAGAGACACAGAAATACAAAAAGTGAGAACAGACGAACACGCAACACGGGCGGGCATACATCAAAAGGTGTAGCGACGCAAGTCGCCGGCGTCCATATGGACGACCACAGCGGTGAGCCTCCAGCCTGCTCGCCACTAGCGCAGCCTTTTTTTTCTCTTTTTAGTGCAGCCCGTCTCCCAACATATATATAGGGTCAAAAGTACACAAAGATATAATGCAACTGAGGCCAACTTCACCGCGCAACCCTAAACGGATGTCCGTTTTATCCGGCTTTTGTTCGTTTGGGTAGGGATTTGGGGTCGTGTTCGGGCCTGTCCTGGGATGTGGTGGCCGTGCGCCCAGTGCGCGGCCGCATCCATTTGCCCCATCCTGTCCGTCAGAGCCAAAAATGCCCAAATTTACATCAAAACTAGTTTCCAACCCAAATATTTGTCTGAAAATTAAAATAGTTTTACAACCCAATTGAAATTGTCTTTAATAAAATAGTTTTACAATCAAATCGAAATTGTCTTGACTGAACATAAAATGGACTAATACATCTATTGGTTGCCAATGTGATCCCACACGTGCTCAACCAAGTCATTTTGAAGATTCAAATGAGTGTGCCAATCACGCATCTCACGGTGGAATTGGGCAAACTGTTCAAATGTGGCCGGGTCTTGGTGCAGGGGCTCAATATTTTCACCTTGATAATCAAATCCTTGGTCGAAGATACTCTCATCACGCTCGTCCTCGACGATCATGTTGTGCATGATCACACAAGCAGCCATCACCTCCCAAAGCTTCCTTTCATCCCATGACAGTGCAGGGTTTCGAACGATACCCCACCGGGATTGAAGCACACCAAAAACACGTTCCACATCCTTTCTAACACTCTCTTGCATTTAGGCAAATCTCTTTCTCTTCTCACCTTGGGGTTTCGAGATTGTCTTCACAAAAGTTGACCACTGAGGATATATACCATCTGCTCGATAGTATCCCTTGTTATAATGGTGCCCGTTGATCTGAAAGTTGACAGGTGGGGAGTGGCCTTCTGCAAGCCTCGCGAAGACTGGAGAACGCTACAGCACGTTGATATCATTGTGAGAACCTGCCATGCCGAAGAAAGAATGTCATATCCAAAGATCTTGCGATGCCACCGCTTCTAATATGACAGTGCACCCGTTAACATGCCCCTTGTACTGGCCCTGCCAAGCAAATGGACAGTTCTTCCACTCCCAATGCATACAATCTATGCTGCCAAGCATGCCTGGAAAGCCTCTAGCTACGTTGGTCGCCAACAATCTCTCTGTATCAGCGGCAGTTGGCTGCCTCAAGTACTCTGGGCCAAACACCTCGATCACAGCCTGGCAAAACTTGTACGTTGACATCAGACATGTTGTCTCACTCATACGCACATACTCATCCACCAGATCGCCTGGAATACCATATGCAAGCATGCGGATGGCCCCGGTGCATTTTTGGTAAGAGGAGAATCCAAGCTTGCAAGGGCATCCGTCTTGCACTCGAAGTATGGGTCATGAGAAACCACTCCCTCTCGGATACGATTGAACACATGCCTTGCCATACGAAAACAGCGATGAAATTTATCCGGCTTGAAGAGCGGGGTGTTGGCAAAGTAATCGGCATAGAGCAGGGCGTGGCCTCTCTCCCTGTTGCGGTTCAGGTTGGGAGCACGGCCAGGGAGTGACCCCCTGTACCGAGGAAGCTGCCGTTGAATATGGTCGTGAACGACCAGTGCAGACACCACAAGATCTTCATCATCCGACGACGAATCGTCCGATGAACAAAGGAAGTGATGGAAGAAAAACTCGTCTCCACTGTCCGTACCTTTGTTGGCAAAAGGTCGAACACCTTGCGGTCGTGGTGGCGAAGAGGCCGCGATGATCACCTCGACGCAGCAGGGATGGTTGCCGGCCGGCTACTGGCCGCTCTGGAGCTCTCGTCGGAATCCGTCTCGGCCACCGTGGTATGTCGCCGGCAATCGTGTCCCCTCCTCCACCGGCATGGACGGCGATGGCCAAACCTCCTCCGATCGACGGCCAAAACTACGGCGAAAGCACGGGCGTGGTGGCGGCCATGTCGAGACGTGGTTTGGTATGGACGGCGGGGGGCTGCGCGGTGAGGAGGCGGTCGGAGAATAGCGGTGGCGCCGGCGGCGGGGCGGGGAGAGAGGGTGAAGCGTTGGGAGAGGAGGGACTGCTAGTGTCCCCGACAGGCGGGCCACCGGGGGGGGGCAAGGGCGTGCGTCGAGGCCGTCCACGCGCGTCCGTTTCACCCCAAACCGAACGCAAGTTTGGGCCGGGGATGGGTCGAAAACAGACGGAATCCGGACATTTGTCCGTTTGAGGCCGTTCGCTGGGCCGCCTCTTTTGTCCATTTTATCCCAAACGGACGGGGCCGGACAGGATAGGGTCGCTCGGTGGAGTTGGCCTAAACAACCCAATACACTGAACAACTAGGCCGCGCGGGATTTAAAAGCCTGGTTCGGGAAACAACAGAAAATAGGCTGGACAACTAACCCACGTCAGGTGAATGAGACCACACTATAACTCAGCTAGATGAGTTCTAGGCACACCTTTATATAAATGACTTTACATAATGGCTATAGATGATATGGTAGTTTCATATCACCATCAGCTAGCTATATTATTAACCATGCTTTCATGGTTTCTTGGTAGTGGTTGCTCGTATGTGTTGCTTTTGTCTGTTTTTTTCTCGAATATGCACGAGTGTGCATATCATATATTAAAGAAGAAGGGCAAAGATGCCTCCACCATTACATTACAAGCCTGTATGGCCTTACAACCCGTACACGGTCCACTTACATGTTCCCATATCCTACTCCTCCCTAATCATCCACCTATGTAGTCCACCCAGGAACCCCTCTAGGTTCCCTTTGAATAGGCCCACAGATGCCCATAACGCACACTCAGATTTTACCTTGTCTATGAGTCTCTCCACCGACGGTGACGCGCCGTCGAACACGATTGCATTACGATGCACCCATAGCTCCCACAGGACCAGTAGCAAGATCGTATGTATGTCCTTGGTGCCGAGGTAGTTGTCTCCTCTCTTGGCACACAACCACTCCCCAAGCTCATCCTCTTGGTTTGGCTCCCAACCAAGCTTACCCAATGCTTCTCCAACCGCTGTGCACACTGTTCTGGCGAAGACGCATGTTAGCAGCACATGGTTTAACATCTCCGGCTCCTGATCGCACAACGGGCAAGCAGATTGGTGCGGTAGTCCTCTCCTCGCTAGTCTATCTGAAGTCCAACACCTGTTTTTCAGGGCCAACCATGCAAAGAAACGACATTGCGATGGTGCCCGGCATTTCCAGGTCAGCTTCGCCGTGGGAACCACCTCCCGACCCCAAAACCTGCCTGCATACGCTGAACGCACCGAGAACTGCCCACTCGCATCCCAAGACCATGTGAACTCATCTTGCTCACCGGGAAATGGCTCCCACGCCGTGACCCTTGGCTAAATCTGGAGGAACTGCTGCAGCACTGCGTCCATCGCCCACCGCCCATTGGCTGCCACCTGCCCAACCATCCTAGCGTGACGAACTCTCTTCGCAATCCTTCTGTACAAGTTTGGAGCCATTTCCTGCATCTTCAATCCATCTAGCCACCTATTTTCCCAGAACAGGGTGGACACTCCATTCCTGACGTTTACCCTCAAAGCAGCTTGGCTGTAACACCCCGAGAATCATGCTACAGTAATCCCCTTCTAATGATGCCTTGTCATCATTGTTACTGTTGCTAATCTTCACTTGATCCAA
Source organism: Aegilops speltoides (assembly GCA_021437245.1). Classification (NCBI taxonomy): domain Eukaryota; kingdom Viridiplantae; phylum Streptophyta; class Magnoliopsida; order Poales; family Poaceae; genus Aegilops; species Aegilops speltoides. Next base: position 27,596,314 of record CM038143.1, read on the forward strand.
ATCACCGATTCAAATTCAAATCCAATCTAATGTCGAAAACTCTTATTTGTCAGACAGGAGATCTAAAATGTTCATCTTGTGGCAATTAGTCATTTGTTAATATTGCTGGTGAACCAACATTTTTGCAAAGGTTTAAGTGGCCTAAGCTACTTAAAACGGTGACCTAAGCAATAAATTAAATGCCCTTTTTAATTTATAAAATTGGCAACTATTCCGAAAGCCTCCCAACCTTTTTGTGGCAGTGCACTTAAATTCTTTGAAATTGTTTTAGCCAGTGGTTGCAAAGTCATTATTGGCTAAAAAGAAAAGGCAAAAGCTGCTGGAAAAAGAAAAAAAAGAAAAGGAAAGAAGAAGGGGTGGGAGAGCCCCTGGCCTCCCCTTGGGCTTCGGCCCACCCGAGCCAACTGGCCCATGCTAGGCCGGCCCACTCCCCCTGTCGTCTTCCCCTTCCCCATCAGGCGAAGCGATCACACAAGTCGCCCGCCGAACCACCTCGCCGCCACGCCACTCTGGCGCGCCATGAGAGGATAAGGGCGACGCCTCGAGCCCTCCCCCTCACCTACCGCCACATCCACTCCCCCTGGACGCCTCGCCATTTCCCTCTTCTCTCTTCCTCGCTCGCTCACTCCCCTCTCTCTGAACCGAGCGCGCCCGCGGCCATCCTCCGTCGTCACCGCGGCCACCGTTGTCGTCTCGTCCTCCTGACCTGTCCACCAGCACCCTCGACGTCTTCTCCCTCTTCCCCGGCCTCGCGTCCGAGCCGGAGGCCACTACATCGCCCGAATGGAGCCGACAACCGCTGTGCATCGCCAGAGCTCCTCCGCTCCGTCCCTCGCCAACTCCGTCGACCCGCTGCGCTCCTAAGCCTCCAAGGGCCACCGTGAGCCGCATCGTAAGCCGCTGCACCGAACCCCTCTTCCCTTCCCTTCTCTGCGCGTGTAGTTGTCGTCCCCCTTGCAACCGAGCTCGCCGCTGCCCGCGCTCGTCTCCGGCGTGGCCACGGTGACCTTTTGGTACCGTGCGCGCCACTGCCGTGAGCACCGCGTCGCGTAGACAGCCCTAGCCCTTTTCGTATACTTGTTTGTGCGCCGCAGTGCCGTCCCCGTCGAAGCCCGAACGCCACCACCGCCTCCACTCGTCGCCGACGCTGTTTCCGACAGCTCCAGCTCCGGCCGGCCTCACCACGCGACGCGGCAGGCTCTCCCCGTTCGAACACGCCCGCCCGCGCCCGTGTTGGCCCCCTGTAGGCAAATCCCGGCCGTCTGCGGCGTCGTGCCGCCGCGGGAGAGGTCGCCGGAGCCTTCTCCGGCGCCCTGCCGACGTGGCCGGTCAGGGCCACCCCCTGGGTCACTGCCAGCGGGCCCTGCGGGCCCCTGTTGACTAAGTTGACTCAGTCAACTTTGCTGACTGGGCGTCCCTTGTCAATGACAGGTGGGCCCCACTCGCTAATTAACTTTAGTGTAATTTAAAATGGTTAATTAACCTAAGCAGCCACTGACACCCGGGGCCCACCCCCCTTAATTAGCTCTGCTTAATTAAAATGGACTTTATTAGCCTTCTGTCTATGACATGTGGGTCCCACCGGACCAACAGGCCTGGTTTGACCTGGTCAGCCAGTCTGTTGACTGCTGATGTCATCAGCACGTCATGCTGACGTCATTTTATCATCTTTGTTATTTTAAATAATTCCAGGATATTGTTTAAACTTTGAAAATTCATAGAAATTAAACCGTGGCTCAGATGAAAATATTTTCTATATGAAAGTTGCTCAGAAAAATCCAACGAATCCGAATACACGGTCTGTTCATCTATCACATGCCCCTAGCATGCTGAACATGGAACATTCCCCCTCCGGTCATGTGTTTGATATAGGTCCGGAACCGGGAATTCATTCCCGGTTGAATTCCCCTTCACCTTTATCGTGTAGCCTTACGTTAGGTCACACCCGGCACAACATATTGCCACGTTATGCTTTGTGATGCTATGTTGCTTTATATTTACTGTTTCTTCCCCCTCTTTTCTCCGGTAGACCCCGAGACCGATGCCGCCCCTGTGATCGACTACGTCACTGACGACCTCTCCTTGCCAGAGCAACCAGGCAAGCCCCCCCTTTGATCGTCCCGATATCGCCCATTCCATTCTCTCATGCTTGCATTAGATTTTGCTATTGTTATTGCTTGCTCCTATTTTGATGCATAGCCTACTTTTGTAACATGCTTATTGTTACCTTACCTGCTTATCCTAAACTGCTTAGTATAGGTTTGGTTAGTGATCCATCAGTGACCCCCACCTTGTCCTTGTTGCCCTTGCTTCATCATTGAAGACCCGATCAACGGGATGGAAGACCAGGCCCCGACACCGCACATCACTTTCCCCTTAGTTGCTCGACACTGCTAGGTTACTATCGAGTGCCGAGGGTGAGACCTCTACAACACTTCTGATGTTAACCCTGTAGTGTAGCTATTCGGTCGTGGTCATCAAGGGTGATTCCGCCTTAACCACTTCCGATACGACTCTGTCGTGCAACTCCTCAAGTGTGATCCTTGGGGGTGATTCCCCTTACGTTCACCTTGATGATTACATCGAGTGGAGTTCACCAGGGGTGATTCCTCGGGTTTTCCCCTTGATGTTTGGACACACGGATACTTGGACCTTATAACTGTTACTTGAAAAGGCGGGTCAACCCTGAGGGGTACCCGCGAGTGATGTGGAGACGGGTTGACCTGGAGGGTGCCCGAGAGTTGAATACGAGGTGTGGCCGGGCATTCCTAGCCCTTGCCGCAAGTCCTCGAGACGGGGCAATGGGGTCACATCTTTCGTGAGTCTCTGCTTGTTACCGCGTGTTCCAAATCCACTACGATTTGGATATTTGATCCGAGGGGCCTCTCGCCTGATAGCACTAACCATCACATGGGCATAGTATGGGCGTTCTGCGTCATATGCATCAGCGGAAGCTTAATAGACGTCAGCGACTGAGCGGCGCGCGCCGGGTTGGACTGGTAAGCTCCTTCTTTTCTTAAGGAGGTAGCTAGGTCTGCTCACCGGCCGCCCACGCAACATGCAGGAGTTCCCGGGGAGATGGCCCATGACCCCTGGGGGCATAGGTTTAGTCCGGCGTGCTGGCCTCTCTATTAAGCCTAGGTCGGGTTGCGGCGTATTGTTTGGCCGAGGCCGGGCATGACCCAGGAAAGTGTGTCCGGACGGAGTTAATCAAGCGTGGTGGGTAAGTTGGTGCACCCCTGCAGGGAAGAACTAATCTATGCATAGCCTGTCCTACGGTAACGGACACTTGGAGTTGTATCCCGATCGATACAACTAGAACTGGATACTTGAGATGAGACTTGGATATGAGGTGATAACTGGATAGTATGGCTCTGGGATTGCTTTCTCGCAGGGAGTCGAGAAAGGATCTCTGGCCGAGGTTGATAACACTACTACTACTTTACTTTATGCTACTCTAGTCCCTCCTGTTTGTTGCAAGATGGTGGTTTCCAGAAGATGCTAGTCTTCGATAGGACTAGGCCTTCTCTCTATTCTGGCATTTCTGCAGCCCAGTCCACATATACAGCCTTCCTTTGATAATGTTGCATATGTAGTGTAGATCCTTGCTTGCGAGTACTTTGGATGAGTACTCACGGTTGCTTTGCTCCCCCTTTCCCCCCTTCTTTCTTCTTTCTGGTTGTTGCAACCAGATGGTGGAGCCTAGGAGCCAGACGACACCACCGACGACTGCTGCTACCCCGAGGGTGCCTACTACCATGTGACGGACGCCGACGACCAGGAGTAGTTAGGAGGCTCCTAGGCAGGAGGCCTTGCCTTTTCGATCATGTTGCTTTTGTGCTAGCCTTCTTAAGGCAAACTTGTTTAACTCATGTCTGTACTCAGATATTGTTGCTTCCGCTGACTCTTGTGTATTCGAGCCCTCGAGGCCCCTGGCTTGTAATATAAAGCTTGTATTATTTTAATTTGTGTCTAGAGTTGTGTTGTGATATCTTCCCGTGAGTCCTTGATCTTGATCGTACACATTTGCGTGTATGATTAGTGTACGATTGAACTGAGGGTGTCACAAGTTGGTATCAGAGCCGACTGCCTGTAGGTAGCCCCCTTTCCAACTCCTTGGCCGAAGTTGAGTCTAGTCTCTACAAAACTTTTACTAACATGGCTGTGTGTCTTACGGGCCCACGTCGCCATTGGGTGGTGTTAGGATCTTTTAATCCTTGTCTATATTCTGGGACTCTGATCTCTCTTCTATTCGGGTTAAATGATTTTGCAAAGTCTAACATTAGGTTCTCATAAACACATCCTTCCGGAGAGCCGCTCATTCCAGATGATTGCCTGCTTCACCAGAAGATTATGAAGATACTTGTCGATGTTTTTCTGAGACCCTTGTGCCCATCGCTTTTGCAATTCCTTTCCATCAATAAACCCCTATGGGTGACCATGTACACTTGTCTTTCATATAATCATTTCCCCGTTGGTCTTGTTATTACAAGATACCCCGAAATCCTCTCTATTGTTCCGAGAATATTTTGTGCCGACTGACTTGCAGTACTTTGCCACATGAATACCCCTATGGATAATTCCTTGCACTTACCGAGTTCCGCCGTCCCCAGTTGTTCATGTGTTTCACAAGTCTTCAAATACTATTCAATCTTCCAAAAATCTTCAGTAGCCTATTACTCGTGAAATTCTTGCTTGCTTGCATTATGGTTATCCCATAAGTCTACTAATCTTATTGGCATCCTTTGCCACTAAAAATTTGAGTACGTTGATTCAACTTGTGCGCGAATGCATGCAATCATCAGACGATCCTTATAAATTATCTTCCGGCTATGACGTCTTTCCGAACCTGAGTAAGTTCTCGGCCAATCAAATTGCCGTCCATTGTACCCCTAAGTCTATTCAACTTATCCATCCTTTATCAGAGCTTTTGCTTTTGATCTTTTGATTTGGAAATCATCATTCCTTTGCATTCAAGCTTGAATTAGTCAGTTGTTTCTATAGTCTGGTCTCCTTGCATTCTTTCTTCTCCTGGTTGAGTACTAATGCTCACATCAGATCCCTTGTGGACCACCAGATCCTTTGTTGGATTTTATCCGATAGTGTCCTTCATATTCAAAATCTTGTGCGCTCTTCCCCTGATACATATTGCCTTCGGTAAATTGTATCCTCTTCTTATTGTCAACCATGCTCTGTCATTGAGCTGATGTTATATGCACTGGAACTTAGTGGTATATGTTCCTAAGATACCTCTACGGGTTGAATCTATGCCTTCCCTAATCCGAGTGAACTCGAGAGAGATGTGAGTCATACTCTTCTGGTGCTTCACCAGATAAATCTTTCGCACTAAAAATTCTTCGAAAACGAGGAGTGAATGAAAGGTTATGCATTGAAGAAGTGGGAGTCGACCTTGAACCTTTGTGTTCATGCCCATAGACACGATGTAGATCTTATCATGGAAGCTTCTCTTATAATCAAATGCTCGCTTGGTATAAGCTCATCTTGTATCTTTAAATTGATTATTTGCAATCGTGGTTCCGACCATATTTTCTCCTTGATTCCATTTCCCAAACAAGTTAGAATACTTGTCTTTTGCATATCATTTCATCTGCCCAACCTCTATTTTTGATCTACCTCGAGTATTGCCCCTGGTTATCTCGAGGATATTGTGTCCTTGCACTACCTCTTGTGAATTCTCATTGGAATGATACTCCATCACATCATTCCTAGCCTGATCGGCTATATCGTTATTGAGCTAATTTTAACTGTGCTACATGGTCCTTCTTCCAGGAGCACAACTTCTGATGATTAGCTAAGCTCACGTCGATCTTCCTCATCTTATCATTTCACCTCAAACAACAAGCTTGATTTCGAGCTTGTGTCGCATCCGTGGTTCGAGTATCCTTCTGCTTCATCATTACCTTTTCTTGATGTTGTTGCTGTTCGATGGCCTCTTCATAGTACCTTGACAAAATCTGTCGTGATCCCCATCAATATACTGACTTGTCTCAGGCTATCAATCGAATTCATGGCTATAAATACCATCCCTGCCCCTCGATGAGTTGTGATATCATCGATGCCTTCTTGACTTTCTGCCAACACACACTTGGTTGTGCTTGGTTATTCCTTATGTTCCGAGGTAATCTTGGAAGTGTTCCTTTGTATCCTTTGTGATCTTCAGATCCAACTCTTATCCGAAACACCATGTTATTGCTACCTCGAAGCATGACTCTGGTACTCCGTATATCAACAAGAACATTGGAAGCGCAATGTTAAATGTTTCTTGATTTATTATTCAAACACCGTGGCGTGTGTAATATCTTGATTCTTCCCTCGGCCCTTTGTCTAAATACTTTTGAACTTGCTGTCCTATCATGTATATCATGCCCCGCCTTTCCTTGGGAAGGATATACCCTAAATTCTTGTGTGCAAACACATTTTTCCTTTCCTTTGATCTGATTAATCTGATGATCACATTTTCCTTTCCATTTATTTGTTTATCCTTTCTTGTGATCTATATGATCTTAGCAGTAATATTCTTCTGCTTATGTTAACACCTTGGCATACAACCGTGTTAGTAAGACCTTGTCGCATTTGTTGATGGCATTCCGGTAACCACCGATGGACGAGAACTTTGCCTATTGGTCCACCTCGTTTCAACGAGCAAGAAAATGGTTCTCTTCGTCCCACGCCGTTGGTACCAAACTTTGTTGCCAACATAACTGACAGGCTATCCTCTGACCTGCCTTGCTATCATGACCATTCAAGATGTTAGCGCCTTCCTGCTTTTAACCCACATGTTGGGACCATAACCCACAGTTCCACAAGATCGAAACCTGACTCTCCTGTACACCCTTGTTTCTAAGGTTATTTCTCACGCTTGGCTTCATATGAAAATCCCGAGCCGCCTTCCGAGAGGCGATCTATTCTGGTATCAGACGCAATTATTCCCATTGCTCTGAACCCCTTTAACCCTCTGTTCCAGGAAACGAATGATTGCCTACCAAGTTGAAGCTTCTTATTGCACCTTCTTACCTTGCTCTCGATGAATTTCTTGGATTTCAACTTGAGAGATGCCTCTATGCCACGTTCACTGAGATAGCCCCCAGGTACCTATCCTGTGTTGAGCTCTGTCCTTCCCGAGTCTTTCTCCCTTACTCCGCCTCTTAAATCTCGGGACGAGATTTCTTGTAGTGGAGGAGATTTGTAACACCCCGAGAATCATGCTACAGTAATCCCCTTCTAATGATGCCTAGTCATCATTGTTACTGTTGCTAATCTTCACTTGATCCAAATCACCGATTCAAATTCAAATCCAATCTAAAGTCAAAAACTCTTATTTGTCAGACAGGAGATATAAATGTTCATCTTGTGGCAATTAGTCATTTGTTAATATTGGTGGTGAACCAACATTTTTGCAAAGGTTTAAGTGGCCTAAGCTACTTAAAACGGTGACCTAAGCAATAAATTTAATGCCCTTTTTAATTTATAAAATTGGCAACTATTCTAAAAGCCTCCCAACCTTTTTGTGGCAGTGCACTTTAATTCTTTGAACTTGTTTTGGCCAGTGGTTGCAAAGTCATTATTGGCTAAAAAGAAAAGGCAAAAGCTCCTGGAAAAAGAAAAACAAAAAAAGAAAAGGAAAGAAGAAGGGGTGGGAGAGCCCCTGGCCTCCCCTTGGGCTTCGGCCCACCCGAGCCAACTGGCCCATGCTAGGCCGGCCCACTCCCCCTGTCGTCTTCCCCCTCCCCCACTGTGCGAGCGACCGCGCGCGCACGTCGCCGCCGAACCACCTCGCCGGCCACGCCACTACAGGCGTCGCGGAGAGGATAAGGGCTACGCCTCGAGCCCTCCTCCTCACCTACCGCCACATCCACTCCCCCTGGACGCCTCGCCATTTCCTCCTTCTCTCTTCTCAGTCGCTCACTCCCCTCTCTCTGACCCGAGCGCGCCCGCGGCCATCCTCCGTCGTCACCGCGGCCACCGGAGTCGTCTCGTCCTCCTGACCTGTCCAACCGCACCCTCGACGTCTTCTCCCTCTTCCCCGGCCTCGCTCCGAGCCGGAGGCCACTACATCGCCCGGATCAAGCCGACGACCGCTGTGGATCGCCCGAGCTCCTCCGCTCCGTCCCTCGCCAACTCCGACGACCCGCTGCGCTCCTAAGCCTCCAAGGGCCACCGTGAGCCGCATCGTAAGCCGCTGCACCGAACCCCTCTTCCCTTCCCCTCTCTGCACATGTAGTTGTCGTCCCCCTTGCAACCGAGCTCGCCGCTGCCCGCGCTCGTCTCCGGCGTGGCCACGGTGACGTTTTGGTACCGTGCGCGCCACTGCCGTGAGCACCGCGTCGCGTAGACAGCCCCTGCCCTTTTCGTATACTTGTTTGTGCGCCGCAGTGCCGTCCCCGTCGAAGCCCGAACGCCACCACCGCCTCCACTCGTCGCCGGTGTTGTTTCCGACAGCTCCAGCTCCGGCCGGCCTCACCGCGCGACGCGGTAGGCTCTCCGCGTTCGAACGCGCCCGCCCGCGCCCGTGTTGGCCCCCTGTAGGCGAATCCCGGCCGTCTCCGGCGTCGTGCCGCCACGGGAGAGGTCGCCGGAGCCTTCTCCGGCGCCCTGCCGACGTGGCCGGTCAGGGCCACCCCCTGGGTCACTGCCAGCGGGCTCTGTGGGCCCTTGTTGACTAAGTTGACTCAGTCAACTTTGCTGACTGGGCGTCCCTTGTCAATGACAGGCGGGCCCCACTCGCTAATTAACTTTAGTGTAATTTAAAATGGTTAACTAACCTAAGCAGCCACTGACACCTGGGGCCCACCCCCCTTAATTAGCTTTGCTTAATTAAAATGAACTTTGTTAGCCTTCTGTCTATGACATGTGGGTCCCACCGGACCCACAGGCCTGGTTTGACCTGGTCGGCCATCACATTGATCTTGGCGTCATCAAGACGTCATCTTGGCGTCATTTTATCATCTTTGTTATTTTAAATAGTTCCAGGATGTTGTTTAAACTTTAAAAATTCATAGAAATTAAACCGTAGCTCAGATGCCCCTAGCATGCTGAATATGGAACATTCCCCCTCCGGTCATGTGTTTGATACAGGTCCGGAACCGGGAATTCATTCCCGGTTGAATTCCCCTTCACCTTTATCGTGTAGCCTTACGTTAGGTCACACCCGGCACAACATATTGCCACGTTATGCTTTGTGATGCTATGTTGCTTTATATTTACTGTTTCTTCCCCCTCTTTTCTTCGATAGACCTTGAGACCGATGCCGCCCCTGTGATCGACTACGTCACTGACGACCTCTCCTTGCTAGAGCAACCAGGCAAGCCCCCCCTTTGATCATCCCGATATCGCCCATTCCATTCTCTCATGCTTGCATTAGATTTTGCTATTGTTATTGCTTGCTCCTATTCTGATGCATAGCCTGCTTTTGTAACATGCTTATTGTTACCTTACATGCTTATCCCAAACTGCTTAGTATAGGTTGGTTAGTGATCCATCAGTGACCCCCACCTTGTCCTTGTTGCCCTTGCTTCATCATTGAAGACCCGATCAACGGGATGGAAGACCAGGCCCCGACACCGCACATCACTTTCCCCTTAGTTGCTCGACACTGCTAGGTTACTATCGAGTGCCGAGGGTGAGACCTCTACAACACTTCTGATGTTAACCCTGTAGTGTAGCTATTCGGTCGTGGTCATCGAGGGTGATTCCGCCTTAACCACTTCCGATACGATTCTGTTGTGCAACCCCTCAAGTGTGAACCTCGGGGGTGATTCCTCTTACGTTCACCATGATGATTACATCGAGTGGAGTTCATCGGGGGTGATTCCTCGGGTTTTCCCCTTGATGTTTGGACACACGGATACTTGGACCTTACAACTGTTACTTGAAAAGGCGGGTCAACCCTGAGGGGTACCCGCGAGTGATGTGGAGACGGGTTGACCTGGAGGGTGCCCGAGAGTTGAATACGAGGCGTGGCCGGGCATTCCTAGCCCTTGCCGCAAGTCCTCGAGACGGGGCAACGGGGTCACATATTTCGTGAGTCTCTGCTTGTTACCGCGTGTTCCAAATCCACTACGATTTGGATATTTGATCCGAGGGGCCTCTGGCCTGATAGCACTAACCATCACGTGGGCATAGTATGGGCGTTCTGCGTCATATGCATCAGCCGAAGCTTAATAGACGTCAGCGACTAAGCGGCACGCGCCGGGTTGGACTGGTAAGCTCCTTCTTTTCATAAGGAGGTAGCTAGGTCTGCTCACCGGCCGCCCACGCAACGTGCAGGAGTTCCCGGGGAGATGGCCCATGACCCCTTGGGGCATAGGTTTAGTCCGGCGTGCTGGCCTCTCTATTAAGCCTAGGTCGGGTTGCGGCGTATTGTTTGGCCGAGGCCGGGCATGACCCAGGAAAGTGTGTCCGCGGAGTTAATCAAGCGTGGTGGGTAAGTTGGTGCACCTGCAGGAAGAACTAATCTATGCATAGCCTGTCCTACGGTAACGGACACTTGGAGTTGTATCCCGATCGATACAACTAGAACTGGATACTTGAGATGAGACTTGGATATGAGGTGATAACTGGATAGTATGGCTCTGGGATTGCTTTCTCGCAGGGAGTCGAGAAAGGATCTCTGGCCGAGGTTGATAACACTACTACTACTTTATTTTATGCTACTCTACTCCCTCCTGTTTGCTGCAAGATGGTGGTTTCCAGAAGATGCTAGTCTTCGATACGACTAGGCCTTCTCTCTATTCTGGCATTTCTGCAGCCCAGTCCACATATACAGCCTTCCTTTGATAATGTTGCATATGTAGTGTAGATCCTTGCTTGCGAGTACTTTGGATGAGTACTCACGGTTGCTTTGCTCCCCCTTTCCCCCCTTCTTTCTTCTTTCTGGTTGTTGCAACCAGATGGTGGAGCCCAGGTGCCAGACGACACCACCGACGACTGCTGCTACCCCGAGGGTGCCTACTACCATGTGACGGACGCCGACAACCAGGAGTAGTTAGGAGGCTCCCAGGCAGGAGGCCTTGCCTTTTCGATCATGTTGCTTTTGTGCTAGCCTTCTTAAGGCAAACTTGTTTAACTCATGTCTGTACTCAGATATTGTTGCTTCCGCTGACTCTTGTGTATTCGAGCTTATGTATTCGAGCCCTCGAGGCCCCCGGCTTGTAATATAAAGCTTGTATTATTTTAATTTGTGTCTAGAGTTGTGTTGTGATATCTTCCCGTGAGTCCTTGATCTTGATCGTACACATTTGCGTGTATGATTAGTGTATGATTGAATCAAGGGCGTCACATTGGCAAACTTGCATGGACTCCGCCGGCACTTGTATTTTGAACTCACTCCAAGGTCTGCTCCCATCTACACGTGATAACCATGGCCATCGCGCTTGCATCGCCAGATTCATCCAGCGTAAATTGGGGATGCCAAGGCCACCCGCCCACTTGGGCGCACACACAGTCTCCCAAGCAACAACACAATTCCCATCGTTGGCCTTTTATTTGTTGCACCATCAGAACCCTCTGCACACTTTGTTCATCGCCATAATCATTTTCATTGGCAGCTCCATAGCCATCATCGCATGTATCAGCATGGCACACAACATTGACAAGACAAGCATCAGTCTTCCACTCTTCGGCATTAGTGCGGCCTTCCACTTAGGCAAGCGACTCGTCATGTTGTCCACCAGGTACTGTAGCTACGCAGCAGATTGTTTCCTTAGACCAAGAGGCAACCCCAGATACTTGATTCGCGGCCATTCGCGGCCAAAGCGATCTCCTCCTCCGTACACCTAATCGGCAGAGCTGCAGATTTTGTCATGTTAATTCGCAGACCGGAGGCTTCCCCAAACAAGGCCAAGATTGCACTACTAGGGAAAAGCCTAGCAGTAGCGCGGGTTTTGGGCCTCTCAGTAGCGCGGGGACCAGCGCTACTAATAAGGCGCTACAGCTAACGTATAGCAGTAGCGCCTATTGTCCCACGCTACTGCTATACATGAATAGCTGTAGCGCTATTTAGAAAAGGGTGCTGCTGATATTATCTGCAGCGCTGTTTACTGGGAAGCGCTACTGGTAATGCGGCGCTACTGCTAAATTTTCCCCCTCGCTACTTGTCGGGGATATACCCCGTGGCATAAACCGGCCGGGAGTATAAACCGGCCGGACTGGATGATTCACCGGCTACCCGCGCGGTCTTGGCGGTTCATTAGTAACCCGGCGGGCGGGTCAGATGGATGACGAGGCCCATGGCCCAGAAGGCCGGTTCATACTATGGTGGGCCGGTTTAAGAGGAAAGGCATGAGGAATATTTTACAAGGAGTTAAGACCAGGACTTGTATCCGGTTTGTATTAGAGATAGACTAGTCCTAATTCTAATAGGACTCCACATGTAAACCGCCCCTTCAACATATATAAGGAGGGGCAGGGCTCCCCAAAGAGGGAGAGGCAAGAAGAAACAATCTTAGGGCTAGACACAAAGAGAAAGAGCCAGTTTACGGCGACTCCCACGTGATGATAATGAGACCTAGCCTCAAACAGCATGTAGGGCTATTACCGGATGATGTTTCCAGGGGCCCGAAGCTGTCTAAATCCTTGTCTTGCGTGTTGATCCGCCCTGCGTCTCTCGTCCCACTCAACCCCTCTCAAGCTACCAAATAGATGCGTTGGCCTCGCGACTAAGTCCTGACACTAAGGACATCTGCCGTGACAATTCAACGACAGTTGGTGCCCACCGTGGGGCCTGCGCACGGTGGTGATGAGTTTTTGAAGGGATCTCTCCCATGGTTGAGAAGTTTGCAATTTTTCGGCTGAACAAGAGCCGGACTGGAAGGATCGATGTCGACGCCTGGTTGATCAGTCAAGAGTGAAGAAAAGTTTCAGCAGCAGTATCAATGAGAGGATCGAGACGAGAGGATTAAAGTTGCCCGTCCTTGCGACGCCGCCGGTCGCTTACAAACGACTGGATTTTTCGCTGCAGTGATCGTCATGTAACAGAACGCCCAGACCGACGGGAATTCAGTGCACGTGTAAGTCGTCCGAAGCCGCGATCTAATCCGCCGAGTTCTATGGCTTCTCCATGCTCTCAAGTCCCAAGAAGATTCGCGTTCGCGAGTTACTCATCGATCCGCTAGCTGCTGCCTTCGCGTGCGAACGCACGCCAGGAGCTAATCCACGTCATCACAAGAACCGAAGCTGATCATGTTCAAGCGTATCAACTCAAGTGATCCTGGTTTGAAAAAAAGAAGAAGAGACAGTCGACGAAACAGTCAACGAGACGGAATCAGATTTGGCCACGACTCGGAAGCGGGATGGACATTGGACACGGGCTCCGCCGTGGCAGCCTCGCCTCACGGGTGTCTCTCCACGGCCACGCCAGCCCACCAGGTTTCAGCCTCGACACCGAGCCGTCCTCTCTGCCATGGCGTGAGCTGCCTCGTCGGTCTGCCTCTGCCGCGGACCATTTTCCTCCGCAACCGAGCAGCCGTTTTGCCTCCGTCAGAGCTTCGAGTCGCCCGTCTCGCGCTGAACCGCCCCGCGCTGAGTCGCAGGACTTCGTTGCCTCGAATCGCCCGTCGCTATGTCCTTGAGCCACCCTCGCTCACCTCGGAAAAAAGCCGCCTCTGCTGCGGCTGGGCTCTGCCGGCGCGCCCTGTACCGCAGCTCGTCTGCGCCTTCGCCCCTGAGGAGCCTCCACTGTGTCTGTGCCTCGCCTCCGCCTCTCCCTCCACTGGCCGTGCGGTGATTCGCCGCGACCCCAGTTGAGCCGCCGGCCGCCCCCGCGGCCTTCGCCGCTTCGAGCGCCGTCTCCGCGACCTGTTCAAGCTGCCCCTGCACCTAAATCACCTCCAACGCTGAGCTGCCCGCCTCGGCTGCTAGCCACTGCCGACGGCCGGCCGCCCCCGAGTTGGCTCCGTCATGAGTCGCAAGCCACTAGAGTACCTCCCAGCAGGCGCTGCTGCTCTGGGTGCTCCGCATCCCCCGTGAGCTTGCCTCCTTCCGTCTAGCTATGTCTCCGCTGCCTCTTGTTTTACCAAGGCACCAAGAGTTCCCGTCAGGGGAAGATACATCTGTTTTGTTGTCAGAGCTTCAGAAGCTGGCTAGCTTTGCAAGTACGTGGAGCTCCTGGAGGATTTAATTTAAGGTTCAAAACTAAAAGGCACTTCTAGCCAACAAAACACCGAGTCTGAACCACCAAGACGCCTCGTCTGTTTTTTCTCATCGGCTGCTACTGCGAGTTGCCTATTGTCGGGACGCCTCTGAGCTGCTCACTGCTCGTCTTCACCACGAATCACCTGCTGATGGTTATCCAATTGAGGAGAGAAATCTGCCACGAGCAGGCAAATCTAATGAAGGAGGCAATGGACCGGCCGACCGGTGATACTTATCAATAATTGCTTCTCGGCCGGTTCACTATACTTGCCAACTCATCTTTCTGGTTTCCTTGTTATGACAACTGGCTCGACATCACATAAAAATACCAGGTGATATCTATCTAAGTCAGCTTTTTTGATTAACACCTATTATTTTTATCAAAGAACAATTACTTTGGTCTATGATATTTTTCGCGGGACCATTATACCTTACAAAAAGGTGTTGCAAAAAGGGCGTGACCAAATATTACTTTTGCATTGGCGCTCATCCTGCGCAGGTTGCCACCCCCACTACATCAACACACGTGATTGACTTACTGTCTGCTGCCGCGGCCGATTCTCCCGCCCGCGCCGGTTTACAACGCTGCGGTCGATTCATCAATCTGTGCCGCTTCTGATGCTGCTCTCATCTTTTTCATCCGTCTCTCGCGGCCTGGTCTACCTCAACATACCGAGCCGCACCTGTCTGCATGAGCTGTTTATTGAGTATGAGCAAGTCACAGCTTGGGTAGCCTGATTTTCTTTCAACAAAATGGAGGCAAATTATCATATACTATCAACCGCCGTCTGCACTGGTTAGTTCAATAGGCAGGCGCACAAGTCACCGCCACTACAGTTTGGTTAACTTCAAATCGCCAGTTCGAAGGAACCATTGGCCGAGTTGCTGACGCGGCTCATACGGGGTCATTTATAATCCGCCGCAATCACCTCAATCTTCTGTGGATTCACACCGTGCTATCAACACCAATGATATACAAGTTATGCCGGTTTATATCACGGTCAAATATGGAGAGTCTGAAGCCAACTCCTCGAGTCACCTTTGAGACTCGGGGGCTACGATGACATGACTTAGCGAATCTTGCCAGTTTCAGAAAAATTAAGAACCCCAGGATGATGGAGGGAAGGATAACCCGGTCCCGGAGGCTACTGTTATATTGATGAAAGTTTAAAGGCCATCAGAAAATTTCCAGCTTAGAAAGTATATGAGAGTTATACAATCCCGGCTCGAAGAAGTTCCGGGTCATCAGAAATGACTCCGGTTTACAATCCGGTTCAAGAAAAAACTATTCTCCTACAAAGCTCTGAAGCGCTCAAATCTGATTTAACAATGTCCGGTTCAAAAGGGAATTAACTTTTTGCAAGTTCGAGTTTAAAGGCTGTCAGAAAATTTCCGGCTAAAAATAAGGATTCTGGTTTGAAATCCGGTTCAAGGGAAAGATGTCTCCCACAAAGCTTTGAAGATCTCAATATCCGGTTTAACATCCGGTTCAAGAAGGATTTATCTCTTGCAAAAAGTTAAAGGGTGCCAAAGAGGACCTGCTGCCATGATGGGCGGTTCAAACATGGGTATCATGCCTTATTGGCTTATCATATTATTAATCACTTGGGGGCTTGGTCGTATCCAAACCATAGCTACACCTCTTGATCGGCGCAATCCCACAATATCACCTAGGGGGCTTGGTCGTATCCAAACCATAGCTACACCTCTTGATCGGCGCAATCCCACAATATCACCTAGGGGGCTTGGTCGTATCCGAACCAATGCAACACCTTTTGATAGGCGAAAGCCACCAGATCATTTGGGGACATGGTCAAGTCTGAACCAGTCACGCATCTTGGTCGGCCTAAGGCCACAAAATCACTTGGGGGCTTTGGTCGAACCCGAACCATCGTCACCCCTCTTGATCGGTATAATGCCAATGCATCACTTGGGGACTTGTGGTCACGTCTGAACCATAGTCATGCCTCTTGATCGGCCTAAGGCCACAGAATCACTTGGGGGCTTGGTCGAACCCGAACCATTGCCATGCCTTTTGATCGGCATAAATGCCACGGTTTCATTTGGGGACCTGGCTGACTTGAACCATCGCCACACCTATTGGGGGCTTGGTCCTGTCTGACCATGGTAACACCATCTGATCAGCTCAATAAAGCATTTTTCTTGCAAACGGTTTTATCATTGCCTTTTGCTTCAGTCTTTCTCTTAAATGACTTATTTTTGTTGCGTTTTTTTAAACCGACATTGTTAATCCGGTTCGACTGTCAATTACAAATTGGCGGAACACGGTTAAATCTTAATCCGGAGACTATCTGCCCGGTTTGATTTTATGTTACCATCTTATTATGGAGTAAACCGGTGTCCATTAACCCGGCTTGGCTTTCAATTACAAGTTGTCAGTACATGATCAAATCATAATCCGGAGACTATCAGCCCGGTCTGGTTTAACTATGAGTCGCCAGTATTATATATGGTTAAACCGGTGTTTATCACAACCCGGTACGGTTTTATCATAAACCGGCATAGTATGAAAGGAGTTATCATTACTCAAGATTGGGGTTATCACCCTTACTAGAAATATTTGGAAAGCCAATGATGTTATTCAATGTCACAGGTATGATATATTTCATATTTGATTATTCTTAAGTGCAGCCTTGGTTATAAACCTGGGTTATATGTTGGGCATTATGACCCGTCCGACGGTAAACCGCCAGGACACTTTAACTTGTTGTATCCAGAAACAGGTTGAATAAAGCATGATTATAAATTATCCGGTGTTTATTAAACCGGCCTGGCTTTAAGACGATAAGTCGCCAGTATATGATGAGAAATTATCCGGTGTTTATTAAGCCAGCTTGGCTTTGGACTATAAGTCGCCAGTATATATTTGGATTGCGCCATTGGAATCATGCGCTTATAAATGATTGGGTTATATTATTCAAATAGCCAAACTTGGCTGAATTTTCATTATGATATTGGATGAATAAGGTTTTCATACCGGATTATATTATCTTGAATAGCCAACATGGCTAGATTTTTATGGTTATTAATAACCGGTATTATTGAGTTTTCAAAGTCGCTTTAGCGCAACAGTTATTATTTTATCAAAGGATATGATTTATTCTACAATGGAAGGAGATTACATGCAAGTCTCATGTCGCTGCAAGCATGCACCATGACACTTGGGGGCTAATGCAAAGTCATTTTTACTAGTCTTATTGAAGACCCGACTCATCATATTATAATGAGCCGGCCCTTGGGGGCTATGAATTGCTCCTGTCAAGAATTAAAGGTACACAAATTTTCGTCCATAATAGTGAAGGATTCATTGCTCAGTTGGTAAAGCACAAGACTCTTAACCTTGTGGACGTGGGTTCAAGCCCTATGATGGAAGCTACATTATAAGGTCTACATGATTATATTTATAAAGTCCCTGCTAATTATTGCATAATGACCCGGAACTTCGGGGCTACATATATGGGGTATTCAGTTTATATGATTGAGATCAACAAACCGGATTTCTTCAAGGTTGAAACACTTATTGGAGCAAGTCTTAAGTTATCACTATGTTCTCCTCTTAAGACTTGGGGGCTACAGGTATTATGCATATAAAGGAGGAACATCTTCTTTTGAGCAAATTAGGAAGATCAATTACATGAACCGGTGTTGATAACAATTATGACCTGGTGCCATCAATATTTATAAACCGGCCATTTTTGGTAATATTAAACCGGCAAGTTTTACATCTTCAAACTGGCTGAATATCAGATAAGTATTTTCAGACCCATTTTCTTAAATCGGCGCTTTGGGAGCTGAGTCAAAGGAGTTATTCTTCACAATATTTCTCGGTGACAAACCAATGTCGGCAAATTTGAGTGATTTTCTAGTCGGTGCATATTTCTCGGTGACATGTCGTTCCATACATCCATGTCAGGGAGATAGTCCCCGAGCCTAGTGAAAGGCTTCAGGTCGAGACGCTGAGCGGCTACCCATGTTCGGACGTCTTCCCGCGACATTTGTCCTTCTTCGTAGAACATCCCTATTTTTCCGACGACCTCCTTCATGATGATTTGGGCAAGTTCGCGCTGGATGTGATAGAACTCGGCTCAAAGTCGATGATCCTCGATATATCTCCTACGTTCTTTGCCCATTGCAGAATATGGGCATCGCCGGATGTAGGTGACATGTGAAGGTTCTGGTGATCCCGTCTGTACTCCAGCATGTGGTGTAGGACATAGAATCCATCATTAAGAGAATCGTTCGGTTGCTGGATGCAGCAGAAGTTGGTCTTATGGCGGCGAGCCTGCCGCCCCTTCTCTTCTTGTCCCTAACCTCTCCACCCCTTGCTTGGTAGTAAAACATAGCACTGTCGAGAACATCCTTGATGTGGGTGTAATCCTTTTTGTGAATGTTATTCAACGAGTCCAAGTAAAGAGCGTGGGAGAATCGGGGGTATAGGATGATGAGGACGGCGCGCCCGCCGCTGCGCAAAATAAGTAAACCTCAAATTACTTAGCCTCCACCGTGCAAATGAATGATTGAAATTGAAGGAAGGATAGCAGCGCGGATGACTTACACGGGATGATAAGGCACGAGAATCGCCTCCTTGTCCTTATTGGCGAGCATGAAACTGACGATGTAATCCCTCGCATATTCACGGTGCTCTGCGCAGACTCCCAAGAAGCCCTCGTGCATGTAGTACGGGTCAGCGACACAGATATGAGATATCTGCTCAAACCCGATGATGTAGTTCATGTGCAAGGCATAAAGGCGGACAAACGTAAAATCCAGCTTCTTCACGTGAAACATGTCGAATATGTAATCGAATCGGAGGAAGAACTTATCTGCGGGGAAGCTGTCGACGTACAACATTTGCCGCGGAACGTTAAGCACGTAGAGTGGGTATCCTGGATCTGTCGAGGCGATGAGGCCTTTCTCTACCCGCAGCACATCGTCATGAAGTCTCCTTAGATCGCTGCATCTGGCCCCTAGCGCTCTTGTAGGTAGGATTGGTTGACCGGGGATATGCCATTTATCCGCATAGGGGATATCTATCTGGTCTGGCCGAGGCTGCTGAGGCGGCTGGATCATAGAATCAGCTTTTTTGCCTTTCCTCGCTCTCTTCCTAGACTTCTTTACTACCGGAAGGTCGTCCATAATACGTTGAGACGACAATTCAGGCACCGACTCATGACGCCCAAACCTTGAGGAGGCGCCAGTGTAGACATACTGTTCAGCGCCACCGTCGTCCTCATCCTCATCCATGGCGACGTCATCAGCGACTAATGGAGCCTCCTCCTTACCCCGTCCGCTATCACCCAACCCGACACTCGACGCTAATTGGGTAGGTGGGCTGTTGATGTTCATACCTTGCTGAGGCTGCGTGCTCGTGTGTGTGCTCCCGACAACCTCAAGACAAAGCAGACTCTATGGCCACAACAGGACCCACCCATTGCAACAATCACCAAGCCACCGTGGTGTCTCCTCGTCATCCACCAGTAGTATTGGAGGAGGCAAATTCTTGTGGCCCGGTTCGACACTGGCCACGGAAACCTTGAAGACGTTCGGGGGGATCGGCCGGCTGTGGAACAATGGTTCCTTCGGCTCCATTATCATCGCCTTCGCCACGTCCACCTTACGGTGCGTCGATGGTGTACAATATGGTGCACAGGGTTTCGTCGGCCTGCAAAGAAAAGTTTGCGACGTGAGACATCCGAAAGGCAACGAAAACGGGAGATTATACATTTATATTGAAGGGGGCCGGTGTGACAGATACCGTGAGGGCACCGAGCTCAGCCAAAGACGAAGCACCGCCGATCACATCCGGCGCAGGAGCCGGTGCGGGAGCAGGTGCGGGAGCCGGTGTGGGAGCAGGTGCTCCCAAGAAGTCAGCAAGGGGACAGTCCTCTCCATTTGCTTCTGGATTTTGCCTTGTCCAAGTGAAAACGCCCGTCACCAAGGAAGTAGACAAATCTGCAACCACCTGTTTTGCGGTAGCTACCGCTGTTGCGACTGTCTGAGATGATTTCTTCTCAACCGCAATCTCAACCTTCTTATCGATGTTTTCTTCACTTAACCTCCGTCTTTCCTTTCCCTCCTCCGTGGTCTCACGGTAGTACTTCTTCCACGTGGCGCCTTCTCCGACACCGTGCACGCGTCCATAGACGGTCGAGTATCCACCGGTTGTCGTTTCAATATTTTCAACGCCCGGTTGAATGGAGTGTCCCACTTGGGCCTCGCCAATGCCTCAGACGGCAAGTCGCTTTTGGCCGCAATCCGGTGCTGCTCTCTCTACAAAAGGCACAAGGATCATTTACAAATATGACTAACGTGTGCAGTCGAATTGATCAGAAACTAAAATTACCAGCAGTCTCATGAACTCCGTAATGACCGGTGTTGTCTCGTAAACCTTCTTCACTGGGTCCCAACGGTGCCGGGCCCTCAGGACGTCATGCTCCTGCGGGATGGTGAAATCCGCCAAGGGGTCTGGGATGCCCAGACTCACGGCTTCCGCGTCCTCCTGGGCCCATTTGGACCTCTTTCCGCCGTAACCACCGCTTCTGAGCTGGTGGCTCCCAATGTTCCTCTCTTGAAGCCCCTTCATGTACTTAGACTTTTTTTGGCAGCTTCGGCCTCGCAAGCCTCCTTGAATATTTTAAACTGCTCTTTCGTGATTGTCGGATTATCCTTTACAATCTCGGAGTAGGGTTCCTTGTCGATGATCCTTGCTTTCACTCGAGTTTTCCAGGCGGCCAATGCGTCGCTAAACTTGGTCATGGCGTGTTTGTTTATCTTCTTCATTGCCGGGTCCTCGTCTGGATCTTCATAATCCTTCTCATTCCGGCCCGGGAACAAGAATATCTGGTGAAACTTCTTTAGGAGGGAGCTCTTCATATTTTCTATCTTCTGTAGTTTCTCATCGTTGATGGTGGCGGTTGTCCGTACGATGCAACCTATTTGATTGCCGTAGCATCGACGCGCTGCCTTGGGCGCCTTAGGCTCAAAATTGCCGTCGTCCACCTCCGTGACCACCAGTCTAGTAGTCCTGAGTTTGTTAGGAAGCCGCTGCCTCTTTGCTTTTGGTTCTACAGTACCGGCTCCGCTCCCCGAGGCAATGCCGGTCTTAGTCTCAGCGCTGGTCTCGACGCCGGTCTGAGTCTCAGCGCCGGTCTCAGTCTCAGTACCAGTCTGCGTGTCGGTCACAGTCCCCGATGCCACCGGTGGGCCCAGCAACAACATCGGTTGATCGTCGGTAAGGCTAAAAAATTCGTCTGCCGCCCGATAGACGTCGTCGCAATCACCAGTACCCTGTCCTTCATAGTTGCTAGCCATGTTTCCTATGATTAAATCTAGTCAATTAATTCTAGACCTAATAAAATGAATAATGACATAAAAAAGGCCTATTGTTTTGTAGGAACATTGACTCCTTCCTGGTGCGGCAAATCCTAGGCACTCGGTATGTCCTAGTTTGTAGCACAAGTCATGCCGAAATTCACGGAAAATTTCGGCATGACCTTTGCTAAAAAGTGGACAAATTGAGAACCTGAAATTTGCCGGAACGGAAATGAATCAACATTCCGGCAAAACATATATAGGCCACTCAGCTTCATTTAAACAACAAAGCCACTTGGGCACAATCGAACCACTTCAATGAAAAGATATAACATGACCACTTCAATGAAAAGATATAATCAACAATAAAAGTCTAGGAAGGGATCATCTTTAAAATAAAACTTGCCTAAATAACCTAGATAATTAACCTAATTAAAGTAGTTAACCTGACTAGTTCTCTGTCAAAGCCCAAACTAAATTTTTGCCTAAATAACCTAGATAATTAACCTATGCATGAGAGAGAGAGAGAGGAGGGGTGGGGGCTTACAGAGGATGGCTCTGGTGGTGGCGAGGGAGGCAGGGGCGTCTCCGGTGATGGCAAGGGAGGCAGTTGTGGCGAGGGAGGATCCGGTGGCGTCGACGGCGGCTCCGGTGGCGTTGATGAGGCCGCACGGCTCCGTGGCGTTGGGGGCGGCTCCGGTGGCGTCGACGGCGCACGGCTCCGGTGGCTCCGGGGGCGTTGATGTCGGCAGGAGACAGCGGCGAAGTGGGGCGACGGCGAATCGGGGAGATGGCTGCAGGGTGGGTCGAGAGATTTGGGGGGCAATGGTGGCCGGGGGGAAACGGTTTTTTGGTTAAGTCAAACGTAGCGGTAGCGCGTTTCACAAAAAGCGCTATAGCTAACTTAGCTATAGCTCGTTTTACAAAACACGCTACTGCTACGGCTATGTAAATTTCTCCCTTTTTTATTTCCTTTTCTGTTTCTACAACGGGGGTCTAGGAAACGCGCTGCAGCTATGTTAGCTATAGCGCCTCTTTTGAACACACGCTACAGCTATGCCTTCTATGTTTTTTCGCTTTTTCATTTATTTTGCTTTACATTTTAATTTTTTTCTTTCTCCTTTTCTGTTTCTTTCATTTTCATTTAATTTTCTATTTGTTTATCATTTTATTTTATTTCCGTTAGCAGTAGCGCTCTTCTTGTAAAACACGCTGCTACTCATTTGCTAGATGCAGCGCGCTTCCTCCAAGCCCGCTACTGCTATGCGTAGCCTATCGTTCCACCAATGGGAATATTAGCAGTAGCGCTTTTACGATCACATGCGCTACTGCTACAATTGTATCTGCAGCGTGGTTTTTTTTCAACCGCTACTGCTATCTAGCACTAGCGCCCTTTTTTGACCCGCGCTGTTGCTAAATTTCTGTGTATAAGGTTTTCCCTAGTAGTGTTGCCCTACAAGTTTCCAAATCCACCAGCCTCGGCTTTTCGAACAAGACCACATCATCCGCATATATCGACAGTCTTTGCTTCATGCCTCTCGAAGCCAATGGTTCCAACACCCTTCGGTCCACAGCTACCTCAAACTATTGGAAGTATGCCCTAGAGGCAATAATAAAATGGTTATTATTATATTTCCTTTTTCATGATAATTGTCTATTGTTCATATTATATTTGTATTAACTGGAAACCGTAATACATGTGTGAATACATAGACCACGACATGTCCCTAGTGAGCCTCTAGTTGACTAGCTCGTTGACCAATAGATGGTTATGGTTTCCTGACCATGGACATTGGATGTCATTGATAACAGGATCACATCATTAGGAGAATGATGTGATGGACAAGACCAAATCCTAAGCATAGCACAAGATCGTGTAGTTCGTTTGCTAAAGCTTTTCTAATGTCAAGTATCATTTCCTTAGACCATGAGATTGTGCAACCCCCGGATACCGTAGGAATGCTTTGGGTGCGTAAGCGTCTAGCGAATCGGGTGGCTATAAAGGTGCACTACGGGTATCTCCGAAAGCGTCTGTTGGGTTGGCACGAATCGAGACTGGGATTTGTCACTACATATGACGGAGAGGTATCTCTGGGCCCACTCGGTAATGCATCATCATAATGAGCTCAATGTGACTAAGTAGTTAGTCACGGATCATCATTACGGAGCGAGTAAAGTGGCTTGCGATAACGAGATTGAACGAGGTATTGGGATACCGACGATCGAATCTCGGGCAAGTAACGTACCGATTGACAAAGGGAATTGTATACGGGATTGATTGAATCCTAGAAATCGTTGTTCATCCGATGAGATCATCGAGGAGCATGTGGGAGCCAACATGGGTATCCAGATCCCGCTGTTGGTTATTGACCGGAGAGTCGTCTCTGTCATGTCTCTGTGTCTCCCGAACCCGCAGGGTCTACACACTTAAGGTTCGGTGATGCTAGGGTTGTAGAGATATTAGTATACGGTAACCCGAAAGTTGTTTGGAGTCCCGGATGAGATCCCGGATGTTACGAGGAGTTCCGGAATGGTCCAGAGGTAAAGATTTGTATATAGGAAGTCCAGTTTCGGCCACCGGGAAAGTTTCGGGGTTCACTGGTATTGTACCGGGACCACCGGAAGGGTCCCGGGGGTCCATCGGGTGGGGACACCTATCTCGGAGGTCCCCATGGGCTCAAGTGGGAAAGGGAACCCGCCCCTGGTGGGCTGGTGCGCCCCCCTTGGGCCTCCCCTGCGCCTAGGGTTGGAAACCCTAGGGGTGGGGGGCGCCCCACTTGACTTGAGGGGCAAGTCCCCCCCTTGCCCCCCCCCCTTGAGATGGGATCTCTAGGGGCCGGCGCCCCCCCCAGGGCCCCTATATAAAGAGGGGGGATGGAGGGCTATGCACCCAAGCCCCTGGCGCCTCCCTCTTCCCCCGTAACACCTCTCCCTCTCGCTGAGCTTGGCGAAGCCCTGCCGAGATCCCCGCTGCTTCCACCACCACGCCGTCGTGCTGCTGGATCTCCATCAACCTCTCCTTCCCCCTTGCTGGATCAAGAAGGAGGAGAAGTCTTCCCCAACCGTATGTGTGTTGAACACGGAGGTTCCCTCCGTTCGGCGCTTGGTCATCGGTGATTTGGATCACGACGAGTACGACTCCATCAACCCCGTTCTCTTGAACGCTTCCGCTCGCGATCTACAAGGGTATGTAGATGCACTCCTATCTCTCGCGTTGCTAGATTACTCCATAGATTGATCTTGGTGATGCGTAGAAAATTTTAAATTTCTGCTACGATCCCCAACAGTGGCATCCTGAGCTAGGTCTATGCGTAGTTTCTTTGCACGAGTAGAAGACAAGTTTGTTGTGGGCGTCGATATTGTCAATTTACTTGCCGTTACTAGTCTTATCTTGATTCGGCGGCATCGTGGGATGAAGCGGCCTGGACCAACCTTACACGTACGCTTACGTGAGACAGGTTCCACGGACTGACATGCACTAGTTGCATAAGGTGGCTAGTGGGTGTTTGTCTCTCCCACTTTAGTCGGATCGGATTCGATGAAAAGGGTCCGTATGAAGGGTAAATAGCAATTGGCATATCACGTTGTGGTTTTGGCGTAGGTAAGAAACATTCTTGCTATAAACCTATAGCAACCACGTAAAAAACTTGCAACAACAATTAGAGGACGTCTAACTTGTTTTTGCAGCTTATGTCGTGTGATGTGATATGGCCAAAAGGATGTGATGAATGATATATATGTGATGTATGAGATTGATCATGTTCTTGTAATAGGAATCACGACTTGCATGTCGTTGAGTATGACAACCGGCAGGATCCATAGGAGTTGTCTTAATTTATTGTATGACCTGCATGTCATTGAATAACGCCATGTAATTACTTTAGTTTATTGCTAAACCGTTAGCCATAGTAGTAGAAGTAATAGTTGGCGAGACAACTTCATGAAGACACGATGATGGAGATCATGGTGTCATGCCGGTGACGATGATTATCATGGCGCCCCGAAGATGGAGATCAAAAGGAGCAAAATGATATTGGCCATATCATGTCACTATTTGATTGCATGAGATGTTTATCATGTTTATGCATCTTATTTGCTTAGAACGACGGTAACATAAATAAGATGATCCCTCATAAAATTTCAAGAAAGTGTTCCCCCTAACTGTGCACCGTTACGAAGGTTCGTTGTTTCGAAGCACCACATGATGATCGGTTGTGATAGATTCTAACGTTCGCATACAACGGGTGTAAGCCAGATTTACACATGCAAAACACTTAGATTGACTTGATGAGCCTAGCATGTACAGACATGAGCCGTATAGCAGATGCGATCAACATGAAGATGTTCACCGATGATGACTAGTCCGTCTCACGTGATGATCGGACACGGCCTAGTTGATTCGGATCATGTATCACTTAGATGACTAGAGGGATGTCTATCTAAGTGGGAGTTCATTAAATAATTAGATGAACTTAATTATCATGAACAAGTCAAAAGGTCTTTGCAAATTATGTCGTAGCTTACGCTTTAGTTCTATTGTTTTAGATATGTTCCTAGAGAAAATTTAGTTGAAAGTTGATAGTAGCAATTATGCGGACTAGGTCCGTAAATTGAGGATTGTCCTTGTTGCTACGTAGAAGGCTCATGTCCTTAATGCACCGCTCGGTGTGCTGAACCTCGAACGTCGTCTGTGGATGTTACGAACATCTGACATACACATTTTGATGACTACGTGATAGTTCAGAAATGTTAAACAGTATAGAATTGAGGCACCAAAGACGTTTTTGAAACGTCACAGAACATATGAGATGTTCCAAAGACTGAAATTGGGATTTCATACTAGTGCCCACGTCAAGAGGTATGAGACCTCTGACAAGTTTCTTAAGCCTGCAAACTGAGGGAGAAAAGCTCAATCGTTGAGCATGTGCTCAGATTGTCTGAGTACTACAATCGCTTGAATCGAGTGGGAGTTATCTTCCGAATGAGATAGTGATGGTTCTCCAAAGTCACTGCCACCAAGCTACTAGAGCTTCGTGATGAACTATAACATGTCATGGATAGACATGATCATCCTTGAGCAATTCGCGATGTTTGACACCGCGAAAGTAGAAATCAAGTAGGAGCATAAATTGTTGATGGTTAGTGAAACCACTAGTTTCAAGAAGGGCAAGGGAAAGAAGGGATACTTCATGAAACGGCAAATCAGTTGCTGCTCTAGTGAAGAAACCCAAGGTTGAACCCAAACCCAAGACTAAGTGCTTCTGTAATGAGGGGAACGGTCACCGAAGCAGAACTACCATAGATACTTGGTAGATGAGAAGGCTGGCAAGGTCGACAGAAGTATATTGGATATACATTATATTAATGTGTACTTTACTAGTACTCCTAGTACCACCAGGGTATTAGATACCGGTTCAGTTGCTAAGTGTTAGTAACTTGAAATAAAAGTTGTGGAATAAACGGAGACTAGCAAAAGGTGAGATGACAATATGTGTTGGAAGTGTTTCCAAGCTTGATGTGATCAAGCATCGCATACTCCCTCTACCATCGAGATTGGTGTTAAACCTAAATAATTGTTATTTGGTGTTTGCGTTGAGCATAGACATGATTGGATTATGTTTATCGCAATACGGTTATTCATTTATGGAGAATAATGGTTACTCTGTTTATTTGAATAATACCTTCAACGGTCTTGAACCTAAAATAAATGGTTTATTGAATCTCAATCGTAGTGATACACATGTTCATACCAAAAGATATAAGATAGTAATGATAGTACCACATACTTATGGCACTGCCATTTGAGTCATACTGGTATAAAATGCATGAAGAAGCTCCATGTTGATGGATCTTTGGACTCACTTGTTTTGAAAAGATTGAGACATGCGAACCATGTCTATTGGTATATATGCATGAAGAAACTCCATACAGATGGACCGTTTGGACTCACTTGATTTTGAATCACTTGAGACATGCAAATCATACCACATGGGCAAGATGACTGAAAGGCCTCGTTTTTCAGTGAGATGAAACAAGAAAGCAACTTGTTGGAAGTAATACATTTGATGTGTGCAATCCAATGAGTGTTGAGGCACGCAGTGAATAGCGTTGTGCTCTTACTTCACAGATGATTTGAGTAGATTCTAAGTATATTTACTTGATGAAACACGAGTCTGAATTATTGAAAGGTTCAAGCAATTTCAGAGTGAAGTTGAAGATCATCGTGGCAAGAGGATAAAATGTCTATGATATGATCATAGAGAGGAATATCTGAATTACGAGTTTGGTACACAATTAAGACCTTGTGGAAATTGTTTCTAATACCGCCTGGAACACCATAGTGTGATGGTGTGTCCGAACATCATAAATGAACCCTATTGGATATGGTGCATACCATGATGTCTCTTATCGAATTACCACTATCGTTTATGGGTTAGGCATTACAGACAGCCGCATTCACTTTAAATAGGGTACCACGCAATTCCGTTGAGACGACACCGTATGAACTGTGGTTTGGAGAAACCTAAGTTGTCATTTCTTAAAAGTTTGGGGCTGCGACGCTTATGTGAAATGTTTCAGGCTGATAAGCTCGAACCCAAAGCGGATAAATGCTTCTTCACAGGACACCCAAAAACAGCTGGGTATACCTCCTATCTCAGATCTGGAAGCAAAAGGGATTGTTTCTAGAATCGGGTCCTTTCTCGAGGAAAAGTTTCTCTTGAAAGAATTGACTGGGCGGATGGTGGAGAATTGATGAGGTTATTAAACCATCACTTCAACTAGTGTGTAGCAGGGCACAGGAAGTTGTTCCTATGGCGCCTACACCAATTGAAGTGGAAGCTGATGATAGTGATCATGAAACTTCAGATCAAGTCACTACCAAACCTCGTAGGTCGATAAGGATGCGTACTACTTCAGAGTGGTACGTAATCCTGTCTTAGATGTCATGTTGCTAGACAACAATGAACCTACAAGCTATGGAGAAGCGATGGTGGGCCCGGATTCCGACAAATGGCTCGAGGCCATAAAATCCGAGAGAGGATCCATGTCTAAAACAAAGTATAGACTTTGGAAGAACTACTTGATGGTCGTAAGGCTGTTAGGTACAGATGGATTTTAAAAGGAAGATGGACAATGATGGTAAGTATCACCATTAAGAAAGCTCAACTTGTTGTTAAGATGTTTTCCGACAAGTTTAAGGAGTTGACTACGATGAGACTTTCTCACTCGTAGCGATGCTAAGAGTCTGTTGGAATTACATTAGCAGTTATTGCATTATTTATGAAATCTTGCAGATAGGATGTCAAAGCATTGTTTCCTCGACAATTTTCTTGAGGAAAGATTGTATGTGATGCAACCAGAAGGTCTTGTCAATCCTTAAAGGTGCTAACAAGTATGCAAAGCTCCAGCAATCCTTCTAAGGACTGGGGTAAGCATCTCGAAGTTGGAATATACGCTTTGATGAGATGATCCAAGATTTTGGGTTTATACAAAGTTTATGAGAAACTTGTATGAAGTGAGTGGGAGCACTATAGAATTTCTGATAAGTATATGTTGTTAACATATTGTTGATCAGAAATGCTGTAGAATTTCTGGAAAGCATATAGGGTTATTTGAAAAGTGTTTTTCAATGGAAAACCTGGATTAGTTTACTTGAACATTGAGCATCAAGATCTATAAGGATAGATCAAAAACGCTTAATAGTACTTTCAAATGAATACATACCGTGACAAGATTTTGAAGGATTTCAAATAGATCAGCAAAGGAGTTCTTGGCTGTGTTATAAGGTGTGAGCATTGAGTAAGACTCAAGATCTGACCACGACAGAAGAGAGAGAAAGGACGAAGGTCGTCCCCTATGCTTAGACGTAGGCTCCATAGTATGCTATGCTGTGTACCGCACCTGAAGTGTGCCTTGCCATGAGTCAGTCAAGGAGTACGAGTGTGATCCAGGAATGGATCACAGGACAGCGGTCAAGGTTATCCATAGTAACTAGTTGACTAAGGAATTTTCTCAATTATGGAGGTGGTAAAAGAGTTCGTCGAAAGGGTTACGCCGATGCAAACTTTGACACAAATCTGGATGACTCTGAGTAGTAAACCGGATTCGTATAGTAGAGCCGTTATTTGGAATAGTTCCAAATGGCGCGTGGTAGCTGCATATAGGAGATGACATAGAGATTTGTAAAGCACACACGGATCTGAAAGATTCAGACCCGTTGACTAATAACCTCTCTCACAAGCGAGATATGATCAAACCCAATGGGTGTTGGATTCATTACAATTACATAGTGATGTGAACAAGATTATTATTAAATTTCCTAGTGCAAGTGGGAGACTGTTGGAAATATGCCCTAGAGGCAATAATAAAATGGTTATTATTATATTTCCTTGTTCATGATAATTGTCTATTGTTCATGCTATAATTGTATTAATTGGAAACCGTAATACATGTGTGAATACATAGACCACAACATGTCCCTAGTGAGCCTCTAGTTGACTAGCTGGTTGATCAATAGATGGTTATGGTTTCCTGACCATGGACATTGGATGTCATTGATAACGGGATCACATCATTAGGAGAATGATGTGATGGACAAGACCCAATCCTAAGCATAGCACAAGATCGTGTAGTTCGTTAGTTAAAGCTTTTCTAATGTCAAGTATCATTTCCTTAGACCATGAGATTGTGCAACTCCCGGATACCATAGGAATGCTTTGGGTGTGCCAAACGTCACAACGTAACTGGGTGGCTATAAAGGTGCACTACGGGTATCTCCGAAAGCGTCTGTTGGGTTGGCACGAATCGAGACTGGGATTTGTCACTCCGTATGACGGAGAGGTATCTCTGGGCCCACTCGGTAATGCATCATCATAATGAGCTCAATGTGACTAAGTAGTTAGTCACGGGATCATGCATTACGGAAAGGGTAAAGTGACTTGCCGGTAACGAGATTGAACGAGGTATTGGGATACCGACGATCGAATCTCGGGCAAGTAACGTACCGATTGACAAAGGGAATTGTATACGGGATTGATTGAATCCTCGACATTGTGGTTCATCCGATAAGATCATCGAGGAGCATGTGGGAGCCAACATGGGTATCCATATCCCGCTGTTGGTTATTGACCGGAGAGTCGTCTCGGTCATGTCTGCGTGTCTACCGAACCTGTAGGGTCTACACACTTAAGGTTCAGTGACGCTAGGGTTGTAGAGATATTAGTATGCGGTAACCCGAAAGCTGTTCGGAGTCCCAGATGAGATTGCAGACGTCACGAGGAGTTCCAGAATGGCCCGGAGGTAAAGATTTGTATATAGGAAGTCCAGTTTGACCACCGGAAAGTTTGGGGTTCACGGTATTGTCTGGGACCACGGAAGGGTCGAGGTCAACCGGGTGGGGCCACCTATCCCGGAGGGCCCCATGGGCTGAAGTGGGAAAGGGAACCAGCCCCTGGTGGGCTGGTGCGCCCCACATGGGCCTCCCCTGCGCCTAGGGTTGGAAACCCTAGGGGTGGGGGGCACCCCATTTGACTTGGGGGGCAAGTCCCCCCCTTGACCGCCCCCCTTGAGATGGGATCTCTAGGGGCCGGCGCCCCCCAGGGCCCCTATATAAAGAGGGGGGAGGGAGGGCTGCGCACCCAAGCCCCTGGCACCTCCCTCTTCCCCCGTAACACCTCTCCCTCTCCTGAGCTTGGCGAAACCCTACCGAGATCCCCGCTGCTTCCACCACCACGTCGTCGTGCTGCTGGATCTCCATCAACCTCTCCTTCCCCCTTGATGGATCAAGAAGGAGGAGACGTCTTCCCCAACCATACGTGTGTTGAACGCGGAGGGCCCGTCCGTTCGGCGCTTGGTCATCGGTTATTTGGATCACGACGAGTACGACTCCATCTACCCCGTTCTCTTGAACGCTTCCGCTCGCGATCTACAAGGGTATGTAGATGCACTCCTCTCTCTCTCGTTGCTAGATGACTCCATAGATTGATC
This sequence comes from Aegilops speltoides, assembly GCA_021437245.1. Taxonomy (NCBI): domain Eukaryota; kingdom Viridiplantae; phylum Streptophyta; class Magnoliopsida; order Poales; family Poaceae; genus Aegilops; species Aegilops speltoides. The sequence continues at coordinate 27,627,784 of CM038143.1, forward strand.
TTGGTGATGCGTAGAAAATTTTAAATTTCTGCTACGATCCCCAACACAAACAACCTCTGAAGTGGCTCCATGGTGAGGATGAGCAGCATAGGAGAGACGGAATCGCCTTGTCTCATCCCCTTGCAGTTGTAAATAGTTTCCCCCGGTTCACCATTCACCATTACTTTGGTAGTTGATGTGGCTAAGATTCCACATATCCACGCTCTCCACTTGGGGCCAAATCCAAGTTGTTGCATCACTTCCAACAAAAAAGGCCATTGCACCGAATCAAAAGCCTTAGATATATCCAACTTGAGCAACACCGCAGGACTCCGCAACGCATGCAGCCGTCGTGCCATACACTGAACAAGCATGAAATTATCATGCAACGACCTCCCCTCCATGAACGCGCTTTGATGGTTTCCCACCAGGTTCGGAAGATCCCTCGCAAGCCTAGTCGAGAGAACCTTCTCAAAGATTTTGATATCTCCATGCACAAGATTTATCGGCCTGAAATCTCCCACCTCCAATGCACCTTCCTTCTTCGGCAGGAGAGACACAAGGGATTTATTGATTGCTGCCATTCCCCTCATGTCCTCACGGTACATGCAGTCCATGGCTTTCATGAAATCCACCTTGATAATGTGCCAGCACATGGCATAAAACCTCCCTGTAAAGCCATCCGGCCCTGGTGCCTTGTCCATGGGCATGGCCTTTACCACATTCTCCACCTCTTCTGGCGTGAATGGCTCCTCCAAGTGCAACAAGTTCTGGCGTGGAAGGTCCAGCTCATCCAAATTTAGAGTATGCTCCCGCTGTTCACAACAGCCGAAAGCCTGCCTATAATACGCGTCCACCGCAGAGGTGACCTCCTCATGACCCGTATACAGCCTCCCATTGTATTTAACCGAGCGCATCACATATTCCTTTTCCTATGGCTCGTCTGTTGATGAAAGAGTCTTGTGTTTCCATCCTCCTCCTTTAGGTGCAATAATCTCGACCTTTGTCTTGCAGTTGATCGTTCCAACAAACATAGCCCCAGAAGTTTTTGTTTCAACGTCTTCCTCAGCTCCTTTCCATGCCTGAGAGAGCCCTAGAGTCCATTGCCACATCTAGCCTCAAGATCACTTCCATGGCAATGGCAATCTGCAACTTGACATTGCCAATCCAACGGTCACTCCAACTTTGTAAGGCTTTTGCCGTGGCCCTCAATTTATTGTGCAGCGTAACATAGTCATTGGACGCCGCTGGTGTTGAGTCCCAAGCTCTCTGCACCGTCTCCATAAAACCTAGCGCCCTGACCCAGAATGCTTCATACTTGAAGCGCTTATGCATCCCAATCTCCACATTCATATCTAGCATGAGAGGACAATGATCCGAGATCGCCGTCCCAAGGGCAAATAAGAAACAAGCGGGAAACGCAGCATCCCAATCATTAGAGACAAATACATGGTCAATCTATTCAAGGGTTGCATTTTGCCTCTCATTCGACCATGTGTACCGGCGCCCATTCAGGTACAACTTCTTCATTTCAAGTCTATTCAGCCTCGCCTCAAACCTTGCCAACATTCTTCTGTTAATTAAGTCATTGCTCTTATCCCCCTGCTTCGCAATTAAGTTGAAGTCTCCTGCAATCAGCCACGGCCCTGCGTGCAACTCCCTGATGTCCGCAAGCTCTTGCAAGAACTCCACTTTGGCCCCATCCTCTTGAGGGCCATACACACATGTCATCCACCACTCCGCGGCCCTCGGCGACTTCACCCACGCCGTGAGCGAGTTATTTTGGTAGTGTGGATTTGATAGCCTGGTTACTACCTCGTCCCAGGCCAGAAGAATTCCACCCCGCGTTCCACCGCAGTCCCATAATAGAAGTTGCTAAATTTATTCCCAAGGCATTGTTGTATAGTTTGTAAAGATATCTCCTGCAGCTTGGTCTCCTGGAGGCTGTCGGGGTTCGCCGCAAGAACAACTTGATGAACGGCATTTCTACGCGCGGGGGCATTCAACCCTCTCATGTTCCACACGATTACTTTCATGGGCAGTGCACTCATTGCAACAACCTACGTATACCACCCGTACACTCCACCTAGGCCACCATGGCCTCCACAAGGGACGCATCCAGCACCGGTGCCGCCAGTGACTCCCACCCAAACAGAGCCAGCACGGCCGCAATGTGCACATCTGACAACAGGCGAGAGAACAAATCCACATACATGCTGAGCGCTTCATCTGAAATAACTCCCCCCTCGTGTGCCAAGAAGAGCCTTCGAATGAGCACCTGCTGCGGTTTAGTTGCTCCATTCCTTGCAATCCTTGCGCTCCGCCTAGGGGTGATATCCAGCTGCCTTTTCTTTCTGGGCTTCCGTGCATGCACCTCCTGCGTACGTGACTCTGGCCGCGCCAAAATGGGTGCCAAAGACTTGCACATGCTCTCACATAGGCGCGCCACATCTTCATGCCCAGGTACCTCCAGTCCAACAGTCACAGGCGTGCATGGCGGCACGTCACCTACATGTGGCTCCTCGCACCCAGACAAACTGACCTGAAACGTCTCCCAACCATGCACTTGACCCACGTGCATATCTTCCCTGGCCGGCAAGTCCGTCTCCTCCCTTGAAAAACTACCCTCCTACACAAACCTCCACGGCCAAATGCCGCTCCCCTGCTACGTGCATGAAAACTGTCCCATCCATGCATTGCTGGCAATCCACAACAGCCACCTGTCGCTCCTCCACCATCTGCATGGCCTCAGTCCCATCCTACCTCGGCATGCAATCATTGGACCCCGACCGCGTGGCATCAGTCCCATCCTGCCGCTGCGTGCCAGCATTGGATCCCGCACCCGCAGAGCTTTCTTCCACTGGGCCCGGCAGCGAGCCAGACCCCAGCCCCGACACAATCGGCAACTCCACTGAACCAACCACCACACTCCAATCATTATGAGTCCCCACCACGGAAACATCCAGCGCTGATCCCAACTGCTCCAGCGGGGGCCCCGAACGCCAACGGGGAAGTGTGACTAATGGTGGCGATCCCAAAGCAAAGCCACCGGCCTCATGCTGCACCAGCCCCTGTCCCGATGCACACGACGACACCGGGTGGGCAGCACTAGAACCATCCACTAGGCTGTCTTGCATCTCACCAGCCAGCTGGCATCCAACCGATGGCCCGACATCCTCGACAGTCAAGCTTAGACCGCCAGCTACCGATTCCACGACCCCACCTACCTGCCATATCTACACGTCATGCTCCCTTTGATGACGCAGCGCTGCTTTATTTTGAACGCCTTTTTTACCTGCTGCCGGAGACGGCACCACAGAGGAACACCTCGCCGACGGCGGCGACCCAGCCTGCCCAGCAGTATATCCACCACGGCCCGGACGCCCACTACCGTCAGCCTCACCCCCGTCCCGCCGAGCCGGCGGGCTCAGTGGCGGCGACAGCTCGGGATCGTCGTCCTCATCCACCACTGGCTCAGCCAACTTGATGATACAGATGTTGTACCACAACATGACCGCCCTCGCCGCACGCGGCCAGACCCTGCCCCACCGCCGGCGCGGCTCCTCGATGAACAAACGTCGCTGCTCCGGGTTACAATCTGGCCGGTCAGTCCGCAGCCAAACCTTGTAGCTCGACATGTCATGCCGCCTCGCCATGCTGTCCACCACGCCAACCACCAGCCCCAGGCCCTGGAGCACGGAGTTGGCCGTCCTCCTCGTCCACGCGTGCGCCGGCACCTCCACCAACGCGACCGACACCAGAAATGACAGCGCGGCGCAAGTGTCCTGCGCCTGCCTGAACCACGGGCGCAAAGACACGGTGAACCCAGCCGACAACGACGGCGAGAGACCGCCCTGCCACACCATCCTGTCGTGCAGACTCTGCTCCCGGCATAGCACCAGGAAATCCTCCGGGAAGAAAGCATAGATCGACATGTCCGCCGGCCCAACATGAAACTCCTCGTGCAGCGCGGCCGCCGCCGCCGCCAGGTGCACGGCCGGCCTGGTACCCGTGACTGTTACCACGACCGCCTTGGACAGCTCCTCCTCCATCAGCCAAAGATCCTCTGCCTCCTCCATGTAACAGCTCTCCACAACATCCACGGCCGGGCGGCGCGCCGACGACACCGCCCATACCTCACCAACCAGCTCGAAAGGCACCGAGAAGCTCGGGCCATCCACGCTCCCCACCGAGCCCTCCCGAACCACTTGGCTCCACGGCCTGTCCACCCTGCGCGCGCACGCCGGCGGCGGCCCCGGCGGAGGCGGCGGCAGAACTGCCGTCTCAGGAGCAGGCCTGAACTCCACACGCGGGGGCGAAACACGCTCCACCTGCACCATCGGCGAGGAGCTCCATCGTGCCACACATTCCCGGGGGATGTGGCCGGCTCCACCGCAGCGCACGCACAGCGTCTCATTGGGGCAGAAGCGAGAGATATGCCCATCGTCGCCGCAGTTGTAACAGCAGCCATGCAGGGAAGCCAGGATTCGCGTCCGCGGCGGCCTCGAGGTAGGCAGCGGGGGATCCGCCGCCGGGAGGTTGGACGAGGCTGGGGGGGGAACCGGGCTGCGGGGACGGTGACCAGCCTGCGTGTGCCACGCCTGCACCGGAGGCCGCGCAGCCCCACCTCTAGCACCACCAACACCACCCTGGACTATGGGGCCGAACGCCATGCCCAGCACCTCAGGGATAGCAATGGCGGAGCGGAGGGGCGGCCTAGGCGGAGCTGGCGAGGCCTCAGGTGCCAAGGAGGACGCCACTGAGAGGGACACCCGCGACGCCATGAGAGGTGGACGCCGGCACCGGAGCGGTGGCCGGCGGGGGGTGGGGAAAAAGAGGTGGCCGCCGGCGCCGGAGCAACGGGGCGAGGGGAAGCGCTCAGAGAGGGGAGCGATGTTTAGGAGTATTCACTAAGTACTTATGTCTGGTCAAGTGATCTATATCATAATGTATCTAAACACTCATTTAATGCTTAAGATACGGCGTGTAATCCTGAGATCTTTTGTGATTCGCTTCCTATGAAGTATGATTGCATACATCAAAGTATGAGATATACGCTACCTAATTTATGGAGCATATCTCAATGATTTGATCAAAAGTGATGGATTTATTTTCTTTTATTTATGATATGATACACCGCCTGTTAACATTGAACTAATAAGAAGAGACAAAGGGGACAGAGGGAGGGAGAGACCGAGAGACAATACGCCACCACCATGGCCGTGGGCACATCCTCTTCGATGCTTGGCGGCACTCTCCTCCTCCTACTTGTCCTCTCTTCGACCATTGATGTTCACGGCGGGTCAAGCTCCAGTGCCGCGCCACTTTCCCCGCTGGACGAGGTCTGCATGTTCCTCGGCGGCTGGTACGTCACGCCAGACATGTGCGTGTCCGCACTCTGCATTGACCCCTCCTGCCGCTCCGTGCGTGGCTTGCCGGAGCTCCTGGTGCTCGCCACCAAGCTGACGGTGGCCAACGCCACGGTAGCCAAGGCTAGCACCGAGTCTGCGCTCGCCCGCGCCAAGGACGCCGAGGCCAGGAAGGTTATGCGGTCGTGCCTGCAGCTCTACGTCGGCATCATCCCGAGGCTGCAGTGGGCGGCGCGATCAGTCGCTGCTGGGCGATATAGCGGCGTACCCGAGGTGATGGAGGCGGCCTATAGGGATGTCTCATCTGCGTGCTTAGATTTGGCAGGACCCGAGGTGGCGCTTCCAAAGGAGGAGAAAAAGTTCTTTTGGATGGCCTTCGTCGTGCACGCCGTTGTCGATCGGGTGCTGCGTATTATCGGCTGACCAATCGATGAATAACCCACTCTTCCCCTCCGCAATAAGATAAAGACGCTATCAAACCTGTAACATGCAATGGTGTATTGTGGGTTTATGAGTATTACCTAAACTCTCGTGCTGTTTATTCATCTCTTTTCTTAGAGCACCTACAACCATAGTTGGCATATATAAGCACTTATACCGCCATACATTCACAGACGCGTTTGGACATACCCGCTGGCACTGATCGGGTAGTCTCCATATAACTGTAGTACGCATACCTCCCCGCATCCAAATCAATACAAACCATGCAGCTATGTAACACGTTGATTAACATCACAAACAAGTTCATCGGACATAGAAATCAAGAAATAAGAGATGAAGCTCCCTACAAGCCTCCTCACAGATCAGCGAATCTCGGCCGTTGGATCGGTTTCCTTGATGCGTTTCTGGGCGTCGGATCAACATCTGGATGAACCTGGTCCGTCGGATCTGGAGCTGGCACTGCTGGAATGAATAGTAATGGCAGCAAAATGTAAATACCATGCCCCCACCGGGGTATTTTGGTCATTTCACTCGCCGGGGGTATAAAAGGGCCGGCTCCCATGGAGGCAACCCTAGACGGCTCCCCTCCCCCTGTCGCGCGCCTTCTTTCCCCCTCTCTGTCGTTCCCCTCCCTCCCGCGCGCCTCCTCTCCTCCCGCCTCGCCGCCGCCTCCTCTCCCCTCCCGCGCCCGTCTCCCTGCCCTGCCGCCGGCGCCGCCGCCGCCGCTCGTCCGGGCACCCATCCCCGGCCTCATGCCGCCCATGTAGAGAGATGGGGGCCGCGCGCGACGAGGCCGGCCTAGCCGCCGCCTCCTTCTCCCGCGACCGCGCCGCCCTCTCCTCCTTCCTCACGCCGCCGCCCTCTCCTCCTTCCTCCCGCCTCCCTGCCATGCCGCCCTCCCCCCAACAATGATGAGCAGCAGCGGAGGGAGGACGAGGAGCACGACGGGGAGGAGCAGCAGCAGGGCAAGGCGGCACAACAGCAGGCCGTGGGCGAGATTCCTCCACCCCCCTCCTGCTGTCCCGCGTCTCCTCTCCTTCGACCACGCCGCCGTGCTGCGCGACGACGAGTGGGCGCTCGCCCTCCCCGTCCGCGAGCTCGTCCCCGGGCACGTCGGCGGCTCCCGAGCCCTCCTGCTCCAGCCCCGCAGAGTGCTCGAGTCATGGTGGGGCACCAGACGGTGGTGGGCGCTTGCGCCGCTGCTCCCATCGAGCTCGCGCGTGCGACACATCTGATGGCCAACACAGCCGTCATCGTCGCCTGCACAATGTTGCAATGGTGATTGTACAACTCTGCTGCCTCTAGCTCCAGCGCCCATCTCCACTACGGGTCATGGCTTACTTGACGAGGTCAACAACTAATAGAGGTGCATCACCTCGTGCTAAATCATGAGCTTAGTTGCTTTTTAGGCTAATGCCCTGCGGGATGCCATTTTTAGGTTGCAGTGTACACGCGGATAGTTAACTGTTGCCTAGGTTCTCCACGGTCCATACCTATCTATAGGAAGGAGAAATTATTTGATTAGATCTAAGTTCTTTTTTCACAGCAATTGTAGGGTATTTGTGTTAGGAATAAACCACGGTTCGCCATGTTCATCTATGTGTGTCACGTTCGTGCGTCCGGCGCGTTGGGCAGGGCCGTTCCGAGCGGCCGGATCCAGCTAGTGCATGTAGCACGTTAGGAGATATGCATGCACGATTGGGTTGTTAGCTTGGTTGTTAGCCGGTAGTGCAGATCTTAGAGATATTCTAGGAGAGTTAGTGGCCGGTTTGGCAACTAGATCGTGTGAGTGCACCTGGGCATAAAAAGCCCTCCTTGTACGTGGTATGAGCCACAGTTTGAGCTGAGTAAAAACAAGAATAGGTCGTGCGTGCGGCCGAGGCGCCGTTCGTGCGGCGTGGCGCCGTTCGTGCGGCGAGGCGTTTGTCGCCGGAAATTCTTGTGTCAGTGTGCTCCTCTTCTTCTTCCACCTACATACGTCCGAGTGAGAGAGGCTGGGGTTCGTCCGGCGTTCATGTCGCCGGAGCCTACTCGGCGTTAAATCGCCAGACCGGGTTTTGTCCCAACAATTGGTATCGAACGCCGGGTTGGGAGGAGCTCGCGGCGATGGCGCTTCGTCCCGTCTTGGCGGCGAACACGGTGACGCCGTGCGTTGAGGCCTTGGCGGCGCCGTGGTGGCGTGGAGAGGAAGCAGCGGAGGCGCGGCACGGCGAGGCGGCATGGAGGCGTTGCACGTCGGCGTTGAGGCGCGCGGAGGCGTCGTTCCTCAAGCCGGACGCGTGCCGGCGGTGGCGGCGTTCTTCGGCGGCTACGCGGTGGAGCTCTAGGCCGTGTGTCGGCCTGAGGAGATGCGCGGTGTTGCAGCTGTCACCGGCATGCGTTGCCGGAACCGGAGAAGATGGCGTATGTTGCCGCAACCAAAGACGAGGAAGACCGCGCATGTCGCCGGAACGTCGGTCACCGGTGGAGAAGGAGCTCGGCGTGTGTCGCCGAGGAAGATGATGAAGACTGCGTCACGCGTTGTGGAGGCTGTAGCGACGGCCATGGCGACGACGTCGTGGTTTAGGAGGAGATTGTTAGGAATAAACCACGGTTCGCCATGTTCATCTATGTGTGTCACGTTCGTGCGTCCGGCGCGTTGGGCAGGGCCGTTCCGAGCGGCCGGATCCAGCTAGTGCATGTAGCACGTTAGGAGATATGCATGCACGATTGGGTTGTTAGCTTGGTTGTTAGCCGGTAGTGCAGATCTTAGAGATATTCTAGGAGAGTTAGTGGCCGGTTTGGCAACTAGATCGTGTGAGTGCACCTGGGCATAAAAAGCCCTCCTTGTACGTGGTATGAGCCACAGTTTGAGCTGAGTAAAAACAAGAATAGGTCGTGCGTGCGGCCGATGCGCCGTTCGTGCGGCGTGGCGCCGTTCGTGCGGCGAGGCGTTTGTCGCCGGAAATTCTTGTGTCAGTGTGCTCCTCTTCTTCTTCCACCTACATACGTCCGAGTGAGAGAGAGGCTGGGGTTCGTCCGGCGTTCATGTCGCCGGAGCCTACTCGGCGTTCGTCGCCAGACCGGGTTTTGTCCCAACAATTTGAACTTTCCGTTCTGGGTTATATAATTAGATCAAGGTTCTCTTTTTACTAGCAGGATATTTTAACTCAAAAAGGATATAAATAGCAGTGTATTTTAACCTATAGTTCTAGGCTGTGCAAATTAACATGTAAATAAACAATAGGTTGTATGTTTCTTAGTAACCTATAGGGCTCTAAATGAAAATTTAACATAGGCAAATCAATCTACAAGGTCTCCCTCATATTTGCAATTCTGTATCAACAGGGTGTGTGTTTGTATGATGCATAGGTTACCATATTACTAAGTAGTATATATCTGGTCTTCAAATGTATGACCTGGTGTTTTTCTACTGAATCATTATCTTGGTTTACCCTAATTATTGCCTTAAGTAGCTAATCATTTTTTTGTTCTGCTATGTGATGTATTCAGGTTGTTGGAGAAGTTCTCTCTTGTTGTTTCTCTTCATCACATTTAATGCTTGAAGCTTGCTAAACTAGGTGGACTTTATTTATGTCCAGCACAAGACTGCTGCCAAGATCAATGCACATTTTGATCTAGAATAAAGAGTATCCAATGGGCTCATTGACACGGATAATGTCGACAACAAGGTAGTAAGCCGGTGCATTACTAGGTGGGCTCATTGGCGTGGATGTGTGCCGTAGGAGGTGGTTCCTCGCCGGTTGGATGGCGTTCAGGCGCAACCCCGGCGCCCACTCAGAGCTCTGTAGTGCTTGTCTGGTTGATGCTCTGTAGTTGTGGATCCATGCTTGAGCTCTCTCAAAGCTCAGGCACTCTCGGCCGACGGATCTTTTTCCTGATGCGATCTGGGCCGTTGGATCTCACCCTCGGTTCACCTCGTCTGAATGATGCATGGCTTTGTGATTAACCAGTTTGTGGTTGTTGAAATGTTCTGTGCTGGATGGACTTTCCATTTTGGCGAGTCCGCTAGAGTTGCTCTTAGCTTGCGCAGGGCTATGATGATCAATTATGGCAGATATAAGTATGCTCTCGAGCAATTGAGGCACTTGTGGGTATTAAGTTGGACCCCCCTCGTTTCTTTGAGCCGTTTTGATCATGTGCTTATTTTAGTGGCTCTGCCTTGGATGGTCATTTCTGATGAGTGATAACCAGGGCAGTTTCACCCTTGTAAGAACATATTGATCTGGTGATGGAGACACTAGGGGAAGGGTCATGATCGAGCAAAGGCGAATCTGAGCCCATTCAAATGCAGTTCTGGTCTCAAGCACAGTGTGATACGTTGTCGTTCTGTATTTGTATTTAGCGCCTCTTTGGTTTGTACATTTCCACAATAATAGCTTCAAATCTCTTTTTCTATTTGAAACTGCAGTTTTTTAAGGGTCACACATACACATGATTGCGACTGACCAATTTTGCGTGTCCTTTTCATGCCCAGAGTATTGCAGGTTGCACTTCTTGCTTGAACCAGCATTACCTTCGAAACCGAATCGAGTTAACAGTAGATCCAAATTGTTTTTCCTGTCATTTGGTTTGTCAAAATGGTGCATGACACATGTCATGGCCAGCAACAACATATATTACTTATGTTGTGATGAGGTGGTGCACGGCTATTCTCAAATTCTAATATACTGGTTAGCTTTGTTTAAGTGGATGTCCAAATCATTGGAGCCCATACTGAAACTTGTCGTTTCTGGAAAAAAGGCATGTTCTCATATTTTTAATGTAGATGCACTTGGTATGAGAAGAAAGGCATGTGCTCGTATATTTTTCCAATGCTCAAATATATGCATGTGGTTACAGTTACTGTAGTGATTTCAGGTTTGCTTTGTGGCCTCAAATCCAATGTATCCTTGATTCTGTATTTATTGAATAAATGTCTACATTCTGCGCTCAGTTATGTAACATAGAAGTTTGGCGTCCTCCTTTTCTTCTGCAGCTAACTTGTCCACTATTTCTCTGGTTTTATAAAAAGGAAAATATCTTTTTGTAGCTCAGTGGTACTTATTGCCTTACAGGAGGCTGATTCTTAAATTGCCTGATTAACAAGCAACACTTAAATGTAGATGGTTATCCTTTGCCACTCTTTAGTAATATATCTGATTTAATTTTCCATATCCTGTTAATGACAATGATGTGTATGTGTGTGGACGTGTGTGTGTGTGTGTGTGCGCGATTGGATTAGGATTTAAAGGTTGCGTCTCCTCTGATTTAGTTACATGCATATCTTCCACTATGTGGTCTTCCCCCGTCCTACGGACCATATAGAATGTGTGCTCGCCCTCTATGAAAGATCAAACATTTACTTCCTCCTCCTATTCTAATGCCGACGCTTTGCTTTTGTTATTGCAGATCGACTTGCAATGTTGAGCAGATCACCGTGTTAAAAGACGAGCATTTAGAGAAGTGTGTGCTCGCCAAGGACCCAATGGGTTTCTGAAGAGTTGGCTGAGAGGCAAGCCGGGGTTGGGCCTGCACACCGTCTATCAGCACCCTCCCCCGTCTCCATTCACGGATCTGCAGGTCAACCTCTCTTCTCCTCCTCCTATCCACCCATCTTCTTTTCCAGAGCTAGGTGTATGGTTGCATGGCAATTTTTGTTTTGGGGCTCACCATGTTCTGCTTGTCCGTGTTGGGCAATGAGGCTTTTCTTTTTTGGTAAAGGCCAAATGTACTATTCTCTATGCATTATGTTTTTGTAGTAACCTTGTTTCCATGCTTGTTTTTTGAGCGGGTGTAAATTTATGATTTTTTCCCTTGTCCGGATTCAGGTAGGGCCTAAGATTATTGTTCCTTTGTGGATGGAAATGTTGGTGGTTTTGTTCCTTTTTGTATGGAAAGGGGCCATGATATGAATTTCTAATGTTTGAGTTGTAATTAGTGTTTTTGTTACACATGAAAACATATGGTTGTTTGTCCAATCACACGTGAAAAAGAGAGGGTTGTTTGTCCAAGAATGTTCTTTCTCTGTGATAGTTTTACTAGAAATAAAGCATAGTCACTATTACATCATCTTTTATGTCTTAATGCGTCGTGATATCTATATAGACTCTTTCTACGTCCTTTTGACATTCCAAGTTTTGTTTTTCTATGGCATATATTTGACTCCTTTCCATGCCTTTTGGTTCTGAAATTTCCACATGGTCTATATATGGCATTAAAAGCCACATATATTGTTATCTAAAGAATGTACCATAAATCTCTATTTTACACGGAATTTTTGCCTCCTGGTATTAGGTTATATGGTTCAATAGCCGTCGACCATAGAAGCGCAGGTCAGACTCACGTCATTATTTCGTCGGGGTCACCGTTGCGTGGCCGTCATCCGTTCAGGTTTCATATTTCCTTCCTGATCTTGGAGATGGCCACCTGTCCAGTTTTTTACTTTTTGCACTGCTAGGTAAATCAGTGACTTTTGCTTCAATGTCTGGTCTATGTAGCTATTTATCTTGCATCAATCTGTGTGTAGTTGAAGTATGTTGATTCCATTAGCTTGAGTAGGTTGTCTTGAGCTCAATACTTAATTTTGTGGAAAATGTATTCTGCAGATTAATAATTATATAGGCAAATGCATGCCCCAATTTAGGATTATTGTTACAACTGTTGAATTGTTACAAGAAACTATTTCTGCTGTTTTGGTGCAAGGATGTTGCTTTTTAGTATGCTTCCCGTATCTTGGTATCTTGGAATAATAAACAGATAGATGTGGTGTACCAAGATTGTTCCTTGTTGTTAAGAGGGATACAAATATTATATAAGCATTTTTCTGATGACTCCTAAAGCATATTTGGATATCCAGCAGAGTATATTGTCGCTTCCCTGATAGTAAAACGATTATGTTAGTTGGTTGGCAACCCCTACATTTGGCTGATTGCCAGCGGACCGGATTACTCACATTTGCAGACACCCCTCGATCCAACCATTCCAACTTTATGACATATTTAAGATACACATGCTACTGCTAGATCTCTTTCATACATATTTCACTACTAACACTTGTTGTTGTTATATAGTTTGTACTGCCTATTCGACTTGATAAGGACGATAAATGATGACACGGTATAATAGATGTATTAAGATGTTAGCCAAAGAAATGTTACATCTCTGCTGATTTATTATATATATGGCTTACTGATGCTTTTATGGTACTGGGCTCAAACTTGAATTGCTTTTGCTTTCCTAATTTTTCTATGTCGTATGTTACGTGTACATGTTCACTTTGCTTCTCCTTTGATAATGCACTCACTCTTGTCTTCTATTTTGCAGAACCATTTCTCATACCAGTCCCTTCAAGGTCCCTCAGTAGGGTAATCTACAGATTTTTCCCCCTTTGGGTTTTCTAGCCATCCTAAGAAGATGCTCTATTTTCTTCCTTCACTTTGGGTGAAACTTCTCTACTGTATACAACCATTGAGGCCAAGCACTAAGGAAGGCAAGGAAGAAGAAAGGGGAGGTTAGGAGACCATCCACCATAAGGAGGAGGAATTATAAAGAAGTTCAGAAGCCACTGTCTGATTTTAGGCACCCTCAAGTACAGGTAAAACCATGGCATCCTAAAGCCATGGTTGGGGAAGGATAAAATTAGAAAAGGAAGAGAGGATCCTAAGATTTTTAATATCATCTTATGGGTTGTTTTGAGGCAATAGATCTGTAGCATACTAGCATCTGTTCTGCTCTTAATATAGTCATGTGACCTTCTTTGTTCGGTTCATTGATTTTTAGTCATACTTTTCTGCTAAATCTTCAGTTCTCTTACTTCATATAATGTGACCAGCTTTCTTTTCTTCTCCATACAAGCTACAAGTTACTGTTACATACATATGGGAGAAGATTAAATCTTTCCAGTGAATTTTAGTCATACTTTCCTTAAATGTATTTATTTGAAGGGTCCCCGTATGTATTGTTCAAGTCTTCTGCCTTTCAAGTGTGTTGGTAGCACACCTTTAGTTATTAACCTATACATGTATTGTCATGTCTTCCACATTATTCTTTGAGTGCAGAAGTATCAGTATTTAGATGAATTGTATGATGTTTACAAACTTTACTTATAGGACTGCATGAACTGCTAACTAATTCATCATTTTAACAAAGAAATAAATGCAGATTAATGTGGAAACTTGGCCATAGTAAGAGTGAAAGCGATGAATCCAAATTTACCAGCAACCAGATTTAGTTGTCTTTCTTGAAATATTGAGTGCCAAAATTGAGGTGACTTGTCTTACCTCTTTTCCTGTTTAGTAACTAGAAACAAATATAGTTCTTTTATGGGGAAAGATTTATAAGGCCTTATTGGGGGCGGATTTATCATGTAGTTATTTTGCTATTTGTAGAGAAATATTTTGTTCCTTTTGATATAGATAAACTGAAACTTCTCCTTTTATGCTATCTAAGGGTCTAAAGCGACTAACATTGTAATTTGCATATGTAGGCATTTATGCTACAATGCTCCCATTTTTTGACCCAAAATATCATGAACTGCTGGTGGAGATTCCAAATAGTATATGCAACTTATTCCTTATTTTTTTTGACCCCAAGTATATGTGACAATCCACCTACTAGGTATACACGATCCTTTTTTCAATTATACTCACATTCTTAGTCATTTTCTTTGCTTTGGTGGATTATATGCTTGCCTCTTAACCATCTTCTTCATTTATAAAGAATCTTCTGTGTTTCATGATATTTCATAGGATTCTCATTTTAATAGTTTAAGTGAGAGTCTCTTAAACTATCTGGTTAGAAGATAGGTGGAATAAATACATGTAGTTAAATCTGAAGCATATACCAATTATTTTGAGGAAGAGTTCAGTCCATATACCTGCATTATTGCTACTTGAATTTTATTTTCCTGGCTGTATGGATGTATTAGTTCTTTTCAAGTCAATATGCTGATTAACAGAATAACTAGAAGATCTACTTATTGGATAGTGCAAGTTTAACTTTGTTGTTTCCTAAGTACTACTAAAATGAAATAATGCATGTGATGGCACGATACATGCAAAAAAATTGTGCTATTAATTGCAAGCAAATAATGGTGAGATACATGTCATTCATATATATATATATATATATATATATATATATATATATATATATATATATATATATATCATAATACCTTATCGCAATCACTGTTATTCTATGTCACCTCTGGTACTACATTGTGATTCTTACAAGGAATTACTTCCTCCTTTTTTCCCTGGTTTTCTTTTGCATGGATATTGTACCCTCACTAGGATGGATTAAGAATCTCATGTGCTCCCTTTCCCTAACAAAATAGGACTTCCAAAAATAATGAGACTTCCACTCCTTTTTCTTTGTTGATCTCTGTAATTTCTGATTACAAATATATGCAGGTTTCTACTCTGTTTCAATGGTACTTTCTTGATCTCTTTGATTTCTGATTACACCTATCTCTGCGAGTGTAAGTTATTTTGGTGTTGTTTGTAGTTGGCACTTCTCATTTCAGAAAATCAGTAGTGATCCTGGTATTCAACCATGAGAGTTTAGTGAGAACAACCAAAGGAAGAACAAGCTCTGGACATGTTTAGCAACTTCTGCTAAGTAAGTCTCCTTAATCTGTATTCAACTCCATAAAAACAAAATCTCAAAGAGTATGTTCTTCAGATATGCAATAGATAAATGCTGACATGCTTGTTGCATCTGATCAGATTGCAGTTCAAGAACTTAAAGGACGCGCTTGCGAATCATGGACAACATTGGCCTGGTACGGAGCTCGAGTCTGAGCTCTTGCTTGGCTTTAGGTGCAAACACGGGCCTTCAATTCACCTAGATCAAGAAGTGGATGCTTGTGCCCATTGCATGTGACCGTGATGTAGGCATTCACTCTGGAATCTGAGAATAATTTGATGATCCTTTGGAAGATAGTTCAATAGTGAATTTGACTGCTTATGTATAGATATTTTTTATTGTGTTATGTATGGAGATGCAGATTCTCAGGCTTAAGATTTTATTTTGGTAGTTTAAGTGTTATTGATTGTCTTGCTGCAACTGGTCGTTGCTCAGCGTGATGACCGAAGAGATGCCTCTTGAAAATTAAGATCCTTATTATGTGTTCTTTCTCTAAGATTGATGCAATGTAAACTTATATTCTAAACCAACTATGTCCTCTTGGTGAAATGTGTAATAAGTTTAATTTTTTGGATTTGGTGTGTTGGGCCAAGGGTTGAAGTAGTCAACGCGCGCCAGGGCGCGCTACCTATCTAGTATAGATAGATTAGAGCATAGATAGTTGATCCGACAGACAAATCGGACCTAAAATAGACAAAGTTCACCGCATTAAAGTAGAAACAAATAAAAAAGACAATCAGTGGTGCAGAGACGTGCTATACAAACAATTTTAACCCCCTTTCAGTGATGGAGTTTTAAATCGTCACCTCGCTAGTGTGTGCGGTAGGGGGTCCTTCCCACATGACCAAGAAACCTGTCACACATGCTGGGCAAAATGAGCTTGTGTGCGACCGGGCGAGGCATCGGAGACAATTATGCATGCACAATTGTTTCCGTTCATATGTACATCCCACATAGTGAATCTCAGAAAAATATTTCTGTTCGTATGTATATCACACACGATTTTTTATGTGCAAACGTTTGTGCAAGGTGGTCTAACGCAAACAGTTCTATCGCTAAAGTCACGTGTGATTCTTTATTGATCCAACACGCCTAATTTCTAGAAATCGTGTGGGATGTTTGAATTCATCGCCTACGGTGTTGTCTGAGAAACCGTCTGCAATAGAAAACCCCAATAAGCAGGCTAATTGGCCTATTAGTGACAATCCATTTAGTAATCAAATTGATATTTTTTATAAAACACACCATATATTTCATATCTTTATTATGGCAATCAGGATTTCATAATTGAATTACATCTGAAGCTTCAACCCTGGTTACACCATATAGGCATATAGCTATCTACGTCATTACACAACAGCACCAACTTTCACATGCAACATCAAAAAACCTTTGGAAAGTAGCATCATACAGGTAAATAGACAGATGAATCTCATCTGCAGAAGTGCAGAAGCGGAAGGAAAATATTGAGCCTTCAATGATGTTGAATGTCCTTGCAACTTTAGGCCAGTGGCTATCGATAATTGCCCGCCCAACCTTCGCCCTCTTGAGTAAGACTCCGATATTGTACCATGCACTACTAGGAAAAGGCATGCTAGTGGCGCACCAGTTTTGCCTTCTAATGGCGCATGGCTGGTGCGCCACTAGCATCACGCCATTAGAATTTTTTCTAATGGCGCACCACATGTGCGCCATTAGAATCTGGTATTCTAATGGCGCACCAGGAAGTGCGCCATTAGTACTGCCCACAGTGCGCCACTATTACCTACTATACTTATAGCGCAGCACATGGTAGTGCGCCATTAGTAACAACTTTTTTAATTCTTTTCTTCTTAATCTCAGGTCACTATTTCACATATGAGATATTCAACACATATATATATACAACAAGCATCCATATAGCAATCATATCCAACACACAAGTTTCATCATATATACATACATAGCCAACACATAGTTTAAATGTTACAAAAGTTTCACATTGTTCATCCAACACCGTTATCCATCAATTCACAAAAGTTTCACATTGATACAAAATAAAAACACAAATGGAAAAGAAGCACTCCATCCACGCAAGCTTCCGTCAATTAAATCAAATCTACAAAATGATAAACAAGAAGTTAGAAGAAGAAAAAGAAGAAGACTAGAAGAATACTAGAAGAGGAAGAACACTAGAAGAAGAATAAGAAGAGTTTTGGAAAAGAAGAAGAATAAGAAGAAGACTATAAGCTTATTATGTAAACTTGATCATTTTGTGCTAACATAAGTTATTTTGGAGCTAACCTATAGGAAACTAAGCATATAAGGTCTAAGTTAGTATATTAGAGCTAACTTAGGTAAAATGAAGCTAACCTATGTCATTTTGGAAAAGAAGAAGATTAAGAAAAAGACTATAAGCTTATTATGTAAACTTGATCATTTTGTGCTAACATAAGTTATTTTGGAGCTAACCTATAGGAAACTAAGCATATAAGCTCTAAGTTAGTATATTAGAGCCAACTTAGGTAAAATGAAGCTAACCTATAGGAAACTAAGCATATTAGAGATAACATAGGTAACTAAGTATATATATATATATCATTTTGGATAGCTAACCTATAGGAGATCTGACATACCTGACAAAGTAGGCAGTTCTTCTCCTTCTTCTCCTTCATATCCCTGATGCGCCTAGAGCGGCGAGGCGGTGGAGGCAGTGGAGGTAGTGGGTGAAGGAAATATGCCCTAGAGGCAATAATAAAGTTATTATTTATTTCCTTATTTCATGATAAATGTTTATCATTCATGCTAGAATTGTATTAACTGGAAACATGATACATGTGTGAATGCATAAACAAACAACATGTGACTAGTATGCCTCTACTAGACTAGCTTGTTAATCAAAGATGGTTATGTTTCCTAACCATGAACAAAGAGTTGTTATTTGATTAACAAGGTCACATCATTAGTAGAATGATCTGATTGACATGACCCATTCCATTAGCTTAGCACACGATCATTTAGTATGTTGCTACTGCTTTTATCCATGACATATACATGTTCTGTAACTATGAGATTATGCAACTCCGTTTACGGAGGAACACTTTGGGTGCTACCAAGCGTCTAGCGTGCTGGGTGATTATAAAGGAGTACTACAGTGTCTCCAAAGGCGGATGTTGGGTTGGCGTATTTGAGATTAGGTTTTGTCACTCCGATTGTCGGAGAGGTATCTCTGGGCCCTCTCGGTAATACACATCACTGAAGCCTTGCAAGCATTACAACTAATGAGTTAGCTGTGAGATGATGTATTACGGAGCGAGTAAAGAGACTTGCGTGCGAGATTGAACTAGGTATTGGATACCGACGATCGAATCTCGGGCAAGTAACATACCGATGACAAAGGAACAACGTATGTTGTTATGCGGTCTGACCGATAAAGATCTTCGTAGAATATGTAGGAACCAATATGGGCATCCAGGTCCGCTATTGGTTATTATTTGGAGGCGTGTCTCGGTCATGTCTACATTGTTCTCGAACCGTAGGGTCCGCAACAAGGTTTCGATGGCGGTTATATTATGAGTTTATGTATTTTGATGTACGAAGAAGTTGAGTCCCGGATGTGATCACGGACATGACGAGGAGTCTCGAAATGGTCGAGACATAAAGAATGATATATTGGAAGCCTATATTTGGAGTTGGAATGGTTCCGAGTGAAATCGAAATTCTACGGATCTGGGAGGTTACGGAACCCCCGGAACTAAATGGGCCTTAGTGGGCCTCGAGGGAGAAGAGGAGGGACCGGCCAGGGCAGGCCGCGCCCCTCCCTCCTAGTCCGAATAGGACAAGGAGGCGGCCCCTTCCTTCTTCCCCTCCCCAATCCTACTCCAACTAGGAAGGGGGAGTCCTACTCCCGGTAGGAGTAGGACTCCTCGGCCCGCCTCCTTGGGCGGCCGCACCTCCCCTCCCTCCTTTATATCTGGGCAGGGGCACCCTAGAACACACAAGTTTGATCTACGGATCGTTCCTTAGCCGTGTCGGTGCCCCCTCCACCATATTCCACCTCGGTCATATCGTCGCGAAGCTTAAGCGAAGCTTCTGCGCCGATAGAACATCAAGATCGTCCTGCGCCGTCGTCTGATGGAACTCTCCCTCGACACTCGGCTGGATCGAGTCTGAGGGCGTCATCGAGCTGTCGTGTGTCAAGAACTTCGGGCGTCGGAGTATGGCGCGGGATCGGTCGGATCGCGAGGAGAGCGTCGACTACTTCCTCTACGTTGTGATCGCTTCCGCTTGGTCTCGAGTGCGTAGACAACACTCTCCCCTCTCGTTGCTATACATCACCATGATCTTGCGTGTGCGTAGGAATTTTTTGAAATTACTCGTTCCCCAACATGGTATCCGAGCCAGGTTTTATGGTTTGATGTTTTGCAGAGTAGAACACAAGTGAGTTGTGGGCGATACAAGTCATACTACCTACCAGCATGTCATACTTTGGTTCAGCGGTATTGTGAGATGAAGCGGCCCAGACCGACATTACGCGTGCGCTTCGCGAGACTGGTTTCACCGCCACGAGCACTCGTTGCTTAAAGGTGACTGGTGGGTGTCTGTCTCTCTCACTTTACTTGAACCGAGTGTGGTTCGCGCCGGTCCTTGAGAAGGTTAAAGCGAGTCTATTTGACGAAATATCGTTGTGGTTTTGATGCGTGGGTGAGACTGGTTCTTGCTTAAGCCCGTAGCAGCCACGTAAAATTTGCAACAACAAAGTAGAGGACGTCTAACTTGTTTTTGCAGGGCATGTTGTGATGTGATATGGTCAAGGCGTGATGCTATATTTTATTGTATGAGATGATCATGTTTTGTAACGAAGTTATCGGCAATTGGCTGGAGCCATATGGTTGTCGCTTTATTGTATGCAATGCAATGCATACATAATGCTTTACTTTATCACTAAGCGGTAGCGATAGTCGTAGAAGCATAAGATTGGCGAGGCGACAACGATGCTACGATGGAGATCAAGGTGTCGCGCCGATGACAATGGTGATCATGGTGGTGCTGCGAGATGGAGATCACGAAGCACAAGATGATGATGACCATATCATATCACTTATATTGATTTGCATGTGATGTTTATCTTTTATGCATCTTATCTTGCTTTGATTGGCGGTAGCATTATAAGATGATCTCTCACTAAATTATCAAGAAGTGTTCTCCCGAGTATGCACCGTTGCCAAAGTTAAATCGTGCCCGGACACCACGTGATGATCGGGTGTGATAAGCTCTCGTCCATCTACAACGGGTGCAAGCCAGTTTTGCACACGCAGAATACTCGAGTTATACTTGCGAGCCTAGCATATGCAGATATGGCCTCGGAACACGGAGACCGAAAGGTCGGCGTGAATCATATAGTAGATATGATCAACATAAGATGTTCACCATTGAAAACTACTCCATTTCACGTGATGATCGGTTATGGTTTAGTTGATTTGGATCACGTGATCACTTAGATGACTAGAGGATGTCTGTCTAAGTGGGAGTTCTTAAGTAATATGATTAATTGAACTTAAATTTATCATGAACTTAGTACTGATAGTATCTTGCTTGTTTATGTTTGATTGTAGATAGATGGCTCGTCTTTGTTGTTCCGTTGAATTTTAATGCGTTCCTTGAGAAAGCAAAGTTGAAAGATGATGGTAGCAATTACGGAATTGGGTCCGTAACGAGGATCATCCTCATTGCTGCACGTGAGAGTTACGTCTGGATGCACCGCTGGGTGTCGAACTCTTCTTTGGAGCAACACCGGATGTTATGAGCGTCTGGCGAGCAAAGCTGATGACTACTCTATAGTTCGATGTGCCATGCTTTACGGCTTAGAACCGGGACTTCAACGGCGTTTTGAGCGTCATGGAGCATATGAGATGTTCGGGAGTTGAAGTTAATATTCAACAGAATGCCGGATTGAGAGATATGAAGTCTCCAATAAGTTCTATAGCTGCAAGATGGAGGAGAATAGTTACATTAGTGAGCACATACTCGGAATGTGCGGGTACTACAATCACTTGACACAATTGGGAGTTAATCTTCCGGATGATTGTGTCATTGATGAAATTCTTCAATCACGCCACCAAGCTACAAAGGCTTCGTGATGAACTATAATATGCAAGGGTTAGTAAAGACTATACAGAGCTCTTACGCAATGCTAAAGGCTGCGGAGGTAGAAATCAGAAGGAGCATCAAGTGTTGATGGTCAATAAGACCACTAGTTTCAAGAAGAAAGGCAAAGGGAAGAAGAAGGAACTTCAAGAAGAACAGCAAGCAAGTTGCTGCTCGGGAGAAGAAACCCAAGTCGGACCTAAGCACTGGCCGAGAGTGCTTCTCTTGCAAGCAATTTGGTCCTTTGAAGCGGAACTGCCCCAAGTATTTGGCGGATAAGAAGGATGGCAAGGTGAACAAAGGTATATGTGATATACATGTTATTGATGTGTACCTTACTAGAGCTCGCAGAGCTTTGGGTATTTGATCTGGGTTACATTGCTAATATTTGCAACTCGAAGCAGGGGACTACGGATTAGCGAACAACGGCAAAGGGCGAGGTGACGATCGGCGTGGGAAATGGTTCCAAAGTCGATGTGATCGCGGTCGACACGCTACCTCTACATCTACCTTGGGATTAGTTGTAGACCTAAATAATTGTTATTTGGTGCTGCGTTGAGCATGAACATTATATCTGGATCTTGTTTGATGCGAGACGGTTATTCATTTAAATCGAGAGAATAATGGTTGTTCTATTTATATGAGTAATATCTTTTATGGTCATGCACCCTTGAAGAGTGGTCTATTTTGATGAATCTCGATAGTAGTGATACACATATTCATAATGTTGAAACCAAAAGATGCAGAGTTGATAATGATAGTGCAACTTATTTGTGGCACTTTGCCGTTTAGGTCATATCGGTATAAAGCGCATGAAGAAACTCCATCTTGTTGGACTTTTGGAGTCACTTGATTATGAATCACTTGGCACTTAAGAACCGTGCCTCATGGGAAAGATGACTAAAACACCGTTCTCGGTACTATGGAGAGAGCAACAGATTTGTTGGAAATCATACATCTGAGATGTATGTGGTCCGATGAATGTTGAGGCTCGTGGCGGATATCGTTATTTTCTCACCTTCACGGATGACTTAAGCGAGATATGGGTATATCTACTTAATGAAACATAAGTCTGAAACATTTGAAAAGTTCAAAGAATTTCAGAGTGAAGTTGAAAATCATCGTAACAAGAAAATTAAGTTTCTACGATCGATCGTGGAGGTGAATATTTGAGTTCTGAGTTTGGTCTACATTTGAAACAATGCGGAATAGTTTAGCAACTCCGCCACCGGAACAACACAGCGTAATGGTGTGTCGAGCGTCGTGTCGCACTTTACTAGATATGGTGCGATCTATGATGTCTCTTCAGATTTACCGCTATCGTTTTGGGGTTATGCTCTAGAGGCGGCCGCATTCACCTGAATAGAACACCGTCGAAATCCGTTGAGGCGACACCTTATGAACTGTGGTTTAGCAAGAACCAAAGTTGTCGTTTCTTAAAGTTTGGGGATGCGATGCTTATGTGAAAAACTTCAACTGATAAGCTCGAACCCAAACCGAGAAATGTGTCTTCATAGGATACCCAAAGGAGACAGTTGGGTACACCTTCTATCACAGATCCGAAGGCAAGACATTTGTTGCTAAGAATGGATCCTTTCTAGAAAGGAGTTTCTCTCGAAAGAAGTGAGTGGGAGGAAAGTAGAACTTGATGAGGTAATTATACCTTCTCCCTTACTTGAAAGTAGTTAAATCGCGAAACGGTTTACGAGACATCTACACCAAGTAGTGAGGAAGTTGATGATGTTGATCATGAAACTTGAGATCAAGTTCTTGCAGAACCTCGTAGATCAACGAGTAAGATCCGCACTAGAGTGATGCGGTAATCCTGTTACGGAAATCATGCTACTAGATCATGATGAACCTCGAACTATGAAGAAGCAATGGTGAGCCCAGATTCATAAAAATGGCTTGAGGCCATGAAATCGAGATGGGATCCATGTATGAAAACAAAGTATGGACTTTGGTTGACTTGCCGAGGTAGGCAAGCAATAGAAAACAAGTGGATCTTCAAGAAGAAGGCCGGCGCCGACGGTAATATTCTCATCTACAAAGCTCGACTTATGCATAAGGGTTTCGACAAGTTCAAGGGATTGACTACGATGAGACCTTCTCACCCGTGGCGATGCTTAAGTCTGTCCGAATCATGTTAGCGATTGCCGCATTTTATGATTATGAAATTTGGCAAATGGATGTAAAGACTGCATTCTGAATGGATTTACGGAAGAAGAGTTGTATATGATGCAACGAGAAGGTTTTATCGATCCAAAGGGAGCTAACAAAGTGTGCAAGCTCCAGCGATCCATTTATGGACTGGTGCAAGCATCTCGGAGTTGGAATAAGCGCTTTGATAGTGTGATCAAAGCATTTGGGTTCATCTGAGACTTTTGGAGAAGCTTGTATTTACAAGAAAGTGAGTGGGAGCTCTGTAGCATTTACGATATTATATGTAGATGACATATTGCTGATGGGAAATGATATAGAATTTCTGGATAGCATAAAGGGATACTTGAATAAGAGTTTTCAATGAAAGACCTCGGTGAAGCTGCTTACATATTGGGCATTAAGATCTATAGAGATAGATCAAAGCGCTTAGTTGGACTTTCACAAAGCACATACCTCGACAAAATTTTGAAGAAGTTCAAAATGGATCAAGCAAAGAAAGGGTTCTTGCACTGTGTTACAAGGTGTGAAGTTGAGTAAGACTCAATGCCCGACCACTGCGGAAGATAGAGAGAAATGAAAGATGTTCCTATGCTTCACCATAGGCTCTATCATGTATGCAATCTTGTGTACAGACCTGATGTGTGCCTTGCTATAAGCCTAGCAGGAGGTACCAAAGTAATCCAGAGTGGATCATTTGGACAGCGGTCAAGAACATCTGAAATACGAAAAGGACTAAGGATATGTTTCTCGTATATGGAGGTGACAAAGAGCTCATCGTGGCAGTTACGTTGATGCAAGCTTTGACACGATCCGGACGATTCTAAATCGCAGACGGATCGTATTTACACTAAGCGGAGGAGCTGTCGGTTGGTGCAGTTCTAAACAAAGCGTCGTGGCGGGATCTACATGTGAAGCGGAGTACATAGCAGCCGGAAGCAGCTAATGAAGGAGTGCGGATGAAGGAGTTCATATCCGATCTAGGTGTCATACCTAGTGCATCGGGTCAATGAAAATCTTCTATGACAATCTTGGAGCAATTGCCTTAGCGAAGGAATCCAGATTTCACAAGAGGACCAAGCACATCAAGAGGCGCTTCAATTCCATCCGGGACTTAGTCGGTGGGAGACATAGAGATTTGCAAGATACATACGGATCTGAATGTTGCGAGACCGTTGACTAAGCCTCTTCCACGAGCAAAACATGATCAGCACCAAGACTCCATGAGTGTTAGAATCATTACTATGTAATCTAGATTATTGACTCTAGTGCAAGTGGGAGACTGAAGGAAATATGCCCTAGAGGCAATAATAAAGTTATTATTTATTTCCTTATTTCATGATAAATGTTTATCATTCATGCTAGAATTGTATTAACTGGAAACATGATACATGTGTGAATGCATAAACAAACAACATGTCACTAGTATGCCTCTACTAGACTAGCTTGTTAATCAAAGATGGTTATGTTTCCTAACCATGAACAAAGAGTTGTTATTTGATTAACAAGGTCACATCATTAGTAGAATGATCGATTGACATGACCCATTCCATTAGCTTAGCACACGATCGTTTAGTATGTTGCTCTTGCTTTTATCCATGACATATACATGTTCCTGTAACTATGAGATTATGCAACTCCGTTTACGGAGGAACACTTTGGGTGCTACCAAGCGTCACAACGTAATCTGGGTGATTATAAAGGAGTACTACAGGTGTCTCCAAAGGCGGATGTTGGGTTGGCGTATTTGAGATTAGGTTTTGTCACTCCGATTGTGGGAGAGGTATCTCTGGGCCCTCTCGGTAATACACATCATGAAGCCTTGCAAGCATTACAACTAATGAGTTAGCTGTGAGATGATGTATTACGGAGCGAGTAAAGAGACTTGCGTAGCGAGATTGAACTAGGTATTGGATACCGACGATCGAATCTCGGGCAAGTAACATACCGATGACAAAGGGAACAACGTATGTTGTTATGCGGTCGACCGATAAAGATCTTCGTAGAATGTGTAGGAACCAATATGGGCATCCAGGTCCGCTATTGGTTATTGACCGAGGCGTGTCTCGGTCATGTCTACATTGTTCTCGAACCGTAGGGTCCATGCGCTTAAGGTTTCGATGGCGGTTATATTATGAGTTTATGTATTTTGATGTACGAAGAAGTTGAGTCCGGATGTGATCACGGACATGACGAGGAGTCTCGAAATGGTCGAGACATAAAGATTGATATATTGGAAGCCTATATTTGGAGTTGGAATGGTTCCGAGTGAAATCGAAATTCTGGAGATCTGGGGAGGTTACGGAACCCCGAGAACTAAATGGGCCTTAGTGGGCCTCGAGGGAGAAGAGGAGGGACCGGCCAGGGCAGGCAGCGCCCCCTTCCCCTAGTCCGAATAGGACAAGGAGGCGGCGTCCCCTTCCTTCTTCCCCTCCCCAATCCTACTCCAACTAGGAAGGGGGAGTCCTACTCCCGGTAGGAGTAGGACTCCTCCGTAGCCTCCTCCTTGGGCGGCCGCACCTCCCCCTCCCTCCTTTATATCTGGGGCAGGGGGCACCCTAGAACACACAAGTTTGATCTACGGATCGTTCCTTAGCCGT
The DNA here is from genome assembly GCA_021437245.1 of Aegilops speltoides. Taxonomy (NCBI): domain Eukaryota; kingdom Viridiplantae; phylum Streptophyta; class Magnoliopsida; order Poales; family Poaceae; genus Aegilops; species Aegilops speltoides. The sequence goes on from CM038143.1 coordinate 27,654,089, forward strand.
GTCGGTGCCCCCTCCACCATATTCCACCTCGGTCATATCGTCATGAAGCTTAAGTGAAGCTTCTGCGCCGATAGAACATCAAGATCGTCCTGCCACGCCGTCGTCTTGTGGAACTCTCCCTCGACACTCGGCTGGATCGAGTCTGAGGGCGTCATCGAGCTGTCGTGTGTCAAGAACTCGGGGCGTCGAGTGCTGGCGCCGGGATCGGTCGGATCGCGAGGAGAACGTACAACTACTTCCTCTACGTTGTGATCGCTTCGCCCGGTCTCGAGGGTGCGTAGACAACACTCTCCCCTCTCGTTGCTATACATCACCATGATCTTGCGTGTGCGTAGGAAAATTTTTGAAATTATTACGTTCCCCAACAGTGGGATGTAGTCTTCTACCACAATTGGCGTGGTCATGTCGCCCAGCTGTGGGATCGCCGGCGCCACCACCGGTGCGTGGTCATTGTCAGGCACCACCACCATCGCGAGGCCACCTTCAGGCACGACCATCGCTAGGTCATCCTCAGCCACCTCCATCTCTTGCCCATGGTCAGCCACCACCATCTCTTGCCCTTGGTCAGCCACCACCGCGCTAGGTCATCCTCGGCTGATGCTGCAGCTCCTCATCCTCACTCTGCTCCTCTTCTCCCGCCTCCAGTCCGGATCATCCTTCTTGTTGTCTATCTTTGGTGCGAATCGCTGCTGCTTTACTTCTGACCGAATCGCTGCTGCTTCGCTACAGCCATAGTCGCTGCTGCTTTAGCTGTAGCCATGTCGCTCTTGCTACTCCTACCTGTCCAAAATGCAACAATGACCGTTAACAATCGATGTGAGACAAAGCCAAATGTAGAGGAATAAGAAGAGGCAGAATGTACCGGCATCATCATCGGCAGCGTAGCGCATCCGACACATAGTCTTGTTGTACACCTTCACGATGAGCATGTTGGCGTCGTGTCGTACACGAAGACAAGGAAGTACCCCAGCTGCAGGTCGTGAGGCGCGGTAGAACTTCTCCCACCCACGAGACAAGTACATGTGGCCCTTCTTGATGCATGCTGCACATCCCACTTTGCTGCGAAACCCGCTGCCGGCTGTCGCAGCTTCACATTATTGGCGGATCTTCACCCATCAGCATGTTCATAAAACTGTCGGGCAGCCTCTGCGGTTTGGGAAAATGAGTGATGTAGCAAACAACAGATATCATAATGAGATGGGTGAAGGGAGATCTCTCGTTTTATATACGGCGTCATGGATGATCTGAAGCCTCAAGTATGATAGTGAAGAACTCGGAAGCATCCAACTCGTCTGCGATGTCGCAGATCGGCGGTGGCTGCTTCCGCCATCTCGATAAGCAGCGAAGAGACCAATTAGTACCCTTACAACAGATCATAAAACATGCATTAGTCGCAGTACCCCATATGTCCTATTTTTAGCAAAGTCATGCTAAAATTCACGGAAAATTTCAGCATGACCTTTTGCTGAAAATAGGACATATGGAGTGCCAAATTTGCGGAGCGGAAGTTAATCGACATTCCGGCAAACTCAAGGGCCTCTCGGGTACTGCAAATTCATCACGACACAATGGTCGGAGACAAAACCCAACAAACTAGCAAGTCTTTCTCAATGTGATCACAAGTAATTCAGAGGCATCACAATAAAGCAACACCCTGCACTAGCCTAAAAACAAGTGAAGTTTCACCCATATAAGAACAACTTTATAAAATCAAAGAAGGCTAAATTTTTTGTATCCTTCATACACACTGGAGTACAATGCTTTATAATGTTCCATCATCATTACAGAAATCCAAGACCATGTGTTCCATCATCATCATTACAGAAATCCAAGAAACATCATGCTTTTTAACAGTTTTCAGTTTGGACAGAATACTGAAAACTACAGTTTGGACGGAATTTCTAACACTTTGGTCTTCTAGTTACAAAACAAAACTGACATAATTCTAGATGACATAACTGATTTTTTTGATAGTAGCTCAAGTTTTTGACAGTAGCTCCTAACAGTAGCTCCTAACTGAATTTTCTGCTTAAAGGGAAGGCTGACTTAAGTGGCAAGATTATACAATTTGCATAACGTAACAATATATGCATCTTAATATAACACCATCTCCTAACAGAAATAGTATCCCAGGTTTCCATCTTAATACCACAAAGAATTACATAAAAAAAGCCAGGATCATTTTTTCTAGATATCATTCTAGCCATGAAACCCTACCACGATTCTCCTTTCTTCCTCTTTTTCACTTAAACCTGCAAACATGTAGGAAAGCAATTAATACAAGGCACAAAAATGGCATGCTATGTAGCCTTAATGCTAGAGAACATATGAAATACATGCCAACAATATATATGATATAAACTCCAATAATTTTTGAATAAAAACAGTAGCTAAAAACAGTAGAGACCTGGTCTCTGTCTCTACCATTTGGTGGCATGAATTAGTTAACACCGTAAACAAAGCTACTGTTTTTGCTAGCTAGCAAGCAAGTATATAAACAGCTCAAGCAAGCTTCCTGAAGAATATTAACAAATTTATCTGTACCAACGAACTAAATCTATCTGTTACCACCTCTCGGCCTCTTGCCAAAGAAGATAAGAGGAAGCATATGAATGAACTAAATCTATCAGTTTTGCTGAAATAATAAAGCTCTAACAAAAGTGATTTTAGCACTCAGATACAAGCATATGAAGCAAATTTTATGACAGTATATACAACAACTTATCCTCTAAGCCAAAACAACTTTGTAAAACCAGATGCAACTTCTTGAGCTAACTTTGAGCGAGAACTCCTTGAGGAACTAGCAGCAAGGAGTGGTTAGAACTGCAAGCAGTGGCTAGAAGCTGTAGATTTACACATTAAAGGACACAAACTCAAGCAAGCTTCTGAACAATACCACAGACAGAAAAAATAGGACAAGCAATGAATTTCTATAACTAGTAGAGATCATGTGCAATTGCGTGGCTATCATTTGTATTCTTGTTGCTAAAACATGCCAAGTTTATGTCTCGTAAGGAGCAGAAAGAAAATTCCTAGCGTTCGAGGCTGACAGAAAACTTACAACTAGCGTGACTATCATTTCTATAACTAGCAGTTGAAAGAAAATTCCTAGCAGTTCGACCAATTTTGGTTCCTAAATTAAGCCCCATTCTAAACAAAATCATCGCCATGCCTACACAGGAAGATGGACACTTGCTCTGAGCAAGAAGATGGACATGGCAGGGAGGATTTGACCTAAACCTAGCAAAGAGAGAAGAAGAGGGCATGGTGGGAGGGAGGAGAGGAGGAAGAGAGGAGAAGAGAGGCGGAGGAGGAGGGCAATGAAGATTACGACCACGATGAGGTGGTGGCGGGCGGAGGCAGCGAGAGGAGGAGGCAGCGAGCTTGGGGGAGGCGGGAGGTCGCGGGCCTCCTCTCCTAGTGGGCGTGGGGCCTCCTCTCTGGTGGGCGTGGGGCGGCGCCGAGGCTCCAAGTCTCTGGCGGCTCGAGGGTTAGGGAGGGAGGCGAGGCGGCGGCGCTCGCAGCGCTGGGCGGGGCTCGGGGGGCGGCTCGAGGGAAGGAAGGGGAGGGAGGCGGCGGGGCGCGTGGGCGGCTGGACCGACGGAGGGGGCTCGCGCCGAGGAGAGGAATGGGAGAGGGAGGCGGCGGGCGCGTGGGCGGCTGCGGACGGAGGGGCGGCGGCGTGGGTTGGGGCCCGAGGGCCACAGTGAGGTGAGTAGGTGGTGTGGGGGAGGGTTCTAATGGCGCACCTAAACCTAGTGCGCCATAAAAGCACGACAGTCAGGTTATATACAACCTAACCTATAACTAAATTAGAACAAGCCCACTAGCCCGACTGGTCAGCACGCAGCACACACACCAGGAGGTCCTGGGTTCGATTCCCAGGCTTCCCATTTTTTGTATTTATGCATTTAAAATGTTGTTTGATATTTATTTTGTTTAAATATGTTCAAACTTGTTTAAATCATAACAGTAATATTTTTTTTATAAAAATAGTAATAATTTTTTAAAAAATATCATCAAATTTGTTATTTGAAAATATTTATGAATATGAAAAAATATCATCAAATTTATTATTTGAAAATATAATCAAATTTGTTATTTGAAAATATAATCAAATTTGTTTTTTTCTTTGCAATTTTAGTTGCATTCATTTGTGACGATGGAGCGGGCGAGGATGGTCTTGAGGAGAGGTGGTCGTCGTGGCGGTGGAGTGGGGGCAGTGCGGGCAGGGGTCGGCAGTGGCGGTGGGTGGGGAGGTGCGGTGGGGCGTCGGCGGTGGAGTGGGGAGGTGCGGGGTCGGCGGCGGTGGAGTGGGGGAGGGTGCAGGCAGGGGGTCGGCGGTGGAGTGGGAATGGTGTTTTTTATATTTATTTGTGTTTAAATATGTTCAAACTTGTTTAAATTATAACAGTAATATTTTTTATAAAAATAGTAAAAAAATTAAAAAATATGTTCAAAAAGTCTTGGTCTTGGGGGCGGGTGCTCGGCGGTGGAGGCTGGGAGGTTGCGATGGGTGGAGCTAGCGGGGAGGTCTTGAGTGCGATCGAGATGGAGGGGGAATCGAGATCAAGTGTCCTCATGAATTCAAAAAGTGCCCATGAAATTTAAAAATATTCATGATATCAAAAAGTGCCCATGAAATACAATCGAGAAATGAAGACTACGATTTAAAGTGCCCATTAGTAGTTTTGCAAAAAAGTAAAAATAATAAGTATATATACTAATGGCGCATCTCCTCCGGATGCGCCATTACTAGTTTAAACTAGTAATGGCGCCTTTGTCGGCGATCGCCATTAGTAGTTTAAAAAAAAAGAATAAAACAAAATTTACAGTAATGGCGCACTGCCTGCTTGGTGCGCCATTAGTAGTTATAGATAGTAATGGCGCATTACGGACCAGATGCGCCATTAGTATGTATGGGAAAATGAAAAAAAAAATCATACTAGTGGCGCACTCTGTTTACGATGCGCCATTAGTGTCTTACACACTAATGGCGTACCACAAACGGGTGCGCCATTAGTATATAGTAGTGGCGCACTGCTTCCGCGGTGCGTCATTAGAATCAATCCTATCTATAGCCCTTTTCCTAGTAGTGATGGGTGTTGAATGGATACTTTCCTCGCCTCTCGACCATGCAGGTGGTTTGAGAGGTAATCACCGGTGAACTGCTTTGGAAAAGACTGAAAACAAATATATGCATAAATAACTGTTCTAAATTATGACATGACACAAGGGAGGAAAACAAGGTAAAATAGTTAGTACCATTCTATAGTTGATGGATGTCTTCTTCACTGTGCAAACAAAGATGTTGCTGTTATTCGTTGCAAGTTTTTTTATCCTAATAATCTTTCTGAGTTTCTTGACTTGACTGATATTCGTGGACATCTCATTTTTCCATATGCAAAATGGGTCGACAGTGAGTCTAAACTTCTGACAGCAGAACCTACATGTGCAAGACCAAATTGTTAAAACCCTAAATATTAGAATGATTCCTGCAACTGCACAGTAATGTGATATTAGCCGAAGGACCATGCATGTGCAAACATCGATGGTAAACCTCATTGCTTCTCATTGTTTCTCTGCAACACATATAAAGCAGATCTTGATCAGATTATCTGAGCGTTGGCATACTATCGGAAATATGTTAATGAAAAATAGACAAATTGCAGAATCAACAGATTAACTCGACCTAGACCAACAACCTCATGTCATTGGCGATGAGGCGAATCACAGAGCAACCAAGCCGCTACACACCAACGTCGAAGACCTCTACAACACTACGAAGACCCAAGGATAACACAGATCTTGCTAAACAACTTGAAAATAGAGCAATTGTCTATGTTTCTCATGTATTTAGTATAATAGGTAGATAGATAGACGTCTACCAGATTGAAATTTGATGAACTACTTTAAATTGCAACAAATTTTGTTCAAGTGCCGGACAATTTTATAGTTTATACTAACTCATTGTGATTAAAGATTTTAATTAGTAATGGGCCGGAAACACATACAGTAGCATTGGACAGCTACGAGCCGGGAACACATACAGTAGCATAGGCATTCACGTCGCACAGGAGCATACAGGAGAAAAACATGATTGAAACATACGTAGAGATGAAACCAGTTATTAGATTGAAATCTGACAGGGTGAAAAAAAGTGACTGATACATACAAAAAAATCAGGCACCTGAAGCACAGGGGCTCCCAATAATAAGTGATATAAATGCTAGTGTATGTAAAGTTGTAAACACTCATCTAATGCTTAAGATACGGCATATAATCCTGAGATCTACGGCGATTCGCTTCCTATGAAGAGTGATTGCATACATCAAAGTTTGAGATATACGCTTTTTGGGTATGGATTTTTTGAGCATATCTCAAATAATTCGACCGAAGCTGATGAACTGCCTGGAGATGCCTTCTTTCAGCGCCGTCCTCCGGCGTCTCCCCTCCGACGGCTACCTCGGTCGTTGGTGGTGAAGGGAGTCGCCGGATGCACACGCGTGAATCGTTTTTACTCCCGTGTAGTCTAGATTTTTAGGTTGTTCATCGTCTTCGCTTCGGTGGCAACGATGACGGCGCTGAATAAAGATTCTTCGAATCCTCCCCTGACGAGGCCACCAGTCTTGTGGTTGGGGATAGATTTGGAAACCAGTCTGTTCAAGCAAGGATGGCGTGGCGGACCTGTATCCTCAGGCTCCGCCGTTGCGACGGTGTTTGCTCCAGCGTTGGCGTGGAGCTTGGGAGGTAGTCCAGGAGCGGATGCAGATAGTGGTCTACATCGACGACATCTAGAAGAAGGAATGTGTGTTGGGTTCGTGGTTCGTGGATGGCAGGTATGTTTCTTCCTTCGGCGTCTTAGTCGTGGTGGGGTGCCAGATGTGGAGTTCGATGATGTGTCCGGGGTGTTGCCCCGGTCTGATTTGTTAACGGCAATGGCTTCACTTTTGGTGAGCCACCTTGGAGGTCCGCAAGCTGCATATCAGCGATGGAGCCGCGTCGAGCTCGGGTGAGGAGGTGATCCGTCATTCTTTTCTCCGGTGGCTGCTGTGCTGGTGCCGGAGGAAGGTGACGGGCGTTGGTGTCAAGCTCAGAGATGTTCTGTTATCTTTTCGGTTTTGTCATATCGGTTGTTACATGACTTGTACTTTGTTCTTTATGCTATGAATGAGACACGTATTACCATGAAAAAAACTGATGGATTTATTTTCTTTTATTTATGATACGATACACCGCCCCGTCAGTGGCGGAGCCAGGGTCTTCCCTGGACTTCCATGGAATACCAAAGGTTTGTTGATTCATTGGTATACTACTGCTAGCTTGCTACATATTTGTTGTCATATTGCTACTGTATTGCACAAATGAATATCAAGGAATACCAAGCATGGAATCCCTGGCTCCGCCACTGCGCCCCGTTAAGGTGAACTATTAAGAAGAGACAAGGAGGGCAGCGGGAGGGAAAGACCCAGAAACTACGCCAACACCATGGTCGTGCGCATGTCCTCTTCGATGCTCGGCGGCGCTCTCCTCCTCCTCGTCCTCTCGTCGGCCATCGATGTTCACGGTGGGTCAAGCTCCAGTGCCGTGCCACGTTCCCCACTGGACAACCTCTGCATCAGCATCAGCAGCTGGTACGTCATGCCGAGCCTCTGCGTCTCCACACTCTGCATCGACCCCTCCTGTCACTCCGCGCGCGGCTTGCTGGAGCTTGCGGTGCTCGCCACCAGGTTAACGGTGGCCAACGCCACGGTAGCCAAGGCCAGCATCGAGTCTGCGCTTGCCCACGCCAAGGATGCCAAGGCCAGGAAGATCAGGCGATCATGCCTGCAGCTCTACGTCAGCAGCGGCGTCCCGCCACTGCAGTGGGCGGCGCGGTCGGTCGCTGCTGGGCGATATAGCAGCGTACCAGAGAAGCTACAGGTGGTGATGGATGCCTCATATGGGTGCACCAGATTGGCTGGACACGAGGTGGCGCTTCCCAAGGAGGACGAAGAGTTCTACATGATGGCCTACGTCGTGCAAGCCATTGTGGGATGGGTGCAACATGTTATCGGTTGACCAATCAATGAACCGGTCACCGAATTCATTAATTAACCCGCTCCCCCTCTGAAATAATAAGAGGGTGCTTGGATACGTTTTAGTCTGATGACTAAAAGTAGTGGGACTAAAACTTACTAGCCTCACCCATGCTTGGATCCAAACACTAAAGAGACTAAAATCAAGTTAATGAGCATTTATTATCCTCCAAACCCTCCAATCCAGAACTCGCATGTGTTAAAGGAGAGGAGTTAAATGAGGAGAGAGAGGACTAATCCACATTTTAGTAGGGGTACCCTGACTAAAAAATTTTAGTCTCAAGACTAGTTTTAGCCTCTCTTTAGTCAGGGGTGCTTAGAACTTTAGCCTCTTAAAAGACTATTTTTAGTCAGACTAAAATAAGTCTCTTGGATCCAAGCACCCTCTAAGATAAAGACGTTGTCAACCTGTAACAACTATGCAATGGTGTATTGTGGGTTTATGAGTCTTAGCTAAACTCTCGTGCTATTATTCATATCCTAGTACCTATACGCCGCATCCCGACGCGCCTGCTGGCACTGACCGGCAGTCCCATATATTTATGTCCGCAACCATAGTATTCAGATCCCCATGTGTATGCATCTGCAGTGAGAGGATCGTTGTCGTTGTCACCGCCCGAGCTGGTGGTGCCGCTCTCCGACACAGAGGAGATGTAGCTCGCCAGACAGCAGATGGTGTGGCTCTGCTCCCGGACATGGCATGGCGCCTTCACCTTGGCGCTCTCCTTCTACCTCGCGAGGCGCTCTGAAGCCTCTAGCCCGAGGCAGAGCGCCTTCATGTTCTTCCATTGGAGGCGCGCTTCACGCCACACATAACCTTGCTGAGGAGTGCCTCCTCCAGATCCACCAGCATGGACGGTGCGCGCTGCCATGACGAGCCAGGCTCCACCGTGGCCGCCGCCCACTGCCGCTCATGTCGGGAGGCCTTCGCCTCCGACTCCGCTATGCGCATGTGCACCGAAGTCACAGGCACCAGCAGTTAGCGCTTCCCGGGCGGTGCCAGAGCCGGAGGGAAAGGAAGGGGGCCGCCCTGCTCCGAATCTAGAGCGGGGCGAAGGGCGAGCCCAGGCAGCATTACGGCGGCGCGGCCTGGGGGGGCTGGTGGCGGAAGCCACTGAGCTCGAGCTTCCACCATTGTCGTGCCGCGACCACTCGATGGCGATGTGGAGAATGAGCTCCTCATCGTCGGGCGCATTGCTGCCAAAACCAGAGTCCTCCTCTTTCACGAGGTCATCCCAATCCATGGGATTAGACTCGTTGCCGGACTCATCGCCGAACTTGGCCGTGGCGGAGGAGCGGAGAGATTCAGAGAAGTGGAGAAGATGAGAAGGGAGCAGAGAAGTCGAGTGTGTAAGTGCATCTAGTGCCACCCCTAGTTGGTTTTGGAGTATTGACGACAAATGTAGTTGAGGGACTAATGCGTTTATGAGAATTGCAGGATAACGCAGGTAGTGTCCCTCATTGATTTGGTTTACCTGCCAGAGATGACCCCTAAAAATGTATGAAGACATTGATGACAATGGTGGTACGTGAAGATATTCACATTGAAGACTATGGCATTAGAAGACATTAAGTGAAGACTATGGGCCTTGAAGACGTGTAGTTTCGTTGTTTCCTTTTCTTCTTTGCTGAGTCATAGGAACCACCGCACTGTTAAGTGGGGTCCAAGTGAACAAAGTCAGAATGACTGAAATGATGCCCAACCCAAATCTTATGTCTTCGAGCGAAGACAATGAGAGCAAATCTTATCCAGAGCTGGATGAGTCAGCTTTGCTTGTAGCCCAAGTAAAGTTGTCGTGTGTGTTTGAAATCTTACCGTTGGAACACTTGTCAGTTCCTTAGTGACCCAGGGTCATTTCGGACATAACAGGTCGGGTTGCCTAGTGGCTATAAATAGCCCACCCCCTACACCATAAATTGGTGGCTGCTCAGAGTTAGTGCACGGCTTTTGTCATTTGAGAGCAACCCACCTCGAAGCCTTTGAGAGAGAGAAATCCTTGCGAGGACAAAGCCCAAACACCTAGAGCAAAAGTGTGTTAGGCAGCACTGAAGTCTTTCTATCTGTGTGACCTGAAGACTTATTACACTTGAGGACTATGAATCCTCCAGCCGGTTAGGCGTCGCGTTCTGAGCATCCAAGAGTCATTGTGGATCGCCGGTGAACGAAGTCTGTGAAGGTTCGGGAGTCTACCTTGAAGACTTACCAGAGTGATTGGGCGAGGACTGTGTGTCCTTATCTCAAGGGGAATAAGGTGAAGACGCAGTCTTCTGAGTTGAATCCCAGCCTCCCCAACCAGATGTATAGTTGTCACAGCAACTGGAACTGGTCCAACAAATCCTGTGTCTTCAACAAGTGACTGGTTCTATCCTCTCCCTTCCTTTACTTGGAGTTTGTCTTCGTGAAGTCATTGCCTACTTGTCGTACCTGTTTGACTTCATTGCTTGACTACTTTTGTTGATTGGCTTCATTCTATCTTCCATCTTGATCCTTTCTACCAAGCTGCTATTAGTCTTGTACTTTCTCATTACTGCTTACTTGACTATGGTTTGCTTGTTGTAGTTTATCTTCCGCTGCATATCAATTAGGTCATTTCTACTGTTTGTCTTCGAAACATCCATGTTTTGAAGACTTACCTAAAAAGCGCCGATTCATCCCCCCTCTAGTCGATAACTAGCACTTTCAATTGGTATCAGAGCAAGGTACTCCCTTGTTCTGTGTGATTTGGTTTAACCACCTGGAGTTTTAGCTATGTCGACTGCAGGATTGAGGAACATATCTTGCCCCACCTTTGACGGTCATGAGTATCCTCGGTGGAAGGCCTTGATGAAGAAGCGACTCATGGCTATGGATAGCGAACTATGGACCGTCACTGAGATTGGTCTTACTGATCTATGCAAGATGGCGGATGCCGATGACATTCGCAAGTACACTCTACTGAACCTCACGGCGAAGAATGTCATCTGCTCCTGTTTGTCCCGAAATCAGTTCAGGAATGCCATGCACCTCAATCACGCGAAGCTAATCTGGGACCGGCTTTCTGAGGTCTATGAAGGTCATCGTACTCGTCATGATCCTTGGTTTGAGGATTACAAGGAGTCTCTCAAAGAGATGACCTTTGCACCTGAATCGTCATCATCTTCACTATGCCTCATGGCAAAGAGTACTAAGGTAACCGAATGTTACCTTTCTGAATCTAGTGATGATGAATCAAGTGATGAAATTGGCCCAGCTATGTCAAACTTGCTTCCCTTGTCACTAAACAACAAAGAGCCTTGGAAAAGGTTCAAGACATGCTTAGTAAGAGCGATGATATGTTGGGTGAAGAAATGGATCAGTCAAAATCGTTGGCTGAGAGTCTTCAGAGACTTCATTCCAAGTTCAAGATCAGCATAATGCTCTCTTGTCTGATCACGAGAAGCTTTCTTCTGAATGTATTCAACGAAAGCGGGATCTTGAGAGGATAAGAGTGGATTATGAAGATCTTCAGAAGGAGCGCGATTCATTACTTGCTCAACAGATCAGTTCTGCTCAGGATGGATTTGAACCACCATGTCTAAAATGCATTGAGCGTGCTAATGCTACCTCAGTTGTTGAATGTTCCACTGCTGCTACTGTTGCATTGTCTTCAACTACTGATGTGGTAACTAACCCCTCTGCGGAGGATGCCACTACTATTGCTGATGAAAATGCTAGGTTGAAGACATTGCTTGAAACAGGGATGTATAAAAGTCTGAAAGGGCATCAGACACTTTGCGATGTCCTCAGAAAGCAGATTCTGAACCGAAACCCTAGGAAAGAGGGTGTTGGGTTCGAGAGGAAAATGAATGTTGATGGTTCCTACTGGAAGCCTGAGCAGTATCCCAAAACCACATGGGTTGCTGCAAAGGGACCTTCAGTGGATCCATCCACCTTATCTAGCTTTACCTATGCTAACCCTATTATCGTTGATGAATCCTTTGATGCAAACTATAAGTTGTTCAAGAATCAGAATGGTGAAGTGTTTGCCAGGTATATTGGTACTAACTGCAGGAATGGACCACCTATGAAGAAGATCTGGGTTCCCAAAAGCAGTCTTGATAATCTTCCAGTGAATGTCATCATGACACCACCTGGGAAGAAGACAAACCCCAGACCTAAGGCGTCATATGGTCCAAAGGCTTCATGCAGACAGAGGACTCACTTGAGTCACCCTAACACCAATGTTTTGCAGGGAAACCGTACTCAATCTTATGAATATGAGCGTGTGTCTTCAAACCGCTATGTTCATAGAACTAAGAACTTTTCTTCTTATTCATATGAGTATCATCCATCTCCTGCCAGGCTATTTGCTAGGGCTCCAAAGCCGAAGTTCTCAGATGCTGCACTTAGACTCATTGCTTCTAAGCCACCCCTAAAGATGTGGGTGGTTAAGAAGAATTAACTCTCTTTTGCAGGAAAGGGTCTCCAGCCGAAAATCAAAGGCGTCTGATGCTATTGCTGGGGACCTAAAACATCTTGTAGGGCGCAAGATCAAATGCCCAAATGGTCTCACTATGTATTTTGTTCCTAAATCGTTTGCCATTCATCCTATCTGTCCTAATCTTGATCTGAGCTTTAATAATCCTCTTTCCCGTCAAATGTTTATGCTTCACAATACTCTTGGTGAAGCCTATCCCCCTAACTGCACTGTAGGGTATGACACCTCATGCTTCAAAATGGATTATGGACAGCAGATGCACTAATCATATGACTGGTGATCGAAGTCTTCTCATGGACTCAACCTTACGTCCATCAGACAAGAGTCATATCACATTTGCTGACACTGGTAAAAGCAAGGTATTGGGTCGAGGTAGAGTTGCAATCTCAAGGGATCAGCACATGGATAAAGTGATGCTTGTTGAATCCCTTGGTTTCAACTTGATGTCTGTCTCAATGCTTTGTGACTTGAGCATGATTGTGATATTCAGAAAATATCGTTGTCTTGTACTAATGGAATCTGACAAGTCTCTAGTCTTTGAAGGGTACAGGAAAGATGATCTGTACATGGTAGATTTCTCAGCAGGTCCACAGCTTGCCGTATGTCTTCTTGCAAAGGCTTCAGAATGCTGGCTCTGGCATCGGAGGTTGGGGCATGCAGGCATGAGGAACTTACACACACTCGCCAAGAAGAAGCATGTCATAGGCATCGAAGGCGTCAAGTTCAAGAAGGATCATTTGTGTGGTGCCTGCGAAGCTGGAAAGATGACTAGGGCAAAGCACCCCTCGAAGACAATCATCATGACATCTCAACCCTTCGAGCTGCTACACATGGACTTATTTGGCCCTACTCACTACTCTACCCTCACAACAACTGCTTGTCTCTATGGCTTCGTCATTGTTGATGACTACTCAAGATACACATGGGTGCACATAATTCTCTACAAGACTGAAATGCAAGATGTATTCAGACGCTTCGCCAATCAAGCAATGAACAATTATGGCGTCAAGATCAAGCATATCAGAAGTGACAACGGCACTGAATTCAAGAACACCGGGCTTGATCTTTATTTGGATACAATGGGAATCACTCATGAGTTCTCTGCTCCATACACACCTCAGCAGAATGGCATCGTGGAGCGCAAGAACAGAACCCTCATTGAGATGGCTCGAACAATGCTCGACGAGTACAAGACACCAAGAAAGTTCTGGCCTGAAGCTATTGATACAGCATGTCACGTCATCAACCGTGTTTACATCCATAAGCTTCTGAACAGAACATCCTATGAGCTCCTTACTGGCAAGAAGCCAAATGTCAGCTACTTCAGAGTATTTGGAGCTAAGTGCTGAATCAAGGATCTCCATCACAAGTCAAAATTTGAACCCAAAGCTCACGAAGGCTTCATGCTTGGTTACGGAAAGGACTCGCACTCTTACAGAGTCTTCAATCTCCATCACTACAAAATCGTCGAAACTGTGGACGTGAAATTTGATGAAACCAATGGTTCACAAAGAGAGCTGCTGCCAAGCACACTAGATGAACCTCCACCCAGTGAATCTATCAAGCTGATGGGAACTGGTGAAATCATGCCTTCTGAAGCACAGCCTGAAGAGGAACTTATCATTTCTGCACCTAACCAATCTGAAGACAATGCTCAGACCGAAGACAATCCTCCCAATGATGACAATGATCAGCATGAGCAAAGTCTTCGTCCAGTTCATCCTCGTGTTGCAAATGAAGTACAAATTGAGAAGATAATTGATAGCATCAATGCACCTGGTCCACTTACTCGTTCAAAAGCAACACAGTTAGTAAATTTCTGTGGTCACTTTTCTTTTGTGTCAATATCAGAACCCAAGAAAGTTGCTGAAGCTTTTATGGAACCAGAATGGATACAAGCTATGCAAGAAGAACTTTAACAGTTCAAGCTGAACAATGTTTGGGAGCTTGTCAAGCGTCCTAATCCACGCAAGCACAACATTATTGGCACGAAGTGGATATATCGAAACAAGCAAGATGAGCATGGTCAAGTCGTCAGAAACAAAGCACGTCTTGTGGCTCAAGGATATACACAAGTTGAAGGAATTGACTTCGATGAAACATTTGCTCCTGTGGCTAGGCTTGAAGCTATTCGCATACTGGTAGCCTATGCTAAGCACCACAACATCTTGCTATATGAAATGGATGTGAAGAGTGCATTTCTCAACGGCAAGATTGAAGAAGAAGTATACGTCGCTCAACCACCTGGCTTTGAAGATCCAAAACATCCGGATATGGTGTACAGGCTAAACAAAGCACTATATGGCCTCAAACAAGCTCCTCGCGCTTGGTATGATACGATCAAAGACTTCCTGAAGAGCAAAGGCTTCAAACCTGGATCTCTCAATCCCACACTCTTCACGAAGACATATGATGGTGAACTGTTTGTGTGCCAAATATATGTGGATGACATTATCTTCGGCTGCACCAACCAGAAGTATAGTGATGAATTTGGATACATGATGCAAGAGCAATATCAGATGTCCATGATGGGAGAGCTAAAGTTCTTCCTTGGTCTTCAAATTCGTCAGCAAAGGAATGGTATCTTCATATCTCAAGAAAAATACCTCAAAGATTGTCTGAAGAAGTTTGGAATGCAAGACTGCAAAGGTTACACGACGCCAATGCCAGCCAAACACCATCTGGGTCCCGACGAAAATGGTAAAGAATCCGATCAATAGGTATACCGCTCCATGATTGGTTCCTTACTTTACCTATGTGCATCTAGGCCAGATATTATGCTTAGTGTTTGCATGTGTGCTCGATTCCAAGCGGCACCAAAGGAATCGCATCACTTAGCTGTGAAGCGAATTCTTCGATATTTGGCTCACACCCCAACACTCGGATTATGGTATCCAAAGGGCTCAAAATTTGATCTGGTTGGATTCTCAGATGCTGATTATGCTGGTGACAAGGTGGATCGCAAGTCTACATCAGGAACATGGCACTTTCTGGGACGATCACTTGTCTGTTTGTCTTCAAAGAAGCAGAACTGTGTATCACTCTCAACTGCTGAATCTGAATACATTGCTGCTGGATCTTGTTGCGCTCAGCTTCTATGGATGAAGAAAACTCTCAAGGACTATGGCGTCAATCTGAATCAAGTACCTCACTTCTGCGACAATGAAAGCGCCATCAAGATTGCCAACAATCCAGTCCAGCACTCAAAGACAAAGCACATTGAAATTCGTCATCATTTTCTCAGAGATCATGTCATGAAGAAAGATATTGACATCATTCACGTCAACACTGAAGAGCAATTGGCAGATATCTTCACTAAGCCCTTGGACAAGAAAAGGTTTTGCAGAGTTACGGTATGAGCTAAATATCTTGGAATCCTCAAATGTCCTGTGATCAGGCACACATCCTAACACTTATGCATGTTGATGACTTAGATGTGCAACACATGAGTAAAGTATATCTTCAATCAATGAAGACATACATTCTGAGTGTGAATACATTAACGTGGAATTTGACTTCGGAGCGCCACGATAATTGTGCGCCGTGTTTGGGTCTAATACTTCCTATACGGTGGGTAACGCCACCACCAAATTTCTCTGTTTGAAGTGTTTCACTCATGGCGTTATTTTTGCTATGTCTTTGCATTTGATTTGTCTTCAACTTCAACCTATCTTCGTGATTTTCTTCACTATGTTGATTTAATTACTTTCTGATATATATATAAACAGTGTTCTGTCCTCTACATCATTCACTTATAGCTATGTCTTCCTTGTTGAATCTTTTGGACTAAGTGAATGTGATCGGACCCTAATCTCTCTATGCTTTCTATCTCAAACTCTATCTGTCCAAATCATATGCATTCTATTAAAACTGTCGAATGTCTTCTCTACGTCCTTGTCAGCAGAAGACACAGAGACAAACTTTAAGTCTGTTTTAAACATCCTTATTGTTGAAATCCGGAGAAGCTGGAACGACCATCCGACAAACCTGGCGGGCGTGGGAACGTGGGACAACTCAGAGTGTGTTGCATGCTTGCCACGTGCCCCTCAGATGTGAACTGCCAGGGGCACCTGTGTAATTGCACTGTGCCGCACACCTCCTTATAAATACTTGTCCCCTGCGGTAAAGAAATCCTTCTTCCACCTCTCCACCTCGTCAAAACCCTAGCGCCACCGCTAGCTCTCGACGACGCCGGTGACAAAGCGCTTAGCTGCCGCAACTTCTCCGACGTTGTCCTCATGCCGGCCGCGGACATCGTCCTCTCCGCCGCTGCCGTAGGTGTCCTCCGTCGCCAAGTTAGGGCACGGTGGATTGAACTGCTCGGCCTCCTACTCTTCCCGTCTAGCAGTTCTTCGTGTGGTAAATATAACTCTATTTTTACCATCTTTTTGATCTTCAAGATTCATCCTTCTTACCAAAATTGGTTTTTGCATATACAATGTTAGATCTATTATGTCTACATCTCATACTGCCTAGTATATTCACTTAAGCTTCATATCTAGTTAGATTCCTCACTTGTACTTATCCACGGATTCGTACAAATCTGGAACCAGCTCTCAACACATAAGTGAATGTCTTCGCATCCTGAGGTCAATGTCTTCAAAACTGATTTATCTTCAAAAGCTTCTGAGAATGCATATGACCTCTTCCCCTTCCCTCGCATCTCTAATGCTGTCACAGGTACATGTCCGTGGGAGAATCCCTTGGTTCTCATAGTCTGCATTCGTTTGCAGAACTCTTACAGCATCAACTTAATTATCACGAAGCCAGTTCCTGTTTGTCCAGCAAACGCAAGCCCTTGAAGCCTCTGAACGTATTGAAGCCATTCAGTTTGAAATTCATGGCTGCTGAAAAATCAGTAAGGAAGGGCGGCAGATAGCGTCGTGAGGGAACCTCAAAAGATCTGCCTGACGACCTCGCAGAGCTTTACAAGACAGATCCTCAAGAGAATTACAATCAGCGCAAGACACGAATCCAATGGATTCGACGATATTGGGCTGAACAGTGGTTCAAGTACAAGTTTGTGACCTAAGAATACGCTGAGAAGAATGCTATCAAAAGCCCTTGGGGTGATATTCTCTTTCGAGGCCTTCCACCCAAGAACAGGGCTGAAGCTATTGCACAGGGTTTCTATCCCTGTATGGTCCGTGGACCTCAGCCTGAAAACACCGATTCGATGTCATTGCTCTGGTGTCGTGACGATAATCTCTTCAAGCGCAACTTCCAGCACGCAAAGGCTTCGGCCAAGGAAAACAAGAAGTCATTGGGATTAGACTTCAACCCTGGTCCCTCTGCTCCCCGTGCTGACGGCTCACGTGACGCTGAACCCAATGTCATCGGTCCCTTCTACAACCTTGATGGCCTCATTACTCACATTGCGGTCCAAGGTGCCCAAGTGGATCACTCTGATGACGATGCTGACTCTGATGAAGCCCCACCTCCTGCTCCTGCTCCAAAGCCGCAGAAGCCAAAGAAAGCTAAGGCTTCAAAATCAGCTGCTCCTCCAAAAGCTTCACGTGCGAAGCCACTGGCCACTGCACCTCCTGAAACCAGTGTGCAGTCTGAAGATCAATCACGTATCTCCAAGAAGACGGAGAAGAAAATGAAAGTTGTCAAGAATACTGATCTGACGTTGACTCCTGCTACCATTTTGCGCGAAGAGCACATTGATCTGTCCAGTGATGAAGATCTTGCAGATGATGCCCTTGAGCAACTGATCAAGAGCAAGGAAGAAGCAGAAATTTTCAACAATTTGCCTCTCTTTGATGTGGCAATCATCCATCACTTCATTGATGAGTGGTTGGACACACCAAACATCAGCTTTGAAGATCTGCAACTTCCTATTGGCCTCAGCATCTCCTTCAATGGCGCCATTGCTTCCGAGCTAGCTCTTGCTCAGCGCATCGTTGAACTGAAGAACAAAATCGACTATGAAAAAGCACAGTTCAAGAAGCATATGGCTGCACTCAGTATGCAAGATGTCAAAAACTTCAAGGTCATGTTGCACGACCTCAAAGAAGCCTTTCTCAAGAAGCGCGAAGAAGCCAGAGGCTCTCGTGAGCGCATGAAGAGTCTGGCTGACAAATGTGTGCTAGCCTACAATGAGGCTGAGAAGCGCAAGGCTCTTGGCCGTCCTGGCATTAACCCCAGATTGGCTGCAAAGAGGAAGAAGCTATCAACTGACCAATCTGCACCTTCAAGGCAGGAAGAGCCCCGCATAGTCTTCCCAAGCAACATGACTGGCTCGAAGACAAAGGTCAGGTCAACCGCTTCTGAACAGAAGAAGACGAGGGCTACCGAGGCTGAAGCCAGAAAGAGGAAACATCCTGAAGCCTCTGATGCTGCTCCCTCCAAGAAGAAGCTCAAGACCAAGAAGAATCGGGCTGCTCCCACAGAGCCCTTGGTTGTTGAACCCATTTCAATGGTTCGCCCTGCCTCTGCTATCCAAGAAAGACGGATGATAGTTCATGAGCCTGCTCCCACAGAGGCTCATTAAGCTAAAGACATTCCAGCAGTTGATCCCATCGCTGCTGAAGACATTGGTCACCAAGACAATGTTGAAGATGATGAAGTTCTTCCTTAGATTGAACCTAACCTGGTATCATCTCCTGTTCTGACGAACAGTGAACTCATCAGCATTGGTCGTCCTCTGACGCCAATTGCTCAGGATGGATCGTGGGCTGATCACCCACAGCAACAAGACTCCCCAAGTACTCCCCAACAACAACAAGTCACTCCCCAACAGCAACAAAAAGAAGAAGAGGAAGACTTTGAGGCCCAGCCAACTCCATCTCCAAAGGCGTTGTCAGCATTACGCAGGCTTCGCAAAGGACAAAGGCCTCAAGTACCTCTCTCGAGCGTTCCAGAAGGAGAAGTGCACCACCAATCTGTTGCACGTCAAGTGTTTTCAGAAGCCACTCCAACTGTGAATGTCTCCAAGTCTGAAGCTGAAGCTGCTGAAGACAATCCGGCTGCATCAGCCGAAGACACCCAAGAAGAAGAAGAACGTCTCCCACCTCCCCCTCCTATTGAAGAAACTGTTCCCGATATGAACGTACAAGTGACCGACCCTCCAGCTCCTCAAGTGGAGGTTGAAAATGTTGAGGCTGCCACCACTAACACCAATGAAGCCAATGACGTAATCATGGCTGAAGCAAGTGTGGAGCCTGCACCAACTGCTCCTGAAGCCAATGAAGCAAATGTGCCTGAAGCCAATGAGGCAACTGCTCCTGAAGCATCTGCTGAGCAGCCTGAAGCCTCAGTTGTTGCCACTGCTCCAGTTCCGCCACCAAGGCCCTACACAATTGAGCAAGCATACAAGTATGGTCAGCTAGTCACAGTAAGATGGCCTATTCTGGTCCCTCCGCCTCATGCCTCTGGTCCTCAGTTAGACTATCATATTGCGCATAGGACTCAGGTCCAAAAGCCAAAGCCAAGACTGCCAAGGTTTCCAGGTACTGCCACATCTACAGGGTCTTTCAATGCCAATGGCTTCAAGGCCCACAACACTTTCTTTGACAGAGCAAAGAACCCCTACACAAGGCCAAGGATATCATCTGACCGCTTCTGGAGCTATCAGCAACGAAGCTATTACTCTTGCGTTCTGTATGATCAATGGCGTATTTTTCCTCATATGCGCCTCGACACTGACGCCATTGCTAGACTGCCGTGCTTAGAAGAAGCACTGGACTGCTTTCATGATGCTGGTCTGCTTGGCTTCGTAACAGACAAAGAACACTGGAATGAAGAACTTTTGCTTCAATTCTATGCTACCCTCCACATCCGCGGCTACTACAGAGATACAAAGACATGGGTTCTCGAGTGGATGACAGGAAATGTTCGCCATGAAGCCAAAGCTCTTGACGTCACTGAGCTTACAGGCCTTCCCACTCCCAGAGAGCTCTTTGAACCTGGTTGTCAACTCCGCCGTGATGCACTGGAGAGCATCTTTCATAAGCCAGAGCCCAACATGAGTCAGATGTTGAGCATGATGAAGCCTCTGCCACATAACGCTGAATACCCTAAGGAATTCTTTGTTGAAGACCTTGAGTATCTGCCTCGCACAATATATCACATCATCAGGCG
Source organism: Aegilops speltoides (assembly GCA_021437245.1). Taxonomy (NCBI): domain Eukaryota; kingdom Viridiplantae; phylum Streptophyta; class Magnoliopsida; order Poales; family Poaceae; genus Aegilops; species Aegilops speltoides. The sequence continues at coordinate 27,674,709 of CM038143.1, forward strand.
AACTCTATGGCCTATCAAAGGGCATTCATCTTCTGCAAAACTTGAAGGAGCCATGAAGACATTGGTCTTTTATATCCTTCATGGCATTAGCTTCAATGCACAAGATTTCTTCATCTGGCAACTGGCTGCGTCTGGCTCAGACCTTTTTGGCCTGAAATTCTATGCTCCATGGGTCATGCGCCTCATCAAGCTACACTCTGCTATCAACTATCAGCCCTCTGCTCGCAATCATCTGATCTTTCTACCAGAGGTTGATATGTCAGTTGAAGCCATATACCCTGAGCCTGCCAAGAAGCCTCTTTGTCTTCAAAATGCAGATCATCGTAGCTTCTCTCAACCCATGGAAGGCGTCCAAGCAGTAACTCGTGTCTATCCTTTGGCTGCGAACACTCGTCTGCCTCACCGTGCGCAGACTGAAGCTACTGAGAGCACAATTGGCCAACGACCCCGGAAGCGCTCTCGTGTCCTCAATGATCGAGAACTTCTTGTGGCACTGCATCAGAAACAAGATAAGCATCACTACTGGCTCAAGCGATAGATGCAAAGCCTCTTGGTGGATGTCAATCGCATTCGAAACCTTGCCACCAAGAATGCTTTTGTCACTCACGAGACCTGTCGGCGGTCATGGAAGAGTTTGACACTGCTTATTGCTGAAGCAGATCTTCAAGATGATGGCTTCACTGAACGCTTCAAGTTTGACTCCACTCCTCCATGGAATGCAGTCCTACGTCGAACTCCATCCCTTGAAGACTCTGACTACTCTTCATCCGCGGCAACTGTCAATGCCAGAGTGATCGATGATGAAGCTGATGCTACTTCACCGCCACCTACTTCTGTCCGCATCGACACTGCACCAAGCTCGTCTGCACCGCCAACCAACAATAAGAACCCTGCTACTTCACCTACTTCTTCTGAGGACGAGTAGATGCTCTATGTCTTCAAACCTTTTTGGTCCTTACTGACAAAAGGGGGAGAAGTATATGAGTTTGATAGTCTTCAAGCGGGTTCATAAGGGCGGTTGCATTATATTTTGCCTAGTGTTTACAACTCTCGCTTTTGATACATTTGGTTCTTTGAGTTGTAACACTTAAATTCAATGGTCGTCTGCTACTTATTTGCTTTACTGTGATGCGATGATAAATTCCGCATGTGCGATGATAACTTCCGCACTTAGATCATTCTGCAGACGTCCATTTTTCATTATGCATATCATTCTCTTAGCTATATAATTTCATGCATGATGAAATATCTTCATAAGTTGAAGAGGATCTCCACAAGTACAACCTGCCATGTGCATTTGCATTCCAAAAGCAAACTACTTATATGCACATCTTCAGGGGGAGCCTTTGCCACTTATGAAGACAATACCCTATCCTTTACAATTTCACATACTTTGTCCCCGTTGAAAACTTCAACCAGTTTGTCATCAATCACCAAAAAGGGGGAGATTGTAAGTGCATCTAGTGCCACCCCTAGTTGGTTTTGGAGTATTGACGACAAATGTGGTTGAGGGACTAATGCGTTTATGAGAATTGCAGGATAACGCAGGTAGTGTCCCTCATTGATTTGGTTTACCTACCAGAGATGACCCCTAAAAATGTATGAAGACATTGATGACAATGGTGGTACGTGAAGATATTCACATTGAAGACTATGGCATTAGAAGACATTAAGTGAAGACTATGGAGCGCGAAGACTGTGTAGTTTCGTTGTTTCCTTTTCTTCTTTGCTGAGTCATAGGAACCACCGCACTGTTAAGTGGGGTCCAAGTGAACAAAGTCAGAATGACTGAAATGATGCTCAACCCAAATCTTATGTCTTCGAGCGAAGACAATGAGAGCAAATCTTATCCAGAGCTGGATGAGTCAGCTTTGCTTGTAGCCCAAGTAAAGTTGCCGTGTGTGTTTGAAATCTGACCGTTGGAACACGTGTCAGTTCCTTAGTGACCCAGGGTCATTTTGGACATAACAGGTCAGGTTGCCTAGTGGCTATAAATAGCCCACCCCCTACACCATAAATTGGTGGCTGCTCAGAGTTAGTGCATGGCTTTTGTCGTTTGAGAGCAACCCACCTCGAAGCCTTTGAGAGAGAGAAATCATTGCGAGGACAAAGCCCAAACACCCAGAGCCAAAGAGTGTTAGGCATCACAAGTCTTTACATCATGTGACTGAAGACTTATTACACTTGAGGACCGTGAATCCTCCAGCCGGTTAGGCGTCGCGTTCTGAGCATCCAAGAGTCATTGTGGATCGCTGTGAACGAAGTCTGTGAAGGTTCGGGAGTCTACCTTGAAGACTTACCAGAGTGATTGGGCGAGGACTGTGTGTCCTTAGCTCAAGGGTAATAAGGTGAAGACGCGGTCTTCTGAGTTGAATCTCAGCCTCCCCAACCAGATGTACATATGTCATAGCAACTGGAACTGGTCCAACAAATCATGTGTCTTCAACAAGTGATTGGTTCTATCCTCTCCCTTCCTTTACTTGGAGTTTGTCTTCATGAAGTCATTGCCTACTTGTCGTACCTATTTGACTTCATTGCTTGACTACTTTTGTTGATTGGCTTCATTCTATCTTCCATCTGGATCCTTTTTACCAAGCTGCTATTAGTCTTGTACTTTCTCATTACTGCTTACTTGACTATGGTTTGCTTGTTGTAGTTTATCTTCCGCTGCATATCAATTAGGTCATTTCTACTATTTGTCTTCGAAACTTCCATGTTTTGAAGACCTACCTAAAAATCGCCTATTCACCCCCTTCTAGTCGATAACTAGCACTTTCAGAGTGGACTGAGAGCTCCGACTGTCTAGACCCATCGAAAACCCAGCTAGTGCCCTCGCGATTTCGCAATCCACCTTCTCTTTTCCCATGCAAGTTTTTGACAAGCAGCGACCCACGCTCTTTCCACCTTCCACCGCCACTACGATGGATCCACTGGAGCCCACCCACCTTGTTCGTCTTGCTTGACCAAACGCTCTCCCGCGAATATTCAAAACTTGTGTATCATTCCGTTGATAGGAGTATGAGAAAACATAGGCAGGCAAAAACGCAAATCCACGTACACAGAAGACGACATGATGTGATCACATGAACAGAACAAAAGAGGGATGCTCGGCCCCACAACACGATAGCTACCTCGCTGGTAGGATCATATTTGAACCCTGGCTTCCCAAAGTTGCACATCCGCTTGAATGGTTAGGATCAGGTGCCTCACAAAGGGCGCTTGTCATGGAAGTTGTAGTTGTTGCTGAGCTTGCAAGGCTAGCAGATCGTGAGCACCACGATGGGGGCGAATACCATGCAAAGGGCATCCGACGTGTGATGAAGGGAGCCCGCCCACCACTGCCTGAAGGGGAAGTCTTGGCTAGGCACAACAATAGTGGATCTGCACCATGAGAGGACTTCATGCCATAGCTACCTGGAGAAAGACCATCCAGCTGCTAACATGTGTGTTGCATGCTCTCTAGCTCATGGTCCCAAAGGGCACAATATTTTACCTCAAAAAGAAAAAAGGGCACAATAGTCCACATGCGGCAGACCTCGTCGAGCCAGGCGGTCGGCCGTCCAACACCTATTCTGGAGGGCGAGCCAGAGGAAAATCTTGGTGTGCAAGTGTGCAACAACACCCATGTTTTGCAGGTGACAGGTCGGTTGGGATTCGAGACAGAGCTCAAGAAAAGTGTCGCATCACAGGATGGCGTCTTGACCAGAATCCATCCACCGGTTAAAGAGCTCCGTGCGCGCGCGCGCGAGAGAGAGAGAGAGAGAGAGAGAGAGAGAGAGAGAGAGAGAGAGAGAGAGAGAGAGAGAGAGAGAGAGAGAGAGAGAGAGAGAGAGAGAGAGAGGGGGAGGCCGAAGATGGTGTCATAGATCGGCGTACTGGACCATGGCCGCATTACCAAGGTCACCGTGAATGCCTTCGAATCACGAACAACAATGCAAACCTCATGGAACAAGCAAATCTTGTCGCAATAATGCAAGCCATGAGGATAAATTAGAGGTGTGATCTCAGGGGATTAACTACCATTGATCCAGTGATCAGTCTAGAACCGACAGAAGCACCCATCCCTAACATGCCACAAAGTGGAGGTGTGCAAGATGGGACCAAGACTGGAGTCGAAACCCGGTGATGCCAAGCTTGAGAAGGATACGCTGCCCCTTGAGATCATGGATGATGCTAAATAATTGCTAAATTATATAAACATTTTTGCGTTCTCTCTGCAACCTTACCGAAGCAAATAACTCAAGCACATGAGATGAAAAGTAAAACGAAAACATAGTGACATTCGTGAGTTTGAGACCTAGCTTCTACCATATGTAGCATGTTGTCGACATAACAATTAAACGTCAAGATGGCCGAGTTGGTCTAAGGCGCCAGTTTCAGGTACTGGTCCGAAAGGGCGTGGGTTCAAATCCCACTCTTGACAAAATCTTTATTTTTTCAATTTCATTTTCTTTGTTTAAATAGTCCATCCCTCTATCTGAAAATACGTCCCACAGGGTGTAGGACGTAAGCTGCTGAACACGCCGTCAACTGGAGTAGTTTAGCTTATTATAGGGTATATAACGCGAACTAACCAAAGTTTGTTTCTATACATATGTATGTAGCACTGATGAACAAATCAGAGTGCAATGGGTAGCTCGATCAATTTGCATTCTAACAGAAAAATCAGGCAACGTTAGCTCATGCTGCATATAAAGATCGGCAGACTGAGCCACAAAGCATTTTTTTTTGAACCGGGCTATCCCCTTTCCATTACTTAGAACGGAAATACAAGGTCTGACAAGTAGTCCAAGAACAGGGAAAAGGGGAGAGCGAGTTCAACGCACTGCTAGGAAACCCACCGCACTCGCCCGCCATCGAAACGAGTGCTATGGGGCGAAAACCTAAGCAGCACCACAAAAAGACTAGCCCTATTACAAAAGCAAATATGGCACAACACCACAGAGTATCACAGGATAAAGCTAAAACAGTCTAAACATCAAGGCTACCGCCACAGAGAGTTTCCAGCGATGTAGTCACAAGAGGAACGACGCCTAGAACCAGTGCTGCAACTTTCACTTTCCACCCTTGGACGCGTCGCAGGCCCTCATCAACAGCATGGTCCCATTGCGGATCATCTCAGCACCCGCTCGAAGTTGCTTGATGTCTTCCCCCGCCTGTAGACCTGCCCAGTACAAGAGAAAAGAAACTGCCGTGAAAATAATCTCGAAAGGAGATTTGATCATTTTTTTCTTAAAGGTAGCTTTATTACGAGCCAGCCAAATGGCCCAAGTGACAGCCCCCAATGCCACAGTATAGAGCAATTGACATCCCGACAAGAAAGAATGACACCAAACAAAAAACTGCCAGTAATTACGAGGGCACAAGTCTGTCCCAAGTGTGACCCCAATCGATCTCCAAACCACCCTGGCCACAGAGCAATCAAAAAATAAGTGCTAGGAAGTTTCAATTTGATGACAAAAGGAACACACAGGGTTCCCTTGCCATTTCCGCTGACGCATCACTTGTCTGGTAAGCAAAGCATCCTGAGCAAGTTGCCACAGAAAGATCTGGATTTCAAGGGGGAGTTTGCCTTTCCAAATCCATATATAGTTACACCCACTAAGAGGTCTCTCTAGCCATTTGTACATGGATTTAGTATTAAACCTACCCGATTTGTTCAAGTTCCAGTACATGGAGTCTCTGTCTCCAGATAGATTCATCTTATGGACACAACTTCTCAGCATCGACCATTGGTTTGTTAACTCGACATCTAATCTTCTACGAAAGAAGTTAGAACAAAACATAGTCTCCAATTTTTCCAGAGTGCAATCTTGTGCAACACAAATATTGTAAAGTCGGGGGAATTGGTCCATGAACGGAGTCAGCCCGTTGATGGAGTCTTTCCATAACCGTGTCAGGTTACCAGATCTCGTATGGATTTTCCTCCCAATCATATACAGTTCCTTGATTTTCAAAAGATTTTTCCAACATGGTGAGTCATTGAAGCGGGCCTCGACAGTCGCAACTGTCTGATTTCGTAGATAGCGAGCTTTCACAGTATCTTGCCAGATCCCATTTTGAGTATCCAGTTTCCACCACCATTTAAGCATGAGACTGATATTTTGTTTGCGTAAATCTTTAATACCCAGTCCACCTTTATCTTTGGACCTACAGATTCTGCTCCAATGAACAAGATGATAACGATGTGTCTTATTGGCACCTTGCCAGAAAAATCTCCTCCTATGCTTATCTAGTTTTTCCACAAAGGTCTTATTCATCAGCCACATGGACATGTGGTAGAGAGAGAGGTGGGTGACCACCGAGTCCAAAAGGGTGTGTCTCCCTCCCATAGAGGCAGCGTTACCAACCCAAGCATCGAACCTGACTAGATATTTGTCCACAATGAACTCCCAGTCTGAGTTTCTAAGAGCAGTAAAACTCACAGGCATCCCCAGATATTTGAGAGAGAAATGACCAATGTCACAGTTAAAGAGATCTGCATATGCTTTATTAATATGATCATCACCGCCTACAGTCAAAATCTCACTTTTATGGAAATTAACTTTTAGCCCAGACATCATTTCAAAAGTGTACTAGAGCAGCTTCAGGTTCATAGCTTTCTCCAGATCGTGCTCTAAACATATGATCGTGTCATCTGCATATTGCAGAACCGCAACCCCATTAGGAATCAAGTCAGGGGCCAAACCTATAATCAGGTTGTTTTTCTGGGCATTTTTTATCATTTTAGTTAGGCATTCAACGGGCCCACACAGTTGTTAAGTTTGATGCTAACCGTGCCATTGCGGAGGATTTGCTCGACCAAACCGCACCATTTTTTATCAAAGCCTCGAAGTTTATGGAATTCCAACAGGAAATCCCAGTTAACTTTATCGTATGCTTTCTTAGAATCGAGCTTAAGAAAACCACCCCAACCCTCTTCTTGATATGAGTGTAGTTGAGGAGTTCATGCAGCGCAAGCACTCCATCCATAATGCTCCTGCCCTTCACAAAGGCATTTTGGGAAGGGCTTATAAGGATATTGGCGTATCTAGCAGCCCTCATGTCCATAACCTTCGTAATGAGTTTGTATGGGCAGCGGAGCAGGCAAATGGGACGAAATTGCTGAATACGATCAGCTCCAGATACCTTGGGCAGTAGTGTAATAATCCCATAGTTAAGACATTGCACGTCCAAGGTGCCTTTATGAAAGCTATCAAAGATACGCATAATATCAGTCTTAACTATATCCCAACGACATTGATAAAATTAAGCAGAAATATTATCAGGGCCGGGGGCTCTGTTGACTTCCATGTCGAACAGAGCGGCTTTGACCTCTTCTTCAGTAAACTCTCTAATTAGGTCAGCATTATCCTCAACCGACAATTTCTCATTGTCTACCCAAGTATCAGGATCAAGGTGAAACATATTACCAGGTGCCGACCCAAACAGATCTCTATAGAAGTTAGTGGCATGCGCAAGGAGGTTGTCAGTGCCCTCGATCTCTACCTCACCGCATTTGAGAGCATGAATTGTGCTTTTTCGCTTCCTGCCATTGGCTATTTTATGAAAGTAGTCTGTATTGCGGTCTCCATGCAAGAGCCAGCACTCATGAGATTGTTGCAGCCAGTAAATTCCGTAGCTAACAGCTCGCAAAGTTCCACATAAACTTCAACCTTTCTACCATAAAGCTCGGGAGGTAAAGGGCCATCCTCTTCTGCTTCTTCCAACAACTCCAGTTCGATCCTCGGGTCTTGTTTACGTCTTTTGGCATGCCCAAATCTATCCGACCCCCACCCCTTGAAGTACGACTTAAACCTCTTGAGTTTAATATTCAGGATGTCAATGGGGTCCGAGGCTGCAACTTTTCTATTCCAGATTTTAGCAACCAGGTCGAGAAATCTATCATCTTTCAACCATGAGAGATCAAAGCGAAACTCTCGAGTCTTGGAGGGTTCTCTCTTTTCTTCATCAATGTATAAAAGGAGCGGGTTGTGGTCAAATAGTTCTCTGACCAACTTCCTCAGAGATGCCAGAGGGAATAAACATTCCCAGGAATCAGACATAAGCACTCTATCTAGCTTCTCAAGGGTAGGATGGGACTGGTTATTAGTCCAGGTATACTTGCCCCCACTCATATACATCTCTCTAAGGCCAAGTGTATTAATAATGGCATTGAACAAGTCAGTAGATTTAGAGTGCTGCATGTTCTTGTTCTTTTCACTACTGCGTCTAAGAATGTTAAAGTCCCCCACTACAATGTAGGGTAAGTCTGTATTATGACAGAAAGAGGCTAATTCTCTTAGGAACTCCTCCCTATGCCCCTCATGGGCAGAGTCGTAAACCACTAGAAAGCTCCAGGCAGTTTTAGTTTTAACATCTCTGATATTCATCCGCAAGATATACTTGCCCTTGATGCAACCCAACAACTCCAGGTTGTTGGTGCGAATGCCACATAAGATGACACCTGATCTACCTATAGCAGGCACCCACTCCCAATGGAAATTTCCAAAAGGGTCAAATCTCCTGATAAGCTTAGGGGAAAAGTCTCTCTTCAAAGTCTCTTGCAAACCCAGGAAGTCAATGGAATGATCACTAATGAGGTCAGAGAGGCAGGTGGCCATTCCTTTCTTGCCCACCCCTCTGCAGTTCCAAATGAGACCTCTCATTTGGAACGATTGGTTAGTTTCCCGGCTCTGGTGGCCCTACCAGGAGGCAGGGTAGAGCCACCTACATCATCAGCTTTATCATTCATCTTTTTCTGACTCCTAGTCACGGGCCTAGGGAGTCTGATCTCAACTTTCTTTCTATTTTTCTTGGAAGATTTAGAGTTAACTAATTTCTCATTAACAATCTCATCCTCATCTAGCCAAGTCAGATTCAAGGGGGTGTCCTTTCCCAACCCATTGGTAATAAACATATCATCCCCCTGATCTTCTTGAGAGTTGGTGTTTTTATCTACCAAATTAACCCTAACAGATTCCAATTCTCTTAGGATATCAACACATGCAAAATCATTATCAGGGATTAGCACCCCCATCTTAGTAGCACGACTAATAATCTCAGTATCAGCCAAGGCAGCAAAAGCATTATGGTTAACAAGGTTGACGTTACCTTTCTGGTTTCTGATATTGACCATTTGAGCAGCTCTCACTTCCATGTCCATGTGCTGAAGATGAGTATTGCGCTGGCTGAACCGAAGATGCAGCTCAGGGGCAAGTGGTGGTGTAGGAATAACCTCCTCGCAATCAGGGTGAGGGAGTTGTACCGTGTAGTCCTTTGACGTCTTCATGTCTGCTTCCACCTCACCCACCACCTCAAAGATCTGATCAGTGTTAGAGATAGAGCTAGCAATAGAATCAAAGAGAGGTGAAGTAACAACCGTATTCACCTTCAGGGTTTGGTCATTTCCAGGAACATGAGCAATAGGATCATGAACACTCTCATTACCAGCAGGAGCCACCACAGAAACATCCTGTTGATAGCAAGTGGTAGCAAGTTCCAGTGCCATCTCCTCGATCAACAGAGGGCCATTAGATCCACTAGTCTCACTTTCAGATGAATTGTTTTCCTCGGGAATTTTCTCCTCCTCCTCAGGTAGCTGCAAGCAACAGGCTTTGCCGCCACGATAAGAGGAGGTGTTCCTGTTGTCATTTTTGTCCGAAGATTTACTTTTGTCATCAGGTGGTCTGTCATCTCTTTTATGTTTGGGTGTCAAAACCCTCTGTCCAGAATAGCGTGGCACCTGTATGGGTTCTTCTTCCCGAATCACATTCCGCACCAGAATCTCCTCAACCTCATATTGGAAGCAGTAAAAACAACCTCCCAAACATCCTTCAGCAGATGTGGGGAGTTTATCGATGTCACGACACCCTAGTTTGGCACGGACATAGGAAGGACGGTGAAGAGTAGACATATCAATGTCCAGGGTCACCCCAACTAAGCCTCCAACAATAGCAACATTTTTTTCACAGTGCTTGTTGGGAGGGATTTACTAATCTTCACCCAACCCACCTCCAGCACCCCCTCAGATTCCACATCATCAGACCACGACGTGATACGAAAAACAACTCCCAAAGATTTGAGAGTGATGTATTCAACAAAAAGAGCCCTATCCACCTCTCTCTAGTTGGGGAAACGCATAACATACTGATTAGGAGCAATCAGATGAGCTGAGCAGCGCCATCCCAGCCCAATGTACTTCTCAAACTCATCCACTAACTGTTTGGTGGTGATATCCCCTTCCACAATGGTAATGATGACTTTAACGATCCTATCATTATTCTGATTACTAACAGAGTAATCATCAATGTAATGAAAACCTTGTCCCTTGGATTGTAAAGCGCACATAGCACGTATGTGATACATCTCCAACGTATCTATAATTTTTGATTGCTCCATGCTATATTACCTACTGTTTTAGGCAATATTGGGCTTTATTATCCACTTTTATATTATTTTTGGGACCAACCTATTAACCGGAGGCCCAGCCCAGATTTGGTGTTTTATGCCTATTTCAGTGTTTCGAGGAAAAGGAATATCAGACGGAGTCAAAACGGAACGAAATCAACTGGAGAAGTTATTTTTGGAAGGAAACCCACCTGATGGACTTGGACCCCACGTCAGAAGATAAGGGAGGTGCTCACGAGGGTGGGGGCGCGCCCACCCCTCTGGGCGCGCCCCCCTGCCTCGTGGGGCCCCCGTAGCTCCACCGACGTACTCCTTTCACCCATATATACCTACGTACCCTTAAACTTCCAGAACAGAGATTAGATCAGGAGTTCCACCGCCGCAAGCCTCCAGAGCCACCAAAAACCAATCGGGACCCCTTTCCGGTACCCTGCCGGAGGGGGGATCCATCTCCGGTGGCCATCTTCATCATCCCGGCGCTGTCCATGACGAGGAGGGAGTAGTTCACCCTTGGGGTTGAGGGTATGTACCAGTATCAATGTGTTTGATCTCTCTCTCTCTCTCATGTTCTTGAGGTGATACGATCTTGATGCATCCCGAGCTTTGCTATTGTAGTTGGATCTTATGATGTTTCTCCCACTCTACTCTCTGGTAATGAATTGAGTTTTCCCCTTGAAGTAACCTTGTCGGATTGAGTCTTTTATGAGAACACTTGATGTATGTCTTGCCGTGGTTATCTGTGGTGACAATGGGATATCATGTGCCACTTGATATATGGTTTGGTGATCAACTTGCGGGTTTCGTGACATTGGGAACCTATGCATAGGGTTGGCACACGTTCTTGATTCTCCGGTAGAAACTTTGGGGCATTCTTTGAAGTACTTTTATCTTGGTTGGATGAATCTGAGATTGTGTGATGCATATCGTATAATAATGCCCACGGATACTTGAGGTGACAATGGAGTATCTAGGTGACATTAGGGTTTTGGTTGATTTGTATCTTAAGGTGTTATTCTAGTACGAACTCTAGGGCTGTTTGTGACACTTATAGGAATAGCCCAACGGATTGATTGGAAAGAATAACTTTGAGGTGGTTTCGTACCCTACCATAATATCGACGTTTGTTCTCCGCTATTAGTGGCTTTGGAGTGACTCTTTGTTGCATGTTGAGGGATAGTTATATGATCTAGTTATGTTATTATTGTTGAGAGAACTTGCACTAGTGAAAGTATGAACCCGAGGCCTTGTTTCCTATCATTGCAATACCGTTTACGCTCACTTTTATCATTTGTTACCTTGCTGTTTTTATACTTTCGGATTACAAAAACCTATATCTACCATCCATATTGCACTTGTATCACCATCTCTTCGCCGAACTAGTGCACCTATACAATTTACCATTGTATTGGGTGTGTTGGGGACACAAGAGACTCTTTGTTATTTGGTTGCAGGGTTGTTTGAGAGAGACCATCTTCATCCTACGCCTCCCATGGATTGATAAACTTTAGGTCATCCACTTGAGGGAAATTTGCTACTGTTCTACAAACCTGTGCACTTGCAGGCCCAACAACGTCTACAAGAAGAAGGTTGTGTAGTAGACATCAAGCTCTTTTAAAGCGCCGTTGCGGGGAGGCTAGGTAAGTGAAGGTATATCTTTAGATCTTGCAATTGAATCTTTTTGTTTCTTGTTTTAGCACTAGTCTAGTTTATAAAAGAAAACTACAAAAAATGGAATTGAGTTTGTCTCATACGCTTCACCTTTTTAATATCTTTCGTGAGTATGATGGAAAGGAAAATTGTGCCAAAGTGTTAGAAGAAGAATGCATTAAAATGTTTGGCACTAAATATTTGAATGATGAGCATGATTGCAATGTTATTAGTATGAACTCCTTGAATATCCATAGTACTAATGATGATTGCTATAGTCATGATGAAAATATCTCTCATAAGCATGTCAACTTTTGTGGAGTGCATGTTTGCATGAACACACCAAATAAAGAAGATATATATTGCAAGAGGCATAAGTACTTAGAAACCAAATTGTTGCAAGAAGAGCTAGATGAATGTGCTGAAAGATTCAATATTTTTCATGCCCCTTGTGAACTTTGCAATGAACATGGTCATTTAAAGCTCCGATGCTATTTGTTTCATGATCAAGTCGTGTCCAAATATTGTGATAATTTGATTACCCTTGAGCATCATAAATAACTTAGCCTTATTTTGGGTTATGAAGAAACGAAACGTATAACTGAGGGTATTCCAAAATTTAGTCTTGATAAAATTCTTGATTTTGATCTAGAAAAGATTTATATGTATTGTGCGGTGAATTGCATTGAAAATCCTTATATCGCCAATTACATAAATAAAAGAAAACAAATAGAAGATGAAGAGAATACTAATGAAAGGGAAGAGACTTCCCAATATCCTCCTATTATTTCTTATGATGAATCAGGTAACGAGGAGGAGCTTTCTATTCAATCAATCTCATCAATAAGGAGCTCAAAGAGGAAGGTTGAACCTACACATAATGTGAAGAAGAAAAAGAAAAGAAGGAGCAACAAAGGTAAAAAGGTATCCCTTCCAAATGATGTTGCTCCTACTACTGGTGATAATGATAATCGCTATACTATTGGTGCTATCCATACTATTAATGATGAGAGTGATTATGCTTATGATATGAAAAGGCCCAAGCTTGGGGAAGCTATGTTTGATGAGAATGACATATTTGAGAATACATTTGCTGAAATTAATGTTTGTCCCAAGCTTGGGGATGCTACATTTAGTGAATAAGATATTTTTAGCATCCCAAGTTTTGATATGCAAAGTTGTTATGATGATAGCATGCCTCCTACCTATGATGATTATATTCATGAAAGTGGGTTTGGAAAAGTGTCAACTTTAGGAATTAGTGATCCCACTATTTTGGAGGATGTTGAATCTTATTGTGATGAATATGAAAGTGGATTTGGAAGAGTGTCAACTTTATTTAGTGATTCCACTATCTTGGGAGAGGTTTCAATCGATTATGATGAGAACAAAGTTGCTACTTATGATGATTATTGTGATGAAACTTATGCTATAAAAAGTAGTGATGATTATATTTATAAAACTTGTCATGATTATGATTCCCCTTTTTCTGAACATTACTCTTTTAATGTGGAAACAATTTTTAGTGTTCAGGTCTCTTATGATACTCCCACTATTCCGAATGAGAAGAAATTTGCTTATGTGGAGAGTAATAAAATTTCGATGCTAGTAGATCACGAAAAGAATGCTTTAGGTGCTGGTTATATTATTGAATTCATTCACGATGCTACTGAAAATTATTATGAGGGAGGAATATATGCTTGTAGGAATTGCAATAATATCAAGTTTCCTCTCTATGTGCTTAAAGTTTTGAAGTTATGCTTGTTTTACCTTCCTATGCAAGTTGATTCTTGTACCCATAAGTTGTTTGCTCACAAAATCCCTATGCATAGGAAGTGGGTTAGACTTAAATGTGCTAGTCATATTATTCATGATGCTCTCTTTATGTTTCAATCTTTTATGTGGGCATCATTGAAATCATCATGCCTAGCTAGGGGCATTAAACGTTAGCGCTTGTTGGGAGGCAACCCAATTTTATTTTAGTTTCTTGCTTTTTGGTTCTGTTTAGGAATAAATAATCCATCTAGCCTCTGATTAGATGTGGTTTTATATTTTAATTAGTGTTTGTGCCAAGTAGAACCTTTGGGAAAACTTGGGTGAAGTCTTTATGATCATGCTGTAAAAAATAGAAACATTAGCGCTCACGAAATTAGCTTCAACTTTTTACTGGAGAGTGATATTTAGTTGATTCTTTTTGCAGATGATTACTAGACAAATTCCCCAGGTCCAACAATTTATTTTAGAATTTTTGGAGTTCCATAAGTTTGCGTTAGTTACAGATTACTACAGACTGTTCTGTTTTTGACATATTCTGTTTTCATTATGTTGTTTGCTTATTTTGATGAATCTATGGCTAGTAAAATAGTTTATAAACCATAGAGAAGTTGTAATACAGTAAGTTTAACACCAATATAAATAAAGAATGATTTCATTACAGTACCTTGAAGTGGTGTTTTGTTTTCTTTCGCTAACGGAGCTCACGAGTTTTCTGTTAAGTTTTGTGTTGTGAAGTTTTTAAGTTTTCGGTAAAGATTCGATGGACTATGGAATAAGGAGTGGCAAGAGCCAAAGATTGGGGATGCCCAAGGCACCCCATGGTAATATTAAAGGACAACCAAGAGCCTAAGCTTGGGGATGCCCCGGAAGGCATCCCCTCTTTCGTCTTCGTTCATCGGTAACTTTACTTGGAGCTAAATTTTTATTCACCACATGATACGTGTTTTGCCTGGAGCGTCATTTTATTTTGTTAGTATTTGCTTGATGTTATTTAGATTAGTGTTTTGCATCTTTAGTTTCAATAAAAATTTCAAGGATAGCCTTTGCCATGCTTATTTTGCAAGTATGCATGTTGCTGTTTGAAAGCAGAAAGTTTACCGCTGTTGCAAAAATTCCTTAGAAAATTCAGAGAGTGGTATAATGTTGAATATGTTTGCATATTGAGCTCTGATAAATTTATTAAAGTGGGAATTTTAGTTCATAATTTTTGGACTTAGGTAAGTATGATGAATCTTGCATTCTTTACAGACTGTACTGTTTTGGCAGATTGCTGTTATGTTTGCATTGTTTGCATATGTTTGCTTGTTTAATGATTCTATTTGATGATAGGAGTATTAAATATGCAGAGGCATTTAGCATGCAATGTTGAATAGTAATGTTAGTGATTTGTTACAGTAGAAAATGATAAGGTTTTGCATTGGTTTATACTAACCTATCTCACGAGTTCTTGTTGAGTTTGTTGTGAATGAAGCTTTTGATAAAAAGAGAAACCATGATATGAGAGGAATTAAGGAGACACAAAAGTTCAAGCTTGGGGATGCCCAAGGCACCCCAAGATAATATTTCAAGAACTCTCAAGCATCTAAGCTTGGGGATGCCCCGGTAGGCATCCCACCTTTCTTCTTCAACAACTATCGGTTAGTATCGGTTGAGCTTAAGTTTTTGCTTCTTCACATGAGTTGTGCTATCCTTGCATTGTCGTTTTATTTAGCGTTGCTCGCTGTTTGAATACAATTCCAAGATCTGAAATTATTAAATGGGAGAGTCTTCACATAGTTGTATAATTATTCGACTACTCATTGATCTTCACTTATATCTATCGGAGTAGTTTGTCATTTGCTCTAGTTCTTCACTTATATCTTTTAGAGCATGGTGGTAGTTTTATTTTGAAGAAATAGATGAACTCTCATACTTCACTCATATTATTTAGAGAGTCTTAAATAGCATGGTAATTTGCTTAATGTTAATATACTTAGTGTTCAACATATGTGAAACTTTCTTTTTGAGTGAATTAAATACTAAGATAAGTTTAATACTTGATAATTGTTTTGAGATATGGAGGTAATAATATCAAAGTCGTGCTAGTTGATAATTGTGAATTTGAGAAATACTTGTGTTGAAGTTTGCAAGTCCCGTAGCATGCACGTATGGTTAAAGTTGTGTAACAAATTTGAAACATGAAGCGTGCCTGGCTTGTGCATCCTTATGAGTGGCGGTCGGGGACGAGCGATGGTCTTTTCCTACCAATCTATCCCCCTAGGAGCATGCGTGCAGTACTTGATTTTTGATGGCTTCCAAATTGTTGCAATAATTATATGAGTTCTTTTGACTAATGTTGAGTCCATGGATTATACGCACTCTCACCTTTCCGCCTTTGCTAGCCTCTTTGGTACCGTGCATTGCCCTTTCTCACCTTGAGAGTTGGTGCAAACTTCGCCGGTGCATCCAAACCCCGTGATACGATACGCTCTATCACATATAAACCTCCTTATATCTTCCTCCAAACAGCCACCATACCTACCTATCATGGCATTTCCATAGCCATTCCGAGATATATTGCCATGCAACTTCCATCATCATTATTATGACATACATTACTTTTGTCATATTGCCATTGCATGATCATGTAGTTGACATCGTATTTGTGGCAAAGCCACCATGCATTATTTTCCATACATGTCACTCTTGATTCATTGCACCATCCCGCACACACGGGGGGCATTCATATAGAGTCATATTTTGTTCTAAGTTTGAGTTGTAATTGTTGAGTTGTAAGAAAAATAAAAGTGTGATGATCATCATTATTAGAGCATTGTCCCAAGTGAGGAAAGGATGATGGAGACTATGATTCCCCCATAAGTCGGGATGAGACTCCGGACGAAAAAAATAAAAATAAAAAAAAGAAGAAGAAAAAAAAGCAAGGCCAAAAAAAAGAAAGGCCCAAAAAATGAGAGAAAAAAAGAGAAGGGACAATGCTACTATCCTTTTACCACACTTGTGCTTCAAAGTAGCACCAAGATCTTCATGATAGAGAGTCTCTCATTTGGTCACTTTCATATACTAGTGGGAATTTTTTATTATAGAACTTGGCTTGTATATTCCAATGATGGGCTTCCTCAAAATGCCCTAGGTCTTTGTGAGCAAGCAAGTTGGATGCACACTCACTTAGTTTCTTTTGTAGAGCTTTCATATACTTATAGCTCTAGTGCATCCGTTGCATGGCAATCCCTACTCCTCATGTTGACATCAATTGATGGGCATCTCCATAGCCTGTTGATTAGCCTCGTCAATGTGAGACTTTCTCCTTTTTTGTCTTCTCTACACAATCCCATCATCATATTCTATTCCACCCATAGTGCTATATCCATGGCTCGCGCTCATGTATTGCGTAAAGGTTGAAAAAGTTTGAGATTATTTGAGTATGAAACAATTGCTTGGCTTTTCATCGGGGGTATAGAAGTTGGGAACATCTTTGTGTGACGAAAATGAAGCATAGCCTAACTATATGATTTTGTAGGGATGAACCTTCTTTGGCCATGTTATTTTGAGATGACATAATTGCTTCGTTAGTATGCTTGAAGTATTATTATTTTTATGTCAATATGAACTTTTGTCTTGAATCTTTAGGATCTGAATATTCATATCACAAGTAAGAAGATTTACATTTAAATTATGCCAAGTAGCACTCCGCATCAAAAATTATCTTTTTTTATCATTTACCTACTCGAGGACGAGCAGGAATTAAGCTTGGGGATGCTTGATACGTCTCCAACGTATCTATAATTTTTGATTGCTCCATGCTATATTATCTACTGTTTTAGGCAATATTGGGCTTTATTATCCACTTTTATTTTATTTTTGGGACTAACCTATTAACCGGAGGCCCAGCCCAGATTTGCTGTTTTATGCCTATTTCAATGTTTCGAGGAAAAGGAATATCAGACCGAGTCAAAACGGAACGAAATCAACTGGAGAAGTTATTTTTGGAAGGAAACCCACCTGATGGACTTGGAACCCGCGTCAGAAGATACAGGAGGTACTCACGAGGGTGGGGGGCGCGCCCACCCCCCTGGGCGCGCCCCCCTGCCTCATGGGGCCCCCGTAGCTCCACCGACATACTCCTTTCACCAATATATACTACGTACCCTAAAACTTCCAGAACAGAGATTAGATCGGGAGTTCCGCCGCCGCTAGCCTCCAGAGCCACAAAAAACCAATCGGGACCCCTTTCCGGTACCCTGCGAGAGGGGGGATCCATCTCCAGTGGCCATCTTCATCATCCCGGCGCTCTCCATGACGAGGAGGGAGTAGTTCACCCTCGGGGCTAAGGGTATGTACCAGTAGCTATGTGTTTGATCTCTCTCTCTCGTGTTCTTGAGGTGATACGATCTTGATGTATCCCGAGCTTTGCTATTATAGTTGGATCTTATGATGTTTCTCCCCCTCTACTCTCTTGTAATGAATTGAGTTTTCCCCTTGAAGTAATCTTATCGGATTGAGTCTTTTATGAGAACACTTGATGTATGTCTTGCCGTGCTTATCTGTGGTGACAATGGGATATCATGTGCCACTTGATGTATGTTTTGGTGATCAACTTGCGGGTTTCGTGACATTGGGAACCTATGCATAGGGGTTGGCACACGTTCTTGATTCTCCGGTAGAAACTTTGGGGCATTCTTTGAAGTACTTTTATCTTGGTTGGATGAATCTGAGATTGTGTGATGCATATCGTATAATCATGCCCACGGATACTTGAGGTGACAATGGAGTATCTAGGTGACATTAGGGTTTTGGTTGATTTGTATCTTAAGGTGTTATTCTAGTACGAACTCTAGGGCTGTTTGTGACACTTATAGGAATAGCCCAACGGATTGATTGGAAAGAATAACTTTGAGGTGGTTTCGGACCCTACCATAATCTCGACGTTTGTTCTCCGCTATTAGTGGCTTTGGAGTGACTCTTTGTTGCATGTTGAGGGATAGTTATATGATACAGTTATGTTATTATTATTGAGAGAACTTGCACTAGTGAAATTATGAACCCTAGGCCTTGTTTCCTATCATTGCAATACCGTTTATGCTGACTTTTATCATTTGTTACCTTGCTGTTTTTATATTTTCAGATTACAAAAACCTACATCTACCATCCATATTGCACTTGTATCACCATCTCTTCGCTGAACTAGTGCACCTATACAATTTACCATTGTATTGGGTGTGTTGGGGACACAAGAGACTCTTTGTTATTTGGTTGCAGGGTTGTTTGAGAGAGACCATCTTCATCCTATGCCTCCCACGGATTGATAAACCTTAGGTCATCCACTTGAGGGAAATTTGCTACTGTCCTACAAACCTGTGCACTTGCAGGCCCAACAACGTCTACAAGAAGAAGGTTGTGTAGTAGACATCAGTATGCACTCCCAAGGAAGAAAATCAGTGCAAATAACAGAGAGATGACCCTTCTTTTTGCACCTCACACATAGAGCTTCAGGGCATTTGGCAGTAGGATGACCCAACAGATTGCAAATTTGACAAGACTCAGAAGATGTAGCCAGGGGATTAGGATTGGGGGGATCTCGTGCAGCTTTATAGGAGGCGCAGAATTGCCGGAGTTGTGGAGAGATTTGTCGACCCTATCAGCATCCCAGTGCTCCTGATGATCCGGGGCATCCTAACTGGCCCCCACAGCCTCCTCCCAACGGTCGAACCCGGTCTCATCAGATCCGAACGGGATATTGGAGGAAGATGCCCCGACCGTCTTGCGAGTCCAGACGTGGCTCTCCCGGCTGCGCCCTCTTCCCCCGTCGCCGCCTCCCGTGCGCCCACGACCGCCATCATCACCACGACCGCGCCCCTCGCCGCGATTGAAGCGGCCCGCGCCACGGCCGTAGCAGCCAGCACCAAACCCATCCTCCCTCATGTTAGGTGGTTCGTGGATTTGAAAACACTTGAGCAAACGACCTAGAGTCCCCTCGGATTTTTCCTTTCCAGCAAGAGAAGGAAGGACGAACCCTAGATTTCTCTCTTTTCGGCGACTCCCAAAAGTGGAGCAAGCTTTCCTCCAGATCTAGAATGGGGGGAGGGAGGGGCGAGGGAGAGCGGCGCCCGAATATATACTAGGGGACGTGGTCGAAACCCTAGCCGCGGCATGCCCATGGCGGTCGGATGTATCCCCCCACGTGTCGCAGATCCGGGCCGGAGGTGCGGTTTTTTGCCGCTCGGCGCCCCAGAATCCCCGGTTCAGTGGAGGGGATAAAACCGGTCCGCTCCCCGCCGACCACCCCAAAAACCCGAGACTGCTTAATCGAACCAAGTTGTGCAAATCACCTCCGCGCGATGGCTCGCCGGCGTCCCACTTTCCCGGCGGCGCCCCGGAGGAAGCGCGAGGTGGAAGACGATCCCAAACCCTAGCGAATTGAAGTGGCAAGGAAAAGGAATGATATACCCGATGTCGATCACCTCATCCACGCGAAGGGATCGGGCGTCGACCGTGCCGCCCGGGTCGTTGAGCAGCACGATGCGCCGCGCGTCCTGGCAAAGAAGGAGTTCGCCGGTGTCGAACGTAATGGATCTCGCCGCCATGAGATCCGGGCGAATGTGACCCGCCACCGCGAGTCCGCCATCCTTCCAGAGCTCGCCCGGAGATGTGGATACACACTTATAAAGGAGCCAACGAAGCAGACACGCTGTAGGTTCACGTGCAACAAGCTGCCAGGGGAAGAAAAAATATCACAAATTAGAAATGCATTCAACGCCAATTCCCAACAGTTTCCCGGAGCGCATCGTGCTGAATTCCTAAAATTACTTTCAGTAGTACAAGTGAGGCAGAGTGCTCCACGAAATTAAGAGGATGCGAACATGGCGAGCTCGCCGGGAAAGGGAGGGTGGATCTCAGGGGAGAGGAGGGGAGGAGGAAGAGAGGCAAGGCCCATTGCTCTTTTTGTCGTGAATACGCAAAGGTTATGTATCTTTTTCATTGATAGAAGGAGAGTAGTAGCATGGGGTTACAAACGCTTACAAGGCCATGTGCGCAAGAGGCATGGTAGAAAGTGCAGGAGCAGAATAGATTCAAGGGGTTGCTCAGCCCCAAAGAAAGCTATGAACTATGCGTCGGGGAGGATGTTTTGTAGCCCGTTGGCGCCTGCCTTAGCCCAAAGGTGTGCCTCGTCCTTGATGGTGTCAGAGATGATGGTGATTGATGGTCTGTCACCTTCGAAAGATGATGGTGATTGATGGTCTGTCACCTTCGAAGATGCATCCATTATGGTTTTTTCAAAGCCACCACACTGCCAGTATGATTAGGGAGGACAAACCCTTGCGCGTGGTCGTATGAAGTCGTCCCCCAGGTGTGGAAGGCTGTGTCAGAGCCGGGAAGGTCGACCGCGGCGCACACCCAACCAAGAAGCTCGTGGCAAACTTGTCAAGAGAATGAGCGGCCTGCTAGGAGATGTTGCATGGTCTCCGGCTCCTCATCGCAGAGTGCACATGCTTCCTTGTGAGGCATGACGGGCAAGCAGCTCCGCCGTCCAGCAATGGTCTTGCATGGCCAGCCAGTGGAAGAACTTGTCGCGAAGCGGCGCTCAGGGTCGCCATGTGAGCCGCCAGTTTGGGTCTTCGCAAGCACCGATGAATAACGTCTTGTAACATGAGCTCGCCAAGTATGTGGCGGAGGGGGTCCAGCGCCATTTCAGCATGTCTGGCTTAGCCGAGGCGTTGATGTGGCGCACCTGACACCAGAACTCGATGTATTGATGTCCACCATGGCCGCTGGCCCAAGCGCCCCGTCAATGCCCTAGACCCAGGAACTTAGGTGTAGACCCTTGCGCACGAGGCAAAGGCCATTGCCACTTGACTATAAGCGATGATGGGAGGGAAAGCTTACGAAGGTTGGACCATCTCAACATGTTTTCTCCTCACCCCCCCCCCACCCACCCACCCCCCCCCCACCCCTTTGTAGGGCTTATTTTAAAATTTTAGTTTTTTCATTTTATAAGTCTTAATTTATTGCTCTCCATCACATGTTCAGATTTTAAGGTACATTATATAGTTGTATGCAGGGATGAAGAGAAAACTCACCAATGCATTGCATGCATTTTTTTAGTCATTTATTAGTCATGTATGCATGCATTGAAATTAATCCATTGATAAACACAATATTTTCAGAAAATTGAGTGCATTAATTGGATACTTTTGCAAACTACAAAAGCTATTCCAGCACTGAACACTATCTGTTTTGGTTGTTAAGATTTTGAATTGAGCTCTATATACAGGAAGGGAAGGAGTAGTATACATGGAAAGGCTCATACCAGCATACAAATATGCATCACCCGCAAAAAAAAAACATACAAATATGCATGAGAATTTTCATTATATTATATTATTTATATTTAATAAATATTTTACAACTATATAATAATCAAACACAATGAAGCTTATGTATTTTCTATTTTAGTTCTCATATAATTATTTCAAATATTCATGTTCCATACCATGTCACCTTGGCATGTGGGTAAAGGCTCATATCAACATGCAAAAACGCATGGAAATTTTCATTCTATTATGCTATTTATATTAAATATATATTTTACAGCTATTCAATAATCAAACATAATAAATCATATTTATTTTAATGTTAATTGTAATATAATTATTTCAAATATTCATGTTACATATAGCAAATATGTTGCAAAAAAACGCAACGACATGTGGTGTATCATCTAGTTTCAATGTGGTTGCCGCGATTACGATTTCTATTTTCCTTATTCCTTTTTCCTGAGCACACGATCCGATTTTATCTATTTCATACTAAAACAGAGTACATCCAATCAGATCATGAACACTAAAATAAAGACGAGCAATTCCTCGACAGTAGGACTTTGAGCTCACCAAGAGCGAGAGTGGTCGGCACACCCTCTACTAGTTGACCAAGCAATGGACACCGTGGGTGTCCTTCTAGCCAACTCAAAGGAAGCCACGAATGACACGATTCACGTGCCTTGGGATGGACTTGTTGAGGGCGATCACCATAAGGAAGCCAACTAGCATTGTGCACAACATGTGTCTGACCAGCGCTAGTGCATGTGCGTCCCTCTTCGACAGCGTGGAAGCCCTCCAAGTGACAGCTTCTTCTCAAGCCCGGCCGTCGACCAGTAGAAGCGCACAGACATAGCCACATAGGTACCTTCGGGACAAAGAAGGGAAGGCCGAGGTAGGGAATAGGAAAATTTGAGATGGGACACGCCATCTCGTTTCCAATGATGGTCAACTGGTCCAGCAAACATTTGGATCCGGAGTAGTTGGTGTGCAGTCCGGAAGCAACGCCAAAGACTCAAAGGAGCTCCCTAATGGCGAGGATGTTTGCGTTTGTCTAAGTGATAGAGGATCACTGTATCATCGGCACACAGGGAGACCATAGATGTCGCATGATGCATAGTGAGGCGGTGGAGGATCCCATGTTGCACCACACGTTGGATCATGGTGTTGAGGATGTTTCATGACAAGCGTAAATAGCATCGGTGATAAGGGGTCGCCTTAACAAGCCCCTTGTTGTGACCAATCAGG
Source organism: Aegilops speltoides (assembly GCA_021437245.1). Lineage (NCBI taxonomy): Eukaryota > Viridiplantae > Streptophyta > Magnoliopsida > Poales > Poaceae > Aegilops > Aegilops speltoides. The sequence continues at coordinate 27,698,081 of CM038143.1, forward strand.
AGACCCGCCACGCTATTGAAGTACACACGTGGACGTCGAAGGCAGGGAGTCAAGCTTGAGAAGCATACTCCAGGAGAAGACCAAGGATTTGATAAATTACGAATCCAGTTTTGCATTCTCTGTGCAACTGTACCGAACCAAATAACTCAAAATAAATGAAAACGATTGTGCATTCGTGAGTTTGGGAAGTAGTCTGCCAATATAAACCGTAATTTCGTTAATTCAAACACAACGTCAAGATGGCCGAGTTGGTCTAAGGCGCAAGTTTCAGGTACTGGTCCAAAAGTGCGTGGGTTCAAATCCCACTCTTGACACAATTTTTCTAGGACGCCGCTAACTGCCACATGTGTGGGTGTTAAGAAATCTGCCCACACGTTCTGTGTGGTGCCTAAGAGGACCAGCCGTGGGCAAAACAACTAGCGCCCACACGCCCCTCTTTCTTCCTCCCGGTCACTCCTCGTACCTCGTGGTCCCGCACGCCCCACGTGACACTTTATCGCGCGCCCCGCAGTTGCCATGGGCCGGACCCTCGTCCATGTTCGTTTAAGTGCAGTTGCCATGTCGCTGAACTACGGTTGCCATGTCGGACAACTACAGTTGCCATGTTTGCTCAACTGCAGTTGCCATCTCAGGTCAAAGTTCCAGATTGCCATTTTTTGGACAACTACAGCCGTTGCCATGTGTGGTCTGGACTACTGCAGTTGCCATGATTTCAAAACTTTAGGAGTTGCCACCTACTAACACTAGGCAGTTGCCATGTAGCGCTACAAAAGAAAGGCATGGTAAAAAACATGTTCGGGTAAAAGAGAGAGTTGCCATGTGCTCACAAGCACGCTAGGGCAGTTGCCATTTAAAAAAGAAAGAGTTGCCATCTGCTTACGTGCACGCTAGGGCAGTTTGCCATGTACCATGCCAAACATATGGCAACTGACATGTTCGGGTAAAAAAAAGAGAGTTCCCATCTGCTTGCAATCACACTAGGGCAGTTGCCATGTACACTGCAAAACGCATGGCAACTGGCAGCTTGGGTGTGGGAAAGGAGGCGGGCGTGTGGGCGAGATGGCAAACTGCCCACACACCAGCCCTTGTGCGTGACTGAAACTAGTGTGTGGGCGAACTGCTAAATGCCCACACACCGGTCCCTCCGTGTGGTAAAATGGATATGTGGGCGACCTCTCTCACACACCACACACGCGAGTTGTCTTACGTGGCACACAAAATCAGCTAATTCGTGCCAAGATTCGTGCAGAAGTTACTGGACGGTGATGGAGGCGTGTGGGTGAGTTGGATAATGCCCACACGTGTGGACGTTAACATTTCCGTTTTTCTATGTTTTTTCCTATTTTTGCTTGTTTGCACATCTAGCCCATCCCTTTAGGTAGCTGAAGTACATCCAACAGCTGTCTAAAGAGCATAACAGCACATTAATTAATATATTTTTTTTGAAAAAGGGTTAAATGGAGTAGCTTTAGGGCCTGATTGGATTGTTGTTTTCCATACTTTTACACCTGTAGAAGATACAAACCTCAATCGGTCGTTTTCATTTCCGGCTGAAAAATCACACATGGCTGGTGAAATACACTTGTAAAAGTAATACAAGTGAATAAATTTACCCCTCATCTATCTTATAAATGATGGCTTTATTTTGGAACATTAGGGGTTTCGGTGCTAGAGGGCGCCGGGATCAAATTAAAGACCTGATTCGTGTGAATAATGTTGATCTGATAGGGATGGTGGAAACTTTCAAATCTTCTTTCTCTCCCCATGAACTGTCGTCTATTGCGGGTATGGATAGATTTGATTGGCATGTGTTACCTACGTCGGGCCATTCGGGCGGCATTCTAATTGGCTCTAAGAAAGATGTTTTCGATTTCGTTGCCTTTGATCATGGTATCTTGTGGGCCAGCACAGTCATTTGTCATAAAGCCCTTAATTTGATGTGGGAGTTCATTGTAGTATATGGGCCAGATGATCACTCTTTTTCCTCTCTATTTCTGGATGAGCTCTCTGAGAAGCTTGAGGCTTGCAATCTACCGATGGTTATCGGTGGAGACTTCAATCTCCTTCGTTCCCCTTCTGATAAAAATAGGAACAACTTCTCGTGGTCCCTGGCTAATGCTTTCAATGACTTTATCAGTTCTAATGCCATCCGCGAGCTACCTAGGGTTGGAGCCCGCTTCACTTGGTCTAACCACCAGGCTAACCTGATCAGATCGGGTCTTGATAGAGTTTTTATTTGCTCCAGTGGGACTCGTTATTCCCCAGGGCCTCCCTCGTTGCCAAATGTATTGTTGGTTCGGACCATACTCCCCTTCTTTTGGACGATGGGTCGCAGCTTCTTAGACCTCCTGCTAGATTCCAATTTGATGCTTCTTGGCTGTAGATTGATGGGTTCAGTGATATGATGGCCCCGAAGATTTCTCTCCTTCTCTCCTCCAATGCCCGCTCCTTTGGTCCTCTTGATGACTGGCACTCGTGCTCCTATTCCTTGCGGAAATTTCTGAGTGGGTGGTCCCGTAACCATGCAGCTGAGGAGCGTCGCTCCAAAGATCTTCTTGAAGCTCAAATTCTATCCCTTGACCTTGCGGCTGACTCTTCTGGGCTCTATGACGATGGTTGGTCTCTTCGTTATAACCTGGAGGCGGCCTTGATGCAGTTGCATCATCAGGCGGAAATATACTGGCGCCAGCGGGGTACGCTTAACTGGACCCTTAAAGGGGATTCCCCCACGGCTTATTTCTTTGCCATTGCTAATGGTAGGCGGAGGCGGTGTGGTATCAATAGCCTGATCATTAATGAAGTGCATACTTCGGACCAATCGGTAATCCTATCTCATGTGGTTTAGTTCTTCTCCTCGCTGTTAGGAGCTAAACCTTCTTCAGGTCTGTCCATTTCTCCTACCCTATGGGACCTGAGTTCGAGGATTTCGGCTGAGGAGAACGCTGCGCTGACGATTCCCCTCTCTGATCAGGAGATTTGGGATGTGGTTAACTCTGCCAACCCGAACGCTGCTTCTGGGCCGGACGGTTTCTCTATTTCTTTCTTTCGGAAGTTTTGGCCTCAGTTGAGGCAGTTAGTTTGCAACGTCATTCAAGGGTTTTGCCTAGGCACTGTCGATATCTCTCGTCTTAACTATGCGGTGATCTCCCTGATCCCTAAAATTAAAGGTGCTGAATTGATCTCTCAGTTTAGGCCCATCGCTTTGATTAATAACTTTGCTAAATTCCCTGCAAAGGGTTTCGCCAACCGCCTGTCCCCCGTTGCCCATAGAGTCATCAGCCCGTATCAGTCTGCTTTCATCAAAGGACGATACATTCTAGATGGGGTACTCTGTCTTCATGAAATTGTTCATGACCTGCGGGCTTGTAGCGCCAAAGCGATCATTTTAAAACTTGATTTTGAGAAAGCCTATGATTCGGTTAGTTGGCCTTTTTTAAGGCAGGTCCTGCTTGCGAAAGGCTTCGACGGGACCGATGTGCATCGTATCATGCAGTTGGTCTCGGGCGGGCACACCGCGGTCTCGGTGAACGGTCATATTAGTAATTTCTTTTGCTAACGGCTGAGGCTTGCACCAAGGGGACCCTGCCTCCCCTGTGCTTTTCAATTTTGTGGCCGACGCCTTTTCCCGCATTCTTCTTAGGGCAGCTCAGCATGGTCATATCTTACCTGTGGCCTCTCACCTAGTCTCGGACGGTATTACCCACCTGTAGTATGCTGATGATACCATCATTATGGTTGAGTTGAATGATGCCTGCATTGCCCATCTTAAGTTCATCCTGCTTTGTTTTGAGGCTGTCTCGGGCCTGAAAATGAATTTTTCCAAGAGTCAGGTTCTTGTCACTAGCGTTGATGATACAGAGGCCTTGAGAGTTGCTAGGCTGCTTAACTGTTCTCTAGGCTCTTTCCCCTTCAAGTACTTGGGTCTGCCTATCTCTTCGGTGTTGCTTCATGCCAAGGACTTTGCTCCTGCTGTGTCTAAGGTGGGAAATAGGGTTCTTCCCTGGCGTGGTAGATACAATCGAATGCAGGCAAAGTTTCCCTCATTAATGCCTGTCTCTCCTCCCTCCCAATGTTTCTTATGGGCTTCTATCTCCTCTCGGTTGGCACCCATGCTGGCTTTGACAAACATAGGGGTGCTTTTTATTGGAACGCTGCTGATAATAAACGGAAATACAGGCTGGTTAAACGGAAGCTTATGTGCAGGCCTAAAAACCTTGGAGGGTTAGGCATCATCAATACGCTGGTCATGAACAAGTGTCTATTAATTAAATGGTGGTGGAAGATTATGAACAGTGGGCCCGGTTCTCTTTGGTATTCCATTCTTAAGGCTAAATACTTTCCCCATTCGAGTCCTATGTTTGCAGGGGCCAGGCGGGGCTCTCAATTCTGGAAGGACCTTATTAAAGCCAGGCCTCTCTTCCTGGATCATGTTAAGTTTATCGTGGGTGACGGTACCTCGATTCGTTTTTGGCGTGACTGGTGGTGTGGTGATACCCCTTTGGCTAGTAGGTTCCCGGTTCTATTTTCTTTTTGTCCTAACCCTGACATCTCCATTGCGGAGGTGGCAGCTAATAATTGGGACTTGGCCTTTCGCCGCTCCCTGACTCCTGTAGAGTTGGAACAATGCATGCAAAGTCTCCCTGCCTTCTTCCCCTTGCTCTCGGAGTCGCCGGACTCTGTTGTCTGGCCTCATTCTGCCACTGGTCGTTTTTCGGTTAAGTCCTTGTACGCGTGGCTCATTGGTGGTACCCCTTCCAATAGGTTCTCTTGCATTCGGAGGTCCAAAGTCCATCCTAAAGTTAAAATCTTCCTCTGGCAAGCCTTTAGGGGTCGTCTCCCCGCTGCTGACCAAATCCGTAAGCGTAATGGTCCGGGCTCGGAATTCTATGCTCTTTGCGGCGCTGTGGAGAACTCGGAGCATATATTCTTTCTCTGTGTTTTGGCTAAGTTAGTGTGGTGCTGTGTCCGGTCGTGGCTTCAGGTAACTTGGAATCCCTCTTCCTTTCAAGAGATGAGAACCCTTGCCAACTCGTTGGTAGGGGTCACTAAGAGGGTTTTCTGGGTTGGCTTGGGTGCGATTTGCTGGTCCCTTTGGACGATTAGGAATAAATTTACTATTGAACATGTCTTTCCTTCGAAACCTGCTGACGCTCTTTTCAAATCATGTATATTCTTGCAGCAGTGGAGATCATTGACTAAAAGAGGACGACCGGGGAGCTCTGGACCTGCTAATCTCTAAAATTAGGGCCTCGGCGTCCTCCATCTCCGGGCAGGCTCCTGATGTCTAATCATGCTTGGTGCAGTCTCGTTCTTCCTGCGTTTGGTTGCTTCGTTATCCTTCCGGCATGCGTGCCGTGTTTGGCAGGTCGCCATGTACCCCTATACTTTCGTGTGTCTTGGTTTAACTCTGGTGATGTGGATGTTGGGTGTTCCGCCCTGGTTGATGTTTGGGCTTATGACGCTGCCTTGTGGCTTTATTTATAAAGTCGGGCTTAGGCCTTTTCTCTAAAAAAAAAATTACCCCTATTCGAAGTGGGGCCTTATTGCTATAAGGTATGACGCGAACCAACCAAAGTTTTTATGTCCATTCTGAACAAATTAGAGTGCAATGGAGTTGCTTATACCTTAGTCCATTCTTGTACCTATAATAGATTTCCATTATGAAACTGTACACGCGCATGCAGGCAAGGCTGGTTGGCTCACGCTGTAGATAGAGAATTCAGACTGCAACACGAAGGAACAGCAACAGCAGATGGATATGCTAGACAATACTCCCTCCGTTGAACCACGAAAACTTCTTATATTTTGGTACAGAGCCAGTATGAGATTAGGAAAGCAGAACAGCTTTAACCTTCAGTAAAAGAGAAATCATGAATTAGAAATGAATCAGCACCAATCTCCAACAGTTTCCAGGAACACCCAGTGCGTCTGATCAGATCAAGAACACTAAAATATAAACACCGACAGTACCTTGGTAGCAGCAGGAGTTTGAATCGAGCCTCACAGAGTCAACAAAAGAAGCTATAGATTGCACGGCAGAGATATTATATCAGCAAGGCAAGCAGCACACCATGTGTGACCGAATATTAAAACGGATCAGGGCGTCACCCACCCTGTCCACACCATATCTCCCTGTTCTCAACACGCCAGATACATGCAGAGAGAATCAACGGACGGAAGCCAGAGATAGATATATATAGAGAGAGATATATATAAATAAACCGAAGCAAAGCATCTGAATTCTGAACTCCCATCTTCTTCCAGATACATGCACCTATCTGCTACTGCGTTTTGATTTAGAAAAAGCTCCGAAGGACCGAGACAATCAGATGACACAACATCTTTCTGTCCATCAGACTTTGGAACTAGTCAGGAATGCCGTAGTTACAACGGATTTCAACTCAGCGTTCGGATGGAAGTTCGGCCCCGAGCATCTTCAGCGCAAGTAGGATCAATCCCCGTGTTCGTGTGGTGCCGTTACACCGTTCGGCGGCTCGTGGTGGTCATCACCGATCGATTCGACGTACAGATGGTTGTCAACTCCAGAGAATCAATCCTGCAGGTTTGTCAAAAAGAGGGCTAAAAGGTCCACATCATTTCTTCAAAGTCAGCTGAGCGGTGAAGGCGCTGTTGAATTTTAGCACGACGCTTTCAGACAAATTTTAGCGGTGAAGGTAACGGGGATCAAGAGCTTGCTATGGTCACTAGTAGTAGTAGGCGCTCTGCTGATCGCCGTGGTGAGCGCTGGCGACGAGGCCGCGCTGCTTGCTTTCAGAGAGCAGATCAGCGACGGTGGCGCGCTGGCCTCCTGGAACAGCAGCGCCGACTTCTGCAGCTGGGAGGGCGTGACGTGCAGCCACTGGATGCCGAAGCGGGCGGTGGCGCTGCGCTTGGACGGCAGGGCGCTCGTCGGAGCGCTCTCCCCAGCCCTCGGGAACCTCACGTTCCTGCGGACGCTCAACCTGAGCTTCAACTGGTTCCATGGGGAGATTCCAGCAAGCCTTGTCCGGCTCCGTGGCCTGCGGAGGCTCGACTTGAGCGACAACTCCTTCTCCGACACGTTCCCTGTCTGCAAAACCTTGATCTCGGCCTTAACCAACTCGTGGGCTCAATCCCGCGAGGGCTTGGCACCCTCCACAACATGCGGCAGTTCGCTGTCGTCAGAAACAAACCTCTCTGGTATGCTTCCAGATTCTCTGTACAACTTGTCATCTCTGGAATTACTTAATGTAGGGGTAAATATGCTGCACGGAAGCATTCCGGATGATATCGGAAGCAAGTTCCCCATGATGAAAACTCTTGCCTTGGGTGGAAATCACTTCACAGGAACCATCCCCTCCTCAATATCAAACATTTCCTCCCTCGTAGAACTTGGCGTCGTGCAGTATGGGTCTAGTGGGTATGTGCCTCCCACATTGGGGAAGATGGGAGCACTCCAATATCTGAACTTGGCTGACAATAAGCTTGAAGCGAACGGCAACAAGGGGTGGGAATTCATCACTTCTTTGGCAAACTGCAGCCAACTGCAGAAATTGATACTCAGCAACAATTCTTCTGGAGGACAACTACCGGGGAAGTGGATTTTTGGAACCCGGATGTATTGGTGGACCTTATTTTAAATACTTTGAAAATCACATCTAAGGGTTCAATGTGATCTTCGCTTTAGGCATAGAAGCATCTGAAATAGTATGTGCTGCAAGCACTCATAATGAAGCTACTATTTTCAGTGTGGAAGATAGGGAGGGCTAGCAGCCCCCCCAACATCTTTCAGCGGCGGAGATTGGGGCCCCCCCCCTAACATCACTGGTTGCTACTAATTTGGAGATGAACAGTGCATAAACATCCCGCGCCGTTTTGTGTTTGAAATTTGAAAATTCCGTTCTAATTCTAACTAGGGATGAACATGATTGGTAGACCGGGTCAGTAGGCAGCACGTGTTTCGGGTGCATCTCCACGATCCTTCTCTGCAGTTTTGTCGTCGATGACACGAAGAAGATAGCTCAAAAATATACTTCCTTCGTTTCAAAATAAGTGTCTTAACTTTAGTACAACTTTGTACTAAAGTTACCACAAAGTTAAGACACTTATTTTGGGACGGAGGGAGTAGTTAATATACTTGTATGTTGAACATATTACTGGTGAAGACTAGGGTATGCTTGGAAGGCGTGGCTGCACACTGAAAAACGCTCTTAATATTATGGTAGCCGTGGGAGACGATGTTGTGGGCCGACGTCAAAGGAGATTTGATGGTGTTTTGTGATTAGTCGTTTGTTCGACATCAAAGCAGCGCCGGAGTATGCTGGCTTTGGTCAGAGGCGTCAACCAGGGTTTCGCTCCACCAGACCCCTCGGCGGCTGCATGGGTCTGGGTGATCAGGGGAACACCGGAGCTTAGTATAATGCTCAGCGCCCACCATCTAACAGCTAATGTTGTGGTTAATGTGCTCCCGGTTTAACAACATCATTTTTTTATTTGTCCTTCTATTACTACGGGTGGCAGCATAAGGGAGTGGTTGGTTGAAGCGGAAATACTGCGCTGAACTAGTGCTGGTGAATTAGCGGTGATGTTGTTTTTTACCTAGGGAAATTGTCATCGGTAAGGCTGACCATATAGGGGCAACATAACTAGTATCATGCATTTGAGACTCACAAACAACATGTAGGAGATAGGGGTCCCTGCCCCCCCCCCCCCCAAACATCTTTCAGCAGCGCCCCCTAACATCACTGTTTGCTACTAATTTGGAGATGAACAGTGCATAATTTGGGTTTGTTGAAACAGCCGGCTCCTTAGTCCCAGTGTATGGGCATGTTTGTGAGTCTCAAGTGCATGATACTAGTTATGTTGCCCCTATATGGTCAGCCTTACCGATGAAAATTTCCCTAGGTAAAAAACAACATCACCGCTAATTCACCAGCACTAGTTCAGCGCAGTATTTCCGCTTCAACCAACCACTCCCTTATGCTGCCACCCGTAGTAATAGAAGGACAAATAAAAAAATGATGTTGTTAAACCGGGAGCACATTAACAACAACATTAGTTGTTCGATGGTGGGCGCTGAGCATTATATTAAGCTCCGGCATTCCCCTGATCACCCAGACCCATGCAGCCGCCGAGGGGTCATGTGGAGCGAAACCCTGGTTGACGCCTCTGACCAAAGCCCGCATGCTCCGGCGCTGCTTTGATGTCAAACAACCGACTCGTCGCAAAACACCATCAAATCCCCTTTGACGTCGGCCCACAACATCGTCTCCCACAGCTACCATAATATTAAGAGCGTTTTTTAGTGTGCGGCCACGCCTTCCAAGCATACCCTAGTCCTCACCAGTAATATGTTCAACATACAAGTATATTACTCCCTCCGTCCCATAATATAAGAGTGTAGTGTCAAAAACACTCTTATATCATGGGACAGAGGGATTACTATATACACAGAAACTACAGTGGTAAAGAGTAAGACATGTGTACCGTGGGCATGTCGATGAGGTCGCTCTCCTCGAACGTCTCGAGTATGAGCTTCTTGTAGAGGAACTTCGCCAAGACGAAAATGACGTTTAGGCTGTCCATGTACATTGGAATTGCCGCACAGATGTACTCGTCGCAGCTACTCCCTCCGTCCCAAAATAAGTGTCTTAACTTTGTGGTAACTTTAGTACAAAGTTGTACTAAAGTTAAGTTAAGACACTTATTTTGAAACGAAGGAAGTATATTTTTGAGCTATCTTCTTCCTGTCATCGACGACAAAACTGCAGAGAAGGATCGTGGAGATGCACCCGAAACACGTGCTGCCTACTGACCCGGTCTACCAATCATGTTCATCCCTAGTTAGAATTAGAACAGAATTTTCGAATTTCAAACACAAAACGGTGCGGGGATGTTTATGCACTGTTCATCTCCAAATTAGTAGCAAACAGTGATGTTAGGGGGGGGGGGCAGGGCCCCCCTATCTCCGCCGCTGAAAGATGTTTGGGGGGGTGGGGGAGCTGCTAGCCCTCCCTATCTTCCACACTGAAAGTAGTAACTTCATTACGAGCGCTTGCAACACATACTATTTCAAATGCTTCTGTGCCTAAAGCGAAGATCAGAAGGAACCCTTGGACAAGACCAGAACCCTTGGACAAGACCACCGGCTGGCTACGTTAAGCTTAACGTGGATGCATATTTTGATCATATGACACTTTGTAAGGTACCGTTGGGGCAGTCCGACGAGATAGTTCAGGCAAATTTCTAGTCAGCATCGGCCCTGAGCATGTGCAACCGGTGCACAGGCACAGGGCCTCAAATCCTCAAGGGCCCCACCGCAGTAGGTGTACCTCTACGTGTGTGTTGTTACAAAAGCCATTCCCTGCTGAGAGCGGCGGCGTAGCGGACGAGCTCGCTTGCTCCCGCTTCATGTACGAATAGAACTAGACACGTTACAAACGGGCAGAAACTGATAACACGTTATATCGATCAATATAGTTCAGCTTCATTGCAATCAATTTCAAATCCTAATTTTCCTAATGCATTGATCTTTGCCTTTTCTAAGAACCAATATCTCTACTCTAAAATTTCAGTGTCATCGCTCGTTTCGTTCACTTCGATCAATCAAAACCTCTCCCCGCATGGTAAAAAAAGGAAAGAAAATAAAAGAAAGGAAACATCCCATTACACGGCCCAGCATCCCACCTCCCACGCCCTGTCTTCCCGTCTCCCTCGCTGGAATTCCTCCCTCGCTCCCGATCCCGTATCTCTCCCCTGCGCCGCGAGGCCCGCGACTAATGTCATCGATCCACGCCCCAACCGCCGCCGGCCCATGGCCTGCACCCTCCGGCGCATCCAACCGCTGTCGTGAACCACCGATTTCACCCACCGCCTCCACGAGCTCATCCCCCAACCCCACCCGTTCGCGTGACCCCTACATCAGCAGTGACTTCTCCCTTGCCACCGCCGGTTTGGTGCACTCACCTAATCTCCATCCTCACGAGGCTAACCACGATGGGGGAAAACTAGATGATACCCGCGCGTTGCTGCGGGAATTTGTAGTACTGAAAGAACATACTGTTGATGAACTGCACTATGTCATATGCTCTGTTTCTGCAAATCAATCATAAGTAAGCAATAAAAATGCCAATATGATTCATACTAATGTGAGAGAGAGAGAGAGATGCAGGACTGGAATTGCAGGTAGTACATGGTGAGTTTCATCTGTTTATTCCTTCAAGAACAATAAAAAAATAAAATTGATTTTTTTTCTTCACGTCTAGTGTTTCAAATCAAAATAAACCAGATCGGAGAGGGGGAGATGAGCACGCACCATCGTATCTCGGCACATGCTTGACGGCAGTGCTTGAGTTAGAGAGAATTGTAGGTAAGACCGTGGGAGAGAAAGACCGGACTTGCTACGTGGAGGAGGTGGCCGGAGACAGAACAATGCTTTCTTCTAAATCTTACCACACACGAGCAGAGCTTCCAACACAAGCTAACTCATTAAAATTAACTCAGATCTAAGGAGATAGGGAGTAAGGAGAGCCCCCACCTTGGGTGCAGCTGATGCCGGAGGAGGACGCCGACAGTGGCACGTGTTGTACACCCGGAGCTCTGATCAACGACGGGGTGCGTGGCTTGGAGCAGCGAAGCCAGCAGGGCCCGTTTCATCGGCAATCCGGTGCAGGGCTCGGTTCAAGTGCCAAGATTACAAGGCCTAGAAAAGCAGCAGCGCACGGGTCTCCGACGTCTACGACTCACGAAGGCTTGGCTGGCAACAGGACCTCGCCATGAAGGCCACCATCGCTCCTGAAGGTGAGTGATGTTTCAATTTGGTTGTTTTGCAATGGGTGGCTGTGCCTATATACCTCGCCATGAATGCCACCATCGCTCCTGAAGGGGTTGATTTGTGCGAGTTGAACCGGATGGAGAAGAGGAAGAGATAACGCGCCAGGAATAAATGCTAGTCTGGTACTGGGAAGGGAATAGACCGGCGGGAAAAAGTACCAATGCACGATTCAGTTCAGCCGTAATTAACTGCATGGACGGGTTTTTAGGCAATAAAAATTAACTGCAACAAATTGATGGGCGACATGCTTAGATGAAATTTGTTGAGTTCTGGTTGGACAGCGGCTGTTGTGAAACTCAAAAAGAAACAATTTTTCTTTTCTAGGCCGGGTGAAAAAGAGTGATTGGTTGATTTTGCAAACTGATGGATGATGTGGCATAGAGATGATGTGGATAGTGTGCTTGTTGAGAGAATAGGTAGAAGTGGGGAGCAACTTCTTAAGAATGTTAGATAAGAACGCGTCTCGGCGTGTATTGTATGCGGAACGTGACGCTGAATAGTGGAATACGATGTGTCCACAGTTTGATTTTTTTATTTTTGCATGGTAATACGTGTCTCATTCATATCGTAAAGAACAAAGTACAAGTCACGTAAAGACCGACATGACAAAACTGAAAAGATAACAGAACATCTCTGAGCTTGACCCCAACGCCCGTCACCTGCCTCCGGAACCACCACAGCAGCCACCGAAGAAAAGAATGACGAATCACCTCCTGACCCGAGCTCGACGCGGCTCCATCGCTAATATTTTAAGACATTAAAACTGAGCACTAATCGAGCCCTCTCGGGCCATTACCGTTTCAAACCATTGGATGCTTGTTGTGGATGTCCGTGGCCGTTAGATTTTCTCCTCGATGGGCCGGCTGTCCTAGAGGGACGCTACTCCGGTAGAAAAATGGATGCGTTCCTGTTGATTGGGCCTATGCACGCCCCACGGCCCAGTCAAGAACGCCCTCTCTTGTGATCTCGTCTCTCACCTCTCGCCCGACTCGCTCCTCCCAAACCCTATCCCAATCCCACCGCCGCCACCCACTCGACTCTCTCCCCCTCCCGATCTGCTCAGGCACTGCCACTCCCGAGTCTCGCCCTCTCCTTCCCCTTGTCTCTCCCTCTCTCATGGCGTGGACTAGCAGCGGTGCCGGGGAGGCCGGTGAATATCTCCAAGAAGCAAGATGAGGGGGTGGTGACCAACATGTGCATCCCAAGGAGCCCTGCGTGGGGCAGTGCCTCTTCAAGACCTCAACACCTTGCTCACCGGCGACAATACACCCTGCGAGGTATGGCACATGGTTTTCACATCGGAGGTCCACGTCATGGCGGATATGTTCGCTCATGACTTAGCTGAATCTCGGTGACTGGATTCATGGGGTGTGATCTGCTTGCCAGGGAGGTGATGTACCACAAGGGTTAGCCGATCGGTGTGATCACGGGTGTCATGGATAAGAATGGGAAGTTGCAGCACTATTCCATCCCCACCAGGGCGTTGGAGGACTTGGTAGACTCCTAATGCGGCCGCTTTCTCCATATCAGTGACATCTTTGAACCCTCCGCCTTGGGCACGCCCCTCTTACTGTGCCACCGCCTGAACTTGGTGATGCATGGAACCACGTACCCAGCGGCAATGACTTCGGTCTGGACATCCGCCTACTGGACCACCACAACTAACGACCATGATGCAGGGTGGCTGCGGTGCTCCATGAGGTCTCAGGTTTGGTCATCCTCTAGGTACGTATCTTAATCCCATGTAGTCATAATTTGGACGATTGTACTTCACTTCCACGGATGGAATTAATGGATGTTATAGAACTAATGGACTCTAGAACTTGACAATGAAGTAATGGAATTGCTGCATGCTAAAACTAATGAATGATTTCTGCATAAACCCTTGCCTTCCTCTTCTCTTTGTTACGCAGGAAAAAAACAAGAAAAAACTACAATCGATGCCTTCTTAGTTGTCCTAGATCTTGTAGAGGCAAGTTCAGTTCTGCAAGCTCGACCATTTCGGCGGCTCATCGAATTGTTTCGTGTTACACTGGAGAAGGCCGGAGAAGCCTCCTCTGCATCCTATTGCAATTGGCATCTTCTTTGTGTTGCTTTGACCGGTGGAAATATAGAATAAGAAGCACATAGAAGATGATGCATCACTCGTGCTCTAGACACTTCAATTGACGTCATGTGTTATTGTACAGAACCTACAATTTATGTACATACAAAACATCAGGTCCATCCTTTTCTTTGGACACCGATTTCTCTTCTCTAATTGAAGGAAAGCTATTATATTTACTCACTGGTCGAACTTACCACTGAGTCTTGCAGTGAATTTCACATCTCTTCTAATCTCTCTTTATATACTGTAGAATATGATTATCGGGAGATTATCTTTATTACAGAATTCAAACGGATGTTCACATGCTAATTTAATCAAGTAATTATCTGAATTAACACATATGAAATATATAACTCCATATATTATCATGTTTGATGTACATGACTATATGCTCACACCTTTTATAAACGATCTAACATTGTGTATGAAAAAACATGGCTTCCAATTGTAAGTGTGTCTTCCTATAAAGAGAATTTTCATATGCAAGTAATTAAACATGTAACCCCACTCCCCACTTAACAAAGTTTTGATTCTGAAGTTGTCAGTCAATAAACTGATAAAGCAAACATAGATAATATAAAAAAAATCTTATGTAGGTAATGTTGTTATTATTTTCTCCTTCATCAATATACACCATGTTATTTACGGGGCAATTATTAACTATTTTGCATTTATATTTGCGACACTACTTATGTTGTTATTTTCTCAATTGATTTGCCTTTCTAATAAGTATTTTGTTTGTACTTCAGTGTAAGCAATTGTAAGTTGGTTAAGATGTAACAGAACTTGAGTCATTGTTTCACAACAACCCACTGGCATTTGATATCAAGCTTAAGAAAACTTGCGTTATTGTAAATTAGATGAAATTATGTAACCTCATATCTGAGCAAGTACACATTCAGTCATCTATCCGGGTGCAATGCAAGAATGGCTGTCCATTAGACTGACGTGTAATTGTTTTACTGGCCAAAACGCATTGAGATTATTTAGATGATAAGTATTCTCCAAAAGTTCTTAAATATTTGTACTGCCTATTTTTTTTCTTTTTAGTATTCCTCATGTCTCATGTCTTTCCTCAATATTTCTATTTTTTGGTTATCCTGATGTGAGCCTTTGCGGGAGTCATTTTAGGACCCAAAAAGATGTCACGATCCATATCAATCATCCTAATTCATATCTCTAAGGAAAAAAAAAACTCAAAACACTACTTTTTTTGCAGATCAACCGGGCTGGATCTCTCTCTTGAGTTACATATCATTATATTCTTGATTTCTTTCTTTAGTTACATACCATTATGACAAACACAATATTTAAAAGCATTGCAAACAAATGTATACAAGTTACTACTTTTAATCCCTAACAAAGCAGAGCCAAAATAGACGGGCGCTGCAACGCGCGCCATCAATGATCTAGTGCAGCTTTACGGACCTCCAAGGTGGCTCACCAAAAGTGAAACCCCTACCGTTGAACGAATCAGACCGGGGCAACACCCCGGACACGCCATCGAACTCCAGATCTAGCAACCCACCACGACTAAAACGCCGAAGGAGGAAACCATATCTGCCATCCACCAACCACGAGCCCAGCATATGCTCCGTCTTCCAGATGTCGTCGATGCAAATCACAATCTGCATCCGCTCCTGGACTACCTCCCAAGCTCCGCGCCGACGCTGGAGCAAACGCCGTCGCAACGGCGGAGCCCGAGGACACAGGTCCACCACGAGGATGCCGCCGCCGCCACGCCATCATTGCTTGAACAGACTGGTTTCCAAATCGATCCCTAACCATAGGACCGATGGCCTCGTCAGGGAAGGATCCGAAGAATCTTTATTCAGCATTGTCATCGTCGCTGCCGAAGCAAAGACGATGAATAACCTAAAAACCTAGACTACGAGAGAGTAAAAACGATCCACACGCGTGGATCCGGCGACCCCCCTCACCACCAACGACCGAGGTCGCCGGTGGAGGGGAGCCGCCGGGGAGCGGCGTTGGAAGATCGGCCTCCCCCTGGCGGCGGCTAGGGTTCCAGCCGCCAGGGACGAGAGGAAAACAGGGACGAGAGGAAAACGTCCACAGTTTGATTTGACGATGTCGCAACGGCAGGATGTACATCTGTTCCAGTGGCAAATGACGCATCTACCGGCCTGTAACTTATCGCAGCGCTCGGGTCCGTCACAGAAACGGAGTCCATGTGTAGTTCCTGCCGCCACGTATTGCACATGCACTACTATGGGCCTCACGTATGCCTTTGCGCCGGTTTGACCAGTCTGAAAATGACTGTTAAATTGAGAGTTAACCTGGCTAAGCCTGAACTTTTCTCTTTTAGACACGATGAACTAAAAATCAGAGCTTCATTAATATTACCGGAGTACACATACAGAATACACCATAACAGATTCTCAAACACACACACACACACACACACACACACACACACACACACACACACCATATAACAGTTAACTTGATGGCGCCAAAAGTACGTCATTTGCGGCTAAATAGCCGCTTCCACACCATTTGCTACTTGACTGCCAAACACACATATCGCACATCGTAAACTTAATTCACAGGTACAGTGCGTGGCCCATTTGCGACGAGCTACATAATAACCCGGTTCGTTAATGACACCTAATCCAGTAGGTGCATGACAACATTGTCCACAACTAGTGGGAAACGCTTTGTATCTATAGTTTGTTAGGACTCCAGCATCAGACCATTCATTCGTCATCGATGTAACGGAAATCCGACGCTCCAAATTTGTCCTTCTTTCGTAATTATCGCAAAACGACCCGTGCATTGCAACGGCTGAACAAAAACATAATGTTCAATGGTCATGACCACATTTTGCTGCATCAACGAGATACACTATCACTCTCTTTTTGGTGAAATCGTGAACAATTTTTGAAAATCATGAATACTTTTTGAAACTCATGAACATATCTAAAAATTGTGAACATTTTTACAGATTTTCAAAAAAATTCTAAACTCGTGAACATTCTTTGAATTCGATGGTTGTACTCTTCCTTTCGCTATCACAGTCAAGTTGGACCACCAATCAGTATGGAAGAGAGTAAAAAATGCTTAGACAATTTGGACCTGGAAGGATGCGCAACCTCTCTCGGTTGTGAATCTTGTGATTTGTATTGTGTCGAGACGACAAAAACATATAATCCTTTCATGTTATTCGAAGCAACTTCTATGGAAGCAAATTCAGAATTCCTTTGAAGCAAATTGTATTTTCTTCTGAAGCAAGTCTAATTTATTAATGTTTGATGGAAATAAATTTTAATTTTGTTGGATGAACGCGCTCAAAACAATCCTCTGGTCGCATTGAACATAGTTTTGAAACTGAAGTTTTTGGAACTGCAAGGACAGTCAAAAACAAAAAATAAACCAAACTGAAGTTTTTCAAGCAAGGATCGCCACGATTGAAAACAGCGTACGAAGCAAACAAAAATAATCCTCATGGCTGAAAACCATTTAGGAGGCAAAGAAAATTCTAGGAAGCAAACAATCCCGGTTCATACCAAATTTTTATAAGAAGCAACAAACCCGGTTTGTACCAAGCAAAATGTTTTTTGGAAACCAACGTTCTTGTTCAGTAAAATACAGTGTATGAAGCAAACAAAAAAAATCCACATGACCGAAAACTTCATAGGAAGCGAAGAAAATTTTAGGAAGCAAATGATCCTGGTTCATACGAAGCAAATCTTTTTGGGAAGCAACGATCTTGATTCGGAAGCATTGATCCTCACGGTTGGAAACAAATAAAATGGCTTAATTAATCATCCCTAGATTTGGAAAGAAGTTGTTAGGAAAAAATAAGAAAGAAATTAATTGTAGTTGATGCCAAATCCCACCGTTGGTACAGTGTCCAACCACCATCCCTGGGCCTTTGCATGTCCGTGTGCTCGTACCGTATCGACGTTGGCTCTTCCGTCCAGCTTGCGCATTAAATACTCCTCCCGAAAAAAGGCTTACGCATTAAATGGAGCGGCGTACGCACCCCTGAAATACTGCAGCCGTCCCGTATCCTGCCAAGAGTGAAAATATAGCAATAGCAATTTTCAGCACATTACATGGGTTCTCAAAATTTGCAAAGATTTGAGAAATCACATCCTCGATCCAGAAGGCTGGCAACATGAATTTATCCCTCCAAGCAAATCAGCAGTCAGACTGCTAACAAAGTATTATCCATGTGTACCAGAAAAAAAGGCATAGAGGGCATTACCCAGTAGTAACAGAATTTGACCTTAATACTCCCTCCGATCCTTTTTCGTCTGTATATAAATTTTGTCTGAAGTCAAAGTATCTCAACTTTGACCAAATTTTTTGAAAAATATATTAACATTCATAATGTCAAATCATTATTTTTAGATTCATTATGAAATGTAGTTTCATAAAATATATATTTGGTATTGTACATATTGATATTTTTTAATATAAATTTGGTCAAACTTGCAAACTTTCACTTGGCAGAAATCTAATATGCGGAGTAAAAAGGACCTTCTAATATGCGGAGTAAAAAGGACCGGAGGGAGTATTTCACATATGGGGCGTGCTACGCGTCCGCCGGCTGATCTTTTGAAAAGATCAGCCGGGTCGCGAGCCATCAGATATGTGCCGCATTGAGCGTTCGGACCTGCCTTCCTTATTGCAACACGGGCCTTGTTGCAGGATTACTTCTGCAACACGGGTCTTGTTGCAGGATTATTTCTGCAACATAGGTCTTTTTGCAGAATTTTTCTCCAACAGTTGTTTTGTTGCACTTTTTTGCAACTGAGTTTTAGTTGCATTTTTTTGCAACCGAGGTCTTGTTGCAGAATTTTTTTGCAAGAGATATTTTATTACAAAACGTAGACTCGTCGTAGACCATTGCAACGCTATATATGTTTCAGAAACACAGCTTCTGTTCCAGAAATCGTTCGACAAAAGATAGTGTGTGGAATCTCACTGGGACACGTGTGAGGCACGGGAGGTGGCGGACACGGACGCCGCGATCCGCCGGGTGATGGTAAGACTTCCCCTTCACATATCCAGTAAGAAATGCATACATTTGAAAGCACGAGAAATTTGTCACAAAACAGAAATCAGATATAGCACTAGTAACTTTCAGCATATTACATGGGTTCTCAAAATTTGCAAAGATTTGAGAAATCACATCCTCAATCCAGAAGGCTGGCAACATGAATGTATCGCTCCAAGCAAATCAGCAATCAGACGGTTAACAAAGTATTATCCATATGTATAAAAAAAAGACATATAGGGCATTACCCAGTAGTAACAGAAATTGACCTTAATATTTCACATATCCAGTAAGAAATGCATATATTTGAAAGCACGAGGAATTTGTCACAAAACAGAAATCAGACTAGAAATGCATTAATATGATTTAGTTCCAAAAAGCAGCAAAACATGTAATCCTTCTAACGTGCGTTAAACCAAGTTACCCAGCTACATACTAGCACATCCCGCATCAATTCCCATCAAGTACTCAAAATAATATTCCAACATAATCATTCTCGGAAAGAATATAACCAGAATCTAAGCAGCAATTGACACCGGACAGTGCTAGTACTACTAGAGAATGTGCACTTGGGGCCGTTCTTGATTGATCTGGAGATGGCAGAGTCTGAGGAGCAGGACTGCAGGACGCACAGTTTAAGATTGACTTTCCTTATTTCATTCCTTGTGGTTAAAGTTAAAGGCAGCACACACAAAAAGCATTGAGATTAAGCATGTAGTTGGCCTATTTTGGAATAACCAAGAGCCAGCAGAGAGAAAAAAAGCAATTGCCCACAGAAGTAATCACTGAGAGTTACAATAATTGTTATAGCATTGTCAAATCAAAATCTAGTTACCAGGAAGTACAACATTAGAGTGAGATTGTGCACCCGGAAGAAGCGACTGTATATTCTGGCAACCCCAGATTGTGTAATTGCCAGGTTTGAGGCCCCTATCCACCATTTGATCATACAACTGGAATGCCGCTTTATATTACCTTCCAGGAAATACACTTCTATCATGACATTAAAAGTTCTTCCATTTGGTACTAGATTGTTGTCAATCATCTTATTAAACAACCGAGAAGCTTAATTTGGCAGAAACAATTGATGAGGGCTGTTAATGTATAAGGAGTCCATGTAACACCCTTCTCAGCCATCTCCAGTGGAGTTCCACGGCACTGGATAGGCCCCCTTCTCTATAGAGACCAGCTATGAAGCTACATTCAGTACCACTCCTATCTTAGCCATCTCCCCCAGAAAGCCCGTCTGCCATGTCCAAATCCTCCTGTTTTGCAGCAATCATTAATTAAGGAAATGTACGGATAAACTGTCACTCTGACTCCCTTCTCCCGCATCCTATCGAACATATGAATTGCATCCTCCATCACCCCCCTTTTGCAAAGTTGAATGTATCAGTATAGCACAAGTCACCTCGTTTGACACCAGACCCCTGTCAAACACTTCATTGAAAAGCCTATCTGCCTCACCGAACATACCATTCTCGCACAGGTTATCAGGCAATGCATTGTATGCAAATATGTTTGTCGCCATACTCAACTCGCTCAACTAAGAAGCTAAACTGAAAGCCTCCTCAACCTGCCCCCTCTTTTGTAGCCCATCAAGCATAAATGAGCAACTGGCCTCTGATGGCACGAAACAAAGCCTGGCCATGTCATTCTCAACGCCAATTACAGCTACTCCGTCCAACAAAACCCATACAGCAGCTCTCGGTAAGTCACTTCATCAGCTGCAACTCCTCACCAGTCGCCACCACGTTATTCTTTACCTCGGCGGCTCCACCGCCTCCTGAATATGTTGATTCTTGCACGATCCATACAGCAGTACATACTCCGCGCCGTGAGGTTCCCTGCCTCGCTGTAAGCCCGAATCCCAGCCGTGTAAACATGCTCACCCAGGCGAACACCAGACTGCGGCATTTCATCGAACAGCACACGGGCAAGGGTGAGCTGACGAATCTTGACAAGTGGGAACGATATGTGGGAAGCCGCATATATTGGTTCGGGGTGTTGCAGCGTGCGGGGAAGATGGCGAGACGGACGGCGTGAGCATGGGAAGGAAAGCGCGGGGAGGGAGAGCCGGAGCGGGGAGACGGTGTGGGGAGGCAGGAGCAGGAGGAACGAGGAGACGTGGGCGTCGGCGGACGAGGCCGGTGCAGGGCGGGGCGAGACATCGTGGAGGAGGTCGGCGACGGGCTTGATCATGCCGGAATGGGTGCGGAGCGAGGGGCCATTGGGCCGGCGGTGAGACGGTGAGAGTCGCCGGAGCACGTGCCGGACGCGGCGGGTGCGAGCTGTGCTATGATGAGCTGCGGCCGGTACGGCGCTGTGTAGAGTAGAGTGTGTTGCCGTTGGATCACGAATCAACGCCCCACAAAATGAACTATGAGGAAGTAGCAAATTGTGCCTCTCCAAACGTGTCCAGCGCCGCACAATTGTCATTTCCCTCACTCCATAACCACGAACCTCAAATTTGCTAACTCTATTCATACAAACCCATACAAACTACGTTGATCACACGATATAGCATAAAACTTAGCACCTCCGACGTCGGACATCCACATAGTTCATAGAAAAGGATCAGAACAGTTTAAATTTTAGCTAATTATAAACACAAAAACTTAGATATAAATGGACAGGGGCGCCCGTAGTTCACCACTCCCTCGTCGGTTGCGTTCTGGACGGTTGTCCGCGGCGTACGCATCCTTGGTGGGTGGGTGGTCGTCGTCCATCGTACTGCCGATGTCGCCGCCGAAGCTGGAGGACGAGACATACTAAGGAAGCCCGCGAAGCGGCGGGTGGCGTGGCTCTGTTGCCACCACCTCCTTCAACCGTGCCACCTTCACCGACTCCTCGAGCACGCGACAGAGAGCCGCCGCGTTCTTGCGACGGAGGCGGCGGGCATCTTTGTCCGTCGAGGGTGTAGGGCCAGCGGATTGCGAGGCCGTCACGTCGTCATCCTCAGTGGGCGGCAGCGGCTCCCGTGCTGATCTGGATGACCCGTAGTTGTGTTGCGCTCCGCCTACGTTGCCGCCTTCATCACCTGGCGGTAGGCATGGCCCACCATCTACGGCTGCGGCTGTCGCGCGGGCGGGCTGGGGGTGCGGGCACCAGCACCCAGCGGCTCCCAACAGGGGCCGGTACTGGCGGTGTCGGGCACCCCTGCTCGCTCTCGCGCTGCCGCCTCGCGGTCAGTGGCAAGGAGCATGCATGGTGGCGTCGGGCTGCTGCTGACAAAGAATTGCCGACCCACGAGCTCATGGACGCCGTCGAGAAGGAGCTCCCATTCTGGTCCGTCCCGGAGTGCCGGAGTGCTAACCTATATTGTGCTTAGAAATGATGGTCCGGTTGTGGATGTTCTAAGCTAGTCTTACCTTAAGACTAGATATGACAAAACAAAAAGGATGTATAGTGAATTGTCCCTTACATTTAGCACACAGGTATTGGGTGCGGAATCGCAGATTCTTTTTCGAATTCTATAACCCACTCATTTGGCAGAGGAGTGTTGATGATGGCACATGGGCCCTGCGGTCAACTTAACAGTTAACCAAACGGAGTTGTGCCACATCAGCCCTGACATGCGAGTCCCGCCTGCCATTAATATGTTTAAATCGTCCATATCAGCCATTAACTAAAAACGGCAGTTTTTAGCAAATTTTTTATGACAGAAGTGGTAGGTTTTAGACACAAAGTTAAATGTGGTAGATTTTTGAGAGGGTGTTTATTTCCAGGGACTTATTGGTTTAGGGACTTAAAAAAGTCCCTATAAGTACCATCTAAACCAAAATGAGGGACTTATAGGGAATTAAAGTGGGCATTTGGAACTTATGAAATAAGAGGGTGTTTGTTTCCAGGGACTTATTGGTTTAGGGACTTAAAAAAGTCCCTATAAGTCCCATCTAAACCAAACAGGAGGGACTTATTGGGACTTATTGTGGTGATTTGGGGCTTATCAAATAAGACTCTCAGGGTGGAGCTTATTGGGACTTATCCCGGGCCGGACCTACCCCGCGTCGCTCCAGGCTCGTTCCCCGCACGCCGCCGCCCCGCCTCTCGCCCGTTCGCCGGCCCGCCTCTCGCCCGTCGCCCGCCCGCCTCTCGCCCGCCTCTCGCCCGTCGCCCTGCGCCGCCGCCCGCCTCTCGCCCGTCGCCGCCGCCTCTCGCCCGTCGCCCGCCCGCCTCTCGCCCGCCTCTCGCCCGTCGCCCGCCTCTCGCCCGCCTCTCGCCCGTCGCCGCCCGCCTCTCGCCCGTCGCCGCCCGCCTCTCGCCCGTCGCCGCCCGCCTTGGTTCGCCGCCCCGCCTCGGTTAGTTCTGCCTCGGTTCATTGCAGCGGTGCCTTCAATCGCCGGACAGGCCCTCTCCTGAGCCTCATTGCAGCGGTGCAACATAGACTTATAAGTCCCTGTAAACAAACAGGTAGGGACTCGGGACTTATAAGTCCCTGTAAACAAACAGGTACGGACTTATGACTTATAAGTTGGGACTTAAAAAAGTCCTAGGACTTATGAAACAAACAGGGCCTAAGACTCTCAAGGAGGGACTTATAGGGACTTATAGTTGTAATATGGTCTTATAGGGACTTATAAGTCCCAGGAACCAAACAAGTAGGGACTTTTTAGAGACTTATGAACCAAACAGGGCCTAAGACCGGGTGCATGTAAGGTGGTAGGTTTGGGGGTAAATACTCGAATTTCTTCGAATTCTACTAAGGTTATTCAAATTCATATGTAATTGTAACATAGTGATATAGTATATGATCATCATGAGATCTTGCGCAAGTGCATGTTGGGAGCGTTCTACTGTTTGATCAGAGAGTACTCATGCATGTTTTGTACAAACACGAAGAAGGCAAATAATTACTCCATCCATGTACCAGTACTACACAGCAGGAGAATCTATCACTGGGCTAGCTAGGCCGGATTCTAGTCTAGTGACAATCTAGCATTAGTTTCTTCGTGTCTTGCTATTGCCGCCGTTCAAGCTCCTTATGAGCTGCAGGTGCTCGTCGCCGGAGACGTGGAGGTGCAGGCGGAGGTCCGACAGCAGTTCCTCCTTGGCCCAGCTCAGCGGTCCCGTGGCGCGGAACGCCTTCATCACGCTCACGTACGCCTCCAGCTCCAGACCATGGACGCGGCCGTGGTCCTCATGTACCTCTGCCGCTTGCCGATTTCCTTTCATCGCCACCGCCCCTTCCTCGTCCTCGTCCGCCGGGCGGTGCTGCATTGTCACGCTGGCACGACCGTCCTCGGAATCTTGCTCCTCTTCCTCGCGGCTCGACGGCGGCGGCGGGATCGACGCCTCTCGATTTTCTTGGCAATGCTCGCCGGCGGCGGGAACTTCAGGAGCGCCTCCGTTGCTGTTGCTTCCGCTGCTGCTGCTGCTGTCTCCGTCGCTGCCATCCGCCGATGACGACGATCGATCAGACGTGCTACTACCACTAGAACCGTCGTCGCTGTCGCTGCTATCTCTGGCTGTTCCTCCGACCACATCACACGACTCTTCGTTATAGGATTTATCATTGCTCGTCTCTTGCCGCCGTTTCTTCATCAGATAACAATGGCTTGGATATCTTGCATCCTTGGGGAACAACTTGCTGCTACTATGAAACCTCTTGCCATCCGGTGCTTCCTTGGGGAACAACCTGTTGCTACTATGAAAATGAAACCTCTTGGCATCCCGGACCACGTCGCCGTCCACCGTCACCGTGGGGCTGCTCCTCTTCATCGTCGTCTTGCCCCCGAGCTTGACGGCATGGGGCTCGGCCAACCTGCCGCCTCCGAGGTTGCCGTTGTTGGCTTTGCCATGGATGTTCTTACCGGGGATGGGGCGCGACGGCACGACGCTCTCGACGGGGATCTTGTTGCCCTTGTGGAGCACCACCCAGCCCTTCTCCCCGTACACCTGCCGGGGCCGGAGCGCGCCGCGGTCGGCCGTAAGGACCTGGGACGAGCCGACGACCTTGACCTCGAACTGGTCGGCGGCGGCGGCCACGACCTCGGCCCACTTCCACAGGCTGCCGTCCAGCACCTCGACGTTGTCGCCGGCGACGAGGTCCGCGGGGAGCTTGACGGCGGGGTCAGGGAGCGGGCGGACGAACTTCCTCAGGATGCGGCCAGAGTCCGGGCCGCCGTCGAACCAGCGCATGACGTAGGAGTGGCCGTTGCCCCAGACGACCTCGCCGGCGCGCCAGGCGCCCATGGCCATGGGAGGCGCCGCCGCTTCCGTGGGGACCCACGCCTCCAGGCTCATGCCCAGCGTGATCCTCATGGCCGGCTAGCTAATCTCGTTCCCTCGATGATCCCCTCTCTCTACCGGCCGTGTTATCTTTGGACGCCTGCCGCAGCAAACTCGATCGCGACGCTATATATATATATATAAACTGGGCGAGAGGGAGAGAGACGCCGAGTCTAGTCGGATTCGATGAGACGCCGAGTTCTTGGGTGACTCGGAACCGACACGCACTCCAACAAGCTAGCTCACCGTACGGATCGAGTACGACACTAACACGACCGCCGGCAACGACATGTGACTGGGACTCGACGGCGGAGGTTTGCCGGACGACGTTGGCGATCAACGTCACGAGCAGGGAGCACCTTGTCGTGGTCTAAGACTAGCCACAATGGGCAGTAACATAAAGTAGTAACATCTAGTGGGGAGTAACATATGTGTGATAACATGCAACCCTTCATTTATTAGGCTATAGACACATCTTGCTTTGATATGTGTGATGTTACTCGCTTTAGCTACATGTCAGCTGACTGAATTTTAACTTTTGGGTCAGTCAATTTTTTAGACCGTTGATTGCTGCTTCAAGATGCGTGCTAGTTGTTTTTTTTCCTGTTGTGTGTGCCGTCCTGTGTATTGGGCTGGACATTTTTGGATTGACCCCAATTTTGAGTCAGTTGATTTCTTGTTGGGCTGAGGCATGTTATGTGTTTTCATATTACGCTGTTTGTGTGCATTTTTGCTTTTTTTTTGTCAGTTTTTATGGGTATATTTTGGATGTTGGGTGAATATAAAATATATACACGTAAGTAATGTATAATGTGTGTATAAATTGTAATTCTGTAAAAATGCTCTATTATGTGCTTATTTCTTACATACTATTAAAATAGTGCAGTTTCAGTATATTTGTATTTTCTGTGAAAATTCCACTACCATATGCATATTCTTGCATATTGTTGAAAGCACAATTTTCTGTATATATTGTGTGTAAATTTTGTTATTGTTTGATTATTTTATAATTTCTTTCTTCTTAAAGGGTTATATCAATGCAACTAACTCGTTCTTACTTAGAAAATTTTATTATTTTGATTTTTTAGTAGTTCTTCCAATTTTTTTCCTGAAGGGTAATACCAAAACCACCAATCCATTCTTTCTTACAAAACTTCATTATTTTGTTTTTGATTTAGTGTGTGTTTCATTTTCTCTTTTTAATGGTAATACCCATGTCACTAATTCATTCTTTTCTACAAAACTTTATTTTTGTGAGAATTCTATTATTATATACTTATTCTTGCATATTATAAAAAAGTGCAATTTCTGTGTAAATTGTGTGCAAATTTCTCACTTTTTTATTCTTTGTTTCCTTTCTTCTTAAAGGGTAATACCAATGCCACTAATTCATTCTTTGTTAGAAAACGTCATTGTTTTGATTCCGATTTAGATTTATTTTATTTTATTTCTTCCTAAAGGGTATTACTAGGGCCTCTAACTCATTCTTTCTTAGAAAAACTTCACTATTTTATTTTTCATTTGGTTTTAGTTTTATTTTATTTCTTATTTAATTGTAACACAAATGCGACTAATTCATTCTTTCTTAAGGAAATTTCCTTTATTGCGAATATGTCACTGTTATATGCTTATTCTTGCATATCAGAAAAGCGTAATTTATGTGTAAATTCTGTGAAATTTTTTCACTATTTGTTTTTCAAATTTTATTTTTTTTCCTAAAGTGTAAAAGCAATGTCATTAATTTTATTTTAGAAAACTCATTGTTTTTATTTTCTTTTAATTTTTAGTTAAATTTACTTTCTTCTTTAAGGGTAATGTGTATGTCATTCATTCCTTCCATCTTAGAAAACATTTTTTTTACGAAAATCCCACTATTGTATGCTTACTCTTTCATTTTGTAGAAAATGCAATTTCTATTTTAATTATGTGTAATTATTTCATCTGCATTTTTCTTCTATCTTTAAGTTTAATACTAATGGCACTAATACACTGTTTCTTAGAAAAATATTATTATTTTGGTTTTGTGATTTCGCTTTAGTAGTTACTTCTTCTCTATCTTCTGAAAGGGTAACATCAAAACCACTAATTTATTCTTTCTTACAAACCTTCATTATTTTGTTTTTGATTTAGTTTTTGTTTCATTTTATTTGTTCTTTATTGGTAATACCAATGTCATTAATTAATTCCTTCTTAGGAAACTTTCTTTCTAGTGATAATTCTACTATTATATACTTTTCTTGAATATTATAAGAAAGTGCAATTTCTGTGTAATTATGTGCAACTTTCTCATTTTTTTGTTTCCTTTCTTCTTAAATGGTAATACCAATGACATAAATTCATTCTTACAAAACTTTATTATTTTGTTTTTAATTTCATTTCTATTTTTTTATTTCTTCTTAAAGTGTACTATCATAGCCTCTAATTCATTCTTTCGTAGAAAACTTCATTGTTTTATTTTTCATTTGGTTTTTGTTTTATTTTATTTCTTATTTAATTGTAACTCAAGTGCCACTAATTCATTATTTCTTAGGAAATTTCCTTTATTGCGAACATTTCACTATTATATGCTTATTCTTGCATATTAGAAAAAAAGCGTAATTTATGTGTAAATTGTGTGCAATTTTTGTCATCTTTTTCGTTATTCTTCAAGTGTAATAACAACATCATTAATTCTTATTTAGAAAATTTCAACGTTTTTATTTCTTTTACTTTTTGGTTAAATTTACTTTTTTTAAGGGTAATGTGTATGTCATTCATTCTTTCCATCTTAAAATATTTTTATGAAAATTCCACTATTGTATGCTTACTCTTGCATATTATATATTTCACTATAATATGCTTATTTTTGCATATTAAAAAAACAATTTATGTGTAAGTTCTTTTTTATTTTGTCTTTATTTGTTTTTTTCTTCTTCAAGTGCAATAGCAATGTAATTAATTTATTCATTTTCACAAAAAAATCTAAGAAGGAATAGTGAAATTTTCGAGTGGCTCCTTTACAAGAACGATGATCCCCAATTCGTGTACAAAGTGGTGTGCCTTCTGTAGGAATATTTTGAATATTCAGTATGGCCCTTAATTTAACGGAATGATACAAATATTTAGATGTCTTGTGTGATGATTACTAGGCATAGAATTATAATTATGGGTTTAAATACCCTCTTCTCTCCCTCCAAAATGATAACATAGGTCTATATATGTATTTAGAAAAATGTATTCTATGAATGTATTTAAAAATAAATATATGTGTGTGAGAGCGCACATATAGTCGCTAACAGTTGCATGCAACACATGACGATACCATTTGAATAATGACTGTGAACGGGTGTTTTGCATGTGATTAATTAATTTAATTAAATGCTAATGGCCGATGCTTAATTAACCAAATATTACACGTGATATTAGCCCGTTGGGTGTTGCAAGCATGTGTCGCACCCATTGAGAAACAGTAAAACGGGGCGAGCTATGCCCCTCCACAGCGATTTGACATCATCAGCCCTTGGATTCCGCAAAGGAACGTACCAGATCGCTCAGCTATCCCACGATGCACGCATGAGCCTTTTTATCTCGCCAGCCCTGAAGCGTCATGACTGGCCCACGTCTATGGGCTGCTACTCCGATGACCGACTTGGACGTCCTCACGTTAAGCGGGCCGAGGTACCATCAACGGGCCCTCAGCTTCTCTTTTGATGTATGAATTGGGTGTTAATCTCTGTGGGCTTCTTTCATGTGGTTGTCTCATGGATCATGGCGCCCGAGGCGATGGGGCGGCGGGTTACTGGCAGCGGCGGCGGCAGGCGATGTGGAGCAGGTGGAGCCGTGGAAGTGCGGCGCCATCAACCATTCGAGAGTACGAAGGAGGAGGAGCGCTTGATCCAATTGTTGCTACCCCCCCCCCTCCCCCGCCCATCTGTCCAACGCGGCCGCTTAGGAGGAAATGAGGGGTTGAAGAAGACATGTGATCCAATCCAGGTGTCCACCGCTGCACCCTCAGGCTGCAACATCTAAAATCTCCTAGCGTCCGTGCCTTCCGTCATGGTAAGATTTCACTATGAATTGTTGCTAGGATCCCTGCATCATGGTACAGTTATTTGTTCTGCTCCAATTAACTCTCAGATCTTAGTTTCTGCTGCGAACGTTTCCCTGCCAGTTCCCTCTGGATGCAACCACTCAGCTCCAAATTAATGGTCTACCAAATTGTTTTGGGTATGTGCAAGTAAAACAAGCAAACGACATGAGCAATTGTACCATGTAGCTTGGCAGTAACATCATGATTACATATATATATATATATATATATATATATATATATATATATATATATATATATGTGTGTGTGTGTGTGTGTGTGTGTGTGTGTGTGTGTGTGTGTGTACTGCTTCCCTAGAGACCCTATTTCTACTGTTTTTTTCTTTACGGGCTGTTTCCATTGTTGCTCCTTCAGGCGTCTGGCTGTGAGCTCTCTTGAGCATTGGTGTGGCTGCCAGCGAGCACTCCTAGCGCTTCAGGCCTCGGTTAATTTTTCGTGTGATGTGCCAGGTCTAGGTGAGCTAGCCAGCTAGGCATCCTTTTCTTTTCTTTGCCATTCGGTGAGGACGGTTTTTATTTTATTCTGTTTTTGTAAATATTTCTACATTTGGCGATTCACACTATCTTAATGCTGTCTTCATAAACAATGACGCGCTCCCAGGCATATTTAAGAAAAAAAAGGTTTTGCTTGGATTTCTCCATTGTAAATTCAGCAATTACCATTAATTTGAACAACGGGTGGTTGTACACTTAAATCTTTAATGGCAGTAGGCTAAACATGGAGATGGATTGAGTGTTATCATTAATTTTAATATGCTTCGATCAGAACATATAGCAAAACCTTCTTATCTTGTGAATTGTCCTTTGTACTGACGGGTGATGCCATTATTCGCTATGGCCTTTCATCTAATGTATGTACTATAATTCAGATGGAACAAATATTTATAATACCAAGATTTTTATTTTCAATTTTTTATGTCATCTCATTCTTAAGTTGAACGGGCGCGGCAACGCGCGCTACCATGTTCTAGTGGGATAGAGGAAGAGGATACAGTAGGCTGCGGGGGCGAGTGAGGGTACGTTCATGGAGATTGTGCAGTTATGTGCATGCATCCATGCATGCATCGCAGGGAAGTGGACAACGGGCTGGCTCCAGCTCTGCGCCAGCCCCATCCGTGGTGATGCAGGTTTGGTCTCGTGATCGATCCATCCACCGGGCTTTGTCGCTCCGTTCGAGCAGAGAGCAAATCGACTTGAACAAACTCGTGGTCAGTCGATTGACCCAAGTTATATTCAGTCGATTGACCTCTAGCCAGTCCCGATGTTACTACTATTACTAGTAACTAGCTATGTTACCACTTTCCTCTTTTTCTTCATTTATTGCTTGCCACATCATCTATTTTATCTAGATATGTGTGATGTTACTACCTATGTTACTCTCATTGTGGGTAGTCTAAGCTAGGCTTAGTTCACACAAGAATAAAACTCTTTGGGCAACTTGAACGCAAACCCTCGAACCGTTCGCAAGCGTTCAGATCAAACGGTTTAGACTTCCAACGTAATTTGCCATCCAAGGGGTACCCCATTGATCCTGAACTGGTCTGATTGCTCGTTTTTTTCCGCAAACCATGGGGCTTTTGCCGTCTTCCGGACGGCAGACACACTCGTGTCCGACAATTCAGTCCCACCCAAAGACCTTTCTGTCCAAAGAATCCTCTCCACCCAATGCGGTTGCCACGCATTCAAGTCCGTCGGGGCCGCTGAAGAGCGGACGTGACTGAACGGCATTGATGCCGGTCAAAGCAACGCAACCAAACGAGTAGGTGGTGCCGTTTCAATGCCCACACGGTGGTCGAGAAGCCTACTCCGGCCACCGCGCTGTATTGAAGCCGGCTTCATGTCCCTTCGCCTGGCCTCGTTAATTTAAGCCGGGATCCGGTGCCATTCACACCACACCTTCACTATAGACAGCCTATGTTTTTTTAAGTTCAAGTTAAACTGACGAAATACCGTATGTTTATGTAAATTATGTTTGAACTTTTATGAATTTTGTCGTGTTTGATGAAATTTGTCTGATTTATTCAAATTTGTTTCGAAATTGATGCGGGTATGATTAAATGAACGGCTCTTATATCACTGCCCGTGGATGTACAATGTCGGTTTTAGAAGTAGTAGCATTGAAGATGCCCTTGACACAGTATCTCTCGTCACACATGTGAGGATATCTTAGCACAACTCCAGCGGCCGATTCCGCCACAGCCAAATGAGTGGGTTGCAGAATTCGAAAGTGAACCCACAATTCCACGCCCAGTATCTGGGCGCCAAACGAGCTTAAAAGATACTTCCTCCATCCCATAAACGCGGAATCTTATACTAGTGTAAAAAACGCTTTTAGGCTGATTATAGTGGGGAGTAACTTAGAGTAGTAACATGCACACGTTACTACTCTATGTTACTACCTTTTATAGTGGAAAGTGTCATATATGTAGTAACATACACATGCTTATTTATTGTCTTGTAAACTCATTTTGCATTGGAAAGCGCTATGTGATGGTAACATATTAGGTTACTCTATTTGTCTCTCTCCTCATTAACTAGTTGCCACATCAACATTTTTGTTTATGTGGCATCTATGTTACTACCTATGTTACTCCCACTATGACCAGCCTTATATTATGAGGCGGAGGGGGTAATTCATTGTACATCTTTTTTTTTTGTCATGTCTGGGCTTAAGGTAAGACTACCTTAGAGCATCTACAACCGAATCTCCCATTTCCGCCCCAAACGCCGGGCATGTCCGGAAAATTAGCCACCGAATGAGCTCCTCAAACCTAGCCCAAATGGCTGGGTTGTCCGGCAACTTTCATATCAAGTTCGTATGTGGGGCGGATATGGGGAGGCCCGGATGCGCCCGTACACCGCGGGCACGTCGGTTCAGTCGAGTATGGCCCATGCCACCCCGCCACCATCCCCACAAAAAGCATATCCAAAGCTACTCCACTCCACTCACTTCTCTCGCCCTCTTCAATCTCCTCCGTCCCCTCATAATCCATTTTGTGGTCCCCTCCGCCCCCTCCGCCATGGCCGGCTCTGACTCCAACGAGTTCGACTGGGTGGGGCTCGCTGTTGGTAACCTGTATAGCTCATCCGAGCCGGACAAGGAGGAGCTCACGCTCCACATTGCACTCTGGTGCTTGCTGATGGACCAGGGCGGGAGCTCCTCCTCGACGGCGCCCACAAGCTCGTGGGTCAGCAATTCTTCCTCTGCGGCGGCCTGACGCCCTGCCCACTCTCTACCATCGACGGCGAGGCGGCAACGCGAGCTACGGCGCCCGACACCGCCAGCAACGGGCCCTGCTAGGAGCCGCTGGGTGCTGGTGCCCGCACTCCCTAGCACACCGTCGCAGTAGCAGCAACGAAAGACAGTGGGACGCCCCTACCGCCATGTAATGAAGGCGGCAACACAGGACGGAGCGCGACACGACTGCGGGTCATCCAGATCCTCGCTGTAGCCGCCGCCGCCCGCCGAGGACGACGATGCAACGCTCCAGCTTGTAATCCGTCGGTCCTACACCTCGGCGGAGACAGATGCCCGCCGCCGCCGCCGCCTCAAGAACGCGGTGGCTCTCCGCCGCGCGCTCGAGGAGTCGGCGAAGGTGGCACAGTCGAAGGAAGTGGCGGCGGAGAGAGCCGCCCGACTCGCAGTAGAGGCGAACCGCACCGCCCGACGCTTCGCGGGCTTCCTTAGCTCGTCCTCGTCCTCCGGCTCCGACAATGACAACGGCAGTATGACAAGCCGCCCACCACGGATGCGAGCGCCGCGGACAACCACCGAGACTGCAAGGGGAAGTGACCGGCGAGGGAGTGGTGAACTCTGGCCACCCCTGTTTGTTTATATCTAGGTTTTTTAACATTTATAATTAGCTAAAATTTAAACTGTTTCGGCCCGTTTGTATGAGCTATGTGGATGACCGACGTCGGAAGTGCTAAGTTTTATGCTATATCGTATTCCCTCCGTTCCTGAATAGACACACACCACACAGTTCATTTTGTGGGGCGTTGATTCGTGATCCAACGGCAACACTCTACGCTCTACACAGCTCGGTACCGGCCGCAGCTCATCCTAGTACAGCTCGCACCCGCCGCGTCCGGCACCTGCTCCGGCGACTCACCGCCGGCCCGATGGCCCCTCGCTCCGCACCCATCCCGGCATGGTCAAGCTCCTCGCCGACCTCCGCCACGACGTCCCGCCCGCGCCCTGCACCGGCCTCGCCCGCCGCCGCCCACGTCTCCTCTCGCTCCTCCCGCTCCTGCCTCCCTACACCGTCTCCCCGCATTGGCTCTCCCTCCCCGCGCTTTCGGTCCTATTCCCACGCCGTCCGTCTCTCCATTTTCCCCGCAGGCCGCATCACTCCGAACCAGTATGCGGCTTCCCACATACCGTTCCCCCTTGTGAAGTTTCGTCAGCTCACCCTTGCCCGTGTCCTGTTCGATGAAATGCCGCAGTCTGGTGTTCGCCTGGATGAGTATGCTTACAGGGCTGGGATTCGGGTTTACTGCAAGGCAGGGAATCTCACGGCGCCGAGATGCTCGCGGGGAGGATTGGGGGTCAAGGTCAGCGTTGTGGCGTATGTACTGCTGTATGGATTGGGCAAGAATCAACGCATTCAGGATGCAGCGGAGCCGCGGAGGTAAAGAATAACATGGCGGTGACTGGTGAGGAGTTGCAGCTGATGAAATGACTTACCCGGAGCTGCTGTATGGGTTTTGTTGGACGGAGGAGCTGTAAATGGCATTGAGAATGGCAGCATGGCCAGGCTTAGTTTCGTGCCATCAGAGGCCAATTGGTATTTGTGCTTGATGGGCTGCGAAAGAGGGGGCAGGTTGAGGAGGTTTTCAGTTTAGCTTCTTAGTTGAGCGAGTTGAGTATGGTGACAAACATATTTGCATTCAATGCATTGCCTGCT
Source organism: Aegilops speltoides (assembly GCA_021437245.1). NCBI lineage: Eukaryota > Viridiplantae > Streptophyta > Magnoliopsida > Poales > Poaceae > Aegilops > Aegilops speltoides. Next base: position 27,732,253 of record CM038143.1, read on the forward strand.
AACCTGTGCGAGAATGGTATGTTCGGTGAGGCAGATAGGGTTTTCAATGAAGTGTTAGACAGGGGTCTGGTGCCAAATGAGGTGACTTATCCTATATTGATACATTCACTATGCAAAAGGGGCATGGTGGAGGATGCGCTTCATATTTTTCATAGGTTGCGGGAGAAGGGAGTCAGACTGACCGTTTATGCGTACATTTCCTCAATTAATGATTGCTACAAAACAGGAGGATATGGACATGACAGACGGACTTTCTGGGGAGGATGGCTAAGATAGGAGTGACACCAAGTGTAGCTTCATATTCTCTACTCATAGCTGGTCTCGGTAGAGAAGGGGCTATGTCCAGTGCCATGAAACTCCGCCGGGAGACGGCTGAGAAGGGTGTTTGATGGACTACTTATACTGCATGGATTCTGCAGAGAAGGAAGACTGAGCGAAACATACGATGTTTGGAATGAGTGGCAATGTGGGGAGTCAAGCTTGATCTTGTCAGCTTTATCATTATTGTGTATGCAGCTTTGAAACATCATGATACAGAAAAACATGCGTGTTACCGAGGGATATGAAATGAAAAAGTGCTACGCAAGACAATGTTTTCCATACATGCATGATTGACATGCACTCAGAAGAAGGAATTATGGTTCATGCATTAAACTGTTGAGACAAGATGATTCTGGTAAATAATTCTGCAATTTAGGGCGCAGAGCTCCTTTGTAAATAAATGTTAGCCAGCCACTTCCTTCCTAACAATTATACTTATAATTGTTTTTTTGATTAATTTACAACTGAAGGGAACCTGACAAAGCTAAAGATCTCTATTTTGCCATGCGTCAACGCTCTCTTTTGCTAACATGGTGGCAGTTAAAGCATTGATCAAGTATTCTGTAAGGTTGGGCGGATTCAGTAAGCAATTGGCCTTGCAGGAGGCGGGTCAATCTTGAACTAGCCCTCCTGTAGTCCTGCTCCTCGACTCTGTTTAGACTATGGTTATGTTGGAGTATTAATGTGAGTACTTGATGAGAATTGATGCTGGATGTGGTAGTATTTAGTTGGGTAATTTGGGTTCACCCATGTTAGAAGGATTACATGGTGCTGCTTTTGGAAACTCAATGATACTGATGCATTTCTAGTATGTGATCTCTGTTTTGTGAAAAATTTCTTGTGTTTTCAAATATTTGCATTTGTCACTGGATATGTTCAATATTAGGGTCAATTACTTGCTGCTACTGTGTATTGTTGCATATGTTTTTTTTTACACATGGACAATACTTTCTTAACAGTCTGACTGCTGATTTGCTTTGAGCGATAAATTCTTGTTGCCAGCATTTTAGATTGAGGATGTGATTTCAAAATCTTTGAAATTTTTGAGAAGCCATGTAATATGCTGAAAATTACTATTGCCATAGTGCTATTGTAGAACACCAGGATTTGACATTTTACATTTATCTGATGCAGTTGCAAATAAAATAGCTCCGATAATAAATGCTAACTGAAGCGACATATGCAACTTCTATTATTGCAGGATCATATCATTCTAGCTCGAATGTGAGCCGAGGCTCCCCTTTTGCTCCATGTTCCCCAATATGCTTACCAGCAAATAGGAGATATGCATCTCTGACTGCATGCATCTCTGCTGCTGCATTTCTTATCAACGTCCGCTCTCGAGGCTGTGTCTTTGAGCAGGATATGCCAAGCCTGAAGACAGAAAGCAAGCACTCCTGGATTCTACTACTGGTAATATCATCCTTTGATTCTCCATGCAGCCAGATTGTTGGGTCAGCTATCTCCAAGGTTTTGCCAGGAAGAGCATCCTCGACAAATTTATGCAGATCCAGTGAATCCCCAAATGTTTCATCTATTGGGCTTCTTCCAGTAAACATCTCAAGCAGCAATATGCCAAGACTATAAATATCACCATGAGTGGATACCACAGAGCCTTCTCCATACTCTACAGTTATGCAAAGTTTTGTGGTTAGCATGCCATATTTGAGTGAAAAGTAAAAGATACTACTCCCTCCGTCCCATAATGTAAGACGTTTTTTGACACTACACCAGAGTCAAAAAACGTCTTACATTATGGGACGGAGGGAGTAATATTCAAGAATTCCAGTCACCTGGAGCAACATAGCCTATGGAGCCTCTTATTCCAATTGAGCTATATGAATTTTGCATTCCCCCGCTTGTATTTTCTTGAAGGATCCTTGATATGCCAAAGTCTCCAACTCGGGCGCTCATGTTGTCAGAAAGAAGAATGTTGCTTGGCTTAAGGTCACAATGGATTACCGATGGTTGACAGTAGTTGTGCAGATATTCTACTGCGTCCACAATATCGACACCAATATCAAGCCTCTGGGCAAGGCTGAGTGTGTTGCTTGTAGCGGGCTCTTGAGATTTTGGATGAAGCCAACCAGCCAAGTTACCATTGGGCATGAACTCAAAAATCAACGCCTTGAACTCTTGACCTTGGTGGTTGATGCTTGAACAAGAGGTAATGATCTTAACGAGACAACGGTGTCGTATCCTTCTCATGGCTTCACATTCAGTCTCAAAACTCTTGGAATACCTAGATTGACCAAGATTAAACACCTTGACAGCCAATGTTCTTTCCTCATTGTCCAAGACACACTTATAAACCGCTCCATAACTTCCTCTCCCAAGCAAGTTGACTTCTGAAAATTCATTAGTTCCTCTCAATAATGCTTGATAGGGAATTCTCTGGTAATGGTCATCAACAATTAAATTTTGTGATAATGTCTTGTGGCTTTGTTTGAGCCTCTTGCAAAGTATCCAAACAAGAAGAATAAGTGAAAGGGACAACAAGATTGCTCCAGTTGTTGCTAGAGAAATTACAAGAGACTTTTGCATCTTCTTTTTGTTCTTGCTTAAGGGCTTGTGGAGCATGGAGCCAAATGAAGTTGAGGTGTACCTCCACACAAATTGACATTCCCATCAACTGCTAAGTAAGTGATGTTTGTGAAAACACCTTCATTTGGCACCTCACCTTGCAAATTATTGAAGGATACATCCAATTTAAATAATAATGTCAAATTCTGTAGACCTACTGGTATTGACCCTGACAAGTTATTGTGTGCCAGGTACAGTTCCTGCAGGTTTCCAATGCTAGCAAGGGCATCAGGAATATCACCAGATAACTTATTCATGGTCAGGTTCAGTATACTGAGCCCCTTTATATTCTTCAGTGACTGAGGTATGCTTCCCTCAAAGGAATTATTGTCTAATGATAGCCATTGCAACACTACGCAGTTCTGAATACTGTCGGGTATCTTGCCAGATAACTGGTTTCCTGCTAGAATTAGTATGTTAAGGTTTGCCAAGCTACCAACATCATTAGGAATGGGCCCAGAAAATGAATTGTATGACAAGTCCAAGTACCAAGATAGGCTGGATAATTTAAAAATCTCTCTGGGAATTGAACCGTTAAGTTGGTGATTCTTTGACAAGTCAAGTACGAAGAGGTTTTTCAACTCCCCCATGCTTGCCGGAATTGGTCCCTCCAAGTTGTTGCTGTATGCATAAAACCTATTCAATTGTGAAAGATTTCCCAGAGATGCCGGTATGAGGCCAGACAACGTATTATTGTACAAGCCCAGCTCAATCAAGTTTTCTAGCTTACCAATGCTATCCGGAATCACTCCTGATATGGAAGTATTTGCTATTAGCACCACGTTGAGACCAACCAGATTGCCAATATCTGCTGGTATCCTCCCAGAGATCCTAGTGTCATCTAAGTATAACTGTTGGAGAGTTGTCGAGAGGTTTACAATTGAACCTGGTAGTTGTCCTCCAAAAGAATTGTTGCTGAGTATCAGTTTCTGCAGTTGGCTGCAGTTTGCCAAAGAAGTGATGAATTCCCACCCCTTGTTGCCGTTCGCTTCAAGCTTATTGTCAGCCAAGTTAAGATATTTGAGAGCTCCCATCTTCCCCAATGTGGGAGGCACATACCCACTAAACCCATTCTGCACGAGGCCAAGTGCTACGAGGGAAGAAATGTTTGATATTGAGGAGGGGATGGTTCCTGTGAAGTGATTTCCACCCAAGGCAAGAGTTTTCATCATGGGGAACTTGCTTCCGATATCATCCGGAATGCTTCCATACAGCATATTTACCCCTACATTAAGTACTTCCAGAGATGACAAGTTGTAGAGAGAATCTGGAAGCATACCAGAGAGGTTGTTTCTGACGACAGTGAACTGCCGCATGTTGTGGAGGGTGCCGAGCCCTGGCGGGATTGAGCCCAGGAGTTGGTTAAGGCCAAGATCAAGGTCTTGCAGATAGGACAGATTGGCCAGTGATGCTGGGATGGGCCCTGTGAAGCTGTTGTTTCTCAGCGAGACTACTTCCAGGGACGCGAGCTTGTCTCCGAGCTCCGCCGGGATATGCCCGCCAAGCTTGTTGTTGCGCAGTCTCATCTCGGTCATGCTGATGCAGGAGCTCAGGTTCACAGGGAACGTGCCGGAGAAGGAGTTGTCGCTCAAGTCAAGTCTCCGCAGTCGACGGAGCCGGCCAAGGCTTGCTGGAATCTCCCCATGGAACCAGTTGAAGCTCAGGTTGAGCGTCCGCAGGAACGTGAGGTTCCCGAGGGCTGGGGAGAGCGCTCCGACGAGCGCCCTGCCATTCAAGCGCAGCGCCACCGCCCGCTTCGGCGTCCAGTGGCTGCACGTCACGCCCTCCCAGCTGCAGAAGTCGGCGCTGCTGTTCCAGGAGGCCAGCGCGCCACTGTTGCTGATCTGCTCTCTGAAAGCAAGCAGCGCGGCCTCGTCGCCGGCGCTCACCACGGCGATCGTCAGAGCAAGTACTACTGACCACGGGAAGCTCATGATCCCCATTGCCATGCCCATACTGGTTCGGTGGTTCCAACTATGGGTCTCCAAATAGCAGTTTCTCCCTCTTCAGATATAACCTGATCTGGTCATACGTGCCTGTGCCTTTGCCTCCTTGCATTTATTTATTCGTCTGAAAGCATAGTGCAGAAATTCAACAGCTCCTTCACCGCTCGGCTGACTTTGAGGAAATGATGTAGACCTTCAGTCCTCTTTTTGACAAACCTGCATGATTGCTTCTCCGGAGTTGACAACCATCTGTGCGTCGAATCAATCGGCGATGACCACGACGAGCCGACAACAGCGTACCGGTGCCACACAGGGATTGAGCTGAAGATGCTCGGGGTCGAAATCCGTTGTAACAACCAGAGTATTCCTGAGTAGTTCGAAAGCCCGATGGACAGGCAGATGATGTGTCCTTGGACTGTCTCGTTTCTTCAAGAGCTTCTCCTAAATCAAAACGCAGTAGTAGATAGGTGCATGTATCTGGAAGATGGGGTTCAGAATTCAGATGATCTGCTTCGGTTTATTTATTTCTATCTATATATCTCTGGCTTCCGTCCGTTGACGCTCTCTGCACGTATCTGGTGTGGACAGGTGTGCTGCTTGCCTTGCTGATACGTTCCGTTTTAATATTTGGTCACACTTGGTGTGCTGCTCGCCATGCTGATATAATATCTCTGCAGTGCAATCTGTAGCTTCTTTTGTTGACTCTGTGAGGCTCGATTCAAAGCCCTGCTACCAAGGAACTGTCGGTGTTTATATTTTAGTCTTGTCGATCTGATCAGACGCACTAGGCGTTTCCGGAAACCGTTGGAGATCGGTGCTGATGCATTCCTAATTCATGATTTCTTCTTCAGCTGAAGGTTTAAGCTGTTCTGCTTTCTAATAATCTCATACCGTCTCTGTAAGTTAATACAGTATAAGACGGTTTTTTTGACACTGAGGGAGTGTTGTCTAGTATATCCATCAGGTGTTACTCTGCCTTTGTGGCGCAGTCTGAATTCTCTGTATGCCGATCATATCTGAAGCATGAACCAGCGTTGCCTGCACAGCACGCCTATAGTTTCAGAATGGAAACGAGTGGGGCTATAAGTATAAGCAACTCCAATGCACTATATTTTGTTCAGAATGGACATGAAAACTTTGGTTGGTTCGCGTCATACCTTATAGCAATAAAGCTACTCCATTTAACCCTTTTGAAAAAATATTAACTACTGTAAGTTATGATTCCGAAATGTGCTGGCCTCTTCAGACAGCTGTTGGGTGTGTTTCAGCTAGAGTGATGGGCTATATGTGCAAGGAAGCAAAAACAGATTAAAAAAAACCAAAAAAATGTCAAGAGTGGGATTTGAACCCACGCCCTTTCGGACCAGTACCTGAAACTGGCGCCTTAGACCAACTCGGCCATCTTGACGCTTTGTTCATTTTGACGAAATTGCTGTTTATATAGGCTGACTAGTTCCCAAACTCACGAATGTCACAATCGTTTTCATTTATTTTCAGATATTTGGTTCGGTGAAGTTGCACGGAGAATGCAAAACTGTATAAGTGATTTAGCAAATCCTTAGTCTCCTCCTGCACTGGCATCCTCTATAATCTGAAGGTGTCTCGTACGCTTCTCAAGCTTGACATCGTCGGGGCTTTTGACTCCGTCTATTAATGTCCCTTCTTCCTCAGGCAACTCGGCTTTGGCCCTGGCGAGCGGGAGTGTAATTTTGATTTCCTGTCTTCGACGTCCATGTGTGTACTTCAATGGCCGTGTTTGGATCATGGGGTTAGAGCTAGTTTGGGTTAGTTGGGGGCTCAAATAACCCAAATGTATCCAAACAGGGAGGGTTAGAGTGGGTTAGTTCCATCTAATCCAACTATCCCAGTGGAGAGGTGCTAATTTGGGTTAGAGTGGGTTAGAAAATAACTCTAACTCTAACTGTGTTAGAGTATCCAAACAGGCCTAGTAGCGTGTTGGGTCTATTGATTGGTCACAAGACTGACAATAAGGGGCTTGTTAAGGCGACCCCTTATCATTGATGCTATTTATGCTTGTCATGAACACCTCAACTCCATGATCCAATGTGTGATGCAACATGGGATCCTCCACCGCCTCACCATGCATCATGTGACATCTATGGTCTTCATGTGTGTCGATGATATAGTGATCCTCTGTCACCAAGACAAACACAACATCCTCGCCATTAGGGAACTCTTGCGAGTCTTTTGCGTTGCTTCCGGACTATACACCAACTACACAAGATCCAAATGTTCGCTGCACTAGTTGAACATCATTAGGAACGAGATGACGTGTCCCATCTCAAATTTCTCTATTCCCCTACCTTGTTCTTCCCTCCTCTGCCCTGAAGGTACCTATTTCTCCGTGCTTCTACTGGTCGACGGGCTTGAGAAGAAGTTGTCACTTGGAGGGCTTCCACGCTGTCGAAGAGGGATGCACTAGTGCTAGTCAGACACATGATGTGCACAATGCTAGTGCACTTATGATCACTAGTAGAAAAAGGGTCAAATGTGAAGCACATTAGTGCCGGTTTGTATTAGAGCCGGCACTAATGTATACATTAGTGCCGCTTCCAACGGCTAGCCGGGCCGCTCTCATTAGTACCGGTTCGTGGCTAACTTTTAGCACCGGTTTGTGCCACGAACCGGTACTAATGAGAGTGGTGGCAGGATGTTGTCAGTCTGGGCCCCCTCCAGCACCTTTAGTACCGGTTCGTGGAACGAACCGGTACTATAGGTCGTCCTACATAAACCCTTCGTCCACCCGAGCTCGCTCTGTTCTTCCCCTTTCCCCTCTCCTCTCTGTTCTTCCCCTCTTCCTCTCGAGCTCATCACACATTTTGCCCAAAATTTGTCAAGATTTGAAGGCCCCCATCCATTCAAATGATCACAAAGGTTAGCAACTTTGTCCTTTCATCTCTCATTGCTAGATTAGCTCTTGCAATGCTTTATATAGTTACTAATTTGTGAGTTTAGTAATTTGGGAGGAAATATATATATGTGCTAGTATTTGATTTATATGCAATTTGAGGTCAAAAATAACACTTAGTTTGCATATGTAGGTGTGGTTTACTTAGTGCCTTCTAAATCTCCGTCGTAACCACCGTCGATCGCCTGCACCGTCCGTCACGGCACCACCTTGTGGTGAGCCTCTTGTTCATGTAATTTTATATAAAAATTGATGTTTGTGTGATTTGGATATATAGTTAATCATGTAATAATTATCTTACCCGTACGTTGTTTGTTATACATAGTGCCATGGTTTTGATATCCGTCCCCGTCGGCCCTCGTCCTTGTTATGATTCGGATGTGGTATATTCTCTTTTAAAACTATTAGTTGCATTTCGTGTTTATGACAAATTATGCCCATCAAGTTGACATAGATATTTTTATCTAGGAGGTATGTGAACCGGAAATTCCAACCGACCCTATTGTCGAGAGGTTAAATTTAGTTGAAAGAGAAAACGAGTACTTGAAAGAAAAATTGAAAAGAATTCAGGGGGAGAAGATGGAATTGGAGTTGCATGTTGCCGATGTCGTCGATGATCACAAGATCAAGATGGAGAAAATGCGCTTGAAGAATAGAAAGATTAGAAAATATGCCATCGATAGTGAGGCTTGGTATCATTATGCTGTTGGATCAATTGTTACCTTAGTTGCGATCTTGATCGCATTTGTTGTTGCATTTAAATGCTTTAGCTAGAGAGTTATTTGTTTGTTGCATTTAAGTGTTGTATGAACTTTATGTATGAACTTGTATTAATTTGGTCTATTCGGTGTTGTGTAATGAAGATGAGCCGGCAATGGATGTACGATGACCGATGCTCACCCCAGTTCGTTGAGGGCGTGCATACTTTTACGCTTGCTATGCCGAGGCAAACAAGCGGGCGGATGGTTTTATGCCTTGTCCATGTGGTGTCTGTAAGAATGGTCACAATTACTCTACGTCAAGAACCATTCACGTCCACCTGTTTAAGTCCGGTTTCATGCCCCACTATAATGTTTGGACCAAGCACGGAGAAAGAGGGGTTATGATGGAAGACAATGAAGAAGAAGAGGACGACGACAGCTATCCTGGCCATGGGTTCCCTGAATACGATGATATAACAATGGGGGAAGAAGCTGAGCCGGTAATGCGGGAAGAAGCTGAGCCGGCAATGCGGGAGAAGTGAAGAAGAGGCATCGATGAGCCGTTGATGATCTAGGTCGGGCCATTGCCGATGCAAAGAGAAACTCATAAGTGATTTGGAGAAGAAGAAGTTGCGATGCATGTTAGAGGATCACAAAAATTGTTGTACCAATTGCGTGAGGTGACAAGAAAAAGCTGGGCACCACACTGGAATTGCTGCAATGGAAGGCAGAGAATGGTGTATCGACAAGGGATTTGGAAAGTTGCTTTGGTAATGATAAAGGATATGCTTCCAAAGGACAACGAATTGCCCGAGAGTGCGTCTGAAGCAAAGAAGGCTGTCGCCCTCTAGGGTTAGAGGTGCAAAAGATACATGCATGCCCTAATGATTGCATCCTGTGCAGCGGTGAGTACGAGGATTTGAGCGCTTGTCCGGTATGTGGTGCATTGCGCTATAAGATCAGCCGCGATGAGCTGGTGATGTCGAGGCGGCGCCCAGAAGAAGATTCTGCCAAGGTGATGTGGTATTCTCCTATAATACCACGGTTGAAACGTTGTTCCAAAACAAAGAGCATGCCAAGGCGATGAGATGGCATAGAGAAGACAATGAGAAAGACGAAAAGTTGAGAGTACCCACGACGGGTCGCGGTGGAGAAAAATCAAAAGAAAGTACGGAAGGAGTTTGCGATGACGCAAGGAGCGTATGGTTTGGTCTAAGCGCAGATGGCATTAATCCTTTTGGGGAGCAGAGCAGCAACCATAGCACCGGCTCGTGACTCTATGTTTGTATAACCTTCCTCCTTGGTTGTGCATGAAGCGGAAGTTCATTATGATGCGGTGCTCATCCAAGGCCCTAAGCAACCCGGCAATGACATTGATGTGTACCTAAGGCCATTAGTTGAAGAACTCTTACAGTGTGGAATGGAACAGTGTACGTGCGTGGGATGAGCACATGGGGAAGAATTTGACCTCAAAGGCGTTGCTGTTCGTGACCATCAATGATTGGCCTGCTCTCAAGTAACCTTCGTGACGGACAAACAAGGGATACCGCGGATGCACGCCTTGTTTGGATGATACCGACGATATATATTTGAATAGTTGTAAGAAGAATGTGTACCTGGGACATCGTCGATTTCTTCCGAGCAGGCATCCCGTAAGAAAGAAAGGCAAGCATTTCAAAGGTGAGTTTGTCAATGCGGAGTTCTTGTGAAGGACCAACTCCCGATCAAACTTCAAGAATGGAGGGCGCCAGCAAAGCCACGTCCAGATGTTACTTATGTCGACAAGAATCAAAAAGATCTGCTTTGGGATACTCTCATGGAACATTTCACCCTACCGATCATTTCACGAAGCGAGATGTGCGAGAAAGTCAAAGAGGCTGCTCTTAAGATGATGGTGAATGCATTCAAGAACTACAAGAATGGTGAATGGAACAAGTACGTCAGCGGAGGAAGAAGACTCCAGTATTCAAGGGAACACTGGAGAACCAACGTGATCATTGGGCCGATTTCGTGAAATTCAAGGATTCGGAATTAGCTAAGGAACGGTCGAGAATAAACAAGAAGAATGCTGAAAAGAAGGATAAGTTCCATAAGCTGGGGCCAGGTGGCTATGCGGTGGCAATGCCTAAGTGGGATAAGTCTGAGAAAGAGATGGAGGATGCAGGTGTCACTCCGGTTACTAAGAGCTGGCCCGCCAGGGTCAGGACTGAAGGAAATATGCCCTAGAGGCAATAATAAAGTTATTATTTATTTCCTTATTTCATGATAAATGTTTATCATTCATGCTAGAATTGTATTAACCGGAAACATGATACATGTGTGAATGCATAGACAAACAATATGTCACTAGTATGCCTCTACTAGACTAGCTTGTTAATCAAAGATGGTTATGTTTCCTGACCATGAACAAAGAGTTGTTATTTGATAAACAAGGTCACATCATTAGTAGAATGATCTGATTGACATGACCCATTCCATTAGCTTAGCACACGATCGTTTAGTATGTTGCTACTGCTTTTATCCATGACATATACATGTTCCTGTAACTATGAGATTATGCAACTCCCGTTTACCGGAGGAACACTTTGGGTGCTACCAAACGTCACAACGTAACTGGGTGATTATAAAGGAGTACTACAGGTGTCTCCAAAGGCAGATGTTGGGTTGGCGTATTTCGAGATTAGGTTTTGTCACTCCGATTGTCGGAGAGGTATCTCTGGCCCTCTCGGTAATACACATCACTGAAGCCTTGCAAGCATTACAACTAATGAGTTAGCTGTGAGATGATGTATTACGGAACGAGTAAAGAGACTTGCCCGTAACGAGATTGAACTAGGTATTGGATACCGACGATCGAATCTCGGACAAGTAACATACCGATGACAAAGGGAACAACGTATGTTGTTATGCGGTCTGACCGATAAAGATCTTCGTAGAATATGTAGGAACCAATATGGGCATCCAGGTCCCGCTGTTGGTTATTGACCGGAGACGCGTCTCGGTCATGTCTACATTGTTCTCGAACCGTAGGGTCCGCACGCTTAAGGTTTCGATGACAGTTATATTATGAGTTTATGCATTTTGATGTACCGAAGAAGTTCGGAGTCCCGGATGTGATCACGGACATGACGAGGAGTCTCTAAATGGTCGAGACATAAAGATTGATATATTGGAAGCCTATATTTGGAGTTCGAATGGTTCCGGTGAAAACGGAATTTATCGAGTACCGGAGGTTACCGAACCCCGGGAACTAAATGGGCCTTAGTGGGCCTCGAGGGAGAAGAGGAGGGCGGCCAGGGCAGGCAGCGCCCCCCCCCTAGTCCGAATAGGACAGGAGGGCGCGCGCCCCCCGCTTCCCCTCCCCAATCCTACTCCAACTAGGAAGGAGGGGAGTCCTACTCCGTGGGAGTAGGACTCCTCTGGCGTGCCTCCTCTAGGCCGCCGCACCCCCTTGCTCCTTTATATACGAGGGCAGGGGCACCCTAGAACACACAAGTTTGATCTACGGATCGTTCCTTAGCCGTGTCGGTGCCCCCTCCACCATATTCCACCTCGGTCATATCGTCGCGAAGCTTAGGCGAAGCTTCTGCTGATAGAACATCAAGATCGTCCCACGCCGTCATCTTGACGGAACTCTCCTCGACACTCGGCTGGATCGAGTCGAGAGGCGTCATCGAGCTGTCGTGTGTCAAGAACTCGGGGCGCCGAATAACGGCGCCGGATCGGTCGGATCGCGAGGAGAACGTACGACTACTTCCTCTACGTTGTGATCGCTTTCGCTTCGGGTCTACGAGGATACGTAGACAACACTCTCCCCTCTCGTTGCTATGCATCACCATGATCTTGCGTGTGCGTAGGAAAATTTTGAAATTACTACGTTTCCCCAACAGTGGTATCAGAGCCAGGTTTTTATGGTTTGATGTTTTGCACGAGTAGAACACAAGTGAGTTGTGGGCGATACAAGTCATACTACCTACCAGCATGTCATACTTTGGTTCAGCGGTATTGTGAGATGAAGCGGCCCAGACCGACATTACGCGTACGCTTACGCGAGACTGGTTTCACCGCCACGAGCACTCGTTGCTTAAAGGTGACTGGTGGGTGTCTGTCTCTCTCACTTTAGTTGAACCGAGTGTGACTACGCCCGGTCCTTGAGAAGGTTAAAACAGAGTCTATTTGACGAAGTATCGTTGTGGTTTTGATGCGTAGGTGAGACTGGTTCTTGCTTAAGCCCGTAGCAGCCACGTAAAATTTGCAACAACAAAGTAGAGGACGTCTAACTTGTTTTTGCAGGGCATGTTGTGATGTGATATGGTCAAGACGTGATGCTATATTTTATTGTATGAGATGATCATGTTTTGTAACCGGTTATCGGCAATCGGCTGGAGCCATATGGTTGTCGCTTTATTGTATGCAATGCAATCGCATACATAATGCTTTACTTTATCACTAAGCGGTAGCGATAGTCGTAGAAGCATAAGATTGGCGAGATGACAACGATGCTACGATGGAGATCAAGGTGTCGCGCGGTGTGCGATGGTGATCATGGTGGTGCTGCGGAGATGAAGATCACGAAGCACAAGATGATGATGACCATATCATATCACTTATATTGATTTGCATGTGATGTTTATCCTTTATGCATCTTATCTTGCTTTGATTGACGGTAGCATTATAAGATGATCTCTCACTAAATTATCAAGAAGTGTTCTCCCGGTATGCACCGTTGCCAAAGTTCGTCGTGCCCGGACACCACGTGATGATCGGGTGTGATAAGCTCTCGTCCATCTACAACGGGTGCAAGCCAGTTTTGCACACGAGAATACTCGGGTTATACTTGACGAGCCTAGCATATGCAGATATGGCCTCGGAACACGGAGACCGAAAGGTCGAGCGTGAATCATATAGTAGATATGATCAACATAAGATGTTCACCATTGAAAACTACTCCATTTCACGTGATGATCGGTTATGGTTTAGTTGATTTGGATCACGTGATCACTTAGATGACGAGAGAGATGTATGTCTAAGTGGGAGTTCTTAAGTAATATGATTAATTGAACTTAAATTTATCATGAACTTAGAACCTGATAGTATCTTGCTTGTTTATGTTTGATTGTAGATAGATGGCTCGTCTTTGTTGTTCCGTTGAATTTTAATGCGTTCCTTGAGAAAGCAAAGTTGAAAGATGATGGTAGCAATTACGGATCGGGTCCGTAACTTGAGGATTATCCTCATTGCTGCACGAAGAGTTACGTCTGGATGCACCGCTGGGTGCGAACTCTGCTTCTTTGGAGCAACACCAGATGTTATGAGCGTCTGGCGAGCAAAGCGATGACTACTCTATAGTTCAGTGTGCCATGCTTTACGGCTTAGAACCGGGACTTCAACGACGTTTTGAACATCATGGAGCATATGAGATGTTCCAGGAGTTGAAGTTAATATTCCAACAGAATGCCCGGATTGAGAGATATGAAGTCTCCAATAAGTTCTATAGCTATAAGATGGAGGAGAATAGTTACATTAGTGAGCACATACTCGAAATGTCCGGGTACTACAATCACTTGACACAATTGGGAGTTAATCTTCCGGATGATTGTGTCATTGATGAATTCTTCAATCATTGCCACCAAGCTACAAAGGCTTCGTGATGAACTATAATATGCAAGGGTTAGTAAAGACTATACCGAGCTCTTCGCAATGCTAAAAGCTGCGGAGGTAGAAATCAAGAAGGAGCATCAAGTGTTGATGGTCAATAAGACCACTAGTTTCAAGAAGAAAGGCAAAGGGAAGAAGAAGGAACTTCAAGAAGAACAGCAAGCAAGTTGTTGCTCAGAGAAGAAACCCAAGTCTGGCCCTAAACCTGAAACTGAGTGCTTCTACTGCAAGCAGACTGGTCACTGGAAGCGGAACTGCCCCAAGTATTTGGCGGATAAGAAGGATGGCAAGGTGAACAAAGGTATATGTGATATACATGTTATTGATGTGTACCTTACTAGAGCTCGCAGATAGCACTGGTATTTGATATCTGGTTCATTGCTAATATTTGCAACTCAAACAGGGGACTACGGATTAGCGAACACTAGCAAAGGACGAGGTGACGATCGCGCGTGGGAAATGGTTCCAAAGTCGATGTGATCGCGGTCGGCACGCTACCTCTACATCTACCTTCGGGATTAGTTTTAGACCTAAATAATTGTTATTTGGTGCCTGCGTTGAGCATGAACATTATATCTGGATCTTGTTTGATGCGAGACGGTTATTCATTTAAATCGAGAATAATGGTTGTTCTATTTATATGAGTAATATCTTTTATGGTCATGCACCCTTAAAGAGTGGTCTATTTTGATGAATCTCGATAGTAGTGATACACATATTCATAATGTTGAAACCAAAAGATGCAGAGTTGATAATGATAGTGCAACTTATTTGTGGCACTTGCCGTTTAGGTCATATCGGTGTAAAGCGCATGAAGAAACTCTATCTTGATGGACTTTTGGAGTCACTTGATTATGAATCACTTGGCACTTGCGAACCGTGCCTTATGGGCAAGATGACTAGAACCCGTTCTCGGTACTATGGAGAGAGCAACAGATTTGTTGGAAATCATACATCTGATGTATGTGGTCCGATGAATGTTGAGGCTCGTGGAGGATATCGTTATTTTCTCACCTTCACAGATGACTTAAGCGAGATATGGGTATATCTACTTAATGAAACATAAGTCTGAAACATTTGAAAAGTTCAAAGAATTTCAGAGTGAAGTTGAAAATCATCGTAATAAGAAAATTAAATTTCTACGATCTGATCGTGGAGGTGAATATTTGAGTTACGAGTTTGGTCTACATTTGAAACAATGCGGAATAGTTTAGCAACTCACGCCTCCGGAACACCACAGCGTAATGGTGTGTCCGAACGTCGTGTCGTACTTTACTAGATATGGTGCGATCTATGATGTCTCTTCTGATTTACCGCTATCGTTTTGGGGTTATGCTCTAGAGACGGCTGCATTCACACTGAATAGAACACCGTCGAAATCCGTTGAGACGACACCTTACGAACTATGGTTTAGCAAGAAACCAAAGTTGTCGTTTCTTAAAGTTTGGGGATGCGATGCTTATGTGAAAAAGCTTCAACCTGATAAGCTCGAACCCAAATCGGAGAAATGTGTCTTCATAGGATACCCAAAGGAGACAATTGGGTACACCTTCTATCACAGATCCGAAGGCAAGACATTCGTTGCTAAGAATGGATCCTTTCTAGAGAAGGAGTTTCTCTCGAAAGAAGTGAGTGAGAGGGAAGTAGAACTTGATGAGGTAATTGTACCTTCTCCCTTACTTGAAAGTAGTTCGTCGCAGAAACCGGTTTCTGAGACATCTACACCAAGTAGTGAGGAAGTTGATGATGTTGATCATGAAACTTCAGATCATGTTACTACTGAAACCATGTAGATCAACGAGTAAGATCCGCACTGAGTGGTACGGTAATCCTGTTCGGAAATCATGCTACTAGATCATGATGAACCTCGAACTATGAAGAAGCGATGGTGATCCCAGATTCCATAAAATGGCTTGAGGCCATGAAATCGAGATGGGATCCATGTATGAAAACAAAGTATGGACTTTGGTTGACTTGCCCGAGGGTAGGCAAGCAATAGAAAACAAGTGGATCTTCAAGAAGAAGACCGACGACGACGGTAATGTTATCGTCTACAAAGCTCGACTTGTCGCAAAGGGTTTTCGACAAGTTCAAGGGATTGACTACGATGAGACCTTCTCACCAGTGGCGATGCTTAAGTCTGTCCGAATCATGTTAGCGATTGCGCATTTTATGATTATGAAATTTGGCAAATGGATGTAAAACTGCATTCTGAATGGATTTACGGAAGAAGAGTTGTATATGATGCAACCGAAGGTTTTATCGATCCAAAGGGAGCTAACAAAGTATGCAAGCTCCAATGATCCATCTATGGACTGGTGCAAGCATCTCGGAGTTGGAATAAACGCTTTGATAGTGTGATCAAAGCATTTGGGTTCATCTGAGACTTTTGGAGAAGCTTTGTATTTACAAGAAAGTGAGTGGGAGCTCAGTAGCATTTCGATATTATATGTAGATGACATATTGCTGATCGGAAATGATATAGAATTCTGGATAGCATAAAGGGATACTTGAATAAGAGTTTTTCAATGAAAGACCTCGGTGAAGCTGCTTACATATTGGGCATTAAGATCTATAGAGATAGATCAAGACGCTTAATTGGACTTTCACAAAGCACATACCTTGACAAAATTTTGAAGAAGTTCAAAATGGATCAAGCAAAGAAAGGGTTCTTGCCTATGTTACAAGGTGTGAAGTTGAGTAAGAATCAATGCCCGACCACTGCAGAAGATAGAGAGAAAATGAAAGATGTTCCCTATGCTCCAGCCATAGGCTCTATCATGTATGCAATGCTGTGTACCAGACCTGATGTGTGCCTTGCTATAAGCCTAGCAGGAGGTACCAAAGTAATCCAGAGTGGATCATCGGACAACGGTCAAGAACATCCCAAATACGAAAAGGACTAAGGATATGTTTCTCGATATGGAGGTGACAAAGAGCTCATCGTAAACGGTTACGTTGATGCAAGCTTTGACACGATCCGACGATTCTAAATCGCAGACCGGATACGTATTTACACTAAACGGAGGAGCTGTCAGTTGGTGCAGTTCTAAACAAAGCGTCGTAGCGGGATCTACATGTGAAGCGGAGTACATAGCAGCTTCGGAAGCAGCTAATGAAGGAGTCTGGATGAAGGAGTTCATATCCGATCTAGGTGTCATACCTAGTGCATCGGGTCCAATGAAAATCTTCGGTGACAATCTCGAGCAATTGCCTTAGCAAAGGAATCCAGATTTCACAAAGGACCAAGCACATCAAGAGACGCTTCAATTCCATCCGGGACTTAGTCCAGGTGGGAGACATAGAGATTTGCAAGATACATACGGATCTGAATGTAGCAGACCCGTTGACTAAGCCTCTTCCACGAGCAAAACATGATCAACACCAAGACTCCATGGGTGTTAGAATCATTACTATGTAATCTAGATTATTGACTCTAGTGCAAGTGGGAGATGAAGGAAATATGCCCTAGAGGCAATAATAAAGTTATTTTTATTTCCTTATTTCATGATAAATGTTTATCATTCATGCTAGAATTGTATTAACCGGAAACATGATACATGTGTGAATGCATAGGCAAACAATATGTCACTAGTATGCCTCTACTAGACTAGCTTGTTAATCAAAGATGGTTATGTTTCCGACCATGAACAAAGAGTTGTTATTTGATAAACAAGGTCACATCATTAGTAGAATGATCGATTGACATGACCCATTCCATTAGCTTAGCACACGATCGTTTAGTATGTTGCTACTGCTTTTATCCATGACATATACATGTTCCTGTAACTATGAGATTATGCAACTCCGTTTACGGAGGAACACTTTGGTGCTACCAAACGTCACAACGTAATCGGGTGATTATAAAGGAGTACTACAAGTGTCTCCAAAGGCGATGTTGGGTTGGCGTATTTGAGATTAGGTTTTGTCACTCCGATTGTCGGAGAGGTATCTCTGGGCCCTCTCGGTAATACACATCACTGAAGCCTTGCAAGCACTACAACTAATGAGTTAGCTGTGAGATGATGTACTACGGAACGAGTAAAGAGACTTGCCGGTAACGAGATTGAACTAGGTATTGGATACCGACGATCGAATCTCGGGCAAGTAACATACCGATGACAAAGGGAACAACGTATGTTGTTATGCGGTCTGACCGATAAAGATCTTCGTAGAATATGTAGGAACCAATATGGGCATCCAGGTCCCGCTGTTGGTTATTGACCGGAGACGCGTCTCGGTCATGTCTACATTGTTCTCGAACCGTAGGGTCCGCACGCTTAAGGTTTCGATGACAGTTATATTATGAGTTTATGCATTTTGATGTACCGAAGAAGTTCGGAGTCCCGGATGTGATCACGGACATGACGAGGAGTCTCGAAATGGTCGAGACATAAAGATTGATATATTGGAAGCCTATATTTGGAGTTCGGAATGGTTCCGGGTGAAAACGGGAATTTACCGGAGTACCGGGAGGTTACCGGAACCCCCCGGGAACTAAATGGGCCTTAGTGGGCCTCGAGGGAGAAGAGGAGGGGCCGGCCAGGGCAGGCCGCGCCCCCCCCCTAGTCCGAATAGGACAAGGAGGCGGCGCCCCCCTTCCTTCTTCCCCTCCCCAATCCTACTCCAACTAGGAAAGGGGGGGAGTCCTACTCCCGGTGGGAGTAGGACTCCTCTGGCGCCTCCTCTAGGCCGGCCGCACCCCTTGCTCCTTTATATACGGGGGCAGGGGGCACCCTAGAACACACAAGTTTGATCTACGGATCGTTCCTTAGCCGTGTGCGGTGCCCCCCTCCACCATATTCCACCTCGGTCATATCGTCGCAAGCTTAAGCGAAGCTCTCTGCGCCGTAGAACATCAAGATCGTCCTGCACGCCGTCGTCTTGACGGAACTCTCCCTCGACACTCGGCTGGATCAGAGTCGAGAGGCGTCATCGAGCTGTCGTGTGTCAAGAACTCGGGCGCCGAGTAACGGCGCCGGGATCGGTCGGATCGCGAGGAGAACGTCGACTACTTCCTCTACGTTGTGATCGCTTCGCCGGGTCTCTGAGGGCGTAGACAACACTCTCCCCTCTCGTTGCTATGCATCACCATGATCTTGCGTGTGCGTAGGAAAATTTTGAAATTACTACGTTTCCCCAACAAGGACTTGGTTCTATGCGCATGGGGGGGAGTTGGACCGGGAGACAGGAAAAGTTTCGACGAGGGCAAGTCTGAATGGAGCCGAGATGCGATACTTGTTGCAATAGAAGAGGCACGAACGGGGGTGTTCCAGCCCAACAGAGAGAACGACGAGCTTACGCGTGCCCTGGGAAATCCTGAACACCGGGAAGAACACGTGGCAAGGGCGCTATTCCGTGGTATGAGGGTTTTCGATGGAACACCGACTACGTAACCCATGCGAGAAAGAAGATTGCGGAGGAGAAGAAGAGGAAGATGGAGGAGGAGCAGGGAAGCGGGACTATGAACGCCTTCAAGGCCTAGAAGCAAGTCAAGCGGAATTGGCGGTCAAATTCCAGCGGCAGCAGGAGCAGATCGACTCACTTACCCATCAAAGGGGTCTCAACAACTGCAGCAGCTAGCGGATGATCCAGCATTGGATAGCACCGCCCATCCATGCTGAGAAGCGGCGTGGGTTCCGTCCCGACGACCCAATGCTGGGTAGATACCCCGTGGATGAAATCACGGAGAACACTAACTGCGAGCTACACTACAAAATGAAGAACATGTCCATGAAGGTGGCGGACGGCTCGCTTTCACAAATCCCCGAGGCAACCTTCCATGGCAACCCGATTCAGCGGGCTATGCTCGTGTCGTGGTTGATGATGTCTTGGACCCATATTCGGGCTACACTTGACATTGCTGGAGGTGACGGCGCGCTTTCTCGGAGAGGCCAAACATCGTATCATCCTATGGAAAAAGGATTGCATCATCTTTCCAAGGCCACCCACACCGGGTCACCCGAGTCCTCGTCGAAGTCCGTCACCGAGTCAGCAGACTCCGCTCCTCCAAGTCCGGCAAAGTGTCGGACAATCCTCCTCCTCCAAGTCCGCAAAGTGTCGGACAATCCTCCAAGTCCGCCACAGCGTGGACGTCCTCCTCCTCCAAGTCCGGCACAACCTCAGGCCACTCCTCCTCCTCGTCCAACTCAGTCCGTCAGCCATCTCCGCCGCCTCAGCAATCGCAGAGACACCCCGCAGCTCACAGTGCGTAACCGTCTGGTCGAGGTAGTACAGCTGGAAATACAGGGAGGCAAGCGGTATAAATATGGTCCAAGCACAAAGCCTCTTCCGCAGAGGTCTTATGACAAGTCCGAGGAGGAAATCACAGCCATATCGAAGGCCGAGGTGGAAGCCCATTTTGCACCGAAACCGCCACCGCCGCCAAGGGAGAAAGTGCACGAGGAAACGATTGACCACTTCATTCAGATGGCTCAACCACCAGCTTCCAAGCCTGTTGACACGCACTATGAGCGCCACATCGGAAGTTAAATCGAGCACGTCTACAAAGGGAGGCAAGCATGTCTACATCGGGATCGAGCAAACAAGAAGCAGCTGCCAAAAATGCGGAAAACCATTCCCACTGGGAGAACAGTAGCGCAATCGATCCCTCGCTTGTTGTGCCAACAACAGTGATGATCTGGCGCCCCAATATTATTGTGGGCAAACAGTGCATGTTCGAGGTGGGCAATGTGGTAATAACGGAGGAGCATATAATGCAGGCTGAAGTTCTCAACATCACTGTTGGACAACTCCTCGAGATCGAGCCCATGCCTTTGCTTAGAGAGGATGAAGTAAAACAGCAATATGTCCGTGGCCAACCTTTGGTCGCGCCAGACAAGGTCAAGAACCTCCCAACGAGAATGTATGAATTGCATCAATGGTACATGAACATGACCAAGATTTCAGATCGAGTGTCCCTCATGGTGAATGTCAAGGAGGACCATTACTACCATGAGAAAGCTGGGTCCGTTGAGTATTTAGAACTGTTTCAGTTATACAATAAGGAAGCACTCGACAAATCTATCGTCAGTTGCTATTGTCTGTAAGTGATTTCTTTCCATAATTTAAGTCTCAAGCTAGCTGTAGTGATCCTTTTGAGATCAATCATTACCTGTAATTATCCTCACTATATTCTTTTCTGTGGTATTATGCAGGATGAAGATATATGAAATGAGAAAAGGTGGATGCTTTGGCATTGGGTTCATTGACCCAAATACCGTTAATGAATTCACATGGAAGATAAGTGAACGTTATGCAAAGGAAGTAGAGGACAGCATGCTAGAGTTCTTGAAGCGCCTCAAATACAATGAAGATATACTACTTCCTTACCACTTTGGGTGAGTCACACTGTCTTGTACTACAAATTCTCTGTTTTTGCCTACTAGCTATAGCTACATGTTTTTGCTAACATATGCCCGCTTAATTAAGACATGTAAACGTGTGTGCATATGCAGATTTCACTGGGTCTTGTGTATCATTAAAGTTGGCCTTGAACAGTTGAAGTACTGGACTCACTAGTCTAAAAAAAAACTGACTTTAACATCTTGTATGGGATAGTCAACAGGTAATTTCAATCATTATTAACTATATATCTCGGCCTATTTACTTCGTCATTTCATGATATGAACTATTTAATAACCCCTTTATTCATTTTCTTTGTCGGCGGGCAGGGCTTGGGCAAGATTCATCAGCGTCACGCCCGGCCCGTGGAAACAAAAGCTTGAATGGTTACGACCCAAGGTAAGTAATTAAGTAGTACTAGCTAGCTAGCTAGCTAGCTGCCATCTCTTTAATTATCATGCTTGATTAATTTTTATCTGATCAAATTCCATTCTCGTAAAGGCCCTGAAGCGGTAGGGTACTGATCTGTGTGCATTCTGCGTTTGCGAGAATATTCGCATGATGGCGTCCGAAAGGAGCAGATCTCAAAGACAGCAATGGGTACGCTTGTCAGAACACTATTTACAATTTTTACACCATTATCGATATCTAGCTAGTCACACAACTAATACACATGCATATTGATCTCCTTCTTAACAGTTCAAAGAGGTGCGGGAGAAGCTCATAGAAACGGAGCGCGTAGAAGCACTTCAAGAGGAAATAGCGGGATTTTTGCTCGACGAGGTCATAAATCCGAATGGAGAATTCTATTACCCGCTACCGCCCCAATGAAAACCACTTTCAATTGTCATCGTGCTCCGAAGGCACCAATTAGACTGGCTCCGAAGACAACATTCATATGTAGGAAAAATTGTATATATCTGTACATGTGTTTATGTGTGAATTAATTAATATGGTGGTTTAATTTGTGAGACATTGATGTGATATATATATATATGCATGATTGGTTCTACTAGAAATTATATATATATATATATATATATATATATATATATATATATATATATATATATATATATATATATATATATATGCATAACGTGTACAATGTGTAGTATCGTAAAATACCAGCAAACGAAAAAGAATTAAAATGGAAACACAAAATTAAATGAAAAGAAATCATAAAACTAAAACCCACCAAACCTTATAGTACCGGTTGGTGTTACCAACCGTACTAAAGGCCTCGAGCACCGGGCGCTAGCTATGCCACGTGGTAAGCTCTTTAGCACCGGTTCGTGCTGAACCGGTGCTAAAGGGGGGGGGGGCCTTTAGTGACCACTAATTAGTGCCGGTTATGTAACCGGCACTATAGGGCCTTACGAACCGGTGCTAATGCCCGGTTCTGCACTAGTGGATGGTCGCCTTCAACAAGTCCATCCTCAAGTATGTGAATCGTGTCATCTGATGCATCCTTTGGGTTGGCTAGAAGGACGACCACGATGTCCATTGCTTGTCAACTGTTAGAGGGTGTGCCGATCACTCTCGCTTGGTGAGCTCAAAGTCCCACTGCCGAGGAGTTTCCTGTGTTTATTTTAGTGCTCACGATCTGATCCGATGCACTCTGTTTGAGTATGACATGGACAAAATCGGATCGTGTGCTTAGAAAAAGAGAATAAGGAAAAGAGAAACCTTAATGGCGGCAACCACATCGAAACTAGATGATACACCGTATATTGTCACGTAAGCTTTATTGTGTTTGATTATTATATGATTGTAAAATATTTATTAAATATAAATAGCATAATATAATAATAATAAATCACATGCATATTTGCACGATGATATTGGTCTTGTCCATGTACGTTGCATGCTGAGGTGACATACTTACATGTTATAAGAAAAATAGGTTAGCGTGGCTAATTATTTAGATACAGAAGATTTCATTATTTTTTCTAAGCCAATATTGAAGATGATGTCGTAATGTGTTCCCTTCTCCAACCTCGAGCCAACCCTACCTTCACAGCTTTCCTTCCCATCATCGCCTCCAGTCCAGCGGCAATGCTGCAATGGCCCTTGCCTCTCTTCCTCATCCCCTCTCCCCCGAGATCCGGACCCTCCCTTTCCCGGCGAGCTCGCCAAGTTCGCGTCCTCTTAATTTCTAATTTCGCGGAGCACTCTGGCTCACTTGTACTACTGAAAGTAATTCTGGGAATTCAGCAATCAGCACGATGCGCTCCTGGAAACTGTTTGGGACTTGGGAGCTGATGCATTTCTAATTTGTGATTTGTTTTTCCGCTGACAGCTTGTCTGCTTCGTCATCTCATCCTGTCGAGTACGTATATCCATGTGCTGTTAACTAATGGAGTCCATGTCTAATGTTTCTCTACACATTGGGTTCAGATGCTTTATGGTGCAGTCTGGATTTTTTTTTTTTTGTCTGCCGATCTCATCTCAACGTGAACTAACGTAGCCTGCATTTTTATTTGTAGAAAGAATGCAAATTAATCAAGCTATGAGTATACGCAACTCCATTGGACTCTGATTTGTTTATCAGTGCAACATACAAACTTTGGTTGGCTCGCGTCATCCAAAACAATAAGGTGTGCATCAAAGGCGCCTCCTCGTGCATTCCACCTCGTCAATTTTACTGTGCTAGCAAGAAAAAAAAAAGTAAAAAGCACAGGGCGTCGGTGCTTCTTTTCTTTCTCTCTTCGTATCACGCAACCTCCCCTTTTCTCCCTTCCCTAGGCTGCCGCCGCCACTGCCCCAGTTCCTCCGGCGCCCGGCACCACAGTCCGCCGCCTCTATCCCAGCCCCGAGCTCCGCCGCCTCCTCCACCACCGGCTCCTCGCTGTAGTGCCAGCACCGACCCGAACACCAGCTCCCCCACCCCTCCCTTTCTTCCCCGAGTACGGCAGCGGAAGGAGGGCCGCGCCGCCGCCGCCGAGCACGGTGGGACCACTTTCGTCGGATCTGTCGATTTGCCAGACTCAGCTCGACATTGCGGCCGCTATCCAAGGTGAGGAAGAGGAGTGCGGCGGCGAGCTCTTCAAGTCGGGGCCCTAGCTGCTCGTCTTCCTGCTCATCATCCAGGGCGGCGGCATGGACCTCTCCTCCCCGGCCCCAACTCCTTCCTGCTCGAGGTATCGCGTTGCTCCCTCCCTCCCTGCCATCCACCCTTTATCCTGTGTTGCATCCAGCCATCCAGTGATATTAATTGGTTGCTTACTTGCTTTTCATTGTGCCATGCGCCTGTAGGTTCCAGTTTGAGCTGCTGATGCGGCAGCCGCTGGATTTGATAAAAGGGCATGCAAGCTGCAGAAATTTGGGAAAAAAAAATACATGATGAGCCTATTAAACATGATTTCTATTTCACGTGGATCCTACTTAGTACAATATCCAACAATTCAGGCAATCGGACACTGATTTCAAGCGATGGTTCCTCATGTTGCATATATTTGTACAGAATATTCACTCAGTTTTTTGTTAAATAAGCTACCTTTGTAGCTTCCATCATTTGGAAGATAAGTTTTTTTAGTTTAATAAATATATGTTACTTCTGTCAGTTGTAATGGAAGATTCATGTTTTGGACTTTGGCCATAATTTGCAGAAGGAAATGGATACTGCTGTCATTCAGAAGGACTTGGGCCTTCCAGTTGGAGAAACAATATTCGGGAAAACAGTATGATTTTCGTGTACAAGTTACTTTTATCTACTTTCCACAAGAAAAATCCCATTTGAGTAGAAACTTGTATTTACTGTGCTAGATACTGTTACTTTTATCTACTTTCCACAAGAAAAATCCCATTTGAGTATAAACTTGTATTTACTGTGCAGTGTGCTAGATACTTATCCTGGGGTTCGGAGCCATTGGCACGGAAATTGCCAAGAGTCTAAGACCATTTGGAGTGAAAATTCTTGCTACAAAAAGAAACTGGTCATCAAATACAGTGTCTTGTGGTAAGCTGCAGTAGTTGCAGTATCATTCCCTTATTAGATGTTGTGTTATCTTCCTCTCTCAAAATATTGCTATTGCAGATCTTGATGGGCTGGTTGACAAGAAAGGTGGTCCAGAAGATATGTACGAACTCGCTCGAGAAGCTGACATAGTTATAACTTGCATGACGTTAAACAATGAATCAGTTAATTCTTCTCTATGTTCATTTATTTAATAAAAATTCTGCCAGTAATATCTCTATTTGACTTCAATTATGCGGTTACTAAGCTATAAATATTTATAGGTTGGGATTGTGGATCACAAGTTCCTGTCAGCTTTGAAAAAGGTACATGTATTTTTCTCCAATATACTTGTCTGCGTCGTAGGAGATTTACATCTTATTTCTTAAATCTTCTTATGAGATTTATTTATTTTACGGAATAAATAAGCCATCATTCTTGATTCATCCTGTAAGAAGAAAATTTGTATATGAGGAAACATTAATCTTAGAATAGTGTTGGAGGATCAGATTGTGCTGGTGTATTCATTGGAATAACCATCAGAAAATGCCAAAATGATCCCAGGAGCATATGTTCTTGTTTCAAAGAACAAGCGTGCTGCTCCAAGTTTTCAAAAGGAAAAGATATCAAGAATATTCATAGACGTTCGTGGAATGTACTGTATGTACAACTCTTTTGGTAAAGTATCTATAAAGAAATGCATACAATGTGTGGTTCTAACTATCCATGTTTATATTTAAATGTCAATAAGATCAGCATGGATGTGGAGCCATGGTTCTCTCACTAGCGACAATGTGTATTCTTGCTGTTAGAATGGAGTTGTTTTAAATACTAGACTACCTACAGGACTGAGCGCTACAGGTGCGGAGGATAGTTCTTCCGATTAATCGTCGTGTTGAGGCAAGTGCACGGCGGACCTTTTCTCCGTATACTTGACTGTGTTGTTGATGCAGGTACACACCCTCCTCTCTTCTTCCTGATATTTTCCTTCCCCTTTCTTCCAGTGCCCTACTTCTAGACCATCTCATCTATGTAGTCATGAAATTTCATTTTTCTAAAATTTAATTCAGGTCTATGAAAATAAGTTGAGTAGTCTGACTAGAGGATGACAGAGGACATCGAGATTTTGATCCAGCAGCCTTGCCCCCTTTCGTCCGGTGTGCCGCCTGCAGGAGATTACGTTCTAGATCTTCAGAATTTTTAGGTACTCACTCTCCCTTGATGCTCTTTGATGGAACCTACTTTGCAGGAAAGCGTGCCAGAAGTTTTAACAAGTCTGTTACTGAAAGTGCTGTAGGCACTGATGTGATCCGAGGTGACCAACCTGAGCAGCAGTTTAGTGAAGGTATACTAATACCCGAGGATCCTAGAAAATTATAAATTATACTGTAGATGTTTGCATAGCCAGATCATTGATAGGTGCATATTATTGTGCACACAAGCAAACTTAGTTGAGTACTTCATTGATTAATTTGGACTAACTGAATGTGATCTTCCCAATCTAATATGTGTACTTCTAGCTCTAAGGACTAGCAAGAGTTAAATATTGCAGGTTGTAAATGATGGAACTCATATAACTGAATGTGAATGAAGTACCGATAGTTGCTAATTTTTGTATTTTTGGTTTGTACAACTCAGGTGTTTGATACAGTTCTCCTAAAAAGGGAGAAGTGTCTGAGGTGATTTCTTCTTTGCATGATATTACAGCGTCCTCCCGTATTTTCTGTTTTTTGTAGGCATGTTAAAATGTTGTTGTTCCTTTTGACCACACTAATGTGTCTGTCCACTCACCAGTCACCATGCCTAACAATTTTCTATTTATTTTTTTGTAGGAAATCTACTTGCTCTTTCAAGCTATGAATATTTTAGATCAGTATATTTTAAGGTTGTAAAGACTGATGTGTCGGCTAAAGATTAAAGACCATAAATTCATTGTTTACCCTACCAAGTTTATTTCTCTTTGAAGATTATTCTAGAAACTATATTATAAGTCCATTGCTACTTTTTACATGTAACTTATGGTATATCCTCATATATGTCAAGACTATATACAAGTGTCTTCGTCCTGCTCATACATCTTTTCATTATGATCAGCGTTAACCTCTCCCATTGCCTTGGGGGGTGCAAAGTGAATATGTTGATATTGATGTCATTTTATTCTTAACTAGATAAGGTGTAACCTTAATCTTGAATTTTCTTGGGGAAGTGTTCCAACCAAATGTTGTGTGCACCCAACCGTACAATAATGACCAATTGGTTGTAAACTTGTAGCAAGCTGATAAGCTTTGTCCCATCGATTAGCACTTTAGCAGGATCGGTGTTTCTCTTAGACATGTAAAGAAAGGTTACATGAGTTGAGATTAGGGATCAAACAAAACAGAAAAATGTGCTCAGTCAAGATAGGGCCGCATAGGAACGCCATTGGCGGCCCCCAACCACTAGTACCCTATAAGCTACTCCATTTGACCGTGTGTTCAGCAGCTTATGTCCTACACCTGTGGGACGTAGTTCAGATAGAAGAGGGATGCCCCTAGAAAAAAAGATAGACAACGGATGGACTATTTAAACAAGAAAAGAAGAAATGAAGAAATGAAGAAAAAAGAATATGTCAAGAGTGGGATTTGAACCCACGCCCTTTCGGACCAGTACCTGAAACTGGCGCCTTAGACCAACTCGGCCATCTTGACTTTTGATAGCAATGTCGACAAGAAATTATATATACTACAAGCTAGGTCTCAAACTCACGAATATCACTATGTTTTCGTTTTACTTTACATCTGATGTGGTTGAGTTATTTCCTTAGGTAAGGTTGCACAGTGAATGCAAAGATGTATACGTAATTTAGCAATTCCTTAGCATCATCCACAATCTTAAGGGACCGCGTATCCATCTCAAGCTTGGCATCGCCGGGTTGCGACTCCGGTCTTGGTCCCATCTTCCGCGCCTCCACTTTGTGGCCTGTTGGGGACGGGAGCTCCTTCCGGTCCCGGACTTTGTAAAGTTTGACTAGCTTTGTAGGAAAAGATATCAACATTAACGCTATGAAATCGATATTATTTGATGCATGATGAAATTATTTTCCATAACATATACCTTCACTATTGTAGATGTTGATATGTTTTTCTATAAAATTATTCAAACTTTGAATTTTTGATTTCTTATATGCACACTAAAAAAACGGAGGAATCTCTGCTTGTTCCACGTGGGCTTGCATTGCTGTTAGTGATTCGAAGGCATTCATGGTGACCTTGGTACTGCGGCCATGGTCCAGTACGCCGATCTATGACACCATCTTCGGCCTCCCCCCTCTCTCTCGCGTGCGCGCCCACACACACACACACACACACACAGAGCTCTTCAACCGGTGGATGGATTCCGGTCAAGACGCCATCTTGTGATGCGGCACTTTTCTTGAGCTCTGTCTCGAATCCCAACCGACCTTTCACCTGGAAAACATGGGTGTTGTTGCACACTTGCACATCAAGATTTTCCTCTTGCTAGCCCTCCAGAATAGGTGTTGGACGGCCGACCGCCTGGCTCGACGAGGTCTGCCGCATGTGGACTATTGTGCCCCTTTTTCTTTTTTGAGGTAAACTATTGTGCCCTTTGGTAAAATAGTATATATAATCCCGTCTAGGTGCCATGTGAAGGTTCTGGTGATCCCGTCTGTACTCCAGCATGTGGTGTAGGACATAGAATCCATCATTAAGAGAATCGTTCGGTTGCTGGATGCAGCAGAAGTCGGTCTTATGGCTGAAGGCGGCCCTGCCGTCCCTTCTCTTCTTGTCCCTAACCTCTCCACCCCTTGCTTGGTAGTAAAACATAGCACTGTCGAGAACATCTTTGATGTGGGTGTAATCCTTTTTGTGAATGTTCTTCGGCGAGTCCAAGTAAAGAGCGTGGGAGAATCGGGGGTAGAGGATGATGAGGACGGTGCGCCTGCCGCTGCGCAAAATAAGTACACCTCAAATTAATTAGCCTCCACCGTGCAAATGAATTATTGAAATCGAAGGAAGGATAGCAGCGCGGATGACTTACACGGGATGATAAGGCACGAGAATCGCCTCCTTGTCCTTATTGGTGAGCATGAAACTGACGATGTAATCCCTCGCGTATTCACGATGCTGTGCACAGACTCCCAAGAAGCCCTCGTGCATGTAGTACGGGTCGACACAGATAAAACGTATCTGCTCAAGCCTAATGATGTAGTTCATGTGCAAGGCATAAAGGCGGAGAAACGTAAAATCCAGCTTCTTCACGTGAAACATGTCGAATATGTAATCGAATCGGAGGAAGAACTTATCCGCGGGGAAGCCGTCGACGTACGACATTTGCCGCGGAACGTTAACCACGTAGAGTGGGTATCCTGGATCTTTCGAGGCGATGAGGCCTTTCTCTACCCGCAGCACATCGTCATGAAGTCTCCTTAGATCGCCGAATCTGGCCCGTAGCGCTGTTTCGGTAGGATTGGTCGATCGATATGCCATTTATCCGCATCGGGGATATCTACACGGTCCTGAAGCCGAGGCTGCTGAGGCGGCTGGATCATAGAATCAGCTTTTTTGCCTTTCCTCGCTCTCTTCCTAGACTTCTTTATGATGTTGGGCCCAGCAACAACATCTGTTGATCGTCGGTAAGGCTAAAAAATTTGTCTGCCGCCCGGTAGACGTCGTCGCAATCACCAGAACCCTGTCCTTCATCGTTGCTAGCCATGTTTCCTGTGATTAAATCTAGTCAATTAATTCTAGACCTAATAAAATGAATAATGACATAAAAAAGGACTATTGTTTTGCAGGAATGTTGACTCCTTCCTGGTGCGGCAAATCCCGGGCACTCGATATGTCCTAGTTTGTAGCACAAGTCATGCCAAATTCACGGGAAATTTCGGCATGACCTTTGCTAAAAAGTGGACAAATCGAGAACCTGAAATTTGCCTGAACAGAAATGAATCAACATTCCGGCAAAATATAGGCCACTCAGCATCATTCCCTGGAAACAACAAAGCCACTTGGGCACAATCGAACAACTTCAATGAAAAGATATAACATGACCACTTCAATGAAAAATAAAATTTGCCTATATTCTTTTCCTTGAAAAATAGTGGTCTTTAAAAAAATCAAAAACCTTTGCAAAATGACCTCACTAAACATAGAACCCAATTAAATTGCAAAGGAACTCCATTTCTCTAACCCTTCTGACCTAATGCTATAAAATAAAATTTTCCTCTAACCTAGCCAATCTACTTAACCTAGCTTGTTAATCCAACGAACCTAATTAACCTACCTATTTAACCTAGTTAGTTAATCTAGTTTACCTAGATAATTAACCCTAATTAAACTAGTTAACGCAGCTAGTTCTCTGTCAAAGCCTAAAATAAATTTTTGCACTAATTAACCTGGATAATTAACCTAATTAGACTAGTTAACCTGACTAGTTCTCTGTCAAAGCCCTAACTAAGTTTTTGCACTAACCTAGATAATTAACCTAATTAAACTAGTTAACCTAACTACTTCTCTGTCAAAGCCCTAACTAAAATTTTGCCCTAACCTAGATAATTAACCTAATTAAACTGACTAACCTATGCATGAGAGAGAGAGGAGGGGTGGGGGCTTACAGATGATGGCTCCGGTGGTGGCGACGGAGGCAGTGGTAGCGAGGGAGGCAGGGCGTCTCCGGTGACGGCGAGGGAGGCAGGGGCGTCTCCGGTGACGGCGAGGAAGGCAGTTGTGGCGAGGAAGGATCCGGTGGCGTCGACGGCGGCTCCGGTGGCGTTGACGAGACCGCACGGCTCCATGGCGTTGGGGGCGGCTCCGGTGTCGTCGACGGCGCATGACTCTAGTGGCGTCGACGTCGGTGGCAAAGTGGGGCGACGGTGAATCGGGGAGACAGCGGCACGCGGGGTGGGTTGAGGGATTTGGGGGAGAAGTGGTGGCCGGGGGGAAACAGTTTTTTTGGTTAAGTCAAACTTAGCGGTAGCGTGTTTCGCAAAACGCGCTATAGCTAAGATAACTATAGCGGTTTTTGCAAAATGCGCTGCTGCTATAGCTATGTAAATTTCTTCCTTTTTTAATTTCCTTTTCTGTTTCTATAGCGGCGGTCTAGGACATGCGCTGCACCTACGTTAGCTATAGCGCCTCTTACAAACACACGCTGCTGCTATGCCTTCCTCCGTTTTTTCGCCTTTTTGTTTATTTTGCTTTACATTTTTTTTCTTTCTCCTTTTTCTATTTCTTTCATTTTCATTTACTTTTCTATTTGTTTTTCATCTTATTTTATTTCCGTTAGTAGTAGCGCTCTTCTTAGGAAACGCGCTGCTAATTATGCCCTAGCGGTAGCGCGTTTCTTCGAAGCCCGCTACTGCTATGCGTAGCCTATCATTCTGCCAATGGGAATATTAGTAGTAGTGCTTTCGCAACTACAAGCGCTACTGCTAAGGTTGTATCTGTAGCGCGGTCTTTCTTCAATCGCTACTGCTATATAGCACTAGCGCGCTTTTTTGACCCGCGCTGTTGCTAAATTTCTGTGTATAAGGTTTTCCCTAGTAGTGATGGTATGAAGTCCTCTCATGGAGCAGGTCCACTATTGTTGTGCCTAGCCAAGACTTCCCCTTCAGGCTGTGGTAGGCGGGCTCCCTACATCAGACGTCGAATGCCCTTTGCAAGGGATTCGCCTCCATCATGGTGCTCACAGCCTGCTAACTTTGGAAGCTTAGGAACAACTACAACTTCCATGACAAGCGCCCTTTGTGAGGCACCTGATCCTAAGCATTCAAGAGGATGTGCATCTTTGGGAAGCCAAGGGTTCAGATATCATCCTACCACCGAGGTAGCTCTCCGTTTGTGGGGCCGAGCAACCCCTTTTGTTCTGCTCATGCGATCACACCATGTCGTCTTCTGTGTACGTGGATTTACGTTTTCCCTGCCTATGTTTTCTCATACTCCTATCAACGGAATGATACACAATTTTTGAATATTCGCGGGCGAGCGTCTGGTCAAGCAAGACGATGAACAAGGTGGGTGGGCTCCAGTGGATCCATCGTAGTGGCGGTGGAAGGTGGAAAGAGCATGGGCCGCTGCTTCGGGGGTTGACTTGACAAAACGTCAAAACTTGCATGGGAAAAGAGAGGGTGGATTCAAAATCGTGAGGGCACCAACTGGGTTTTTGGTGGGTCTAGACAGTCGGAGCTCTCAGTCCACTCGACTTCTCTGTTCCCTTCTCATCCTCCCCACTTCTCTGAATCTCTCTGCCCCTCTGCCATAGCCAAGTCCGGCGATGAGTCCAGCAGCGAGTCCAATCCGATGGAGCAGGACGACCTCATGAAAGAGGAGGACTCTGGCTCTGGCAGCGACGCGCCCGAGGACGAGGAGCTTGCGCTCCACATCGCCATCGGACGGTCACAGCTCGACACCTGTGGAAGCTCGAGCTCAGTGGCTTCCGCCGCCAGCCCCTCCAGGCCGTGCCGCCGCAATGCTGCCCGGGCTCGCCCTTCTCCCTCTGCCGCTCGAGATTCGGAGCAGGGCGGCCCCCTCCCTTCCCCTCCAGCTTCGCTGCCCGGAAAGTGTTGGGTGCTCGTGCCCATGGCTCCGGTGCACATGCGCATACTAGAGTCAAAGGCGAAGGCCGCCCGGCATGAGCGGCAGTGAGCGGTGGCCACGGCGGAGCCCGGCTCGTCCTGGCAGCGTGCACCCTCCATGCTGGTGGATCCGAAGGAGGCGCTTCTCCGTGAGGTTATGTGGCGCTCGCTCACCACAGCAGAGACTGACGCGAAGCACCTCCGGCGGAAGAACACGAAGGCGCTCCGCCTCGGGCTAGAGGCTTCAGAGCGCCTCATGAGGTAGAAGGAGCGCGCCAAGGTGAAGGTGGCATGCCACGCCTGGGAGCAGAGCCACACCATCTGTTGTCTGGCGAGGTACATCTTCTCTGCGTCGAAGAGCAGCACCACCAGCTCGGACGGCAACGACGGCAACGATCCTCTCACTGCGGACGCATACACACGGAGGAGATGGACCACCATGCCGCCGACCGCAAGGGTAAGGGCAAGGGAAAGGGCCCATCCATGAAGTGGTGATCTCGCCCTCCGTATTGCCTTTTTTATTTGTATCGAGTTTAATCCAGTGAACTTTGTTCATTTTGGGTCTGATTAGTCTGTGGATGAACTATCGTATCGATTTATATTTCTCTATCTGATGAACTTGTTTATGATGTTGATCTACGTGTTATGTTGCTGCCTAATTTGTATGGATTTGGGTGTGGGGATCTGGATACTGCGATTGTGGACATGGATATATTGGGACTGCCGGTCAGTGCCGGCGCGCGCGTCTGGATGCGGTCATGTAGGTACTCGGATATGAATAACAACACGAGAGTTTAACTAAGACTCATAAACCCACTATACACCATTGCATAGTTGTTGTTGTTGCCGCTCACTTTCTGTCAGTTGCACAAACGAAGGTGGAAGATGGAGCACACAATTTTTTCGGCGCACAAACGCCTCCGCCGCACGAACGACGCCTCGGCCGCACGAACAACCTAATTTTTCCTTGAGCACGAACTCTGGCTCGGCACATACCGCAACACGTTGATCAGTACATGGGAGGGGGTTTTATACCCAGGCTAGCACACACACGCGCCCTGGCCACCAACTCCACGCACACACGTCCTACCTAACAGATCTGGAATCTCTCCACGATCTATGATGACCAATTGACCATGCTGCTAACGGCTCCATGAACCAACTAAATCACGACTATATGCATGCGGGAGTCTACTCAAACGGCCACACGACCAGCACTCGCACAAGCACATGATCCGGCAAACTGACCGTGATCCATATGACTTGGCCAAACAATATGCACACGCCCACGTGGCTTATGTCTAACACTCTCCCCTTAAGCCAGAACCTCATTGTCGCCGGAGTTGTTGCGGCTTCCGTCGTCGTCATGACTGTCGCACCGTGCCGCTGCGGCCTCCGCCACGCAGCACCCCACGTCCCGCGCTCCCAGGCTCGCGTACATGACGCGCATGCTCGCAGTCGCCATGGCCCGAGTCCAGTGCCCTGACGCGGTCACTCCTCCGTGCTCGGATGCGAACTCCAGTGACAAACGCCGGAAGGATGTACCCGAACTCGAGCACGGACTTGAGCACAACGGCGACAAACGCCTCCTCCCAACGTCAACCGTACGCGCGCCCGTGGTCCCGACGCGCCCGACACGTCCAGTGCGCACCCATAACACGCACCGGTCGCGCCCGGCTCGCCGCCGCGGCTTATTGCCCTGCACTGCTGCGGCCTCAAATGCAGCGCAACATCTCCATGCCACCATGCCGCTGTGTGTCGTTGAAGCCGCCACCACGCAGGTCCTCCGCGGCCTCCTCACCGTGCCGCCGCAGCCACAGCGGCCTCCTCGCCGCACCGCGCACCTCCATAGACCGACACACGACCCGAAGCATCGCACAGCTGCCAGCGAACTCCGCCGCCGCAGGCACGCCTCCGGCAAGGAGAATGATGCCCAAGATGAACCAGCTCATGATACCAAATGTTGTTGCCCCTCACTTTCTCTCACTCGCACAAACGAAGGTGGAAGATGGAGCACACAATTTTTTCGGCGCACAAACGCCTCTGGCACACGAACGGCGCCTTGGCCGCATGAACAGCCTAATTTTTCCTTGAGCACGAACTCTGGCTCGGCACATACCGCAGCACGTTGATCAGTACATGGAAGGGGGTTTTATACCCAGGCTAGCACACACACGTGCCCCGGCCACCAACTCCACGCACGCACGTCCTGCTTAACAGACCTGGAATCTCTCCACGATCTATGACCCGACGATGCTGCTAACGGCTCCTTGCACCAACTAAATCATGACTACATGCATGCGGGAGTCTGCTCAAACGGCCACACGACTAGCACTCGCACAAGCACAGGACCCGGCAAACTGACCGTGATCCATATGACTTGGCCTAACAACGTGCACCCGCTCGCGTGGCTTATGTCTAACACTCTGCCCCTAAGCCACAACCTCGTTGTCGCCGGAGTTGCTGTGGCTTTCGTCGTCGTCGTCATGACCGTCGCACCGTGCCGCTGGGGCCTCCACCGCGCAGCACCCCACGTCCCGCGCTCTCAGGCTCGTGTACACGACGCGCACGCACGCAGTTGCCACGGCCCGAGTCCAGCGCCCGACGCGGTCACTCCTCCGCGCTCGGACGCGAACTCCAGCAACAAACGCTGGAAGGATGTAGCCGAACTCGAGCACGGACTCGAGCACAACGGCGACATACGCCTCATCCCAATGTCAAGCACACGCTCGTTCGCGCGCCCGCGGACCCGACGCGCCCGACACGTCCAGTGCGCACCCATAACACGCACCGGTCGCGCCCAGCTCGCCGTCGCGGCTTATTGCCCTGCACAGCTGCGGCCTCAACCGCAGCGCAACACCTCCTTGCCGCCATACCGCTGTGTGTCGTTGAAGCCGCCACCACGCAGGTCCTCCGCGGCCTCCTCGCCGTGCCGCCGCAGCCACCGCGGCTTCCTCGCCGCGCCGCGCACCTCCATAGACCGACACACGGCCCGGAGCATCGCGCAGCCGCCAGCGAACTCCACCACCGCCGGCACGCCTCCGGCAAGGAGAATGACGCCCAAGATGAACCAGCTCATGATACCAAATGTTGTTGCCGCTCACTTTTTCTCACTCGCACAAACGAAGGTGGTAGATGGAGCACACAATTTTTTCGGCACACAAACGCCTCTGCCGCACGAACAACCTAATTTTTCCTTGAGCACGAACTCTGGCTCGGCACATACCGCAACACGTTGATCAGTACATGGGAGGGGGTTTTATACCCAGGCTAGCACACACACGCGCCTTCGGCCACCAACTCCACGCACGCACGTCCTGCCTAACAAACCTGGAATCTCTCCACGATCTATGACCCGACGATGCTGCTAACGGCTCCTTGCACCAACTAAATCATGACTACATGCATGCGGGAGTCTGCTCAAACGGCTACACGACTAGCACTCGCACAAGCACATGACCCGGCAAACTGACCGTGATCCATATGACTTGGCCTCCATATGACTTGGCCTAACAACGTGCTGACGGCCGCGTG
Organism: Aegilops speltoides; assembly: GCA_021437245.1. Taxonomy (NCBI): domain Eukaryota; kingdom Viridiplantae; phylum Streptophyta; class Magnoliopsida; order Poales; family Poaceae; genus Aegilops; species Aegilops speltoides. The sequence continues at coordinate 27,768,800 of CM038143.1, forward strand.
GCTTATGTCTAACAGTTGTTAGAGGTTGACAACATCTTTATCTTAATATTACAGAGGGGGAGCGGGTTAATTAATGAATTCAGTGACCGGTTCATCAATTGATCAGCTGATAACATGTTGCACCCATCCGATGACGGCTTGCATGATGTAGGCCATCATGTAGAACTCTTCGTCCTCCTTGGGAAGCGCCACCTCATTTCCGGCCAATCTGGTGCAGCCATATGAGGCGTCCGTCGCCGCCTTTAGCTTCTCTGGTACGCCGCTATATCGCCCAGCAGCGACTGACCGCGCCGCCCACTGCAGCGGCGGGATGACGCCGCTGAGTAGAGATGCAGGCATGATCGCATGACCTTCCTGGGCTTGGCGTCCTTGGCGTGGGCGAGCGCAGACTAGATGCTGGCCTTCGCTACCGTGGCGTTAGCCACCATCAGCCTGGTGGCGACCGTACGCTGAGCGGAAGGAAGGGTCGATGCAGAGCATGGACACGCAGAGGCTCGGCGTGACGTACCAGCTATCGAGGCTGATGCAGAGGTCGTCCAATGGGGAACATGGCGTGGCGCTGGAACTTGACCCACCGTGAACATCGCTGGCCGAAGAGAGGACGAGGAGGAGGAGTGCCCCGCCGAGCATCAAAGAGCATGTCCCCACGGCCATGGTGGTGGCGTACTGTCCCTCGGTCTCTCCCTCCCTCTGTCCCCTTTGTCTCTTCTTATTAGTTCAACCTTAACGGCGGGTGTATCATATCATAAGTAAAACAAAATAAATCTATCAGGTTCGATCAAATCATTTGAGATATGCTCCATAAATCCATACCTAAACATCCTATATCTCAAACATTTATATATGCAATCACACTTCATTGTAAGCGAATCGCGGAAGATCTCAGGATAATACGCCATATTTTAAGCATTAAATGAGTGTTTAGATGCACTACCATTTACCTTTTAGATCACCTGACTAAGAGCATCTCCAACAGCCGGCCAATGCGCGACGCACCAAAAACTACGTTGCAGTGCGCCCATTGTCTTGTTTGGCGCGGCGGGCAGCGCTGACTCCAGCAGACGCACTAGAATGCAGCACGCGCGCGTAGCTCTAGCAGCGCGCAAAAATACAGCGTGCGCAACTCAAACAACATATGCGCTCCAAACACAAGCAAAAAGATCAAACACAAACAAAATAAATCAACAATAATAGTTCAATTTCGTTATTACAACTCAAACAAATAGTTTATCGTTCAATACAACAAATAGATCAACAATACAACATCAAACGCACAAATCATGATGCTCTTTGTCGGCCATTCCAAGCCCACCACTCCATAATGAGATCCTTCTGAATATCATCATGCGCTGCGGGATGTCGAATGGCATGATAGGAGGCAACAAAACGAGCCACCCTTTCAGCCCTCAGCCGCACTCGCACGGGATGTCCCAAGAGCTCATACTGAGAGTAGTCTACATCTTGGCCACGCTCATTCTCGATGATCATGTTGTGCATGATCACACAAGCGTGCATCATGGACCAAAGCATTTTTGATCCCAAAATCTAGCTGGTCCTCTCACAATAGCAAATTGGGCTTGCAAAATCCCAAAACCTCTCTCCACATCTTTTCTAGCCGCCGCCTGAGCATTGTGGAAATCAAGATTCCTGTTTTTTCAACGGCTTCACAAATGTTTGCCACTTTGGGTAGATGCCATCCGCAAGATAGTAGCCATAGTTATATGTACGGCCATTTGCTACAAACTGCACCGGTGGCAGATCACCATTTGCAATCTTATTCATCAGTGGTGACCGGTTGACAACGTTGATGTCATTCAAAGATCCAGGCATTCCAAAAAAGCATGCCAAATCCAAGTCTCTTGATCGGCCACCGGTTCAAGGATTATAGTGGAACCCTTTTTTTGGCCGTGGAATTGCCCATGCCATGCCTTTGGACAATTCTTCCAACTCAAATGCATGCAATCTATTGAGCCAAGCATACCTGGGAAGCTACGAGCTTTGTTCATCTCCCATAGTCTTGCGGCGTCTTCAGCATCGGGACATCTCAAATACTCCTGTCCAAACACTTGCACAACTCTGACTGCGAAACGCTTGACACACATGATGGCTTGGCTCTCACCCATGGCCAAGTGATCTTCAACTAGATCAGTACCGTATGCCAACATACGCAAAGCTGCTGTCACCTTCTGAAAGGTGCTATGCCCGAGCTCTCCGGCGGCATTCCTCCTTTGCTGAAAAAAGGGTCATGGCTCGCTAGTTTCTCTGCAATGCGCCGGAACAACTCGGTACTCATCCTAAATCGGCGACGAAAGTACGACTCCGGATATGTGAGATTCTCCACAAAATAGTGCCTCATTAATCTGTTGTGGGCATCGATCCCATCCTTCCAAACTTTTCTGCCGACCCAAAATCGAACCACCGTGCTTTGGTTTTTTGTTGATGTTCATAGCCAGGATCATTGCAAGATCCTCCTCCTCTTCCATATCAAATTCTTCTTTGGAAGAATCATACGACGAACTCATCTACAATGTTCAATATAACTAGGCTATAAACTACAATCAACATGCACTAAATTCATGTAAAAAGCTGTGAAGTTTGAGCAATACATACCTTGCGGGCGTTTTGTCGAACACCTTGCGGGCGCTGTTCGTCGGAGGACCGCCGCACGCGACGGGCGGCGGTGAGTAGAGGGAGACGAAGGAAGCCGCCGCGGCGCGAGGATAGGCTAGGGAAGCGCCGTAACGGTCGCCGGAATAAATGGGGTGGCGCGGGCGGCGGCGGTGCAACGGCTGGATGGGGTAGGTGGAGTTGCGAGCGAGCGCTCGAGAGTCCAGCACGCGGGAGCGGGCGCAGCAAATAAGCGGCGTGTGATGGCGTTTCGGCCCGCGCGCGCGGTTTTTGCGCCTCCGCTGGATCGCCCGGAGCGGTAGCGCGCGCAAAAAACATTGATTTTTCAGCGCGGCGCTTATGTATCGCAGCTGTTGGAGATGCTCTAAACCAGGAAGCAACAGATATGAGCGTTAAAGTATCTATAGCAGACCATGTTAAAGGGTTGAACCCGTATAATTCCGGCGAGTATACGGGTTCAACCCGTTTTTCTGGCCAGAACAGACACCGTATCTGGGGCCTGACCCGTAAAAAATTTACCGCGGCCCGCAAAAACTCTCTCCCCACCTCTATATATGCGGTTTCACCGCTCAGATATGGGTCAAAACCTATCCATAATTTGCGGGTCGACATTATATAGGGTCTGCTAGAGATGCTCTTAGGCGAGCAACCACCACCAAGAAACCATGACGAGCCGCAGCCCAACCATCCTCCTCGTCATCACACGAGTGCTGGTCGTGAAATGAAAAATTGGGCGGTTCCGATAGGTACGAGCAACCCGCTAGACTATCAATTGGTGACACCTTGTACTCTTGTGTTACATAAAATGTTTCACTGTTTATGAAATATTGGTATCTTCTACTCCTCATTGGTGTAGATCTTGTACTCGAGTATATCTAAATAGCTGCCCCCCATTACCTGATTTTCCTGGCTCCTCGTGAGGCCACGTCATCGCTAATTCCTCATTGGTGTTCGCACGACTTGCATCATCGCTAATTCTCCCGCTGCTGGCCGCCCGGTTTACTAGAAAAGGCCGCAGTGTACTCTATGGTCGTTGATGGTAGCCCAAAGTGGCGGCCCATGTAACCTGTAGCGGGCTTATTTGGTAGCTCCCTCAAAAAATGTACTGTAATTAGGTTCATCTTCTCTGCTACGCGTGTTATCTCCCCTGCTTTTCTCTTCTGTTCGCCGCCGCCGCAACCGATGAGATTCCCGGCCACAAGTGCAACCACCAATACAATGAAACGGCATCGCTAATTCATCCCCTCCCATTACCTCGCCCTTTATTACATGAGTTTTATATGGGCCCCTTTCTCTTCTGCTCCCGATCGCCACGACGAGGAGATCTCCCGGCCACAAATGCAGCCACCAATGCAATGAAACGACACCATTTATCACCTCCCATTACCTCGACCTACACTATAAATCACGAGAAGAAGCAGCACCCACGGCCGCTCACCGCCGAGCTCGGCCGCAAGGAGCTCGCTGTACGCTGGGAGACTGACCATGAAGCTCTGTGTTGGTTATGGCTATCCCATCATCAGCAAAAAGGTATCATCGTTGGATTCATTTAAATCGATTCACAGATTCTTTCCACCAGTTTAATTTGCTTATGTACCAAATTCAATTGTTTGGATCGAAGGTCTTTGGGTTACTAGGAGGAAGTGGTTAATTTGTTTTCCGTCCACACCTAATTGACTGCCAGATCGAACAAGATTGATTTTATTGTTGGAACAACTTGAAGATGCGTCCATGTTCATCTTCTTTCAAACTGCATGGGTTAATGATAAGAAGATGCGTTGATGTTCATTTTCTTTCAAACTGCGTGGTTAAAGATAAGAGTTTTTGGAATGATGCATGATCCAGTCCTCTAGGTCATCTTGATATGTTGTTCAGGTGCGTGGAATTGTAAAAATTTCATGTGTTGTTGGCAGGAAAGCAATTGTTGCAGATCCAATCAAACTAAATTATCATGTTTGTTCTCCATGTTTTCTCTACGTAATTTCTTATGGTTGTAGGTGGCTTGGGATACTGATTTTCTAATTATTTGGTCATATGAATGTTTATGGCAGTTGTCTTCACATAGGCGTCCGTGGAAGATAAAGTTCATGCTTTCATGAGGTATGTTCTATGGGGCTAGATGGAGCTAGATTATGGCTGCACAGTTTGATGTCTTTTTATCTACAATATGTATATCACTATGTCATGATTTGTGGCTGTATGCCGAGCGAATATTTGGTGTATTACCTGTAATTAATATTGATGTTGGGTCTTTTTTTAAACCTGATCGATGTTGAGTCTTCCTAAAGTAATCTCAAGTATTCTTTTGCAGATTAGATAAGAATTGATACCAGTGAGATATCTTCTACAATATTGCAGGAGTTACGTTCACACAAATGTTTCATCTAGGAGTCTCCATTCCAAAAACTATGGAACTTTCCCCATGGAAAAAGAAGAACCATTGTACTCAATGGAGAACAATGGCCATAAGCTGGCATCTAAAGTGTAATTTCCTTTGTTTTTTAGTCAAATGTCTTCAGAATTTTACGGCCACTCACATTATTGATCTTCCGATCTCCATAGAGATTAAGAGTGTATGCATGCTTAATTCTAGACTGCTATTTTAGTCGCCATTTGTTGGTGCATATTTTGTTGATCGATTGGGGGTAAAGTTCATTGTTTGCTTGAATTTGTGTAGTGAAAGGCTATGATACCAGACATGTTGTTATTCTTAATCAATGTCAACTGAAAGTCTACTCCCATAATTTAAAGAGAGAAAATACTAGAAGTTTATGATATACTCTTTTAGTGCAATTGACCTAAATCATATTGACTCTCTTAGATAATCAATGAAATCTCTTGATAAGCAAGCATCAGCAAGGCTCAGATATTGGTATCTGTACTGTATCCATGGAGCCTCAAGAGCCAATCTAATACCAATGGAGCCCTATTCTCTTTGCTACTACATTGTTGATTTTTAAAATTTTAACCCCCATCTACGATTCTATTCAATCTTTACTCTGCTTTAGTTTTAACAAAGAGATCCCGCAGCAACGCGCGGGGTATCACCTAGTTTCAATAGTTGGTCCACCACAGTACTACTTTTATCAATCTAGGAGCCCAGGAGTACTACTTTATGTCAGAGAAGGAGGCACATGCATCAGTCTCTTCTCTCTCCCTTGCAAACAAATCCATATACTTTATTCCATCTTAGCAAATTAGAAACACTCATATCTTTTGAACAATAAGTTCGTATTTGAAATAATATATATATTTAAATTCTTGACGCCAAGACCTTTAAAACTAAACCAATCTTGGATACATTTCAAACACATTTAAATTTCAACATTTCATATTTGGTATGTGGACTAACACATTCCAGTTCAGAAAATGTGAAACAAGCCAATAGCATATTTCAAAATTGTGAAATAATAACTAAAAAATTGAAATTGTAATATACGATTGTAAAACTGATTATTTGAAAATGTGAACAATGTATTTCACTTTCCGTGCTTACTAGTTCACAATTCAGAACCAACATTTCACTTTTCACTATCTTCTTTCGAAAAAACAACACCTATTTCAATTGCACATTTCTCAAACAACTCATTTCACTCTTTCGTAATAAATTGTTTCAGATTTTCAAATAATCCATTTCACAATTATATATTATAATTTCACTTTTTACGGTTACTAGTTCACAATTCAGAACCTACATTTCAGTTTACACTAGCTTGTTTCACAAAAAATATATTTCGACTGCACATTTCTCACATAAACTATTTCACTATTTTGAAATAAATTGTATCACGTTTTAGAATAATCAGTTTCACAAATGATACATTATAAATCACTTTTTGTGGTTGCTATTTCACAATTCATAAGCTACGTTTTTCTTTTCACTGGCTTGTTTCATAAAAGGCACATCCATTTCAGTTGCTCATTTTTAAATAACATATTTCACTCTTTTGAAACTATTACACATTTCCAAATAATCAGCTTCACAAGTTGTCATTTCAGTTTCATAAATATTTTCACTTTCAAAACCAATATTTCACTTCCGCTGTCTTGTTTCACAAAAAACAGATTTTTCAAGTGAAATAGATTTGTTTCACATATGAAATGTGAAACGATGAAGTTTAAACGTGTTTGAAATATATCCAAAATTGTTATTTTCAAATAATCTGTTTCACAATGATCTATTATAATTTCACTTTTTGTGGTTACTACTTCACAATTCAGAACCTACATTTCACTTTACACTGCTTGTTTCACAAAAAAACATATATTTCAACTGCACATTTCGTAGATAAACTATTTCACTATTTTGAAATGAATTGTTTGACATTTTCGAATAATCAGTTTCACAATGATACATTATAATTTCACTTTCTGTGGTTGCTATTTCACAATTCAGAAGCTACTTTTTTCTTTTCACTAGCTTGTTTCATAAAAAGCACATCTATTTTAGTTACTCATTTTTGAAATAACATATTTCACTCTTTTCAAATTAGACTATTACACATTTTCAAATAATCAGTTTCACAAGTTGACATTTCAGTTTCATTTTTTTCACTTTCAACCAATATTTCAGTTCCCCTGTCTTGTTTCACAAAAAACACATTTTTCAAGTGAAATAGGTTTGTTCCAAATATGAAATGTGAAACGTTAAATTTAAACGTGTTTCAAATATATCAAAAACTGGTTTACTTCCAAAGGTATTGACACCAGGAGTTCAAATTCATAAATTATTTCACAAATAACCTTATGTTTTAAAAGATATATATGTTTTAAATTGGTCAAGATGAAAAAAGTCCATGGATTTGTTTGCAAGGGAGAGAGAAAAGACAGATGCATACGTGTGTGAAGAAGGAGAGAGAGAGAGAGAGAGAACTGTCACATCTATGCATGCAAGGTAAGGACAAAAGGTGTGGGCTATTAGCTGTATTTGATCTAGTATTCATTTTGCATAGAAAAATGGGATGAATAATTGCTCTTCGTGGACCGCATCTGAAAGTAGTTGTTCAGTGGTGAGATGGTTGCCGGCACATGCCAGAACCGCGCAAAAAGACTTTTGCGGTGCTGGCCGTCTCTGCGGCCGGCGCACCGATGGACACTGTGGTGGATTCATGCAACGCGATCCGCAAGGTCGTGGACTACGGCTTGTGCATCTCTGTGCTGCGATCCAATATTATACGCTTGTTCTTGCATATCATAAAAAAGTGCAATTTCAATGTAAATTGTGTGCATATTTCGACATTGTTTGTTCTAGATTATTTTTTTCCTTCAAAACATCATATTTTGATTTTTTTTGTTTATATTTAATTTTTATTTTTGTTTAATTTCTTTTTTCATACAATGTAGTACCAATGATATTAATCCATTCCTTCTTGGAAACTTCTTATTTGCAAAAAGTCCACTATTATATGCTTATTCTTTCATAGTGTAATAAAACACAATTTCTGATTAAATTGTGCGTTAGTTTTTTAAATTTTTTCTTCTCAAAGGGTGATACTATTGCCACTAATTCATTCTTTCTGAGTAAACTTCGTTGCTCTGATTTTGAGAAGTAGAGACATCATGGATCAAATACCAATGCAAATAATTCAACCATTTTTTCGGGAAACTTCTACTTTTGCAAAAATTCCACTATTACATGTTGATTCTTGCTTATTATAAACAAAGTGCAATTTCCGTGTAAATTGTGTGCATATTTGCCATTTTTTTGTTTTACTTCCTTTTATTTTTCTTTATTGGTAATGTAAAAGATATTAATTTATTCCTTCTTAAGAAACTTCCTTTTGCAAAAATGTCACTATTATATGTACCTTGCATATTACAAAAAGTGTAACCTCTGTGTAAATTGTATAGAAATTTTTTCAGTATTTATTTTATTTTATTATTTTCTGTCTCTGTAAAGGTTAATATCTATGCACTATTCCATAGATTTTTTTATTGGCACTAGTTTTTTCATTGGACTGGCACATGGCACGTGATTCAAAGAGATGGATGAACATTGACCAAATGGGGTCCCCTGTAGCTTGTGATCCAGATGTCTTTACATTTTATCTTCATTATTATTTGTCTTCTTTGTATCTCTCGCGTACAAACATGATTTTGTATGCAAATTCATACAATATATTACACTATGTGTGCGCGTACAAAAAAGTACATTTCTTTTAAGTTTTAGAAGTCCGTTTCTTTGAAATTTTGAAAAAGAAACGGGCTCATAGTGCCTATGCTAACATTATTCGGTTTTGCTATGCTTCAGGTACCTGTTTTTATTTTAAGTCCCAGTTGACTCTTTTTCCCAAGCAAACGTACGTAATAACTGCACCTATAGCTGGAATAGGCGAACTAGGCATGCAGGGATGACATGTAGACAAGTCCGCGAAGCAGCACCAAGCGAGTGCATGTGTCAAAAAGTGCATGCAGAGGCCGACCTCCATTGAGCTCTATATATTTTTCCAGCAAAAATACATTTTCCACATCTCAAAACAATCTGAAAAAAGTTTCATGTAGACATATACTTGTAGTATACATGTATATAATTTCATGAACATATATGTTCATATGTGATGTACACAAAAAGACAAATATACAGATTAAAATAAGCATTTTCTTTGTTTAATTTGTGTCAGATATTTGTCTTCTTTTGTAGCATGCAAATAATCAAATTAGTTGATGAAAATTTATACATACTTGAAGAATATGCATATGTATTTGCAGAAAAAAATTGACATTTTTTGAAACTTCCAAATATATTTCAATTTTTCAGCAAAACGAGCTCCATGAAGTTCGGCGGTTGCAACGCCACACTCGTGCACGTGTTTAGTTTTTTCTTCCTGTGGGTGAACAGTAAAATTAAAAGAAAATGTAATCAAATTCAAAAAATTCTGATTTTTGTGGTAACTTTGACAATGTTTGAAAATTTTCATCACGAAATAACATTCATGAAAGTTACGGCAAAAATAACAAAATCATTACTCCAAAATGCTTTCAAAACTAACATTTTTGGAGTATTGACTTTGTTTTTTCCACGACTTCCAGGAATGTTCATTCATGATAATTTTTGCAAGCACATAGAACATTTGTCAAAGGTTACCACGATTTTTTTTGGATTTCTTTTACTATTTTCCCTGATTTTACTGTTCACCATGAGCATTTGAGCTCGGATGCAAATAGTCCACTTCCGTATTTTCTTTCTTTCTGTGTGTGCGCCTCCCTGTCTTACTTATGTTTTTCTGTGTGTGTTGTGCATGTAGGTTTGTGTGCGTTTGTGCGTGTCCGTGTGCGTCTGCAAGTGTGTGCCACCATGTGCTTGTGTACATGCATCCGTGTATGTTTGCTGGGGAAAGTGAAACAAGCTGTCGAAATGCATTTTATTTTGAACGCATCAAGACAGTTTGCTAATGTACATATTATATATGTCTCAAGTATTATGTCGACGATGTGCAAATCATACTGCTATATGAAAATTGCACTATTATATGTTTGTTTTTGCATATATGAAAACAATGAAATTTTCATACCTAATGTGTCCTCATTTGTTTTATTTTTTATTTTCATTTGCTTTTTTTTCTTGTAGGGTAATACGTACCAATGCCCTTGATTTGTTCTTCCTTAGAAAATTTATACTCCCCGTTGTCATATATGTATATGTTTAGCATTCAAAATTTGCCACAAAAAGTGTATTTCTATCTTCCCAATGCACTTTAATGCAAACAAATGTTTCTCTCTCATCACACGGGAATCAAGACCAATTACATTCGACACATGTTCTCCTCATGTTCTACATGCAATGGAAGTGGGGTAATTAAATAGGAGAGTGATGGTGGCTTACACCTTCCAAATGCATTTTCTACTCCACTCCATAATCTAGCTTAAAATTTCTATATGTACACTTATTTGAGGACGGAGGGAGTATTATTTTTTGACTTTATTTATTAGTTTTGTGTTTGTCTTTTTTTTTTTCAAGTTTTAGTTTGTTCTTTTTGTTTCAATTGATTTCTACTATTACATGTGTGTGTGTGTGTGTGTGTGTGGGGGGGGGTTATTATGTCTAAGTTCGATCAATTTATTGTTCTTGTGTGCCTGCGTGTGCGCACCACACGTATAGGTGTGTGTGTGTGTGTGTGTGTGTGTGTGTGTGTGTGTGTGTGTGTGTGTGTGTGTGTGTGTGTGTGTGTGTGTGTGTGTGTGTGTGTGTGTGTGTGCGTGCGTGCGTGCACGCCCATTGATGCATGTTAATCTTTAGTGTTGTTATTATGCTATCTGAACATTCGGTATACATGGATGTATACATATAGATCTATGCAATATTGGTGCAGGTTATATTGTTGTTTGAATATTGCACCACTGTATATTTGTTCGTTCATATTGTGGTGTAGGGCAAATTCTACGAAATTGATGGGGAAGTTCTTCTCATCATTTGTCTTAAGGTTATTTTCTTCAAAATTTCCTCCTTTAGAGAAACACCCAAATCCTTAATTTGTTCTACCTTAGAGAGATGTATTTTTTGGTTCTAATATGTTGCTTTCTTTTCAAACAAGGAGAAAAAATGACTAGCACCAAATATAAAACTGTTTATTTTTCCTTATAAGCTAATGCTTTTCCTACATTTTCGTTGATTAGTCAATTTTTTGCCCGTTAGATTTTCTCTGATATTTACGCATGTGGTGGTGGTTTGACGTTGCGGTTGTATGTTATTTCTTCAGTTTGTAATGAGCTTAAAATTTATTTCATTTTCTTATTTTCTGTATTTAAATCATTAGTTGCATTCAAGTTCTACTAGGTTAGGCATGCACAATAAAACGAGATATAATCTAATTCCAACATATAAGAAAAAATTATGCCAATAATATTTTAAGATTCATTCCTTTTAGGTATAGTTGTATAATATTAATTTCCTTTTTACTTTCTTGTTATTAATGTTAGGGTAAACTATATATCCCCGTATACTATATATTTCTTCTTGCATAATGTTGAATAGTGGACGTTCTATGTGTGCAAGATTTACTCATCATTTGTTTTAAGTTTTATTTCTTCATTTTCTTTTTCTTTAGGGTAGTACCAACGCGCTTAATTCATTCTACCTAAGAATAACATTTTTTGTTTTTAGTTATATTTTTAGTTAGTACATTTATTTGTTTACTGATAAGAATAGAGTGTCCAACTTGATATTTTTCCTTTTCTCTGTAGTCATAATGTTTCTTGCTCCTTTTTCATGTTTTTGCTTAGCTAAAATTTGTTGTTGGGTTTTCTCCTATATTTGTGCATGGCAATTTGTTGTTGCAATCATGTGTCGGTATTTAATTTTGTGCAACGAACTTAAAATGGAATTTATTTCTACAATTGATCTATTTAAATCATAATTTACACTGAAGTTCTACTAGTTTACACTTGTTTATTGCATAGCACTCCATCCATTCCTTTATACAAGGTGTATTTGTTTTCTCAATAGTCAAACGAGTGCATGTTTGACATAGTTTTTTGAAAAATATATTAACATCCACTATACGTAATTTATATGAAAAGTTGTTTCATATTTTATCTATTAGATATTTCTGATGTTGTTATTTTATTCTACAATCTTGGTCAAACATTCAAATGGTTGACTTGCACAAAAATGAGTACACCTTATATTTTGGAACGGAGGGAAATAGGTTGCAAGTTTTCCATATATTCTTCTATATGTTTATAGGAAAATAGTTTGACAACAGGTATTTATGATTTGTTCATGTCAGACATAGTTGTGTAATATTAACTTTTATTTTTTATTTTCTTAGGGTTAAACTATCCCCATAATTCATTTTTCCTAAGAAAGCAATATTTTCTTTGTTTTTGTCTTTGTTCATTTCTTCTATGAGGTAAAAACATGTGGTCTGGATTGTGGAATGTTAGCTGTGCTTTAATCTACTATTACGATCATGCATTTCCTGCATGCAATGCACGCACGCGCGCGGTGGAACTAAGGCCGATTTTTTTTTTTTTGAGAAATCTCGCGAAGCTTTTATTTCAAACCGTCACAACGTTTACATGGACGAAAGGAATTCCTTCTGGTTGGCCTAGCTAAACATGACGACCAGGCCCTAACTTTAAAGCATGCTTCGCTAAATTGTGAGCCTCCTTATTGGAGCTCCTAAATTCATGAACTATATTACATGAAATAAAAGACGTAGCCATCATCTTGATCTCCTCGATGATAGCTCCGTAAGCTGAACCACTTCCCTTCTTGATTTCTGACACAACACCTTGGCAATCTGAGGCTAGATGTACTCGGTTCACATTCAGATCTTGAGCTAAGGCCAACCCTTCTCTGATAGGCAGTGCTTCAAGGGTTGCTGCCTCGTTTTGATTTCTGAATACATAGGCCGATGCACCAAGAAAAACATCGTCGCTGTTTCTGCATATTGTGCCCACCGTTCCATGGTTTCCGCCCCTACTCACTGCTGCATCTACATTCAGTTTCATAAAATTCTCGGGTGGTGCAATCCATCCCGACCGCCCAGCTGCAGCCGTCCCATGGGACTCTTTCTTTTGGGACATCATAGAAAGTTCTCCCAGATAAGAGTTAACGAAACTATGAACTGCAAACGGGCTTTTGAAAATATCCTTGTATATTGCCTTTTGCCTCGCACCCCAGATGGCCCATAAAGTAATTGCAAACCTGATGAACTCCTCCGGTGATAATGATCTGCCTATGGTAAAGATACACTCCTTTGCACAATCCTGCTGATTAATACTCATTTGATCCAGAATGGCTTCGGATGAAAGAGCCCACGTGCTTCTTGACATAGGACAGTCCAACAAAGCATGTCTCCATGAGTCATGAACTCCACACAAACTGCATGCTGCAGTTGTGGCCATGTTTTGCCTATGCAGCACTGCAGCCGACGGGATCGAGTTCTTTGCTAATCTCCACAAGAAAACCCTGACCTTGGACGGGACCTGCACCTTCCACAGCGATTTCCATTCTGCTCCTTCTGCTTCTACCTTTGACCTCTAGCCACGCTTCTCTGTTCAGCTTTGTGCGGATGAGCATACGGTATGTTGAGCTGACTGAAAAGTGGCCCCAAGGCTCTTCGCTCCAAGCCCAAAAATCAGCAACCCTCCGAGTGCATAAAGGTATTTTTACAATCGCCTCCGCATCAAACGGTGTGAAGATAGCCCGCACAAGATCTTCTCTCCAAGTAGCAGTTGCTGTTTCTATGAGTTCTGACACACGTCGAGGTGGGTTCTAAACCAAGGAAGTAATCGGCCTTCTGAAGCTCTCTCTTGGGATCCAGTTATGATTCCATATATCTGTCTCCTCTCCATCACCTATGTGCCTGATGATTCCTTGAGCAACTATATCCCTACCATCTAGTATACCTCTCCAAATTTGCGATGGGCGAGAGCCCAACTCTGCCTCCAAAAGAGAACGACCAGGGAAGTATATAGCCTTCAAAATTTTCGCACTCAACGACTCTGGATCATCCATCACCCTCCATGCTTGCCTAGCCAAGAGAGATAAGTTGAAAAGCTCTAAATCACGGAATCCCATACCTCCCATATATTTTGGCATGGTCATTGTATCCCATGCTGGTTTTCTCCTACCACCCTTGCTTCCCCACCAAAACTGCCGAATAATCGAAGTAACACTGTCACACAGCCCTCTTGGGAGCCTAAAGCAAGACATAGAATAGACCGGAATTGCCTGGGCCACCGCTTTAATTAACATCTCTTTCCCTGCTGCTGACAGTAATTTTCCCATCCATCCTTTCACTTTCTCCCAAACTCTGTCCCTCAGATATTTGAAAGTACCATTCTTGGAGTGTCCCACCTCAGTTGGCATGCCCAGATAATGATCACTGAGAGACTCATTGTGCACCTGAAGTTTGTCCTTCACCCCATCCCTTATAGTTTGGGAGCAACCTTTACTGAAGAAAATGGATGATTTTGCATTGTTGATTTTCTGTCCGGAGGCCTCACAATAGGATGTTAGTAGGTTTGATACCTTCTCTGCTCCCTCAACACTAGCCTTGAAAAGCAACAAGCTGTCATCTACAAACAGAAGATGGTTAACGGCTGGGGCCGTGGGTGCCACCTTAATACCTGCCAACAATGATGATTGAGAACTGGATTTCAGGAGGCACGAAAGGCCCTCTGCTGCAACCAAGAAAAGGTAAGGGGAGATGGGATCTCCCTGCCGAAGTCCTCTAGATGGGTGGAAACTCTCAAGTTTTTCCCCATTAAATAGAACTGAAAAAGAAATGCTGGAGACCATCGTCATGACTGTTTCAATCCAAGCCTGTGCAAATCCCAGCTTGATCATGATGGCTCTCAAATAATCCCACTCCAATCTATCATAAGCTTTCATCATATCCAGTTTTAGAGCACAAAAGCTATTGTTCTTTGATTTTTTTCCTCTTCATAAAATGCAAGCACTCATAAGCACATATAATATTGTCTGTTATCAGTCTACCTGGCACAAAGGCTGACTATTCTGGGGATATGATATCTGGAAGTATTTGCTTCAACCTGTTGGCCACCACCTTTGAAGCTATTTTGTACAGAACATTGCATAAACTTATCGGCCTGAATTGCGAGAGAAGGGTGGGATTGTTCACCTTAGGGATGAGTACCAAGATGGTATTGTTAATGCACTCAGGGCTCTCTTCCCCTCTCACAATCCTTAAAACAACATTAGTCACTTCTTCTCCACACACATTCCAGTGTTTTTGGTAGAACTAAGCAGGAAATCCGTCAGGACCCGGAGCCTTTGTTGGGAACATCTGGAAGAGGGCAATTTTCACCTTTTCACACGTATATGGAGCGCAAAGATCTGTGTTCATTGCTGATGTGACCTTAATTGGGACATGTTCGAGTACCTCCTCAACTCCTTGCACCCCCTCTGATGTGTAAATATTTTGATAAAAAGCATTCACCATCACCTTCAACTCCGCCGGAGCGCGCACCCCCACAACCAGTGTATTTTCAAGAGCCCTTATCATATTCTTCTTTCTTCTCAAACTAGCTCAAAGGTGGAAGAATTTTGTATTCTTGTCTCCTGAAGAAAGCCATTCAACTCGAGCCCGTTGCCTCTACATGATCTCCTCTTTGTGATAAAGCTCTACCAGCCTCTCATTGATTTTGATCTCAACATGCGATGGTGCCAAACGCAAAGGATCCCCCCTTAGTTCCTCTAATTTCAGTTTTAGTTCGTTGATCTCCCTTCTCACGTTTCCAAAAGATTGCCTACTCCATCTTGTGATCCCTTTGGGAACAGCGGCCAATTTATCATGCAACTGCTGTACCGTCACACACGGTCCTGAGGCTGCCCATTCTGTACTCACAGCCCCTCCAAATCCATCATGTTTCTCCCACATCGCCTCATACCGAAAGGATCTCGTGGGTGTTTCTGCTTGAGCTCGGCCAAAATCCAAAAATATTGGGCCATGATCTGAGGTAGCCGCTGCATGGTTCTCAAGACTCGCTAAAGGGAAGCGGGCCATCCATTGAGGATTAGCCAACGCCCTGTCCAGTCTGCATCGAGTGTAGGTACCGCCGGTTACCTTCTTTTCAAAAGTCCAAAATCTTCCTTTATGTCCAATGTCCATTAGCATGCAAACGTCCGTTGCCTCACGGAACGCTTGGATTTGCGCATTGCTGCGTTGTCCAACACCCTCATGTTCGTTTGGACGCAAAACCTCGTTAAAATCACCCATACAAAGCCATGGTAATGAACTCAAAGTACTAATGTTTTTCAGAACTGTCCATGTCTGATGCCGCAAATGAGTTTGAGACTCACCATATACACATGTCATTCTCCATATCTCTTGCCCCGGTTCCTCCACAGATACATCAAGATGATAGCAAGAATAACCCAAAACTTCAATCTTTATTTCATTATTCCAAAACAAACCCAAACCACCACTTCTACCTTGACTATCAACTGCAAAAGCTTTATCATAACCCAACGTATTTGCTAAATTTTCTACCCTAGATCCTTCGATCTGTGTTTCAACAATGCATAAGAGGGTAGGGGCAAATTTCTTCGCAAACTCGCAAAGTTCTTGGACTGTCGCGGCTTTGCCCACGCCGCGACAGTTCCAACATAATGCACTCATTGGGCCCGGCGGCGCTCCTCGAAGGAGCCCGCCAAACTCTTTACTACATTGCTTGAGTTTTCATTGTCATCGCCTTCTTTCCTCGACCGCTTCTGGTCTCTGATGGGAGGAGGGCTAACCATGCTGGTACCCACCGGCACAATAGCTAGTGCCTTTGGGTTTATCTCCTGCTGCTTTGTGATCTTATTGCCTTTACTCAGATCGTCCCGATCAGCCCTCTTCCTATTGTAATCATCCACTACCCTCTCCTCCATCCCCGGGTAGGCATCTTCCTCAAACTCAACATCTCTGTCATAATCCTCCCCATCATCTCTGGCTGCACCTCTGTTTCCCCTACCCCGGCCCTGCCTCCTCTTCGACCTCCACGGCGGCCACTTTCTCCTCCAGGGCCCCGTCCTCTCCTCATGGACCAAGAGGCACGCAAGCCCTTAAACACCAATGCAGACTTTGGGTGGATGCCATCACCATGCTCCTTGAAAGTATGGCCTAAGTGACCACAAACCGCACACCACTCTGGCAACCTTTCGTACTTCACCCTGTAGATCTGTCTCCTTGTGTTCCTTATCAACGACACCGCATTATTTAGGGGCCTGTGTACATTGATCTTAACCCAAACACGGTAAAAATTTCCCGTGAAATCATGTGAGCCCTTCTCAAAAAACATAACTTCCCCTACTTTGGCCGCCAGAGCAGGTACCAGATGTGCATACAGATTTGGGACATCGTGTATCTGGATCCATATATCCAAAGTGTCAAGCTTAACCTGAGATGGTTGGGTCACCCCGTCATAGGGAGTGATGATCACAACATGACCTCTAAAATTCCACGCCCCCTCTTGCATCACTCTTTCCCAGTCGCCCAGGCAACTAAACTGAATTGTATACAGACTCGCCTCCAGGGGTTTGAAATTCACCTCCTGCGCAAGATCCCAAGCTGCTCTCATGTTTATGACTGAAATTTCTTTTTATTGCAGTTTTCTTGGAACTAAGGCCGAATAACAGCAGCTTCCACAGCCCAGTAGCTCGTGGGGCCAGACGCCTAGGCCGCCGATGTGGATTGAAAAAAAAGTGACTGACCCTAATTGTAAACTCAGTCAGCCCACATAATTATTACGGAGGGGGAGCGGGTTCATGAATGAATTTAGTGACCAATACTAAGCTTCACCCAGTCGACGACGGCCTGCACGATGTAGGCCATCCTGAAGAACTCACCGTTCTCCTTGGGAAGCGCCACCTCGCCGGGCAAATTGATGCACTCAGCCGAGACGTGCCAACAGGCCGCCTCTAGCACCTCCGAAACGCCGCTATAGCGCCCCGCAGCGACCGACCGTGCCGCCCACTGCAGCCGCGGGACGGCGCCGACGTAGAGCTGCAGGCACGACCGCATGACCTTGTTGGACTTGGCGTCCTTGGCGTGGGCGAGCGCAGACTCGATGCTGGCCTTGGCTACCGTGCCGTTGGCCACCGTCAGCCCGGTGGCGAGCACCGCGAGCTCCGGCAAGCTGCGTGCAGAGCGGCAGGAGGGGTCGATGCAGAGCGCGGACACGCACATGTCCGACGTGACGTAGTGGCTGCCGAGGCTGTTGCAGAGGTCGTTCAGCGGGGAACGTGGTGCGGCGCTGGAGCTTGATCCGCCGTGAACATCAATGGCCAAGGAGAGGACGAGGACAAGGAGGAGAGCGCTGCCGAGAATAGAAGAGGATGTGCCCATGGCCATGGTGTTGGCGTATTTTCTCTGGGTCTCTCCTTCCAGCTGCCCTCCTTGTCTCTTCTTAATAGTTCACCTTAACGGGGCGGTGTATCATATCATAAATAAAAGAAAATAAATTCAGCAGCTTCGATGGAATCATCTGAGATATGCTCCATAAATCCATACCTAGGAAGCCTATATCTCAAACACTGATATATGTAATCACCTTCATAGGAAGCGAATAGCCGAAGATCTCATGATTATACGCCATATCTCCAGCATTAAATGAGTGTTTACAGCTTTACATACACTACCATTTATATCCACTAGTAGAAAAAGGGCCTATTGTCCCAGTTCGTAAGGGCCATTTGTCCCGGTTTTTGAACCGGTATTAAAGTGTCGGTACTAATGCCCTAGACCTTTAGTCCCAGTTCTTACACAAACCGGGACAGATGAGCCTCCACGTGGCCGGTGCGGCGAGCCCAGGCACGAGGCACTTTGATCCCGGTTGGTGGCACCAACCGGGACCAATAGGCATCCACGCGTCAGCATTTTAGGTGCGGGTTTTTTTTGTTTTTTTGAAAGGGGGGTTGGGGGTTTTGGGGGGTTAATTTAAGTGTTTCATATATTGTGTTAGCTAGCTAATTAATAGAGAGAAGTGTCCTCTCTTATCTCCGTGCTTGGTCGACGCTACGTACTATACGTATAGAGAGGACTAGACACGCTAGCTAGTATGCAAATGAAGGAAACAGAAGATCGTCACGAACATATGCATACAGAGAGAAGTGATATCGGCCACCTCTCTTTCTCTGAGAGATTGGTCGAACAACAAGTTCTCGTATATCTATCCGACGCTACTGGCTATATATATATACAATATAAGTATCTCTTACAATATAATCTCCTAATTAAAAACGAACTGATCATGGTCCACATGGTATTCTCCGTCTTTAGCGATCACGTGGTCAAGAAAGAATGACACCAATTCCTCTTGAATTGCTCGCATACGATCTGGTGGTAGGAGTTCACCCCGCATCCGAAATATCTAATTTGAAGAAGGGGGTCAATACATATATATGAATAAATGAAACCGAACACAAATGATGGTAATAAAATAAAATTGTGATTATTATTATTTACGCACTTCATATTGTTTGTCAGAGTAGCCTCGCTCACAGGTCGTGTGGCGGATGGACTCGCAAATGTAGTATCCACAGTAATCATTCCCTTGTTCCAGCCACAACCACTTTACAAGAAATAGAGGTCAATCGAACTGATAATTAGCAAGCATGCTAAATGGTATTGATGAAACTAGCGCTTGAATCACTAGGAGATGCGTGGAACGCTACTATAGTACTTACATTTAGGTGTCTAAATTGCAGCTTCTTCGGCAGTCCCGGAGTTTTTGAGGAGAATTTTTTTCAAACCCTGCCAAACAAAGAAAACAATTATTTGATATCAGGAAATGAACAAAGTTGCCGATATGGTGCGATAATGATCGATTTAACTTACTTCTCTAGAATTTCAGTCATGTCCGCATACTCCTTGGGATCTTTTCGTCTAGAGTCTAAGTCGGTTACTAGTCCCTGCTCAAGCTTAATCTCTAGGAGAATATAGTGGAAGCGGCGCACGCATGCATAACTCATCGATTATATTACTATAACCTCGACTAATAAGGGAAACCGAATATGCACAAGACAGTAACACTCACTAGAATTCGTAAGGGAAGAGTATTATAGCTTTGTTTTGATTTAATACAAACGATTGTAGCAGCTTGGCCTCGGTATCTTTGGCCTGAAATTCAACCATATATGCATCTATGAGATTTGTGTTAATGAACCCAATATCACCGATTTGTCTTTTCTTCAATTCGGCGATCCTCAATCTGCATAATATAGTAAGGATAATTAAACATACATGCAATGAAAGAGCTGACCTATATATAAAGACTTAATGACAGAAGTAGTACTACTTACAGGCAGTAGCAAGTGATCATTAATTTATCGAGGGCCTTTTGATTGAAAAACGCGAAGAACTCAAATGGAACATTCAATAGTTCAATTCCAACAAGGTCATGCTCCTCTCTAACTCTCAGCGTCCAAACATTCCTCCCCTCAGACTCTCTGCAGGTTTTCATGTACCAATCATGGAATCTTCGCATCATCGTTGTTAGAGATATTTCATCTTTGAAGAGAGGCTTCCTGTACACGTAGTTGTGTTCGTCCACCTCCAAGAAATCATAATGTACATCGTCGGGCAGGTAATCTTCAAGATTGTTATAACCGGGCACCATCCCACCCGGATCATTAGCGACGATATTGCTAGACACCTAGAGCGGGGGGAATGATTGGTTCGCTTGTTCGCCGAGCTGGGCAACTTCTTTCCCAGCTCGTCGTTTTGCTAACCTTTGACCACTGACAGTACTCCCCGACCGCTCCGCTTTGATAAATGACTTTGTAATAATGTGCTCATAGTTGCCTTTTACCGGAGACTTTGGTGGTTTGTTCAGGGCAGCCAGAGTATGCTTTGCTTTTACCGTATCTATCTTCTCCTCCGGAAGTGGATGTTTCTTTGCTTTCACCCCTTCAAAGAAATTCTTCACTTCGGCTTGCACGATCTTCGTGTTTTCCTCCAGGCTCCTCTTGTATGGTAACTTCTCTAGGGTCTTCAGAGGAGGACCAAATCTGTATTGCCTCCTAGCTCTGGCAGTACTGCTAGACGCCGGAGCAGACGGAGCGGCTGCGTCTGTCTTTCCTTTCTTACGAGGCGGAGGAGAAGGACTACAATGCGCCGGAGCAGCCAGAGCCGCGGGGAGTCTCTTGATCCGCCCTTTTTAACGAGGCGGAGAAGGAGGAGGCTGGCTGCTCGGGCGCGTCGGCACAGGCGGAGAAGGAGACGGAGTGCCGTCACACGTCGGAGAAGGAGGCTGAGTGCCCTGCTCACTCACCGGAGGAGGAGGCGGAGGAGGAGCCGGAGGAGGAGGAGGAGGTGGAGGCATCCAGTTTGGAAGGTTGATGAGTTCCTTCCGCCATAGGCATGGAGTCTTCAGAGAAGAACCAAGCCGAATCTCCCCTTCACCCGTAGGGTGGTCAAGCTCAAGGTCCTCAAACCCGTCCGTTATTTGATCCACCATCACCCTAGCATATCCTTCTAGAAGGACCGGCCGTGGTAGGTTGTGCCAGGTTTAGTAGGTAAAATAGAGCCAACAGCTGCCTTGACTTTCAATGTCATCCATTGCGTCATAAGGTGGCAATGTTGAGACGTTGTGATAGCATCCACGGGGTAGCTAGCAGGAGCCGTGAAGACAGGCTCCAGCTGCTGAGTCTGCTCGGTGGAAGCTAGTGAAGTCATGTACCTAGGGTGGGGTCATGAACCTGTCCAAGGTACTCTCCCCAAGGACATCTTTAGAAGAAACTGCCTTCCAGTCGACCTGGAAGGATTCCACTCGACAGTCAAAGACACTCGACCATGAAGACTCACTCGACCACCTGGAGTTCAAGAGCCACTCTGTATCCAAACGGCCTGTAGTTAAGTAGTCTTTATGGTCATGATGACACTTTATGTAAGGCGTTACCAGTAACGCCAGGCCTTAATGTACTTTAAACCCTCCGCTACGTGGGCTGGCCGGGGTCCTGGCGCACTCTATATAAGCCACCCCCCTCCACAGTGTAAGGGTTCGCACCCAGAACCCATACGCATATAATCCAGTCGACCGCCTCCGGGCTCCGAGACATAGGGCTGTTACTTCCTCCGAGAAGGGCCTGAACTCGTAAATCTCTTGCGTATACAACTATTCCATAGCTAGGATCTTGCCTCTCCATACCTACCCCCTATTCTACTGTTAGTCTTAGTACCACGACAGTTGGCGCCCACCGTGGGGCAGGTGTCCTAGCGACTTATTGGAGAAGTTGCAATTGTTCCGATCGCCTTCACCATGGTTTTCGGCGGCGTTTTGGTTGAGGGCCGCGAGATCCGTCTCGGCGCGCTCACGTTCATCGCCGACGACTCCGCTTGGCTCCAGGAGGCTCCACTCGACATCGACGCGCTTCCAGTCCGCGGCGCAACACACTTTCGTGCGTGTGTCCGCAGCGTCCTGCTGCAACAAGCGTCGTCCCCGTATCGGTCGACTCCTGCGTCATCTTCCCTCCCTGTCTCCCGCCAGCGCAAGCGTTCTGGTTGGTCGAGGCTTCAGCGGTGGGTAAGGCACGCAGTGGCCCGCCAGTCGCCCACCCCCCCAAGTTGCGGCGATCGAGCCCGACGAGTCTCTCTACGGCTTGTTCGATCTGTCGACTGGCTCCGTAGAGACTGCATCCGAGTGCGGCAGCAGTGATCCAGCGGCCTAGGTCCTGATGGTCAACGGGCCTCGTAGTCCCCTCCCGGCTTCCCCCGTACCGACGGAGCAGATGGCGGAGGCGACCCAGCTCAGGCCCACGAGGAGTATCAACCCGAGCCACTCACTTCATTGCAAAGGGAAGATCTTCGCCGCCGGAACATGGATGCTCTGCATACTCCTATCGTAGGAGAAACTCCCGAGGCCCATGCCTTGGAGGACGCGCGTTTGGCCAACTTGGCTGAGCGCACTCGACTGGAGAACCTCCAGCGAGCACTCGACGAGTGCGCGAGGTAACGAGTACCAGACTCCAGTCGACGTCAACTCTTTCCGCCGCCGATTCAAGTATATCGAACCCCAATTCAGAATCTAGCAGCTGCGGCCCGTATAGCGGAGTCGATTCAGCCTTCTCAGTCAGAGGCTGGCAGAGGCTTGATGCAGATTAGAGATTTGCTCCGGGCAGCAGGAGATCAGAATTCAGCCATATCGCAGTCGCGTAATAGGATTCACAGTCAATCCATCGCTGCGAATACAGTCCAGTCGGCTCATAGCCCAAGATCGCCTCCGCGGCGTGAAGGACGTGGGGGTCGACGTGATCAGTATGATGACCAATTCGATCGTGATGATCGGCGTCGAGTGCCCACTCCTCCCCTAAGGGGTGGGTCTTACGCCCTTCGGCAGCAAGATGACAGACGCCAGCACAGTGTTGGGCGAAGAGCTCCGGTCGACCCTAGGGAACCAGGCTTTGATGTGAGATCCATTATCATGCAAGGTCTGGTCGACCGGAACAAAGCTCACCGAGAAGGCCATGACAGAGATGTGCCCACCAGCAGCAGAGTTCATGTTTCAGGACCAGAGTGTTTTAGCAGAGCCATCAGAGCCGCAGTGATCCCTCCCAACTTCAGGTTGGCGACTGGGGTGAGTAAGTCCACTGGTGAGTCCAAGCCTGATACTTGGCTTGAGGACTACCGAGTGGCTGTTCAGATTGGCGGTGGCAATGATGAAGTGGCCATGAAACACCTACCGCTTATGCTGGAGGGTTCGGCCAGAGCTTGGTTGAATCAGTTGGCGCCTAGCAGCATTTACACTTGGGAAGATCTTGCCCGAGTGTTTGTTAGGACATTTGAAGGAACTTGCGAGCGACCAGCAGGTTTGACAAAGCTGCAGGTCTGCGTGCAAAAGTTGAATGAGACCCTGAGAGATTACATCCAGAGGTGGATCGCATTGCATCATACAGTGGAGAACGTATCTGATTACCAAGCAGTTTGTGCCTTCAAGGAAGGTGTTAAGAACAGAGAGTTAAGTTTGAAGTTTGGTCGGACCGGAGACATGACCCTGAGTCGAATGATGGAGATTGCCACCAAGTATGCCAATGGTGAAGAAGAAGATCGGCTCCAGAGTGGCAAGTACAAGCCGAGCCAGTCGAAAAAAGGAAACTCTAGTCGGAAGCAGAAGCAGAAAGCCGAGCCAACCGCTCCTGGTGAAGCCTTGGCCGTGACTCGGGGCAAGTTTAAAGGGAAGCCCAAAGGATCTTGGAACCCCAAGAAGGAGAAGTACAAGGAAGGAAACGATGTGATGGATTTGACATGCCACATCCACACGAAGAAAGATGAAGAGGGTAACTTCATTTACCCGAAACATATCACTCGCCAGTGCCGGCTCTTGATCCAGCAGTTTCAAGGGAAACAACCCAAGGATAAAGAAAAGGAGTCGGACAAGGTTGAGGATAAAGAGGACAGTGATGAAGGATACCCCCATGTCAATTCCACCCTGATGATTTTTGCTGATGTTGAGAGCAAAAGTCGACTGAAAGTTATCAACCGTGAGGTGAATATGGTTGCTCCGGCGACACCCGCTTATCTGAAATGGTCTCGCACCGCCATCACGTTCGACCAGTCGATCATCCGACACACATAGCCACCCCAGGAGGCAAGCTTTGGGGTCGACCCGGTCGTCGAAGGCACTCGACTGACTAAGATTTTGATGGATGGCGGCAGCGGACTGAATATATTGTATGCAAAGACGCAGAAGGGAATGGGCATTCCGATGTCCATACTCAGTTCCAGCAACATGAGTTTCCATGGAGTCATTCCAGGGAAGAAGGCTAAGTCACTCGGCCAAATTGCTCTTGATGTGGTTTTGGGCGATTCAAAGCATTTCCGCAAGGTAAAGTTAACATTTGAGGTTGTGGACTTCCAAAGTGCTTACCACGCTATTTTGGGCAGGCCAGCTTACGCACGATTCATGGCTCGACCATGTTATGTGTATCTCAAATTGAAGATGCCTGGTCCCAAAGGCGCGATCACCATCACTGGCAATCGGAAAAGGCAGAAGAGTGCTTTCAGAAAGGCTCAAAGATCGCCGATGCTCAGATAACAGTGGTGGAGCTGCACGAATATCAAAAAAATGCAGATCCAAGTGATTTGTTGCGGGCCAAGAAGCCCGCCACGGAGTCAGCGTTCCAGTCGTCTGGTGAAACAAAGTCCATTCACATTCACCCGACCGACCCCAGTGCTGCTCCGACTCATATCTCCACAACACTCGACTCTAAATAGGAAGAAGCGCTCATCCAATTCCTCCGTGAGAACTGGGACATCTTCGCATGGAAGCCTGCTGACATGCCGGGTGTTCCCAGGGGGCTGGCTGAGCATCGTTTACGAGTCGACCCAAAAGCAAAACCTGTCAAAGAACATCTTCGACGGTCCACCGTCCAGAAGAGAAAGGCCATTGGCGAGGAGGTGGCTCGGCTCCTAGCAGCAAAGTTCATCCGAGAAATTTACCACTCCGAGTGGCTCGCCAATGTTGCCATGGTCCCCAAGAAGGACAAGTCACTTCGCATGTGCATTGATTGCAAACATATCAATCGGGCCTGCCTGAAAGATCATTTTCCTCTCCCCCGCATCGACCAAATAGTCGACTCGACTGCGGGATGTGAGAGACTGTCTTTTTTAGACGCTTATTCCGGTTACCATCAGATCCCTCTGTATGGACCCGACGAGATCGAACAGCTTTCATCACTCCATTCGGGTGCTTCTGCTATGTCACCATGCCATTCGGCCTCAAGAATGCCTGGGCCACGTTTATGAGGATGATTCAGAAGTGTTTACTCGCTCAAATCAGTCGGAACGTGGAAGCGTACATGGATGATATTGTGGTCAAATCACGGAAGGGTTCCGACCTGTTGACTGACCTCGCTGAAACATTTGCCAATCTCAGGAGGTATGATATCAAGCTTAATCCATCAAAATGCACATTCGGAGTTCCTGGCGGAAAGTTACTCGGTTTTCTCGTTTCCGAACGAGGAATCGACGCCAACCCAGAAAAAGTTGGTACAATTCTCCGAATGAAACACCCTGTGCGTGTGCACGATGTCCAGAAGCTTACTGGATGCTTGGCCGTGTTAAGTCGATTCATCTCTTGCCTCGGTGAAAAGGCATTGCCTCTTTACCGACTGATGAAGAAGTCAGACAAGTTCGAGTGGACTCCAGAAGCTGATGCAGCGTTTGCAGAGCTAAAAGCTCTTCTCTCCACCCAGCCGGTGCTTGCTGCTCCAATCAGCAAAGAGCCTTTGTTGCTTTACATTGCAGCCACAGGACAAGTCGTCAGTACAGTGCTTATGGTCGAGCGGGAAGAAGAACGGAAAGCCTTCAAAGTTCAGCGCCCTGTATATTATCTTTCCGAAGTATTGACCCCATCAAAGCAAAGATACCCTCATTATCAGAAGCTTGTGTATGGGATTTACATGACCACAAAGAAGGTTGCTCATTATTTCTCTGATCATTCCATTACAATCGTCAGCGACGCTCCATTGTCAGATATTCTACACAACAGAGATGCAACTGGTCGAGTGAAAAAATGGGAGATTGAACTCCTTCCCCTTGATATCAAGTTTGAGGCAAAGAAAGCCATTAAGTCCCAAGCAGTAGCAGATTTCATCGCTGAGTGGATTGAACAACAGCAGCCGACTGAAGTTCAATCGGAGCACTGGACCATGTTCTTTGACGGTTCTAAGATGTTAAATGGTTCCGGTGCTGGGGTAGTATTGGTTTCCCCCCGAGGAGATAAGCTCAGATATGTGCTCCAGGTTCACTTTGATTCCTCCAACAATGAAGCAAAATACGAGGCACTTTTGTGTGGGTTGCGCATGGCCATTTCACTCAGCGTCCGTCGCCTTATGGTTTATGGCGACTCAGATTTGGTGGTCAATCAGGTGATGAAGGAGTGGGATGTTAGAAGCCCATCCATGACTGGATACTGCAATGCAGTGAGAAAGCTTGAAAAGAAATTTGAAGGGTTAGAGCTCCATCATATACCCCGACTGAAGTATCAAGGGCTGATGATTTGGCAAAGATAGGTTTCAAGAGAGAAGCCATTCCCAGTGATGTGTTCCTGGAACATATCCATACTCCATCAGTTCAGGAAGATCATTTTACCGATGAAACTCCGCAGCCTAAAACCGTCACAGATCCGACTGAAGTTGAAGTTCCAGCAGTGGTCGACCTGATCATGGAAGCGTTGGCCATCACTCCCAATTGGATAGTGCCGTACATCGCGTATATGTTAAGGAAAGAGCTCCCAGGGGATGAAGAAGAGGCTCGAAAGATCGTCCGCCGATCCAAAGCCTTTACCGTGATAAAGGAACAGTTGTATAGAGAAAGCGCGACTGGAGTTGGTCAGAAGTGTATAACGCCAGAAGTAGGTCGGATAATCCTTGACGATATCCACTCGGGGACCTGTGGCCATCATGCGTCCTCTTGGACCATTGTGGCTAAAGCATACCGAGCGGGATTTTACTGGCCAAGAGCAAATGAAATGGCAAAGGAGATAGTCGACAAGTGTGAAGGATGTCAATTTTACTCCAATATGTCACACAAGCCCGCCTCTGCCTTGAAAACCATCCCACTCGTCTGGCCTTTCACTGTATGGGGATTGGATATGGTTGGACCACTGAGAACAGGCAGAAGCGGCTTCACCCATGTGCTGGTGGTAGTCGACAAGTTCACCAAGTGGATTGAGGCCAAACCCATCAATAATCTTGATGCCGGCACTGATGTCAGCTTCATCAGGGAGTTGATATTCAGATATGGAGTTCCACATAGCATCATCACTGACAATGGGTCGAACTTCGATTCCGAAGAATTCAGAGCCTTCTGCACGTCTCAGGGCACACGAGTCAATTATGCTTCAGTCGCTCATCCCCAGTCGAATGGACAGGCAGAACGAGCGAATGGTTAATTCTCAAAGGGCTGAAACCCTGACTGATGCGCGATCTCAAGCACACGGCTGGTGCATGGGTCGACGAACTTCCGTCAGTACTTTGGGGATTAAGGACCACACTAATCGGTCGACTGGGAGAACTCTGTTCTTCTTGGTCTACGGAGCTGAAGCAGTCTTGCCGAGTGACCTGCTTCACAACGCACCCCGAGTTGAACTCTACACTGAAGCTGAAGCAGAGCAAGCCCGGCAAGATGCAGTCGACCTTCTAGAAGAAGAAAAAGAGATGGCTTTGATCCGCTCGACCATTTATCAGCAGGACTTGCGTCGCTTCCATGCCAAAAATGTGAAGAGTCGAGCCTTCCAAGAAGGAGATTTGGTTCTCCGAGTGGATCAGCAGAAGCCACACAAGCTTGCTCCTACTTGGGAAGGTCCCTTCATCGTCACCAAGGTTCTCCACAATGGGGCGTACCACCTTTACAATGTCGAGCACCAGATTGACGAGCCCCGAGCTTGGAACGCGGAGCTGCTCCGCCCCTTTTATACTTAAGTATTCACTCGGATGAGATGTAATAAAAGTACTTATGTAGTTTATTTTTTCAAAGACAAGAGTGTTATAATTTTCCCAGGGATTGTTGCTACTTTGGTTCACATAAAGTTAGTCCCCCATTGGGTGGCTTAGCTGCGAATCTGTTTCGCCTAAGTTTGTAAAAAAATTCCTTGCCGAGTGGTGAGCCAGCCTCCCACTCGGGGGCTTAGCTGCGAATCCGTTTGGCCTAAGTTTAACAAAATCCTACCGAGTGGTGAGCCAGCCTCCCACTCGGAGGCTTAGCTGCAGTCCAAGTACTCTCCTAAGTTCAACAAAATCCTACCGAGTGGTGAGCCAGCCTCCCACTCGGAGGCTTAGCTGCAGTCCAAGTACTCGCCTAAGTTCAACAAAATCCTGCCGAGTGGTGAGCCAGCCTCCCACTCGGAGGCTTAGCTGCAGTCCAAGTACTCGCCTAAGTTCAACAAAATCCTGCCGAGTGGTGAGCCAGCCTCCCACTCGGAGGCTTAGCTGCAGTCCAAGTACTCGCCTAAGTTTAAACAAAATCATGCTGAGTGGTGAGTCAGCCTTCCACTCGGGGGCTCGCCTCAGTACAAACACAACGTGCGCTCCGCAAGGAGGACGAGGCGCAGGGCGACTGCTACCCTCTCCTTCCGAGCTACGCCACAAATACAACGTGCACTCCGCAAGGAGGACGAGGTGCAGGTCGACTGCTACCCTCTCCTTCTGAGCTATGCCACAAATACAACGTGCACTCCGCAAGGAGGACGAGGCGCAGGTCGACTACTACCCTCTCCTTCCGAGCTACGCCACAAATACAACGTGCGCTCCGCAAGGAGGACGAGGCGCAGGTCGACTGCTACCCTCTCCTTCCGAGCTACGCCACAAATACAACATGCACTCCGCAAGGAGGACGAGGCGCAGGTCGACTGCCACCCTCTCCTTCTGAGCTACGCCACAAATACAACGTGCGCTCCGCAAGGAGGACGAGGTGCAGGTCGACTGTTACCCTCTCCTTCCGAGCTACGCCACAAATACAACGTGCGCTCCGCAAGGAGGACGAGGTGCAGGTTGAATGTTACCCTCTCCTTCCGGGCTACGCCACAAATACAATGTGCGCTGCACAAGGAGGACGAGGTGCAGATCGACTGTTACCTTCTCCTTCAGAGGTACGCCACAAAAACCCTACCAAGTGGAGAGCAGACCTCCCACTCAGGGGCTTAGCTGCAGCCCAGTGCTCGCCTAAGTTTATGAAAATCCTACTGAGTGGAGAGCAGACCTCCCACTCGGGGGCTTAGCTGCAGCCCAGTGCTCGCCTAAGTTTTTGAAAATCCTACCGAGTGGAGAGCAGACCTCCCACTCGGGGCTTAGCTGCAGCCCAGTGCTCGCCTAAGTTTTTGAAAATCCTACCGAGTGGAGAGCAGACCTCCCACTCGGGTGCTTAGCTGCAGCCCAGTGCTCGCCTAAGTTTTTGAAAATCCTACCGAGTGGAGAGCAAACCTCCCACTCGGGGGGCTTAGCTGCAGCCCAGTGCTCGCCTAAGTTTTTGAAAATCCTACCAAGTGGAGAGCAGACCTCTCACTCGGAGGCTTAGCTGCGGCCCAGTGCCAGCCTAAGTATGACGAGGTACAAGTCGATTGCAATCTATGCTTCATCCCTACCTGCAAAAGAGCATCCCAAACACTAGCATATATTCCAAGCGAAGGACAATGTTTGTTCGAAGGCAGATGCAAACTTATTCAACGTCAAATCCAAGTTCAGATAGCGTCCTACGGAACCAGAAGTTCTCAGGCACCAAGCCTATTAAAGTTTATCGGTTACAAAAACCACTCGGCATACCGAGGCAAATTTAAGGCATCAAGCATAGAAGTTTCTTACCCCTCCTGCGGAGGGCTGGAAGGCGCAAAAAACTCGTCCAGGTCGATTCCATCTGCGATCCGAGTGGCAGCAGCGATGAAGGTCTCCACGAAGGATCGGAAGTCATGCTTCTTGGTATTGGCCACCTTGAGAGCCGCCAGCTTGTCCTCTCGCGCGTCCTTGCAGTGAACACAGACCAGAGACAGAGCAACATCGGCACCACACCTGGCAGAAGACTACTTCCATTCTTGCACTCGACATGGAACTTCGTTCAGTCGAGTCATCAGAGACTCAAGGTCATTCTGAAGTGTTTCTCTTGGCCAGAGTGTTGTGTCGATGCGCGACGTTGCAACCTTCAGTCTTGCAAGATAGTCGACCACAACAGCAACGCGAGACTCGAGTCGGAGCACGTTCATGGCGGCTTCATCCTTCACAGGAGAGTTGATGGGATCTAGTCTCGTCTCCAATCGACCGATCTCTTCCTCAAAGTTCGGCGTAACTCAGAGACACAACCCAAAGTTAAGGCAGCAGTTTGGTGGTAAGTCCATAATTAAAAACCTGTCAGATACAAGAGATTACCTTCAAGCATGAGGAATAGCTTCTTGGCGAGCCCTCCCAGATAAGCCTCTAGATCATTCTTCTTTCCCGCCAATTCACTGGCCTTGTCACTCAGGGCTATCTTGTCATTCTTCAGTCGGCTGACCTCGTTGTTGGCCACGTCAAGAGCAGCTTTCAGATTGGTGTTCTCCTCTTCAAGTTTGCTGATTGAAGCAAACTTTTCTTCTGCGAGTTTGATCTTCTCCGAAGCTGCTTTCTGCGCCTCAGCGAGGTCAAGATCCTTCTTCTTCAGAGAATCCCTCAGTTTATCTGCAAAATCACAGTGAGATTAGACTCGGGAGTGGACAAGAAACAAAGGCAGTCGTCAAGGTTCTCACCAAACATACCTTTTGCCTCCTCCTTCGCCTTCGTGAAGTTCTCCTGGACAAGCTTCAGATCAAGTTCGAGCTGGATATGCTTGTTCTCCAACTCAGTATAACGAGCTGCAAGCTCGCAAGATTTCTGCGAAGGATCAATCGACAGACGTCAAAGATAGGTCACTTCCGAGTGACTAACAGAAAAACCATAGTATTTCTAAGACTACAACCGAATAAAAAAACTCAACTGTAGTCTCGGGGACTACACCCAGTGGGTGCACTCAGCGTGCCCCCAGTGGTTCTATCAGCTCAAAGTCGATCAGTCGACCAAAAAAGACAGAAAGGCTAACCACCAGCAGTTAGCCACAGTTTCAAAAAAATAGAGGTGTTCTTCAGACCGTAGTCGACTGCCAGCAGTCGACCACGGTCTCGGGGACTACACCCAGTGGGTGCACTCAGCGTGCCCCCACCGGTTCCATGATTCCATTCGACCAGATCGAGTAAAGAAAATAATGAGAAAAAGTTCAAGACATAAAGACTATGGTCGACTGCCAGCAGTCCACCATAGCCTTGGGGACTACACCCAGTGGGTGCACTCAGCGTGCCCCCACCAATCCAGATATTCAATCGACACACCTAGTGGGTGGTGTATGACAGATACTAAGATGTTCAGAAAGAAAAGTTTTCAGGTATCATATCCTAATAGAACAGGTGGTGATCGACTAACCTGAACATTGCTCAAAGGCTGAATCAAGGTCATAAGCTGCTTGACTGGCATCTCAGATCGTGTTCACCTGCTCCATCATGACCCCCGCCTGGCATATGGCTTCTTTAGCAGCGCTTGCTTGGTCCTCTGGGACGTGGTGGGTGGAGAAAAGGGAAGGCAGATCAGCACTCGACGACGAAGGCGAGCACTCGCGTCGGTGACACCGCAAAGGATCTGATAGCCAGTGGCGTTGTCCCCCTCCGGAACCAACGTCGTAGGTGCTGATATGACCTGAGCTATCTTGCCAGCAGACGCCCTCCTATTTCTCCTCTGCCTCAGTGGCTCCTCCTCATCATCATCAGGAAGATCAATGATGATATTAGGTGGAGCTACAGAAAAGATTCAAAGTTAAAAATGAAGATCCTATCGATTGGCCCGAAGCTACAAAGGTCATACCAGGGTTGGAAGTGACATCATCCTCCATTTCTTGATCTTGAGTGCTGGTCGAGGTATCGAAGTAGCAACCTGCAGTTTCAGTAAATCGATCGGTCGTGAACGAATCGACCAAGAGTAAATCGATGTGAAACAAGAAAACACAAGTTACGCCATTACCGGAAATAGTGGGAATCACCATCTTCATCTTGGCGGGGCCTTAAATCGGCTTTGATGGCGCCGCCGGGATTGCTTCGTGCTTTCTCGGTCGGTGCGGAGAGGTCGTCCGAGGACGCTTGGTCGATACCTGTGAGCATGGCCCCTTGCGGCGCCGACCGCAGGTCATGGACAAGCTTGGATCGTCTTTCAGAACGGGGAGGCTGGACTTCCTCCTCCTCCTCTTCCTCGTCAGAGCCAGCGTCTTCGTCACCCTCCTCGCCATCCGATTCCCACTCCTCCTGACTTTCTCCTCCACTTTCTTCCTCCTCTTCGGTCTGAACTTGCGCCCCGTTGGGCATCAAATACAACTCAGTTGTGCTCTGGAAGACAACAAAACAAGACGAAGGTCAATCGACCGATTTGTAGTAAAACAGAATGAATGAAACAGGATCACAGTCGGAGATAAGTGGTCATACCTTGTCTGGTTCGTAAGAATGGTCGAGTGGTGGGATCCTCCTAGCCCCACGAGGGTTATACTTGTTCCCTGTGATGGCTGTCATCCACCTCTCTAGTGTGGCGTCGTCGACCTCCTCTGGATGGACCCGAGTGGTGTCTTCGGTACCAGAGTACAACCACATCGGGTGGCCTCGGTATTGGAGCGGCTGAGTGCGCCGTTGAAGGAAAACTTCCAGAAGATCCATGCCAGTCACTCCATCGCGAATGAGCTGGACTACACGTTCCATCAACATTTTAACCTGAGCCTTCTCCTCCGGAAGCACCTTCAGAGAGGACGGCTTGTTCACTCCGTCCATGGAGAACGGAGGGAGGCCAGTCGACTGGTCTTGGCAGTAGAACCAGGTCGACTACCACCCTCTAACTGACTCAGGAAGGGTCATGGCTGGAAAGGCACTCTTACTCCTCATCTGGACCCCAAGACCCCCACACATCTGGATTACTTGGGTCCTCTCGTCATTCGGACTAGCCTTTTTCACCGTCTGAGAGCGACAGGTGAATATGTGTTTGAAGAGGCCCCAGTGCGGCCGGCAACCCAAGAAGTTTTCACACAAAGACACGAAAGAGGCGAGATAGGCAATGGAGGTGGGTGTGAAATGATGGAGTTGTTCCCCAAAGAAGTTCAGAAACCCTCGAAAGAAAAGATTCGGTGGCAGAGAAAACCCGCGATCGACATGGGTGGCTAAGAGGACACACTCACCCTCCTGTGGCTGCGGCTGCCACTCCGTCCCCGGAAGCCTTGCTGACCCATGGGAGATCAGTCCTTCGTTGGCCAGATCGTCGAGGTCCTGCTGGGTGATGGTCGAGCGGATCCAGTCTCCCTGGATCCAGCCTTGCGGCAGGCCGGACCGCGACGAGGATCCGCCCCGACTGGTCGCTCTCCCCTTCGCCTTCGCCGTCGCCTTCTTCGCCCGCTCCAAGGCCGCCGTCTTCTCCTTCACCATCATCGCCGGTGAGGCGCGCGAGGAGCAGAGGAGCGGAGATGGAAGCGAGCACAGCGGGCATGTTCGAGGAGGAGGGAGAGGGGAATGAGGGTGCACTGTTCAAAAAACCCCGTCCGGCGGCTTATATGAAGTCGCTTCCGAGTGGCTGACTGGTAGGCCCGGGCGATCCTGTCAAATCCCGTAACAGTCACGCGCGCGATACGTGGCAAAAAAGGTGGCACGGAAATCGAGGCGTCTTTGCCTTATCCCATCCGAGTACCGCGGCCTTCTCCCCTTCGCGCGCTTCCCAAAATTCAGATCCCACTAAATCCGCTAATTGCAGAGCAACTTGTCACATGACAGATTTCCTTCGATCCGTCGCTCGGAAATCTCCAAGATTCGTAAAGTTCACTCGACAGACGTAAGAATGGATCAAGGCGACTGAAAGAGAAGTTGACACCGTCACTAAAGAGCCATTGATCCGGAGTAAGACACACTCGCAACACAAAAAACAGGCCGGAAAGATTATCAACTCCTTCCTCACTCAAACCTCGATCCATTCGGGGGCTAATGATGAAGTCATGTACCTAGGGTGGGGTCATGAACCTGTCCAAGGTACCCTCCCCAAGGACATCTTTAGAAGAAACTGCCTTCCAGTCAACCTGGAAGGATTCCACTTGACAGACTCAAAGACACTCGACCATGAAGACTCACTCGACCACCAGGAGTTCAAGAGCCACTCTGTATCCAAATGGCCTATAGTTAAGTAGTCTTTATGGTCATGATGACACTTGATCTAAGGCATTACCAGTAATGTCAGGCCACTCCGCTACGTGGGCTGGCTGGGGTCCTGGCGCACTCTATATAAGCCACCCCCCTCCACAGGCAGAAGGGTTTGCACCCCTGTAACCCATACGCATATAATCCAGTCGACCACTTTCGGGCTCCGAGACGTAGGGCTGTTACTTCTTCCGAGAAGGGCCTGAACTCGTAAATCTCTTGTGTATACAACTACTCCATAGCTAGGATCTTGCCTCTCCATACCTACCCCCTATTCTACTGTCCGTCTTAGTACCACGACAGAAGCCACGCTGCTTCTCCGCTGAGATGGCGGGGTAGCTTCAGGGGAAGCTTCGGCAGGTCGTTTGCTGTGATCTGCTTCTCGTTCCTCTAGCCCTTGTACCCTTTCGTGCAGCGCCTGCAGTTGGCTATGCTCCACTTTCTTCCTCCTCTCTTGGCATTTGTAAGCCCCTGCATCCGGAAACCCAGCCTTCCACGGAACGTAGCCTAGCGTGCCTCGTGTCCGTCCATGGTGCTCAGGATTCCCGAGGGCCATTGTGAGCTCGTCCTTCTGTCTGTCTGGAACGAACGTCTCTTGCTGCGCTTTCTCGATATACTCCTGAAGCCTCGTGACGGGTATTCGCAGTTACTCTTCCGTCCAGACGCACTTCCCTGATACACGGTCCAAGGTTCCGCCAACCCCGAAGAACCAAGTCCAGCAATGGTCTGGCCAGTTCAATGTCTCTGGTTCGACCCCTTTAGAAATCAGGTCATTCTCAGCCTTGTCCCACAAAGGTCAGACTTTGAGGTAGCCACCTGACCCCGTGCGATGGTGATGCTTCTTCTTCGCAGCATTTTTCTTGTTTGTTGCTGACATCTTCTTACTCTTTTCTGTTGTCTTGTGCGCCACAAATGCGGGCCAGTGATCTCAGATCTTCTCATACTCTCCGGTGAATTCTGGTGTCTTTTCTTCGTCGACAAACTCTGTTTTCAGCTCATTCTTCCACCTCCTGAATAGTTCTGCCATCTTCTTAAGAGCATGATACTTGATCAATTGCTCTTTAACTGGCTTCTCCGGATCCTCCTCTGGCGGTAGGGTGAAATTTGCCTTAAGCGTTGTCCAAAGATCATCTTTCTGCATATCGGAGACATAAGACACCTCAGGGTCTTCATTCTTAGGCTTTAACCATTGGTGGATACTGATCGGGATCTTGTCCCTAACAATAACCACGCACTAAGCACGAAATGCATCCCTCATCCGGATGGGTTCAATCGGCTTGCCATCGCGCGTGATTGTTGTGGTCTCAAACCTTTCATCCGAGCGCAACTTTTTCTTCGGGCCTCATTTCTTTACCGAAGTTGTGCTCGATCCGGAGGGCTAGAGAAAATAAGAAAGACGAGAGTTAATTAATATGTGTACATACGAAACCAATGAATGCATCAATTAGCTAGTCAGCACAGGCTTAACTAATATATATACCTGGCCGGACTTGGTTTGGTCACCGGAGCCGCCATCACGGTCTCCTTCTTGTACCGGCATTGGGTCAGCGGAGCCATCACAATCATAGTCTTCTTCTTCACCCTGTCCTTCCAGACCATCGGTGTCGTTGAGAAACGACAAGACGAGATCACTTCCTTTTGCGATTATGTCCCCAAACATTGCTTCTGTTGCTTCGTCTCGGGGGTTCTCCATAGTTTCTGCAAATATTTACAACATGGCAATTATTATTCAAGCATGACAGATGGATATATTAGTGGCAAACGTAGAACTAGCTAGCTAATGACAATAAGGAATCATACTAATTAGTGGCCTCAACGCTGCTTCTCTAGGGTTTGGGGTGGCCTCGGCAACGCTTCAAGGGTTTGGGGTGGCCTCGACAATGCTTCAAGGGTTTGGGGTGGCCTCGACGACAACGCTCTTTTAACTTGGTAAATTTGAGTGGCCCCGAGAGAGTTTG
This sequence comes from Aegilops speltoides, assembly GCA_021437245.1. Lineage (NCBI taxonomy): Eukaryota > Viridiplantae > Streptophyta > Magnoliopsida > Poales > Poaceae > Aegilops > Aegilops speltoides. Next base: position 27,805,540 of record CM038143.1, read on the forward strand.
TTGGGTAGGGGTGTGGCGGGAGGGGTAGGGGACCGACATCGTTTTTTTCTAAGGTTTGGGTGTCCTCGAGAGTTCTGGTCGAGCGAGAGGGCTGGGGGGTGCTCCCAAGTTATCGCGGTCGAGAGGGGCTATATATATCGACCATCCCTCATGTCGAAGTTATCAGGGAGGGGGTTATTTCGACAACGACATACCCGATAAAAAATAAGAAGACGAAGAAGAAATAAAAAGAGGAGAAGAAGAAAGGAATAGAGGAGAAGATCGAAGAAAATATTTTCTATTTTTTCTTCTTCTCCTCTATTCCTTTCTTCTTCTCCTCTTCTTTTTCTTCTTTTTTCCTCTTCTTATTTATTTCTCCTCTTCTTCCTCTCCTCTTCTTCCTCTCCTCTTCTTCTCCTTTCTTCCTCTTCTTGTTTTCCTTTTTCCTCTCCTTCTTTTTCTTCTTCTTCCTTATCTTCCTAGCTAGATATATAATACTTTTCTAAAAATGTAACTTTTGCATATATAAAACTTTTTCTTCTTCTTCTTCCTTCTTCCTTCTCTTCCTTCTTTTCCTAAATATATAAAACGTTTCTAAAAATGAAACTAACCTAAAATGTACTAAATCAGAGAAAATATATAGATAAAACTAACCTAAAATGTACCCAAATGTACTAAAAATCTAACTTTTATATGCACAGTGAACATACATACATATATACATTTTTATAAAAATGCAAAAAACAAGTCATCATATATATGAACAAAAAAATTTAAAAAGGACATATAATCAGATATACACACATACATATACTCACACATATACATATAATCTGGAAAAAAACATCATATATATGTGAAAAACAGAGGAGAGGGGGGGGGCCGGCTTGACCAAGGAGAGGTGTGGCGTGGTCGGGGCAGGGGTAGAGGCACGGCGCCAGCGTCGGTGTAGAGGGCGGCGACGGCGGCGCGGTCGGGGCAGGGGCGATGGCGTCCTGGTCGGGGCAGGGGCGATGGCATCGACGGGGCGGGTCGGGGGCGCGGAAGAGGCACGGCAAGGGCGCGTGCCGTGGTCTGGGGACAAGGGCGACGACGGCGTGGTCGGGGCAGGGGCGATGGTGTCGATGGGGCAGAGGGCGGCAACGGCGTCGACGGGATGGGTCGAGGGCAGAGCAGAGGCACGACGAGGGTGCGCGGCGTGGTCGGAGGGCAGGGGCGACGACGGCGTGGTCGGGGTGGGGCAACGGCGGCGTGGTCGGGAGTGCGGCAGAGGCACGGCGAGCTCGGGCAGCCTGGCGTCGTCGTCGGAGGGATCGAAGAACTGACGAAATTTCCACAAGTGCTGGCTTATATAGCAAAGCCATTGGTACCGGTTGGTGCCACCAACCGGTACCAATGCCACCCCTTTAGTCCCGGTTGGTGCCACCAACCGGGACCAAAGGCCTTGCACAATGGCGTGGTGGTGGGAGTTTAGTCCCACCTCGCTAGTTGAGAGCGTTCGACACCTATTTATAAGATCGGTTGCCTCTTCCCTTTTGAACTCCTCTGAATTGCAGGCCTATGGGCCAAATCTAACACTGCTATGCCTGTGGGCCTACTGGGCCATCTACGGGCCTGAATCCAGGCCCATGGACGGGTTTCTAGTCGTATACACGCTGAAAATTCGTTTTGCTTTTAATGATTTTGAACAGAAAATACTTTGATAATCTTAGTTGCATCAATTATATAATTTTAGTTTCAATAATACTAGAGGTTGCTTATAATGTTTTGAACGAAAAATACTTTGATAATTTTAGTTTCATAAATTTTATTTATGTTATTAAATTTATTTTATTTTGTTTCTACTTATATATTTTATTAAAGTTTATATTATTTTGTTTCAAATAACTTATTTATTTTATTTTATGATAATTCGTGTACAAAACGGACAATCTGTTTCGAAGTATCAGGGATTCATACGGAAACTCGTCTCTTACATAGGGATTTCATTTTTTTGAACTTATTTGAACTCCATAGTTTTTTTGTGTTCAAAATGCACCATTCAAAGCCACATCAACAATTTTCAACCCTTTCTGACTTTATTTGTTATTTTTCATGCATTTGCTGATTATTTTGAGCTACAAGACCATGAAATTGAAAAGCATTTGAAATGAACTCTGAAAAGGATGAAAGTTGGCGTGCTATCATCATTTCACCCACATAGCATGTGCAAGAAAGTAGAGAGGGTTACGGTGCAAACTGGATGCACTTCGTGTACAAAACGGACAATCTCTTTCGAAGTATCAGGGTTTCATACGAAACTCGTCTGTTACAAAGGGATTCCATTTTTTGAACTTATTTGAACTCCATAGTTTTTCTGTGTTCAAAATGCATCATTCAAAGACACATCAGCAATTCTCAACCCTTTCTGACTTCATTTGTTATTTTTCATGCATTTACTGATTATTTTGAGCTATAAGACTATGAAATTGAAAAGCATTTGAAATGAACTCTGAAAAGGTTGAAAGTTGGCATGGTATCATCATTTCACCCACATAGCATGTGAAAGAAAGTAGAGAGGTTACGGCGCAAACTGGGTGCACTTCGTGTACAGAACGGACAATCTCTTTCGAAGTATCAGGGTTTCATACGGAAACTCGTCTATTACATAGGGATTTCATTTTTTTGAACTTATTTGAACTCCATAGTTTTTCTGTGTTCAAAATGCACCATTCAAAGCCACATCACCAATTTTCAACCCTTTCTGACTTCATTTGTTATTTTTCATGCATTTACTGATTATTTTGAGCTATAAGACCATGAAATTGATAAACATTTGAAATGAACTATGAAAAGGTTGAAAGTTGGCATGGTATCATCATTTCACCCACATATCATGTGCAAGAAAGTAGAGAGGGTTACAGCAAAAACTGGATGCACTTCATGTACAAAACGGATAATCTCTTTCGAAGTATCAGGGTTTCATAGGGAAACTCGTCTGTTACAAAGGGATTTCATTTTTTTTGAACTTATTTGAACTCCATAGTTTTTCTGTGTTCAAAATGCATCATTCAAAGCCACATCATCAATTTTCAACCCTCTCATGAATAGATAAGTGACCAAATTAATAGAAGTTCATCATCACATTAAAACCAAAGTACACATACATAGTTCTCATTGAACAACATATAGCTCTCCATAGCATCTAATTAAACCATACATTGAAATTATGTAAAACATTTCAACGCAACAACAAGTGCGATCATAATCGCAACCAAGGTAACAACTGATCCAACTACATAATGATACCAAGCCTCGGTATGAGTGGCATATTTTCTAATCTTTTTAATCTTCAACCACATTGCATCCATCTTGATCTTGTGATCATCGACGACATCCGCAACATGCAACTCCAATATCATCTTCTCCTCCTCAATTTTTCTTATTTTTTCGTTCAAGTAATTGTTTTCTTCCTCAACTAAATTTAACCTCTCGACAATAGGGTCGGTTGGAATTTCCGGTTCAACAACCTCCTAAATAAATAAAATCTATGTCACACTGGTCGGCATAATTGTCATAAACAATTAATGAACCGAATAGTTATCAAAAGATAATATATATACCACATCTGAATCATAGACAGGATGAGGGCCGACGGGGCGGATACCAAAACCATCGCACTATATAATAATAAGGAATAATAAAAGTAAGAAAATTAGACAAGTATCTATCTGAAGTAAGAATTTTTTTCTTTCAGAAAGAAGATAAGAACAAGAGGCTCACCACGGTGGTGCGGGCGACGAGTCGGCGCGGGCGATCAACGTCGGTGAAGACGGGGATGGGACGTGACTGACCGCTAAACCTAGAAAAATCTCGGGGAAAATGGAGCTTAGAGGTCAAGTTTCGAGAGGAGAAAGATTAACTAGTGTGGCCCGGACATTTCATCGAACACCTCATGTGCATAGGAGGTGAGCTAGAGCACCCAAATGCCCTCCCCTTGCCGGCTAGAAAAAACAGAGCACTGTGGAGTGCTCTGCTGTGGCGATGGGGTATATATAGGCAACTCATTTGTCCCGGTTCATGGTAGAAACCGGGACTAAAGCCTGGTAATCTGTCCCGGTTCAAGCCATGAACCGGGACCAATGGTTGTGGGCCAGGAGCGAGGACCATTGGTCCCGGTTCGTGCCTAGAACCGGGACAAATGGATCTAGGCGAACGGGGACCAATGCCCACGAGGCCCCGGACGCCCCCCCTGGGCTCATGAACCGGGACTAATGCCCCCCATGGGTCCCGGTTCGTGAAGAACCGGGAGTAATGGGCTGGCTAGGCCCGAACCAAAGCCCTGTTTTCTACTAGTGATCACTTATTATTGGGAGCCCTTGTGCCCCAAGTGCCTGATTTTTTCTTTTGTATGTATCAGTCGCTTTTCTTTCACCTGTCAGATTTCAATCTAACAACTGGTTTCATCTCTACGTATGTTTTTGCGAACCAACCTGTGATTGGGATGGTTAGGTGAACTGTAGTATCCCCAACCCACCAGGGTTCAAGCCCTGGTGCTCGCATTTATCCTGGATTTACGTGTTTCAATCACATTTTTTCTCCCTGTACGACTAGAATGCCTATGCTACGGCCCATTACAAATTAAAATTTTTGATCACAATGAGATGGTATAAACTATAAAATCTTTCGGGCACTTAAACAAAAATTGATGCAATTTAAAGTACTTCATCAAATTTCAATATGGAAGACATCTATCTATCTACCTTTTATATTATTAATACTAGCAGGGTGACCCAGGCACTTGCATGGCTAGACTTTTCTTCTTAGTGTGTTCTCTCTATCTATTTGCTTTCATACCAGCTGTTCTCACGTCTGTATTTATTTAAAAGATATGGATGTGCGTCCACGAAAGACCGAATGATTCAAGTTCTATTTACTGACATGATGAACCATCTACTGTACTACTAATCTCTAGCTTTACTGGTTCACTTTTCTCATTTGTCAATATTTATATTTGCAGCCAATATTCTTTTAGGATTTTCACTTCAAAAATCTAAGCATCGATGGGTTGAACCCATACCTTGTTATAAGTTCCACCTTTCGCCTCATCACTGACCATATTACACTTATCTTTTTTTATTTGTCCAAAGTCATACATTCATGGTCCATATATTTGGCTCCATATATTCTCCTCTTTAAGTAATTTCTATGCCTGTTTCTAGTATATGAATGGTGTGGATATTTGCTAAAATATTCTCTAATTAGCATATGTTAGCTTGTCTGTGTCAAGTAGACCGACTCCTGCCTGCGTTACTACTATTACTCCAGGTATCGACCGACTCCTGCCTGCATCTAGAGTATTAAGTTCATGAAGAACAGAGTAACGCTTTGAGTAAGATGACATGATGTAGAGGAATAAACTCAAGCAATATGATGTAAACCCCATCTTTTTATCCTCGATGGTAACAATACAATACATGCCTTTCTGCCCCTAGTGTCAGTGGTAAAGGATACCGCAAGATTGAGCCCAAAGCTAAGCACTTCTCTCATTGCAAGAAAAACCAATCTAGTTGACCAAACTAAACCGGTAGTTCGAAGAGAATTACAAAGATATCAAATCATGCATATAAGAATTCAGAGAAGATTCAAATATTATTCATAGATAAGCTGATCATAAATCCACAATTCATCGGATCTTGACAAACACACCGCAAAAGAAGATTACATCGGATAGATCTCCAAGAACATCGAGGAGAACATGGTATTGAGAATCAAAGAAAGAGAAGAAGCCATCTAGCTACTAGCTATGGACCCGTAGGTCTAAGGTAAACTACTCACACTTCATCAGAAGGGCAATATAGTGGATGTACGTAGAAGCCCTCCGTGATCGAATCCCCCTCCGGCAGGATGCCGGAAAAGCCCCCTAGATGGGATCTTATGGGAACAGAAGGTTTTAGCGGTGGAAAAGTGTTTTCGTGGATGCCTCTGGTGGTTTGGGAAAATATGTGAATCTATAGGAGGAAGATGTAGGTCAGGGGGTCACCGAGGGGCCAACAAGGTAGGGGGGCGCGCCCTCCCCCTTGTCGCCGCTTCGTGGCTCTTCTGACTTGGTCTCCAAGGCTCTTGGGTGTCTTCTGGTCCAAGAAAAATCATCGATAAGGTTTTATTCTGTTTGGTATTCCTTCTCTGCGAGGCTCAAAAATAAGAAAAAACAAAAACTGGCACTGGGCTCTAGGTTAATAGGTTAGTCCCAAAATAATGTAAAATAGCATATTAATGCATATAATACATCCAAAACAGATAATATAAGAGCATGGAACAATAAAAATTATAGGTACGTTGGAGACGTATCAAGCATCCCCAAGCTTAATTCCTGCTCGTCCTCGAGTAGGTAAATGTTAAAAACAGAATTTTTGATGTAGAATGCTAGCTAACATATTTATCCATGTAATTTTCTTTCTTGTGGCATGAATGTTCAGATCCATAAGATTCAAAACAAGAGTTTAATATTGACATAAAAACAATAATACTTCAAGCATACTAATAAAGCAATTATGTCTTCTCAAAATAACATGACCAAAGAAAGTTATCCCTACAAAATCATATAGTCTGGCTATGCTCCATCTTCATCACATAAAGTATTCAAATCATGCACAATCCTGGTTTTAGCCAAGCAATTATTTCATAGTTTAGTATTCTCAAACCTTTTCAATTTTCACGCAATACATGAGCATTAGCCATGACATAGCACCATAGGTGGAATAGAATATGGTGGTTGTGGAGAAGACAAAAAGAAGGAGATAGTCTCACATCAACTAGGCGTATCAATGGGCTATGGAGATGCCCATCAATAGATATCAATGTGAGTAGGAATTGCCTTGCAACAGATGCACTAGAGCTATAAGTGTATGAAAGGTTAAAAAGAAACTAAGTGGGTGTGCATCCAACTCGCTTGCTCATGAAGACCTATGGCAATTTGAGGAAGCCCATCATTGGAATTTACAAGCCAAGTTCTATAATGAAATTTTCCCACTAGTATATGAAAGTGAAAATATAGGAGACTCTCTATCATGAAGATCATGGTGCTACTCTGAAGCACAAGTGTGGAAAAAGGATAGTAACATTGTCCCTTCTCTATTTGCTCTCATTTTTTTGGTGGGCTTATTTGGCCTTTTTTTATTTGGGCTTCTTTGGCATCTTTTATTTTTCGTAAAGTCCAGAGACTCATCCCAACTTGTGAGGGAATTATAGCTTCCATCATCCTTTCCTGACATGGGACAATGCTCTAATAATGATGAATAAGGAAATATAATTTTAGCATGAATAATAAACCTTTATCATGAATAAGGAAATATAAAATAACAACTTTATTATTGCCTCTAGGGCATATTTCCTTCACCTCCCCAGTCTCGCCGACGACCGGAGGAGGCGCAGAATGCGAGTTGCCCCTGCTTTCCACCAGATCGGTTGCTGGAGAGGTACCCTATGATATTTGGTGGGTAGGGAGGTCGCGCGGCAGGCTGCAACATAAGTAGGCACATGTAGTTAATGGTGGGTTAGTAAAACCAATGCCCAAACAGTGTTCAGATTCCCACCTTTCCGCGCGGGGCTTGACCCTGTGCACCTTCTCCGGGACCTTCTCAGAGGCTATGGACTCCTTATCACATTCCGAACTGTTGTTGTGTATGACCAAATTTCCCTGCTCCTCTTCGGAGGCAGGGAGGATGCCCCTCTTCGACCTTGGCAAAGACAGCTCTTTTTCTGGTACTTGGAGAGTCACTCTCATCTTCCCCCCTCTTCGTCTTGCTCCCCCTCGTATGTGGAGGGGACATGGATGTCCCCGGACTTGGTGTCTGAAGGGATCCGTTGGAGGAGATCCTACCGGGCCTCCCTCATGTGGTTCTTCTTTTTCTTGTGTTCCTTTTTCTCTGGCGCCTTATACGGCACCGCGGCTAGCATTTATTCTAGCTGAGCCGACCGGGGGTCTTCGGGCAGTGGGGCTGGGTTGTCCATCTTCTCGGCCTTCTTGAGCCAACCCCGTGGAAATAGGAGAGCCAAAAATCAATCTAGTCTAATATGAATGTCCAACTTTAGAATGGATAAAAGTCTTGTTACCTTCTTGGGAGGGCGTTCGGCGTCGAGGCCAGTGTCCTCCTCGTCTTCCGCCGGCCAATCCTCTTTCTGGGGTTTGAAAGCGCCCTCCACAACTTGTTATAGGTGTTCTCGAGGAAGTGGCGCATGGTGGTAGGGTCTTGGACTTGTACGCCCACATCATGGTGTCCCGCTACTGGCAAGGGAGGATGCGCCAATTGAACATCACTTGGATCACACTGGTTAGCTTGACTCTAGCCTTCTTCACGCCGAGGATGCACTTTTGTAGCAGTTCCACTTCTTCGAGAGACCCCCAGTCGGGGCTCTTCTTGGTCCACAAGGTCAGTCACGGGTGGTCCAAATCTAAACTCCATGGCCGCCACCCAGGTAGCGTCATGAGGTTCTGTGATGTAAAACCACTCTCTCTGCCAAACCTTAACCGTGTCTATGAATGTGCCCACTGGCAACTCTACACGGGTCAGCTTGCTAACCATGGCTCCCCCGTAGTCCACTTGCTAGCCGTCCACAATCTTCGGCTTCACATTGAATACCTTCAGCCATAAGCCGAAGTGTGGATGGATGCGAAGGAAAGCCTCACAAATGATGATGAAGGATGAAAGGTTGAGGATGGATTTCAGGGCTAGATCGTGAAATTCTAGCCCATAAAGGTACATCAACCCTGAGACGAAGAGGTGGAGCAGAAAGCCTAGCCCTCGAACTAAGTGGGGGACGAACACCACCCTCTCACCAGGCCGCAGTGCGGGAATGGCCTGGCCTACTTCTGTGGTCCGGTGAACAACAGTGGTTGGGAGGTAGCCGGTACGCCTCAAGTCCTCGATATACTTATTAGTGACGACCGAGGCCTTCCACTTGGCCCCCGCACCAAATACAGCCATCGCCCAGAACGGGTAGTGGAGCCGTGGCGAAGAGATGGGTTGGAGTGCTCGAGCTCTATAGATTGGGAATGGCTGTAGCGAGTGTTACGTCTCCAACGTATTTATAATTTTTGATTGTTCCATGCTATTATATCATTTGTTTTGGATGTTTAATGGGCTTTAATATGCTCTTTTATATTATTTTTGGGACTAACCTATTAACCGAAGGCCCAGTGCCAGTTTTTATTTTTTTTTGCCTATTTTAGAGTTTTGTAGAAAAGGAATACCAAACGGAGTCCAAACGGAATGAAACCTTCGCGATGATCTTTCTTGAACCGAAAGCAAACCAGAAGACTTGGAGATGAAGTCGGAGACATAACGAGGAGGCCACGAGGCAGGAGGTGTTGGGGAACACGGTAATTTCAAAAAATTTCCTTCGATCACGCAAGATCTATCTAGGTGACGCACATCAACGAGAGGGGAGAGTGTGTACATGTACCCTCGTATACCGAAAGCAGAAGCGTTTAGTTAACACAGCTGATGTAGTCAAACGTCTTCGTGATCCAACCGATCCAAGCACCGAACGTACGGCACCTCCGCGTTCAGCACACGTTCATCTCGATGACGTCCCTCGTAGTCTTGATCCAGTTGAGGCTGAGGGAGAGTTTCGTCAGCACGACGGCATGACGACGGTGATGATGAAGTTATCGGCGCAGGGCTTTGCCTAAGCACTACGGCGATCTGACCGAGGTGTGTAACTATGGAGGGGGGCACCGCGCATGGCTAAAAGATCAACTTGTGTGTTCTAGGGTGCCCCCTACCCCCGTATATAATGGAGAAATGGGAAGCCGGCGGCCCTCCTAGGGTGCGCCCCCAAGAGGGGAATCCTACTAGGACTCCAAGTCCTAGTAGGTTTCCACCAAGAGGGAGAGAAGGGGAAGGAAGGAAAGGGAGAGGGAGAAGGAAAGGGGGGCGCCGCCCCCTCCTATTCCAATTCAGACCCAAGGGGGAGGGGGTGCACGGCCTACCCTGGCCGCCCCTCTCTCCCTCCACTAAGGCCCATCAAGGCCCATTAGTTCCCCCGGGGGTTCTGATAACCCTCTGGCACTCCGGGTTTATCGGTAACTTCTACGGAACACTTCCGGTGTCCGAATATATCCGTCCAATATATCAATATTTATTCCTCGACCATTTCGAGACTCCTCGTCATGTCCGTGATCTCATCTGGGACTTCGAACAAACTTCGGTCATCAAAACACATAACTCATAATACAAACCGTCATCGAATGTTAAGCGTGCGGACCCTACGGGTTCGAGAACTATGTAGACATGACCGAAACACATCTCCGGTCAATAACCAGCAGCGGAACCTGGATGCTCATATTGGCTTCTACATATTCTACGAAGATCTTTATCGGTCAAACCGCATAACAACATACGTTGTTCCCTTTCTCATTGGTATGTTACTTGCCCAAGATTCGATCGTCGGTATCATTATACCTAGTTCAATCTCATTACTGGCAAGTCTGTTTACTCGTTTCATAATACTTCATCCCACAAGTAACTCATTAGTTACAATGCTTGCAAGGCTTATAGTGATGAGTATTGCCGAGAGGGCCCAGAGATACCTCTCCGAAACACAGAGTGACAAATCCTAATCTCGATCTATGCCATCCCAACAAACACCTTCGGAGACACATTTAGAGCAACTTTATAATCACCCATTTACGTTGTGATGTTTGGTAGCACATAAAGTGTTCCTCCGGTATTTGGGAGTTGCATAATCTCATAGTCCGAGGAACATGTATAAGTCATGAAGAAAGCAGTAGCAATGAAACTGTATCGATCATAATGCTCAGCTAACTGATGGGTCATGTCCATCACATCATTCTCCTAATGTTGTCATCCCATTCATCAAATGACAGCACATGTCTATGGTTAGGAAACATAACCATCTTTGATTAACTAGCTAGTCAAGTAGAGGCATACTAGGGACAATATGTTTTGTCTATGTATTCACACATGAACTTAGTTTCCGGTTAATAATATTTTAGCATGAATAATAAACATTTATCATGAAATAGGGAAATAAATAATAACTTTAGTATTGCCTCTAGGGCATATTTCCTTCGGTCTCCCACTTGCACTAGAGTCAATAATCTAGATTACATAGTAATGATGCTAACACCCATGGAGCTTCGGTGCTGACCATGTTTTGCTCGTGGAAGAGGCTTAGTCAACGGGTCTGCAACATTCAGATCCGTATGTATCTTGCAAATCTCTATGTCCCCCTTCGACACTTGATGACTATCGGTGTACTAGAGTAGGGGTACCCTAGTATCCCGAACTTGTGCACGGGCAGTCGCAGCGCCCCGCGGCAAGGCTTGCCGGGTGACCGCCAAGGCTCTCCGTGGTTCCTTTGGAGCCATTCAAGAACAAAGTGTTCAAGACAAGAAGACAAGACCCCGGCAAGAGGAGCTTGCCGGGAAGGCCAACCAAGGCATCTCAAGGAACTTGCCGCGACGCGCCGCGCGTCGTGGCAGGACAAGGCCCCGGCAAGAGGAGCTTGCCGGGAAGGCCAAACAAGGCATCTCAAAGGAACTTGCCGCGACGCGCCGCGCGTCCCGGCAAGACCCGGTGAGCGACAAGCTTCCGGGCGCGACAGGACAATGACCGCGGCAAGGCGCTTGCCGCGGCAAAGCTACCACTCTGCACCCGCGCTCCAGCCCATCCACCAACGTGTCGCCCTGGGACCTTCCCAGGCACGTGTGGCAAGAAGCTGTGCAGCTAGTAGTGCGAGGTGGCAAGCGGAGATGACGAGATGGCCATCGTGGCAAGAGATGGCGCCCCTGATGGTCCCTTTTTGCACTGTTTGGGCGACAAAGATGGGCATTTAATGCTTTTATCCCCTGCCGCCAGGGTTAGGTATGATACACTGTACAAGTAGTTGTACCAACCGCTATTCCTTTTCCATTTTTACCCTCGCCTACGTTGCCACCTGTCGGTGACCCCTTGAGCATATAAAAGGAGGCCCATGCACAACGTAGGGGGGGGGGGTTCTAAAGGTTCGAAGCCAGAAAGCCCTCACGCTCGGTCTCGTTAGCGGCTGGTGTGTACTGTAGCATCTAGCGCTCCCGAGCAAGAACACAATACAAATCAGACAAGCAGCAGTAGGAGTATTATCTCTCCGGAGAGCTCCGAAGCTGGGTAAACCGCTCGTGTGTTTCGCCTCGATCTGCTCTTCGTGCGACCTCCGCCCCCCGCCGAACCGAAAGGGGCCCGGTCCGCCAGTCCCATAGGTGTTCATTTCCCACGACATCTTTGGCGCGCCAGGTAGGGGGCGTCGAGGTTGTGTGAACCTGATCCGGCATTCACGCGAGCTAGGTCTTCATCTTCTTCATCGACATGCCACTGAAGAAGAAGGCTTCGGAGGTGGCTGCTCCGTCCGCGTCGAACCCACCGCCACCGGAGCAAACGGGTGGTGGGGTAGACGCCGGCGGAAGAACGGGCGTCGACGACGGAGCTCACGGTGTCGCCAGGTCCAAGGACAAGGCGGCGCAGACCTCGGCGTTCGTGCATGCGCCGCGCCCATCCCAGGAGGCGGGGGACCGACAGCGTCATGGTACTCGCGGTACCATACACTCGTTGGATCAAGATCGAGCCGGTGGATCTCGGGATGCTCAAGACCAACATGCACGCCAACATGCTGGCACGAGCAAGACACGGTCGCCTGGACGGGATACTGCTCCTTCCAACCCAGTTGGGAGTCCGAGCATATCCCACTCCTTGCACCGTTCACCGCCGCCACCGAAGACTCCAGCAGAAGCGTTAGCACGAGCTCAACTGCTCCTGGATTACCCTCCAATGGCGGACAAGATCGACAGTTGGAGGGCCACCATTCAGAGTCTCATCGGCTTCGCCAACAGCGACACTCCACGGCAGCTGAGCACATCGAAGCCGCGGCAAGATTGCCAGGCACGAGCCGATGGCGACAAGACCGGTGGGGGTGCAACCACCGTGCACTCTCCACCCCGAAGGCCAAGATCGCCGACTCGCCGGGTCAACCTCGACACTGATTCCACTACGTCATCTGATCCTCGAGCTCGTCGCGATCAACGCCAAGTTCTTTAGGAATGGCAGCAAGAAGACGCTCGTACTCGCATCGAGCGCCGAAGAGAAGCGCGGCGTCAATCGGACCAGCGCGCTGGGCCCACTGTCGACATGCATGCGCCAGAAACCAGCGACTTGCCGTCTGTGATAGGTTGCCCTGCGTTCACTCGTGAGCTGCAGCAAGTCCAGTGGCCCAGCACGAAGAATTTCAAGCCAGACGTACCAGAGAAGTACGACGGCAAAACGCATCCGTCGGAGTTCCTCAGCATCTACACCATCACGGTGCAAGCTGCTGGGGGGCGGGACGACAAGATCCTTGCCAACTACTTCCCGCTGGTGCTCAAGCCCAATGTCAGATCCTGGCTCATGCACTTGCCGGACAACTCCATATCCTCATGGGCAGATCTATGCCATCAGTTTGTCGGCGCCTTTACAGGCGGCCACAAACCTCATGGTCAAGAGAGCGACCTTCATATACTCGTCCAGAAGGAAGGAGAGTCCCTGCGCAAGTACACTCAGAGATTCAGCCGTGTACAGCACACAATCCCAGATGTCCACCCTGCCGCGGTCACCAGCGCGTTCCATCAGAACGTGCGTAGCCGCAGGATGCGGGAGGAGATGGCGATGTGCAAGATCAGAGACGTCAGTGAGCTATATGCCCTGGCCGACAAGTGTGCACGTGCTGAGGAAGGGAGGAGACTCCCCGGAGAGAATGCAGAAGCAAGAGGATCTGATAGCGAAGATGCTGCCCCAGCAAAGAGAAACCGGCGGCGGAACAACAGGAAGAGGAAAGGCAAAGACGTGCTAGTTGTTGAGCAGTCCGGCAACGGAGGTGGCGCCGAGAAAGCCAAAGCTGGTACCCCCGGCGAGGCTGTGGCAGTCGCCGACAAGCAGGGCGGCTCCAACAAGCAGTGTTGCAAGATCCACCGCACTAAGGGACATGATCTCCAGAGCTGCAAGAAGGTCGAGCAGCTTGTCGAGCAGCAGAAGGCTGAGTACGAGCGACGCGACAAGGAGAAGGCACAAGAGGGTACCGGAGGATCCGGCAAGAAATGTCCCGGCCGGGGAGGACGCCGCGGCAAGGCCAAGCAGCGGCAAGGAGACAGACCTCCCCACGGTCGCGACAAGGATGAAGATGACGACGAAGATGAAGATATGGATGATGACGAGGCCGATGAGCAGGAGTTCCAGAAAGCCACAGAGGTCCTGTGCATTGACGGTGGTGCTTCTCTGCATACTTCACACCGCCAGCTCAAGCAGTGGGTGCGGGAAGTCAATGCAGCAGAACCACCCGTCGAGTCACGCAAGCCTCTGAAATGGTCCAGCACGCCTATCATCTTTGATATTGAGGACCACCCTGATCGCATAACTGCGGTCGGGTGCTTGCCGATGTTGGTTTCACCAACTATCCGCAACCTTAAGGTCACAAAGATGCTAGTTGACGGCGGGGCCGGCTTGAACCTGATCTCCTCCGCGGTACTTCAGAAACTCCAGATCCCTGACAGCGAGCTCGAAGAGACCGGCACATTCCAAGGAATCAATCCGGGAAGGAGCAAGCCGAAGGGAAAGATCACGTTGCCGGTGGCATTCGGCAGCGAGCTGAACTTCAGGACTGAGAGGGTCACTTTTGACGTCGCTGATTTTCCATTGCCTTACAATGGGATACTCGGCCGTCCAGCACTCGCCAAGTTCATGGCGGCCTCTCACTACGCATACAACATGCTAAAGATGCCAGGTCCGATAAGCGTCATCTCTGTCCCCGGCGACAAGAAGGATGCCCTTATCTGCACCGACAAGATTTATCGGGAAGCAGCAGCCGCAGCAGATCGCAAGACACTTGCCGCTGAAGCTCCCGGGGGGAAGAAGAAGACCAAGTCCGGCAAGAGCTCTGATGCCCACTCTGGCAAGCGCACCTCTTCGGAGTGCTGCGCTACCATCGAGGACGCACCATCGAGCTCCACTGGCAAGTGTAAGAAGACAAAGGCAGCTCCACCAGAGACCAAGAAGGTGTCCGCCAAGGAGGACGGCACTGGTGGTACCTTCACCATCAGTGCCACGCTCGACCCTAAATAGGAAAGCGCGCTCGTTGCTTTCCTGGGGGCGAATGTCGACGTGTTTGCGTGGCAATCGTCTGACATCCCCGGTGTTCCCAGGAAAGTAATTGAGCACCACGTTGCTGTTTGTCCTCATGCGCGGCCCGTCAAGCAGAAAGTCAGGAAACAAGAAGTGGGGCGCCAAGAATTCATAGCAAAAGAAATCAAGAAATTGGAAGCAGCAGGCCTTGTCAGAGGAGTGCTCCATCCTACGTGGTTGGCCAATCCTGTAGTCGTGCGCAAGGCAAACGGGAAATGGAGGCTTTGTATTGACTTTACCGATGTTAATAAAGCTTGTCCCAAAGACCCATTTCCCTTGCCGTGCATTGACCAAATTGTTGACTCCATGGCTGGATGTGACTTGCTTTCATTTCTTGACGCATACTCAGGATACCACCAGATCTTCATGGCGGAAGAGGATGAGGAGAAGACCGCATTCATCACCCCATGTGGCACACACTGTTTTGTACGGATGCCTTTCGGATTAAAGAATGCTGGTTCAACATTTGCAAGAGTAGTCCATGACGCTTTTGAGCCACAAATACATAGAAATGTAGAAGCATACATGGATGACATAGTGGTCAAGAGCAAGGACAAGGCAACTCTGATTCAAGATTTGGACGAGACCTTTGCAAATCTGCGCAAGATCAACCTCAAGCTTAACCCCGAGAAGTGTGTGTTTGGAGTCCCTCCGGCAAGCTTCTCGGGTTCTTCGTGTCTCAGCGGGGAATTGAAGCCAATCCCGATAAGATCAAGGCCATTGAGCAGATCGAAGCACCAAAGCGCATCAAGGATGTACGAAGACTTGCCGGATGCGTGGCTGCTCTCAGCAGGTTTATTTCTAAGTCTGCTGAGCACGCCATGCCATTTTTCAAAATATTGAAAAAGGCAGGTCCAATGAAATGGACTCCGGAAGCGGAGGCTGCGCTGCAGGACTTAAAGAGATACCTGTCCTCCACTCCAATACTTGTCGCACCTAAGCCATAAGAAAAGTTGCTGCTGTATATAGCGGCAACCAATCAAGTGGTTAGTGCTGCGTTAGTAGCGGAGAGGGAGGCGGATGATGAGCCGACAACCATGGCAGATGCATCCAGCGACAAGCAGGGGGCTTCACCGGCAAGCTCTGGTCCCGACAAGGGTGGATCTGCGCAGGCACATGAGGGGATACAGAAGAAAATGGTGCAGCGCCCAGTTTACTTTGTCAGTTCCCTTCTGCAGGGGGCTAGGTCAAGGTACTCTGGTGTGCAGAAATTGCTTTTCGGCCTTCTCATGGCCTCGAGAAAACTGCGCCATTACTTTCCAAGCACATGAGATCACAGTTGTCACGCGCTTTCCGCTAAAGAGGATACTGCAGAATCCAGAAGCAATAGGCAGGATTGTCGAGTGGGCACTGGAGCTGTCAAGCTTTGGCCTCAAGTTCGAGAGCACTTCAACTATCCAGAGCCGAGCATTGGCAGAGTTCATAGCAGAGTGGACGCCAACACCAGATGAAGAAATTCCAGAAACGAGCATCCCCGTCAAGGAGGCAAACAAAGAGTGGCTGATGTACTTTGATGGTGCCTTCTCGCTGCAAGGCGCCGGTGCGGGCGTGCTACTTGTCGCGCCCACCGGAGAACACCTCAAGTACGTAGTCCAGATGCACTTTCCCAAGGAGCAAGCAACAAACAATACTTTGAGTATGAAGGTTTGCTTGCCGGTCTCGAGATCGCAATGCACCTTGGGATCAAGAAGCTCATTGTCAGGGGTGACTCGCAGCTTGTCGTCCGCCAAGTAAACAAGAGTTATCAGAGTCCGTTGATGGAAGCTTACGTTGATGAAGTGAGGAAGTTAGAAGAGCACTTTGACAGCCTACAGATGGAACATGTTCCGAGAGCTCAGAACGACATTGCCGATGGCCTGTCAAAGTGCGCCGCGCTTAAGTTACCTGTGGAACCAGGGATCTTTGTGCTCAAACTGACTCAACCGTCTGCGATGCCATCAGCTGGCAGAGCAAGAAAAGGAAGCTGATTTCTGGTGACTATTTTCCGGCAGAGCTCCCCGAAGCCGCCGCCAAGAAGGTCCCCAAGATCAACACCAAGGGTGCTGAGGAGCGGTCTGCTCCGGCAAGCCCTAGGATTTGTTCCGTTGAAGCAGACGCCCCCGACAAGTTTTGCTCCGGCAAGCTTGCCGAGAACGTCAACTCGGCTGAACCACGATTCTCGCCAGAGAAGCGGATGTTCCGCAGCAGCATATGTGCCTTTAGTCCTTGTTGTCGAGCCGCAAGCTCCAAAGATGGGCGCAGCAGATTGTCCGCTTCCTTGAGACGGAGAACTTCCCAAGAGCAAGAAGAAGCGGAAAGAGTAGCCCGCAGTCAAGTATGTATCGGTTTGTCGACAAGACACCGCATGAAGAAGACTCAACGGTGTGAAATTGAAGTGTATTTGCCGGGAAGATGGACAAGAGCTATTGGCAGAGATACACGGAGGCATATGTGGTCACCACATTGGCGCAAGAGCACTTGCCAGCAAAGCATTCCAGCAAGGTTTCTTTTGGCCAACAGCCCTCCAGTATGCAACTGCACAAGTAAGCAAGTGTGAAGTGTGCCAGTTCCATTCCAAGCAGATACACCAGCCAGCTCAAGCTCTCCAGACGATCCCTTTGTCCTGGCCATTTTCGGTCTAGGGGCTCGATATCCTCGGCCCATTTCTTCGAGCTGTCGGGGGCTTTGAGTACTTGTATGTTGCAATCGACAAGTTCACAAAGTGGCCGGAAGTGGAAGCAGTGAGGAAGGTGACAGCACAGTCAGCAGTCAAGTTCTTCAGGTTGATTGTTTGCCGTTTCGGGGTCCCTAACAGGATCATCACCGACAACGGTACGCAATTCACGAGCCGCACCTTCATGCAGTACGTCCAAGATCTTGGCGCCAAGGTCTGCTTCACTTCTGTTGCTCACCTAAGAAGCAACGGTCAAGCGGAGAGGGCAAATGCTGAAGTGCTGCGCGGGCTCAAGACCAGAACTTTCGACAGGCTGCACAAGTGCGGAAGGAACTGGATTGAGGAGCTGCCGGTGGTTCTTTGGTCGATCAGGACGACGCCAAATTGAGCCACTGGCCAGACACCTTTTGCTCTAGTCTATGGAGCAGAGGTAGTTCTCCCAACGGAAATCGTATACGGGTCGCCTCAAGTGATCGCTTATGATGAGCTTGAGCAAGAGCAGCTGCGACAAGATAATGCGCTGCTCCTTGAGGAAGACCGTCTTCAGGCTGCTGTACGAGCTGCTCGATACCAGTAAGCTTTGCGCCGCTATCATAGCCGCAAAGTTAATGCCAGAAGTCTCGAGGAAGGCGACCTTGTTCTTGACACGTTCAGTCCGCCAAGAATTCCAACAAGTTGGCCTTGAAGTGGGAAGGCCCTTACCGGGTGAAACGAGTCACTAGGCTGGCGCTGTCCGCCTTTGAGACCAAGATGGCTTTCGGTGAGCAACTCCGGAACATAGAGCATCTTCGTAAGTTTTACTCAGAGCGCGATTGCGGAACCTGTTCCGGCAACCACCTTTTGTACAAGTCTTGCCGCTGTCACATGTAATCCTTTGTACAAAGCCGGGCGCAGACCCCGTGCATAAATAAAGCTCATGTGCTCCGCACATCCTGTCAATTTCATGCTCTCTATTTTTTGCATGTGTTATCTGACACTTTGTGTAGCACTTATCCCGGTAAGCAATAACGAGCTGTAAGGCTCCATATCTTTATTTTATCTTCTTTCTTTTCCTCAAAGGAAGGGAAGGTTCCCTCACCCACAAGTTTGCCGGGGGGGGGGGGGAGGAGAAGATAATGGTGTGGACCAGGCGCCGTTCAAGAAAGTTTTGCCTTACCGGGAAGCAAACGACAGAAAAGCTAAGTTGCCAAAGTTTGAGCAATCAGTTTTTAAATTTTTTTAAGTTATCTTCCTTGAACGACCGTGCTTCGTATGGAAAACCTGTGCGCAGAGGAACCAACTCGTAGCTAGTCGCGCCCTTACTTTGTTTCGAGTCCGCTCAACAACTTAAGTGAGCTGCGACTAGTTGCGACAAGGTTTCTTGTCGGTGGCGGCACTGCCAGCAGGCTGCTGACGTCCCGTACTCAGCGCTCGCGGCTAAGGTGCCTACGCCGACAAGTTCCCTAAAATCGTAGGGCAAAAACATACAAAGGAAGGAATCAAGTAAAGGAAATAACATAGGAGTTGATACCCAAAAATAAAGTTATATTACAAGATAGCTTGTCGCAGCTCTAATAAATTGTTCTCGTAACATGACCAGCAGCGGCAAGAAAAGGAGAAAACAGGCGGCCTAATCTACGCGGTCGCCATCAACCCTCTTGACCTCATTCACCTTGTCCACAATGGGTGCGACAAGGGCCTTGAGCGCTTCCAGATCAGCATCTGCCGGCAGCTTCTTGAGGACGTTGGTGAGGTTGAGGCCCGGGTTGCAGAAGGCCACCTTCACCAACACCTTTTGAAGAACTCCCGCGCAGATCGCACGCGACTCATCGGCCAGCTGCTTTGGGATCCTCTCCCGGAGTCGTTGGAGGGCCGTCGCCACGCCTTTGAAGAACAAAGTGAGCTTGGCGCTGGGTTGGAGGTTCTCGTCGGAGGAGTACCCGAAATCCTCCATCCCCAGCTGCACCAGCTCCTCGTCAATGACTGCGGCAATGTTCACGAGACCCTCTGTCCAGAGCTCCACAGTCTCCCTGAAGGTGTTTTGGGTTTCGGCGGCCCTCGTCAGCAGCGCTTCGTTGGCCTTGATCTCCTCCTTCAAGGCCACCTCCCGCTCCTTGGCGCCGTCCAGCGTCTCGGTCAAAGTAGCCAACTTCAGCTCGAGATCTGTGTTGGAGTCCTTGACGGCGCTGAGCTCCTTGCCCTTCTCGACGAGACGACCCTGCAGCTCGCCATGGGCGTGGGCATCCTTCTCGCGCTCACGCTTGAGCACGGCAAGCTCTTCGCCGCTCGCTTTAAGATCGGTCTCCAGCTGCGCCACCTTGGTCTCCAGCTCCTTCTTAGCGGCCTCGGCAGCTGCGGCAGCATCCTTTGCTCCCTTGAGAGCCCCGCCGAGTGTTTGCTCGCGCGTGGCAAGCTCCTCCTCATGGCTGTCAAGATTGACCTTCCGCTGCGCCAGCTTACCTTCCCACGCAAACAGCTCCTCGGCGACAAGACGCTGTTGCTCTTCAGCTTCGGCCTTCTCGAGGAGGAAGGCTTTCTGCGCCTCGGTGAGTTGCGCCCGCTCCTCTGCAAGAGACCGGAGGGCTTCCTGATTGTGTTCCCGGAGCTCCTCCGCGTGCTTCTCAATGTCCACTTCCGCCCTTGCGACAAGCGCTTCTCGGGATTCCAGCTTGGCTTGCCGGGCACGGTAGACTGACACCAGCTTCCGCAGCAGCTGCTCCTCCTCAGACTCGCCGCTACTGCTGCTCGGCGCGTCAACCAGCGTCAGCCCAATGGAGGCGAGCACCTCCCCGTCAAAAGTTTCTCCCTCGACCGGCGCCCTGGAGCTTGACGCCCAGGGGAGCTTGATGAAGACACCGTCGCCGGCCTTCAAATAGGCGCCGGGCTGGGGCTCTTCGGAGCCTGACGCTGCAGCAGCGGCGGAGGGATCGGCGGTCGGCGTAGCGCCTTGCTCTCCTGCGGCCTCAGGGTCGTCAATGCGATTGCCAGACCCCTCGCCGGCTCCTGCAGCGGCAGCTTTGGCGGCCTCTTCGCCGGCGGGCTCATCAGCGCCAGCCCCTTCTTCGGTGGCAGCGGCGTCATTGGTGTTGCCGCGCGCATTCTCCTCGCCCGTGGCCTCGGTCTCCATCGGCTCCGTGGAAGATGGATCTGACGGCCGGGAAAAGAGAGAAAAAGTCAAGCAAATAATCCAAAAAGAAGATCAGAAGAAGAAGAACACAAGGGAAGTTTTCAAGCAAGAAGGGTTACTGTCTTTGTTACGAAGTCATGGGGTCCACCACCGGGGGGTCGCTGGTGTTGTCCCTTGCCGGAGAACCGTCCCTTGCCGGAGAACTGTCCCTTGCTTGAGAACGCCCCCTTGCCGGGGAATCCTCCCTTGGCGGTGTAGTCGAAGCAGATAGCATCTCGGGGGCGGCTTCCGGGTGCTCCTGCTGAGGCAGCTCTGCTCCTACACAAACCAACAGTCAGATGTCAGCAAAATAAAGACCACCCATGCGCGCCTAACAGCAGGAAGTAGACCATATACTTACGTTGGGGGCTGCGCTGGGGGCTGCTTGGGGGAATGATTGCCTGGTCCGGCAAGGTGGTCTCAGGCGCACCCCCTGCTGTCGCGGTGGGCTCGTCCTCGATGACGATCGCCAGGGCTTTGGCTCTCTTCGCCGCTCTCTGGGCCAGCGACCTGAAAAGGAAAAGGTTCAGAGTAAAGCAAATCAGATGCAAGACAAAACAACAAGAATTGAAGAAACTACAAGTGCAGCAAAGGATCTTACTCTTCTTCTTCCTTGTCGGAGCTGAGCGCGGAGAGGTCGAAGTTCGGCCCACATTCGGCGCGACGAGGCGGAGGAGTAGGTTCCCTGGACGGCTTGGCGGAGGCGGCAGCAGGATCAGAAGCGGTGGTCTGAGAGGACCCCGCTCCAGTTATCGCAGCGGCGTGAGGCGCTCCCGCGGCAATAGTGCTTGCCCCGGTAGAGCGTGTCGCGCGGCGCGACGGCTGTTGGCCCATCTGCCGCCCTGCTACGTCCCCGACCTTACGGAGACGCCTTCTTGGTGGAGTTGGGGGCTCTGCTTGCGGCAAGCTTGAAGATGGCGAGCCGCTCACACCCTCGGCGGGCTCGCTCGACTCGACGTCAGGCCCGGTATGCTCTTCCTCCCCGGCAAGCTCTTCCTCGTCGGCAAGCTCTCCCTCACCAACGAGGTCATCTCGATTGGCAAGGCTTGCCGCCTCTGCTGCCTCGGCCTCCTCCACGGTGAATCCAAACTCGCCTGCGGCAACGGCTGCCGCCGCCTCTTCGACCCTAGTGGCGATGCGCTGCATCTCCGCATCGGTGGTGTCGCGGGTGAGGCTCTTCTGTTCATCGGCGCGGATCGCCACTTCCACCAAGCCGTCAAAGAACTGCTGCACAACGTCGTCCGCAGGCTCTTGCCAAGTTGGAACAATTCCATGCGAGTCGCACTGCGGCATCATTGCGCGGATGCGGTCGAGCGAGGAGTTATTGCACAGCAGGACGACGCCCTTCAGCAACCTAAACCATTCGGGATGTTGTGGGTCGTGCTTGAACAATTCCTTGAGCGTCCCGTCCAGTTCTAGCACAGTGAAATTGAAATTGAGGCCCGGGCGCAGCCTCATGATGTCCGTCGGACCCCCAAACTCCCAGGCGGGTCTCCTCCTCTCTTGCAGGGGGCGATGCGGCAGCGAAGAAAATCTGCGCCTACGGCGCCTACAGTGAGCCCGGCAAGCCTGAGGCGCAAGATCCGGGTGACGGCAATCTTTAGCCTATCGTCTTCCAGGGCCAGACTGCTCCAATCGTTGTCGCGCACTGCTGGAGCTTGGCGCTGGGCGGTGAATGGCTGCGGGTTCTCCTCAACAATCCATCACCATTCTGCTCTCCACTCCTCCCACTTGCTGCGGAGCTCTCCTTCCAGATACGCTTCCTTCTTGCCGGCCCGCGAGGTCCAAGCGATTCCGCCGGATAAGGGCTCCCCTCTCTCAACCCGGGGCATAAAGAAATGGCAGAAGAGAGCTACGTTTGGGTGGACTCCGATAAAGTTTTCGTAGAGATGTGCGAAAACTGCCATGGTCAGAACAGCATTGGGGGTGAAGTCAAGGAGGTGGAACCCGTAGGTGTTCATGATATCACAGAAGAATTGAGAGAAAGGCGGGCAGAGCCCGCGATGAAAAGAATGCAAAGAACGGATATCCATTGGAGCCCATTCGAGCGGCGGAGAGAGTACCTTCGTCTTGGTGCGCTCGCGTCTCCGTCGACCAGAAGAGGTAGTACCACTCCCTCAGCTCCTTCGCGGCGAGCTCGGGGGGGAAGGTTGCCCGCTCCTTTCGCAGCGCCTCGAGCCGCAGCGCCTCGACCGACTTCACGGCCTTCCCCTTGCCGGTTTTCGGAGCCATGGCGGAGGTGGTGGAGAAGATCGGCGGCGTTGGTAGTGCTGGTGGTGATGGGGGCGGAGCGCTGCTCTCTTTCAGAAAGGGGGAGCGGCGGAGATTTCTGAGATTGCAACGACAACTGGCGAGGTGGACGAACTGCCCCTGTTTCCCCTGCTTATAAAGAGGGAGGGGGCGGACGTTCTGCTTTTCCGAATAAAGAACCACCCATGATCTCTCCCACGACGCCACATTCGACGCGTGCCGTTAGGGAAGGGCGCGGTGGATACGGAGTAAGATACGGCATAACCCGGGCCGCGCGTGCACGTGCCCTGTTTTGGGCCTGGCCCAACAGCGCTCGGCAACGTGTGTGGCCCAGACCCGGGGGCTCCTGTCGGTGTACTAGAGTAGGGGTACCCTAGTATCCCGAACTTGTGCACGGGCAATCGCAGCGCCCTGCGGCAAGGCTTGCCGGGTGACCGCCAAGGCTCTCCGTGGTTCCCTTGGAGCCATTCAAGAACAAAGTGTTCAAGACTAGAAGACAAGACCCCGGCAAGAGGAGCTTGCCGGGAAGGCCAACCAAGGCATCTCAAGGAACTTCCCGCGACGCGCCGCGCGTCCCGGCAAGACAAGGCCCCGGCAAGAGGAGCTTGCCGGGAAGGCCAAACAAGGCATCTCAAAGGAACTTGCCGCGACGCACCGCGCATCCCGGCAAGACCCGGTGAGCGACAAGCTTCCGGGCGTGACAATACAATGACCGCGGCAAGGCGCTTGCCGTGGCGCCAAAGCTACCACTCTGCACCCACGCTCCAGCACATCCACCAATGTGTCGCCTCGACCTTCGAACATCGCGTGGCAAGAAGTCAGTGCAGCTAAGCGGTGCGGTGGCAGCGGAGATGACGAGATAGCCATCGTGGCAGCGATGGCGCCCACACGGTCCTTTTTGCCTTTGTTTGGGCGACCGACGGGCATTTAATGCTTTTTTCCCCTGCCGTCAGGGTTAGGTATGATACACTGTACAAGTAGTTGTACCAACGGCTATTCCTTTTCCATTTTTACCCTCGCCTACGTTGCCACCTGTCGGTGACCCCTTGAGCATATAAAAGGAGGCCCATGCGCAACGTAGGGGGGGGGGTTCCAAAGGTTCGAAGCCAGAAAGCCCTCACGCTCGGTCTCGTTAGCGGCTGGTGTGTACTGTAGCATCTAGCGCTCCCGAGCAAGAACACAATACAAATCAGACAAGCAGCAGTAGGAGTATTATATCTCCGGAGGGCTCCGAAGCTGGGTAAACCGCTCGTGTGTTTCGCCTCGATCTGCTCTTCGTGCGACCTCCGCCCCCCGCCGAACCGAAAGGGGCCCGGTCCGCCGGGCCCATAGGTGTTCGTTTCCCACGACAATGATGGATGGAATTGAAGTGTCTCTTGATTTGCTTGGTTCTCTTGTGAAATCTGGATTCCTTTGCCAAGGCAATTGCACCAGTATTGTCACAAAAGATTTTCATTGGACCCGATGCAGTAGGTATGACACCTAGATCGGATATGAACTACTTCATCGAAACTCCTTCATTTGCTGCTTCTGAAGCTGCAATGTACTCCGCTTCACACGTAGATCCTGCCACGATGCTCTGCTTGGAGCTGCACCAACTGACAGGTCCTCCATTTAATAAAAATACGTATCCTTTTTGCGACTTTGAGTCATCCGGATCAGTGTCAAAGCTTGCGTCGACGTAACCATTTACGATGAGCTCTTTTTCACCTCCATAAACGAGAAACATATCCTTAGTCCTTTTCAGGTATTTCACGATGTTCTTGACCGATGTCCAGTGCTCCACTCTGGGATAACTTTGGTAACTCCCTTCTATGCTTATAGCAAGGCACACATCAGGTCTGGTACACAGCATTGCATACATGATAGAACCTATGGCTGAAGCATAGGGAATGACTTTCATTTTCTCTCTATCTTCTGCGGTGGTCGGGCATTGAGTCTGACTCAACTTTACACCTTGTAACACATGCAAGAACCCTTTATTTGACTGATCCTTTTTGAACTTCTTCAAAACTTTATCAAGGTATGTGCTTTGTGAAAGTCCAACTAAGCATCTTGATCTATCTCTATAGATCTTGATGCCTAATATGTAAGCAGCTTCTCCGAGGTCTTTCATAGAAAAACTCTTTTTCAGGTATCCCTTTATGCTATCCAGAAATTCTATATCATTTCCAATCAACAATATGTCACCCACATATAATATTAGAAATGCTACAGAGCTCCCAGTCACTTTCTTGTAAATACAGGCTTCTCCAAAAGTGTGTATAAAACCACATGCTTTGATCACACTATCAAAGTGTTTATTCCAACTCTGAGAGGCTTGCCCCAGTCCATAAATGGATCGCTGGAGCTTGCACACTTTGTTAGCACCCTTTGGATTGATAAAACCTTTTGGTTGCATCATATACAACTCTTCTTGCAGAAATCCATTCAGGAATGCATTTTTTACATCCATCTACCAAATTTCAAATCATAAAATGCGGCAATTGCTAACATGATTCGGACAGACTTAAGCATCGCTATGGGTGAGAAAGTCTCATCGTAGTCAACTCCTTGAACTTGTCGAAAACCTTTTGCAACAAGTCGAGCTTTGTAGGTAGTAACATTACCGTCAGCGTCGGTCTTCTTATTGAAGATCCATTTATTTTCTATGGCTTGCCGATCATTGGGCAAGTCCACCAAAATCCACACTTTGTTTTCATACATGGATCCCATCTCAGATTTCATGGCCTCAAGCCATTTTGCGGAATCTGGGCTCATCATCGCTTCCTCATAGTTCGTAGGTTCACGATGGTCTAGTAACATGACTTCTAGATTAGGATTACCGTACCACTCTGGTGCGGATCTTAATCCGGAAGACCTACGAGGTTCGGTAGTAACTTGATCTAAAGTATCATGATCATCATCATTAAATTCCTCACTAATTGCTGTAGGAATCACTAGAACTGATTTCTGTGATGAACTACTTTCCAATAAGGGAGAAGGTACAATTACCTCATCAAGTTCTACTTTCCTCCCACTCACTTCTTTCGAGAGAAACTCCTTCTCTAGAAAGGATCCATTCTTAACAACAAATATCTTGTCTTCGGATCTGTGATAGAAGGTGTACCTAACAGTATCCTTTGGGTATCGTATGAAGACACACTTCTCCGATTTGGGTTCGAGCTTATCAGGTTGAAGCTTTTTCACATAAGCATCGCGGCCCCAAACTTTAAGAAACGACAACTTTGGTTTCTTGCCAAACCATAGTTCATAAGGTGCCGTCTCAACGGATTTTGATGGTGCCCTATTTAAAGTGAATGCAGCCGTCTCTAAAGCATAACCCCAAAACGATAGTGATAAATCAGTAAGAGACATCATAGATCGCACCAAATCCAATAAAGTACAGTTATGATGTTCGAACACACTATTTTGCTACGGTGTTCCAGGTGGCGTTAGTTGTGAAACTATCCCATGTCGTTTCTAATGAAGACCAAACTTGTAACTCAAAGATTCTCCTCCACGATCAGATCTTAGAAACTTTATTTTCTTGTTACGATGATTTTCTACTTCACTCTGAAATTCTTTGAACTTTTCAAATGTTTCAGACTTATGCTTCATTAAGTAGATATAACCATATCTGCTCAAATCATCTGTGAAGGTAAGAAAATAACGATATTTGGCACGAGCCTCAATACTCATTGGACCGCATACATCAGTATGTATTGTTTCCAATAAGTCAGTAGCTCGTTCCATTGTTCCGGAGAATGGAGTTTTAGTCATCTTTCCCATAAGGCACGGTTCACAAGCACCAAGTGATTCATAATCAAGTGATTCCAAAAGACCATTAGCATAGAGTTTCTTCATGCACTTTACACCGATATGACCCAAACGGCAGTGCCACAAATAAGTTGGACTATCATTATCAACTTTGCATTTTTTGGCTTCAATATTATGAATATGTGTATCATCACTATCGAGATTGAACAAAAATCGACCACACATCAAGGGTGCATGACAATAAAAGATATTACTCATGTAAGTAGAACAACCATTATTCTCCGATTTAAATGAATAACCATCTCGCATCAAAAAAGATCCAGATATAATGTTCATCCTCAACACTGGCACCAAATAACAATTATTCAGGTCTAAAACTAATCCCGATGGTAGATGTAGAGGTAGCGCGCCGACGGCGATCACATCGACCTTGGAACCATTTCCCACGCGCATCGTCACCTCGCCAATCTTCGTTTAATCCATAGCCCATGTTTCGAGTTGCAAATATGAGAAACTAAACCAGTATCAAGTACTCAGGCGCTACTATGAGCATTAGTAAGGTACACATCAATAAGATGTATATCAGATATACCTTTCACTTTGCCATCCTTCTTATCTACCAAATACTTGGGGCAGTTCCGCTTCCAGTGACCAGTCCCTTTGCAGTAGAAGCACTCAGTTTCAGGCTTAGGTTTAGACTTGGGTTTCTTCTCCCGAACATCACCTTTCTTGCCATTCTTCTTGAAGTTCCCCTTCTTCCCTTTGCCTTTTTTCTTGAAACTAGTGGTGTTGTTGACCATCAACACTTGATGCTCCTTCTTGATTTCTACCTCCGCAGCTTTTAGCATCGCGAAGAGCTCGGGGATAGTCTTGTTCATCCCTTGCATATTATAGTTCATCATGAAGCCTTTATAGCTTGGTGGCAGTGGTTGAAGAACTCTGTCAGCGACACTATCAGCTGGAAGATCAACTCCCAGTTGAGCCAAGTGGTTATGGTACCCAGACATTCTGAGTATGTGTTCACTGACAGAACTATTCTCCTCCATTTTGCAGCTACAGAATTTGCTGGAGACTTCATATCTCTCAAATCAGGCATTTGCTGGAAATATTAACTTCAATTCTTGGAACATCTCATATGCTCCATGACGTTCAAAATGTCTTTGAAGTCCCGATTCTAAGCAGTAAAGCATGGCACACTGAACTATCGAGTAGTCATCAGCTTTGCTCTGCCAGACGTTCTTAACGTCATCAGTAGCATCTGCAGCAGGCCTGGCACCCAGTGGTGCTTCCATGACGTAATTCTTCTGTCCAGCAATGAGGGTAATCCTCAAGTTACGGACCCAGTCTGTGTAGTTGTTGCCATCATCTTTCAACTTAGATTTATCTAGGAACACATTAAAATTCAAAGGAACGATAGCACGGGACATTGATCTACGATAACATTGACATGCAAAATAACTATCAGGACTAAGTTCATGATAAATTAAAGTTCAATTAATCATATTACTTAAGAACTCCCACTTAGACAAACATCCCTGTAGTCATCTAAATGATCACGTGATCCAAATCAACTAAACCATGTTCGATCATCACGTGAGATGGAGTAGTTATCAATGGTGAACATCACTATGTTGATCATATCTACTATATGATTCACGGTCGACCTTTCGTTCTCAGTGTTCCGAGGCCATATCTGCAGATGCTAGGTTCATCAAGTTTAACCCGAGTATTCTGCGTGTGCGAAACTAGCTTGCACCCGTTGTATGTGAACGTAGAGCTTATCACACCCGATCATCACGTGGTGTCTCGGCACAACGAACTGTAGCAACGATGCCTACTCAGGGAGAACACTTATATCTTGAAATTTAGTATGGGATCATCTTATAATTCCACCACCGTACTAAGCAAAATAAGATGCATAAAAGATAAACATCACATGCAATCAAAATATGTGACATGATATGGCCATCATCATCTTGTGCTCATGATCTCCATCTCTGAAGCATCGTCATGATCTCCGTTGTCACCGGCGCGACATCTTGAGCTCCATCATAGCATCGTTGTCGTCTCGCCAACTATTGCTTCTACGACTATCGCTACCGCTTAGTGATAAAGTACAACAATTACATGGCGATTGCATTGCATACAATAAATGGACAACCATATGGTTCTGCCAGTTGCCGATAACTTTGTTACAATGCATGATCATCTCATACAACAATTTATATCACATCATGCCTTGACCATATTACATCACGGGAAGCCCTACAAAAACAAGTTAGACGTCCTCTACTTTGTTGTTGCAAGTTTTATGTGGCTGCTATGGGCTTCTAGCAAGAACCGTTCTTACCTACGCATCAAAACCACAATGATTTTTCGTCAAGTGTGCTGTTTTAGCCTTCAACAAGGACCGTCTGTAGTCAAACTCGATTCAACTAAAGTTGGAGAAACAGACACCCGCCCGCCACCTTTGTGCAAAAGCACGTCGGTAGAACCAGTCTCATGAACGCGGTCAAGTAATGTCGGTCCGGGCCGCTTCATCCAACAATACCGTCGAATCAAAGTAAGACGTTGGTGTTAAGCAGTATGACTATTATCGCCCACAACTCTTTGTGTTCTACTCGTGCATATAACATCTACGCATAGACCTGGCTCGGATGCCACTGTTGGGGAACGCGGTAATTTCAAAAAAATTCCTACGATCACGCAAGATCTATCTATGTGATTGATACGTCTCCAACATATCTATAATTTTTGATTGTTCCATGATATTATATTATCCATCTTGGATGTTTATATGCATTTATATGCTATTTTATATGATTTTTGGGACTAACCTATTAACCTAGAGCCCAGTACCAGTTTCTGTTTTTTCCTTGTTTTTTAGTTTTACAGAAAAGGAATACCAAATAGAGTCCAATTGACGTGCCAATTTTTGATGAGTTTTTATGGACCAAAAGAAGCCCCCAGAGTAAAAGAGTTGGGCTAGAAGAGTCCTGGGCCGTAGGGCGTGCTCCCTATCTCGTGGACGACTCGGAGATCCCCCTGATGTGAAACCGATGCCAAAAATTCCTATAAATACAGAAACCCCTAGAAATAAACCTAGATCAAGAGTTCCGCCGCCGCAAGCCTCTGTAGCCACCAAAAACCAATCGGGACCCTGTTTCGGCACCCTGTCGGAGGGGGGAATCATCACCGGTGTCCTTCTTCATCATCCCGGCGTTCTCCATGACGAGGAGGGAGTAGTTCACCCTCGGGGTTGAGGGTATGTACCAGTAGCTATGTGTTTGATCTCTCTCTCTCTCTCTCTCTCTCTCTCTCTCCCTCTCTCTCTCTCATGTTCTTGATTTGGCACCATCTTGATGTACCGCGAGCTTTGCTACTATAGTTGGATCTTATGATGTTTCTCCCCCTCTACCCTTTTGTATTGGACTGAGTTTTCCCTTTGAAGTTATCTTATCGGATTGAGTCTGTAAGGATTTGAGAACACTTGATGTATGTCTTGCATGGGATACCCGTGGTGACAATGGGGTATTCTATTGATTCACTTGATGTATGTTTTGGTGATCAACTTGCGGGTTCCGTGACCTCGGGAATCTATGCATAGGGGTTGGCACACGTTGTCGTCTTGACTCTCCGGTAGAAACTCTGGGGCACTCTTTGAGGTTCTTTGTGTTGGATGGACAGATGAATATGAGATTGTGTGATGCATATCGTATAATCATACCCGCGGATACTTGAGGTGACATTGGAGTATCTAGGTGACATTAGGGTTTTGGTTGATGTGTGTCTTTAGGTGTTATTTCACTATGAACTCTAGGGTTGTTTGTGCCACTTATAGGAATAGCCCAATGGATTGATCGGAAAGAATAACTTTGAGGTGGTTTTGTACCCTACAATAATCTCTTCGTTTGTTCTCTGCTATTAGTGACTTTGGAGTGACTCTTTGTTGCATGTTAAGGGATAGTTATATGATCTAATTATGTTATTATTGTTGAGAGAACTTGCACTAGTGAAAGTATGAACCCTAGGCCTTGTTTCGAAGCATTGCAATACTGTTTTCGCTCACTTTTACCACTTGCTACCTTGCTGTTTTTATATTTTAAGTTACAAAAACCTATATCTACAATCCATATTGCACTTTTATCACCATCTCTTTGCCGAACTAGTGCACCTATACAATTTACCATAGTATTGGGTGTGTTGAGGACACAAGAGACTCTTTGTTATTTGGTTGCAGGGTTGTTTGAGAGAGACCATCTTAATCCTACGCCTCCCACGGATTGATAAACCTTAGGTCATCCACTTGAGGGAAATTTGCTACTGTCCTACAAACCTCTGCACTTGGAGGCCCAACAACGTCTACATGAAGAAGGTTGCATAGTAGAAATCAGTGATGCACATCAACGAGAGGGGAGAGTGTGTCCACGTACCCTCATAGACCGAAAGCGGAAGTGTTTAGTTAGGGCAGTTGATGTAGTCGAACATCTTCGCGATCCAAGCACCGAACATACGGCACCTCCATGTTCAGCACACGTTCAGCTCGATGAAGTCCCTCGTACTCTTGATCCAGTTGAGGTTGAGCGAGAGTTTCGTCAGCACGATGGCGTGGCGTCGGTGATGATGAAGTTATCAGCGCAGGGCTTCGCCAAACCAATACGATGATATGATTGAGGTGTGTAACTGTGGAAGGGGCACCGCACACGGCTAAAAGATCAACTTGTGTGTTCTAGGGTGCCCCCTTGCCCCCGTATATAAAGGATCAAGGGGAGGCCGGCCGGCCCTCCTAGGGCGCACCCCCAAGAGGGGAATCCTACTAGGACTCCAAGTCCTAGTAGGTTTCCACCAAGAGGGAGAGAAGGGGAAGGAAGGAGAGTGAGAGGGAGAAGGAAAGGGGAACGCCGCCCCCCTCCTAGTACAATTTGGACCCAAGGGAGAGGGGGCGCGTGGCCTGCCCTAGCCGCCCCTCTCTCTCTCCACTAAGGCCAATCAAGGCCCATTAGATCCCTCAGGGGTTCCGATAACCCTCCGGCACTCCGGTTTTATCGGAATCTTCTCTGGAACACTTCTGGTGTCCGAATATAGCCGTCCAATATATCAATCTTTATGTCTCGACCATTTTGAGACTCCTCGTCATGTTCGTGATCTCATCCGGGACTACGAACAAACTTCGGTCATCAAAACACCTAACTCATAATACAAATCGTCATCGAACGTTAAGCGTGCGGACCCTACTGGTTCGAGAACTATGTAGACATGACCGAGACACATCTCCGTTCAATAACCAATAGCAGAACCTGGATCCTCATATTGGCTCCTACATATTCTACGTAGATCTTTATTGGTCAAACCGCATAACAACATACATTGTTCCCTTTGTCATCTGTATGTTACTTGCCCGAGATTCGATCGTCGGTAAGATTATACCTAGTCCAATATTGTAACTGGCAAGTCTCTTTACTCGTTCCGTAATACTTCATCCCGCAACTAACTCATTAGTCATAATGCTTGCAAGGTTTATAGTGATGAGTAATACCGAGAAGGCCCAGAGATACCTCTCCGAAACACGGAGTGACAAATCCTAATCTCGATCTATGCCAACCCAACAAGCACCTTCAGAGACAGCTGTAGAGCACCTTTATAATCAGACATTTACATTGTGATGTTGGTAGCACACAAAGTGTTCCTCCGGTATTTGGGAGTTGCATAATCTCATAGTCTGAGGAACATGTATAAGTCATGAAGAAAGCAGTAGCATTGAAACTGTAACGATCATAATGCTAAGCTAATGGATGGGTCATGTCCATCACATCATTCTCCTAATGATGTGATCCCGTTTATCAAATGACAACACATGTCTATGGTTAGGAAACATAACCATCTTTGATTAACGAGCTAGTCAAGTAGAGGCATACTAGGGACAATATGTTTTGTCTATCTATTCACACATGTACTAAGTTTCCGGTTAATACAATTCTAGCATGAATAATAAGCATTTATTATGAAATGAGGAAATAAATAATAACTTTATTATTGCCTCTAGGGCATATTTCCTTCAGGAACCCACACCCTCGTGGGGCCCTCGTAGCTCCACCGACCTAGTTCTTTCGCCTATATATACTCTTCTACCCTAAAAACATCAGGGGGAGCCACGAAACAAATTTTCCACCGCCGCAACCTTCTGTACCCGTGAGATCCCATCTTGGGGCCTTTTTCGGTGATCTACCAGAGGGGGATTCGATCATGGAGGGCTTCTACATCAACACCATTACCTCTCCGATGAAGCGAGAGTAGTTTACCACAGACCTTCGGGTCGATAGTTATTAGCTAGATGGCTTCTTCTCTCTCTTTGATTCTTAATACAAAGTTCTCTCAATGTTCTTAGAGATCTATTCGATGTAATATTCTTTTGCGGTGTGTTTTCCGAGATCAGATGAATTGTGGATTTATGAACAAGATTATCTATGAATATTATTTGGTTCTTCTCTGAATTCTTATATGCATGATTTGATATCTTTGCAAGTCTCTTCGAATTATCGGTTTAGTTTTGCCTACTAGATTGATCTTTCTTGCCATGGGAGAAGTGCTTAGCTTTGGGTTCTATCTTGCGGTGTCCTTTCCAAGTGACAGTGGGGGCGGTAAGGCACGTATTGTATTGTTGCCATCAAGGATAAAAATATGGGGTTTTCATCATATTGCTTGAGTTAATTCCTCTACATCATGTCATCTTGCTTAATGTGTTACTCCATTCTTATGAACTGATTACTCTAGATGCATGCTGAATAGCGGTCGATGTGTGGAGTAATAGTAGTAGATGCAGGCAGGAGTCGATCTACTTGACACGGACATGATGCCTATGTTCATGATCATTGCCTTAGATGTCATCATAATTATGCGCTTTTCTATCAATTGCTTGGCAGTAATTTGTTCACCCACCATAATACATGCTATCTCGAGAGAAGCCACTAGTGATATGGCCCCCGGGTCTCTTTTCCATTATATTAAGTCTCTTTTCCATATTATTGAATCTCATTTACATCTTATTAGTTTCCAATCTATAAACCAAAAATACCAAAAATATTTACTTTACCATTTATCTATCTCTATCAGATCTCACTTTTGCGAGTGACCGTGAAGGGATTGACAACCCCTTTATCGCGTTGGTTGCAAGTTCTTGAATGTTTGTGCAGGTATTCAGTGACTTGTGTGTCGTATCTTCTGGATTGATACCTTGGTTCTCAAAAACTGAGGGAAATACTTACGCTACTTTGCTACATCATACTTTCCTCTTCAAGGGAAAACCAACGCAAGCTTAAGAGGTAGCAGCAAGAGGAAGAAGAAGGCGTATGGGGACAATTTCGGCTATTCCCTTTTATAAGCAGTCGTAATACCAAGAGTCCTATAAATGCGCCGCTCACCTCGCCTATCCCCGATAAACTTGTGGCTTTATGCGTGAGTGGGATGCTGTGCAATCATTGATCGAATCCCTGAAAAAATGGGACATGATCTCCACCTCGAAGAGACGTGCCTATGAAGGGGCGGCCTCGAGCCGCGTATTAAGTATTTATGTTTATAACGGGTGCGGCCCTTCGTCAAAAGTTGTTAGTCAAGGATACTGTTCACACTTGAACGATTGTCCTTCGAGGCTATGTGAAATAGATAGTTCAGACTTCAGACACGGCTCCGCGTATGGCCAAATTGGATCAAGCATCATTTGAAGACTTCTTTGGAGGAGGATTATTCCGAACACTCGGGAGAAAGGGAACTCGCCTGCAAGCCGAGCCTACAGTCATGGGAGATATATGAAAACTGGCAGTGAAAGCTAGTTCGGGGGCTGCCGAGGGAGTCCTTGATTAGGGGGTTCTAGGGGTGCCGGCTCATCTCACGTGGGCCGATTGTTGGACTGCACCATGTCTGTACCGAAGACACTTGTGCCTTGGTGTGTACACCAAGTCAAGATGGAAGATCTGGTGTTTCCTTGATGTAACTAACTATTTGTAAACCCTAGTATCCCTGGTGTCTATATAAACTAGGGGGGTAATCCGTAGAGACGAGGAGAACAATCGCCATCCTACTAGTTAGTGTTTAGTTCCTCTGACCTCAAGGTAGATCACCTCTGTAATCCCCATATACACAAGCAATATAATCAAGCAGGATGTAGGGTATTACATCTTAGAGAGGGCTCGAACCTGGGTAAATATCGTGTTCTGCGTCCCTTGTTCCCCATCGATCCAGGATCCACAATTAGGGACCCCCTACCCGGGATCCGCCAGTTTTGACACCGACACCATCCCCTCATCGATGTGTGCTGTGTTCGCCTCGACCCTCAACGCTTCTCTGCTAGTGATGTAATGTGGAACGAGCGGTGCAGTGACACCTTTATGAGAACGTTCCCCACGTGTGTGGATCTTGCCACCTATAGATGTTGTCACATCTCCTCTTCAGGTGGCGGTGGATGGAAGACAAGGCTTTGCGGATTGATAGATGAAGCAAATCAAAAGGTATAGTTAACGCACACGGCACATCCACTACCATCTTGCATTAATTGCGACAGAAGAAGGAAGTAAACGTATGAACTAAGAGCCCCATCACCATGGATACAATGCTGCTAGTAGATGATGCGGTTCGGTGCGGAAACATCACCGTGGGCGCTCGTCGGGCCGGGAGAATCTTAGAAGCGGTCACAGGGCTGTGTCACTCTGCGGTTATGTGGTGTGAGGCCCACGGCGTGTTGGACTGGTTCACTATAGGGCCTCTGGATCATTTTGTAGAGTAATAACGATGATAAGTTGGGCCAGTCAGCTAGCGTCTAATGTGAAATGACGCGAATAAGGAAAGAAACGCCTTGCGAAAAAACAGATGCTTCTGGTACGTTCACAATTACGATCGGATGGCTCAAATTCTCACATCAACGTGGAGGCTCGGAAAAGCAGATCCTTCCGATGCGTCCACGATTATGATCGGATGGCTCAAAGTCTCGAATCGACGTGGAGGTTCGGAAAAGCAAATGCTTCCGATACGTTCACCATTATGATCGGACGGCTCAAAGTCTCGAATCGACGCGGAGGCTCGGAGGTAGTTGATAAATTAAAGAGGAAAAGGAAAACCTAATTTCTTCTTCGTCTGGTGCTCCCTTCAGGCTCAATGCGGCTCTAAATCTCTCTCCGCCGCCGGGCCGTCTCCGACGCCTCACGACCGGAACGTTGCCGCCACTGACGCGCCTCGATGCCGCCGCCATCGCCGTCCCTGCTCTCTCCACCCCGTCCGCGAGCTTCGACATTGGTCTTTGAGGTATGACCGCGATTTCTGTCATGGAGTGATTATTGTCACTCAAATTGAACCCTAACTAATTTTAACCTCTACAAATTTCTGGTGTGCCCTCGCACCATCTAGACCAGTCCCCGCCGGTTGATGCCCCTTGTTAAATCCACCCGTCGGCGACCCTGAGGCGCTCGGCGGCAGCGAGGAGGATGCCTAGCCTACCTTTACCTGACTGGGACACAGCGTACGCCTCTCCCCCCTAACCTATTTTGTTATAGTTGTGCTTATGCTATACTTGTGCTACTTGTTACTTGAGTTGTGTCGAATTTGCCTGGTCATGTCTATGTGGGCAACCCAGGAGAAAAAATAAAATAGGTACAATGTTCAGAGCTTACCTTGGTTGCATTCGGAAATTAATAAATGAGTATTATCTATTGAATCATCCCTGGTTGGTAACCTATGTCGGCTGCTTGCACCTGGAAACTAGTAATTGGCCATTTTTATTTCTAAGAATTAATCACTGGAAATCTATGTGGCCCACCTTGGTTTTATCCAGATTCGGATAAGTAGCTTAGCTGTTCTGTAATTGTTCAGCTGTTTTGCAGATATGCACTCATGTATATATGGTAGATGTTTTTCTTGATCTTAATAGTGAGATGAGATGAATGTATCTTCTTCTTTTGATGTTGGTGCTGCATA
The DNA here is from genome assembly GCA_021437245.1 of Aegilops speltoides. Classification (NCBI taxonomy): domain Eukaryota; kingdom Viridiplantae; phylum Streptophyta; class Magnoliopsida; order Poales; family Poaceae; genus Aegilops; species Aegilops speltoides. Next base: position 27,842,474 of record CM038143.1, read on the forward strand.
CATGCAGGGACGCTGGGTGTGTATTTAGTTACCCTTAGTCTGCAGACCAGATGTGCCAGCAACAGCTGAGAGCTCGATTATCTCTAGATGAGCAGCTTGCTGCTGAAGAACGTTCCGCGTTGTACTTCAAGCCAGTTGAGCTATACAATATCATTCAGCGGCGAGCCATTAGAAATGTAAGTTCCATCTTAGTTTTGTAGCTTCATTTGACATGAATCACATGTGTTTATCACATAACCATCATGTGCAAGTGATTTGATATACCAATGATCTCTCACTGACTTTTACAGCCCGCTATTCTGCAAAGATGCCTTCGTTACAAGATACATGCAAGCCAAAAAAAGAGGTACACACTTTGACTCTACTGCAGAACATGCTGACACTCAGAATTGTTATGATCCAAATACAATATGTCGAGAAAAAGTAAGGATTGTCCTATTTCAAAACGTATTTTCTATTTTACATAGCGGACACTTCACTATTTTTTAGTTGTGAATTGCAGAGACTTCACTATTATGTACTTTGCTGATTCCTTTAGCTCTCTTGGAACTGCGTACATAAGGTTGTTACGATTAGAGTTGAATCAAATTGGAAATGCTTTGAACACAGTAGTATCAAACTGTAGATCCTACTCCACCAAATAATTTGAAGAACGTAGTATGATTTTTTCATTATTCTTAATGCTTATTTAGTCATTTGGAAACTAATTGGAATGATAATTTTCCTTCCGAATGCCATTGCCTAGGTTGGCTATGCAACAGTTAGCACATACATGATCGTAAAAAGTAGTAGAAGAGAAATGCATCAGAAGTCGATAAACTTGGCAAGTGGAAACACTTAGGCATGCCACCTTGCAAATCATGCATCTGCCTCCCTTAATTTGGCAAAGCGGATTAATTTTAGTCCAATTGAACCGGGGTATGGCTGGCAAAAGAACGGCATGCTGGCGGTGACATGGCATGTCTGGGATCTTGCTAGGGGTTTTCCTACATGCGATACACATGAGTGTGGCGCTCTGTCTTAGGGTTAGGATATTTTTCCAGATAGGTCATGTCGGAGGGGTCACACACTCACGCACAGTGTGATTCTAGCATGAGCATTACATTAGACCCATCTTCTAAAGTACAATTTTGTGGACTGAAATTGATAATATTTGACTCATCTTCTAAAGCACAAATTTGTGGTTATGTTTTTGTAGCACAATTGTTACATAGTAATAGTTTAATTCCTGGTCAAATGTTTGTTCTACTGAAACTTAATACGCCTGGTATTTGAAACAGAGGTGGTACTATATATTGTATTACACATTTGGTACATTTGTGATCTATGGAACTTTAGTGTGTGTACTATACACATCATGTTTATTCAAGTATGGCTCTTGGTACTCGCAAAAAAAAAGTATGATTCTTCGTAGAGCAAAGTGAAGTACTTTAGTTTACGGTGTACCCGGGCTTTGACAATTCGCTACCTTTTCTCATGGCCCTCGACAAATTCGTCCGCCCAACAGCTCGAAACCACCATCGTCCCATTCTGGTAAGCCGTCAAGAGAGTTTTGATAGTCGCCTGTGATGGCAAGCAACACTGCTAGGCCCGCCTCAGCTCTCTGTGTAGGAATCCGAGAGCGATGGTGGCCTCAGCCTCCGTTCGAGATTCTCAGCGGCTTGTGCCCCCTCCGATCGGAGAATGACTGCGGCCTGCCGCTGTGGCCCTGGGTGGTGCTCCTCGACAGATCGAGGGGGTGAGGTACGAGGGTGGGAGAGACATGGCAGCGAGATGAGCTCATTTTATTTGTATTTTTATTGCTAATAGACGAGGAACCATGTGATTCCACCGATTTCGAGGAATCTGTTGGTTTGGCATCGGAGTGGTATATCCACTTGTCGGGAATCAGTCCGTTCCAGTTTCTTCTCAAACCAAACACAAGAACCAGTGCAGAACCAACCCGTGACATTCCACCCCTTGCCCCAAAACCAAACACACCCTGACCCTAGTAGAAGCTGAAACGGTAGCTTGGCCAAACAAGGCCTAAGTGATTAAGTTCTCAGGTGTAATGTATGTTAAACTATGTACTTGCCACTTTTGGATTTAATTGTCTATTCATTGTGTAAATACTGATCAGTGTTTGTGCTATGGATGTAGGATTCAGATAACGGTATCACTATCTCGAAGTACAAATACTGAGTTTCCAGAACAGAATATCTTTCCTCTTTATGTTCTATTGGCTACACCTACCAGTAATATTTCGCTTGAAGGGGTAAGTCTGCCTTTTTTTAGTTCCACACATGCAACATTTTGTACCAAATGATCTCTTATCTAACTAATGCATAATGTTTTGCAGCATTCTCCGATATATCGATTTAGTCAGGCTTGTTTGCTTACAGATTTTAGTGAAATTGGTAATAAAGGTCGCACCAAAGCTACATTCATAATTCCAGACATCAAGCATTTATCAACCTCCCAAGCTTGCAACCTTAACATTATCCTTATCAGCTGTAGTATGATGTACTTCACATGTAATGTTTATGGTTTTACATTTCTTCACCACCATCACATTTGGTTCCATTTTTAGTTTCGGAAGGGCAAGTTGGGGAAAATCTTGGTGAAAATAACTCCTCTGTGGGCCATGTGGAAGGCTCTGCTCTCCAAAGTAAGTCTGTGGTTTGTTATTGTGTGAAAAAAAATACTAAACAGTTACTAGAATTAGCGCATGCTTACCGTTGTTTAACACAATACGTTAAAACTCACTCCCTCCGTAAAATAATAAAAGAGCATTTATAGATCACTAAAGTAGTGATCTAAACAATCTATATTAGTTTACGGAGGGAGTAGCAAGTAAGACATTTAGATAGCCACACAAAATGTGTGCCACACAAGTTAATCTACCACTAGCCAATTACTGTTGCTTATTGTTAGATGTGTATAGCCCCTTTTCTGTATATCCCCAGTGTATAAGGGTTTTCTGCACTTTACCTCACAAGTACATATATTGGCCTTTGGCCCTCAGAGTGATTATCCAACATGGTATCAGATGCTAGGTTAGCCCTTTCCTCCCGCATGATGCAACTCCGTGCACCTTGTACGTAGTACTCGACCGCTGCCGGCCGTATCCGGTCGCCCATCTGCCTCCTCTTCCTCAGCTCCGCTGCAGCTTCGCCCCGTCCGGTGGCTGCTCTGCCTCGTCTGGCTGCCGTGGCTCCGCCACGTCGGGCCATTGTTCCTCTCCATCCCGTGGCAGCTGCTGCTCCCCATCCCGCCACCGGGGCTCTGCCCTGTCCCGCGGCCGCTCCGCCCCGCCTTTCCTGCTCTTCCCAGTCTGGCCGCCACCCAGTCCAGTCGCCGCAGCCTCGGCCCGTCCCGTTCATCCGCACATGTCGGCTTCTCCTGGCCCGGCAAACAGGGCGACTGGGCTGCCTCCCGCCTGGCTCGTACGCCTCCCCGCGTGCCTAGGCCTCGCGAGCCTCGATCCCGATTGATCTAGATCGGGATCCCTGCATCTGTTGACTACAAAAAAGGCTCCTCATTTCTTCTTCGGGCTACGTTGTTGTTCTTCGGTGCTCGGTGATCTTCGATGGCACCAACTATGCTGAGTTTGTGGGTTTCATGCGCATCCATGTGCCTGGGCTTCTTCTGTGCGGCGTTCTCTCTGGCGAGGTTCCCTGTCCGCCTTGCGTTGCTCTAGTGGACCCTATCCCGCCGGTGCCGCCTGTTCTTGCTGCTTCTACTTCCCAGGATGACCGGGATGCAGCCAAGGCTCTCGATGCTGCTGTGGTTGATGCTTATGATCACCAGGTATCAGCTTATTCAGATGCTATCTTTGTCTACCGTGATGATCTGTGTGCTTACACTCAGTGGTGGAATGATGATGCTCGAGCTGCTGCTCTCCTCCTTCAAGTGTCCTCCCACAGTTTGCTTCGGAGTTCATGGGCCTCGACACCGTTGCAGCGATGTGGTCTTATCTCTGTCAATCTATCAGCCCTCGAGTGATGCTCTCTACTTATTTGTGGTGCGTCAGGAGAACGCTCTTTAGCAGGGTGACTCTTCTGTTGATGAGTTCTACATGCAGACGTCTGCCATCTGGCGCCAGCTTGACTCGCTTCGGTCAGTTGTTTGTGGAGCTTGCCGCTGCTATCAGACTATGCGGTCTGGAGTTTCAGCGTGTCCATGAGTTCTTATCTCGACTTCGCTCTGAGTTTGAGCGTCGACGTGCCCACTTGCTTGCTCATGGTCGTGTTCCTATCTCGGAGGTGCTTGCTGAGCTTCGGAATGAGGAGACCTGTCTTCGCTCTACTGGTTTGCTTGTGGTTCCCTCTGTGTTGGTTGCCGGAGCTCCTGTGTCCTCTGCTCGTCTCACCGCTCCACCGCTCCTGCCCACACCTTCAGGGGGTGGGTCTCCCTTCGTATGTTGAGAAGGGCCCGTCGCGCTGTGACACCTTCTGTGACTACTGCTCTCGTCTTGGTTACCCAGAGTCTGATAGGTGCGAGAAGAAGCAAGACCATAGGCACTCCTCTTCTAGTGGAACTCCTGGCTCTTCCTCGACTCCGTCACTCACTGACCAGGACATTGTGCGGCTCAAGCGTCTTTTGACTCCCTCCGGCTCTTCATCGATTGGTTCTGCCGCTACTATGACTGCATCCACACCCCCACCATCGCCGGCACCTTCACTGCTAGGTACATCTTCGTGGGTTCTATATTCTGGAGCTTCCTTTCATATGTCTTCGCTTTGACCTCTTGATTCTCCTATTAATGTTCTTACTGCCGATGGCACATCTCTTCCTGTTGCTAGTCGTGGTATTGTTTCTACTCCATCATTCTCTCTTCCTAGTGTTTCACATGTTCCCCGCCTTACCATGAATCTTCTTTCCGCTGCCCAACTTACTGATTCTGGTTGTCGTGTCATTCTTGATATCAACTCTTGTTCCATTCAGGATCGTCGCACCAAGGCTTTGGTTGGTGCTGGCCCCCGGCGCCGTGAGTCAGAGGGTCTTTGGGAGGTTGACTGGCTTTGTGTTCCTTCCACTGCCATCACTTCTGCCAGTTCTCATGCTCTTGTTTCCACCTTGTATGCGTCCTTCCAGCAGTGGCATCATCGCCTTGGTCACATTTGTGGTTCTCGCTTGTCATCATTGGTGCGTCAGGGCCTCTTAGGGTCTATCTCTTCAGATGTTTCTTTACATTGTAATGGTTGTAGACTTGGCAAACAGACCCAGTTACCTTATCCTACCAGTGAGTCGGTATCTCAGTGTCCGTTTGACTTAGTTCATTTTGATGTCTGTGGTCTTGCTCCCTTTGATTCGAAAGGTGGTCATCGCTACTATGTTTTGTTTATTGATGATTTCTCTTGCTACACTTGTCTCTACTCACGAAATCTCGTAGTGAGGTTCTCTCTATATACAGACGATTTGCTGCCATGGTTCACACCCAGTTTTCCACGCCTATTTGTACTCTTCATGCTGACTCAGCTGGAGAGTACATCTCCCAGATGCTGCGTGGTTTTCTCGTGGAACAGAGTACTCTTGCCCAGTTCTCATGTCCTGGTGCTCTTGCTCAAAACGGCGTTGCAGAGCGCAAGCATCGTCATCTGCTCGAGACGGCTCGTGCACTGATGATCGCCGCTTTCCTTCCACCCACTTTTGGGCTGAGGCCATTTCTGCATCCACCTATCTCATCAACATTCAGCCTTCGATAGCTCTGTAGGGTGGTATTCCTATGAACTGTCTCACTGGTCGTTCTCATGACTACTCGCCTCTTCGTATGTTTGGATGTGTGTGCTATGTCCTTCTTGCCCCGCGAGAATGAACCAAACTGACGGTTCAGTCAGTTGAGTGTGTTTTCCTTGGCTACAGTGATGAGCACAAGGGCTATCGTTCTTGGCATCCTGTTGGTCGTTGCCTACGCATCTTGTGTGATGTGACTTTTGACGAGTCTTGTTCTTACTACCCACGTCCTTCTTCCTCGAGCTTCTCTGTGGACGATCTTTCTTTTCTTCTTCTTCCTGATACCCCCCTATTTGCCTCCTGTCCCCCCTCTCTTCAGCACATCTCACTCCTTCTCCTTCCCCACCACCACAACCTTCACCTCCATCCTCCTCCCCATCCTCATCATTTACCTCTCCCCCATCACCTCTAGTCCACTGCCCTCTTTCTCCATTTCCTCTACACTACACTCGTCGGCCTCATATTGAGGATGCTTCTCCTACCGTGCCTTCCACTTCCGGCACGCCTCCCCTCATGCCCACTCTGGTCCATAACCTCCACGCTGGGCCTCGCCCTTCGCCTGACCGCTACTCTCCAGACAGGTACGGTCTTTCTGTTGTTGTCGAGACCACTTCCTATCGGGCTGCCATGACTTAGCCTGAATGACAACTTGCGATGGCTGAGGAGCTTGCTGCCCTTGAGCGCTCTAGCACACGGGATCTTGTTTCCCTGCCTTCCAGTGTCTGTCCCATCACCTACAAGTGAGTCTATAAGATCAAGACTCGCTCCGATGGTACTCTTGAGCACTACAAAGCTCGTCTTGTCGCTCGTGGTTTTCAACAGGAGCAGGGTCGCGATTATGATGAGACTTTTGCTCCTGTGGCCCACGTGACCTCTGTCCGCACTCTCCTTGCCGTGGCTTCTGTTCGTCATTGGTTTGTGTCTCAACCTAACGTCCAGAATGGTTTTCTCAATGGTGAGTTGCTGGAGGAGGTCTACATGCAGCCACCCCCGGGGTACTATGCCCCTGATGTATGGTCTGCCGCCTTCAACGCTCTCTCTATGGTCTTAAATAGGCCCCCCGTGCCTGGTTCGAGCGGTTCGCCTCTATGGTGACTGCTGCTGGCTTCTCGCCCAGTGATCATGATCCTGCCTCTCCCCGTGGTCGAACTCTTCTCCTTCTATAGAGTGATGACATGATCATCACTGGTGACGACTCTGACTACATTGCCTTTGTTAAGGCTTGCCTTCGTGACCAGTTCCTCATGTATGATCTTTGTCCACTTTGCTATTTTCTTGGGACTATCATTTCCTCAACCTTTGATGGCTTCTACATCTCCCAAGAAAAATATATTCATGATCTTCTTGCTCGTGCCGCTCTAACAGATGAGCGCACTGCTGTGACTCCTATGGAGCTCAACATCCAGCTTCGTGCTTCAGCCGGTGACCCTCTTCCCAATCCCACTCTCTATCGTCACCTTGTTGGGAGTCTTGTCTATCTTGGTGTTATGCGTCCTGACATCTCCTATCCTGTCCACATCCTCAGTCAGTTTGTTTCAGCCCTCACTTTTGTCCACTATAGTCATCTCTCCATGTTCTACGATATCTTTGTGGCATGATCTCTTATCGCCTTTTCTTTCCCCACTCCAACTCTCTCAAACTCTAGGCCTACTCTGATGCTACCTGGGCTAGTAATCCCTCTGATCGCCGCTCGTTGTCTGCTTATTGTGTTTTTCTTGGTGGCTCTCTTATTGCTTGGAAGACAAAGAAACAGACTGGAGTTTCTCGCTCGAGTACAGAGACTAAGTTGCGAGCGATTGCTATGTTAACGGCTGAGGTGATCTGGTTACAGTGGTTACTTGAGGATTTTGGTATGTCTGCTACTGCCTCGACTCCCTTACTGTCAGACAGTACCGGTGCTATCAGTATTGCACGTGACTCGGTGAAGCATGATCTCACCAACTGCTGTACATGATAAGACTCTCACGCTTCACTATGTGCCTTCTGAGTTACAGTTGGTGGACTTCTTCACCAAGGCACAAACTCGAGTGCAGCATTGCTTTTTTCCTCTCCAAACTCAGTGTTGTTGATCCATCATGAGTTTGAGGGGGGGTAGTTAGATGTGTATAGCCCCTTTTCTGTATATCCCCAGTGTATCAGGGGTTTTCTGCACTTTACCTCACATGTACATGTATTGGCCTTTGGCACTCAGAGAAACTTAGTTTCTGATTATCCAACACTTATCATGTGGTGGAAGATACAATTGTATTCTCAAATGCCCAATTCTTGACAAGAATGAAGACCAGTGATCAAACTATGTTTATCTCCCAGTATGCAAAGCTAGTTCATGCCCAATATTCTTGGCCAAACAAATCCAACTCTTGTAACCACCTATCTCACAGCTAACAGCAACTTACCAGACCTTCTCTTGCATGGAAGATTAGTATTACAGTCGTTGGAAATCAAAAATAGTTAACAACCATTCCTTTAATCCATGGATAACTACTTAACAAAGTGCAGGTGACATGAATCACATGTGTTTATCACATAACCATCATGTGCAAGTGATTTGAGATACCAATGATCTCTCACTGACTTTTACAGCCCGCTTTTCTGCAAAGATGCCTTCATTACAAGATACATGCAAGCCGAAAAAGAAGTACACACTTTGACTCTACTGCAGAACATGCTGACACTCAGAATTGTTGTGATCCAAATCCGATATGTCGAAAAAAGAAAGGACTGTCCTGTTTCAAAACGTATTTTCTTTTTTACATAGCGGACACTTCACTATTTTTTATTTAGCTCTCTTGGAACCGCGTACATAAGGTTGTTACGATTAGAGTTGAATCAAATTGGAAATGCATTGAACACAGTAGTAGATCCTACTCCACCCAATAATTTGAAGAACGTAGTATGATTTTTTTTCATTATTCTTAATGCTTATTTAGTCATTTGGAAACTAATTGGATTGATAATTTCCCTTCCGAATGCCATTGCCTAGGTTGTCTATGCAATAGTTAGCACATACATGATCATAAAAAGTAGAAAAGAAATGCATCAGATGTAGATAAACTTGGCAAGTGTAAACACTTAGGCATGCCACCTTGCAAATCATGCATCTTCCTCCCTTAATTTGGCAAAGCGGATCAAGTTTAGTCCAATCGAACCGGGGTATGGCAGGCAAAAGAACGGCATGCTGACGGTGACATGGCATGACTGGGATCTTGCCAGGGGTTTTCCTACATGCGATACACATGAGTGAGGCGCTCTGTGTTAGGGTTATGATAATTTTCCAGACAGGTCATGTCGGAGAGGTCACACACTCACGCACAGTGTGATCCTAGCATGAGCGTTACATTAGACCCATCTTCTAAAGTACAATTTTGTGGACTGAAATTGATATCATTAGACTCATCTTCTATAGCACAAATTGTGGTTATGTTTTTGCAGCACAATTGTTACATAGTAATAGTTTAATTCCTAGTCAAATGTTTATTCTACTGAAACTTAATACGCCTGGTATTTGAAACAGAGGTGGTACTATATATTGTATTACACATTTGGTACATTTGTGATCTATGGAACTTTAGTGTGTGTACCGTACACATGATGTTTATTCAAGTATGGCTCTTGGTATTCGCAAAAAAGTATGGTTCTTCGTAGAGCAAAGTGAAGTACTTTAGTTTATGGTGTGCCCGGGCATAAACAATTCGCTAGCTTTTCTCATGGCCCTCGACAAATTCGTCAGCCCAACAGCTCAAAACCACCACCGTCCCGCTCTGGTAAGCCGTCAAGAGAGTTTTGATAGTCGCCTGTGATGGCAAGCACCACTCCTAGGCCCGCCTCAGCTCTCTGTGTAGGAATTTGAGAGCGATGGTGGCCTCAGGCTCCATTTGAGATTATCAGCGGCTTGTGCCTCCTCCTACTGGAGAATGACTGCGGCCTGCCGCTGTGTCCCTGGGTGGTGCTCCTCCATAGATCAAGGGGGTGAGGTACGAGGGTGCGAGAGACATGGCAGTGAGATGAGCTCATTTTATTTGTAATTTTATCGCTAATAGACGAGGAACCACGTGATTCCACTGATTTGGAGGAATCTGTTGGTTTGGCATCGGAGGGGTATATCCACTTGTGGGTAATCATTCCATTCCATTTTATTCTCAAACCAAACACTAGAACCAGTCCAGGTGCAGAACCAACCCGTGACATTCCACCCCATGCCCCAAAACCAAACACACCCTAGCATAGTTCAAAAAAGCGCTAGGAGTTAATTGTGCGTTTTGCCACCGCCTTGCGCTTTATTGACCAAAGCGCTTGCTTATATGCAGTTATGCATAGATTAAGCGTAGTTATGCGCAATGCGTTTTGCCAACGCCTAGAGCCTAGGCGCGCTTAAGCGCGCCTTTTTCATCTATGCACCCTAGTAGAAGCTGACACCGTAGCTTGGCCAAACAAGGCCCAGGTGATTAAGTTCTCATGTGTAATGTCTATTGAAGTATGTACTAGCCACTTTTGGATTTAATTGTCTAGTCATCGTGTAAATACTGATCAGTGTTTGTGCTATGGATGTAGGATTCAGATAATGGTATCACTATCTCGAAGTACAAATATTGAGTTGCCAGAACAGAATATCTATCCTCTTTATGTTCTGTTGGCTACACCTACTAGTAATATTTCGCTTGAAGGGGTAAGTCTGCATTTTTTTAGTTCCACACATGCAACATTTTGTACCAAATGATCTCTTATCTGACTAACGCATAATGTTTTCCAGCATTCTCCGATATATCGATTCAGTCGGGTTTTGTTTGCTTACATTTTTAGTGAATTTGGTAATAAAGGCGAACCAAAGCTACATTCATAACTCGAGACATCAAGAATTTATCAACCTCCCGACCTTGTAACCTTAACATTATCCTTACCAGTTGTGGTATGATGTGCTTCATATGTGATGTTTATGGTTTTACATTTGGGTTAATTATCCTTTTGCCCTTAGTGGTGTCCATCTGCTCAGTTTTGCCCTTACATGCGAATTGTCCTCAGTTTTGCCCCTAGTCCGAGCACAACAACTACGACGAGGCCAAACGGCCATATTTGAGTCCATTCCGTCCGTCGGCGTTAGTAGTTGTGGGTCCGGAGCTTACACGTGGGACCGCGTGAACGTGGGTCCGGAGCTGACATGTAGGCCCGTGCAACTAAATCCCCAAATCATTTGTAGCTCACACCCATCCGCCTGCCGGCTGTCTGCGCCGCCGCCGCCACCTGCGCGCCAAGCCAAGACTGCCCGCCACCACCTGCACGGCCTGCTCGCCGCTACCTCCTGCGCCGCGCTCCACGGCTACTGGACGCCCACCACCTTCTGCGACGCCACGGGTGGGCGCCCGCCACTGCTCGATCATGGCGCGCCTAATTCCGTCGCCCGGCGGAGCACTCAAAGGTGGGGGCTCTGGAGCTATTTGAACTAGGAGGAAGAACCCTAGGGCGAAATGGTGAGCAGCGGCGACCCCGGAGTATTTGGCGAGGCAAGCATCGGGCCGGAGATCCGCCGCGTCCACGACTGGGTTCCCGAGGGGTAAGTCTCGCCTCTTGTTTAGATTGAGCTTAGTTGTGCATTTGAACACTCGATTCGAGTAGGATTGCCCAATTAGTGTGCTGATTGCGTCTCTGTTTTTCGCTGGTTAGGATGGAGTTGCGGTTTGCTTTCTTGATGCACATTAGAAGGGACCGATACACGTTCGATGCAAAGGATCAGAAGAAATACCAAGGAGGTTTTGATTATCGGTTGCCAATGGCTAGTAATTGGAGTTTCAGACAATTTGGGGAGGTAATTTGTAGCCAATATCCTTGGGGTTTGCTTGATGAAGTGGTATACAAATACTATGATGGGGAAAAGAATTGGGTGACAGTTAGTAATGATGAAGAGCTAGCTACCATGTTTGTTAGGCATAAAGAGAAAGATAATTTTCATGTGAGGCTGCAAGTTGATGTGCTTGAGCAGGCATTAGGACCTAGGATGGCGGGTGCAACATCTCGAGGAGAACCAAGTCGTCGTAATGGCATCTCTAGCCAGAACAGTTCAGTTGGTGCACAACGACGTGGTGGCTCGACAAGTGTGGGCAACAGCAGTAGGGTCCCCCTTGAAGTGGAGCCTGATGGCTACAATTCTGGGGTTGATGAAGAGAAGCTATATTCTGATGTTATTCGGAATTTACGACGGGCACCTCGGACTGAAAACCAAGATGAGGCTCACAATGCAGTCCGTGTGGATGATGACGCGATGGGTGAGGACGAAGACCTTGCAGCTGTTGAATGGGACCCTTTGAACCCTCAAATGGAAGAAGGTACAGTTTTTGCATCCATGAATGAGTGTAGAAATGCACTTGTGACATCTGCATCAAGGTAGAACGTACTTTCAAAGTTGACAAGAGCGATCAAGCACGTTCTGAGTGCATCGTCCGATGAGGGTTGTCCATGGAGGCTGCTTGCATCTAAAATGCGGAATAGCACTAATGTTCAGGTCAAAGTGAACCCTTTTAAGCACACATGCCAGAATCAACCCTTAGGAAGGATACAATCAGAGAGCCAAGTCAAGATGGGTGGCGGAAGAAGTAAAAAGTGGGTGAAAGAAAACCAGCAAGTGGGTCCAAAGGAATTGCGAAAGAACATCAAAGATAAGTTCAAGATAGATTTACCATACATGAGGTTATTCAATGGTAAACAACATGCTATGGATTCTATTTATGGTAACTGGCAGGAAAGTTTTCAATTGTTGTATTCATTCAAAGGTGAAGTGGAGAGGACAAGCCCGGTAGTATTGTAGATATTGATCACCACACCGTGGAGTACACATTCGTGGGAGTGACAAAGACCAAGGAATGCTTTAGAAGGGTTTTTGTGCCTTTGAGGCTTGTCGCGGGGTTTTTGGCAGGCTGCAGGCCTTATTTAGCTATTGATGCCACTTTTCTCACAGGAGGTTTAAAGGACAGTTAGTAGCAGCTTGTGCACTTGATGCACATAGTTTTGTATTTCGATTGCCTATGGTGTCTTTGGAGATGAGTCTGAGGAGAGCTGGACTTGGTTTTTGCATAATCTCCATGAGCTATTGCACATCCCAATGGGTTGGTCATTCATACAGATGCTGCAAAGGTTTAGAAGTGGCCGTGGACAATGTGTTCCCTGAGTAGAGCATAGGGAATGCATCGTCACCTTGCTGCAAATTTCATGAAGAAATTCAAAGGAAAGGTGTATACCGACAATTTATGGCCAGATCTTTGACATGCGGTGTGAAGAAGCACAACTACCACTTGAGGCAGTTATACATGAATCCCAAAGTGAAAGAATACTTGGAAACACACCACTCCAAGTTATGGGCAAGAAGCCAATTCATTGAAGTGAGCAAAGTTGACTATGTGCATAATAATCTAGCGAGTCTTTCAACTCAACTATCCGGAAACTAAAGGGTCATTATGTGGTGGATTTGCTTGACAGATAAGGATAGAATACATGCAGAAATTTCATTATCGTGCGAGGAATAGCCGAGGCAAAATTCATGGGCCACATTATCATCCTGCCGTGATGAATGAACTGAAGCGAAGACAACAGCTTGAAATGAACATGACGCTTTGCTCGGGTACCACATCGAGATATCATATTTGGATAAAGAGAAGAGGGAATGGAGATATCCAATTGGATTTAGAAGCTAGAACTTGCGGTTGTAGGCAATGGCGGATAACTGGGTTGCCATGCATTCATGCGTTGTTTTCATCACTTCTCTCCTGTGTCCAGAGGGAACATACAGCGAGATGTGCATGATTACTACTCATTGCAAGGTTCAAAGCCACATATGCTTATGCCTTGCCTGCTATGGAGGAAAACAACAATGGGACATGGTGGACCACGGATTCAAGCTTTGCGCTCCAGCTTACAAGAGAGCAGCAGTAGACCAAGGAAGAGTCGAATCAGACCTCGCAGCGAAGGAGCTGGACTTGGAGCGAGGAAGCGTAGGTGCACAAGGTGTGGTGGGTCTGGTCATTTTGGTAAGTATTGTGATAACACAGTAGATCCAGCGTTCGGAGAGAGTTTCGATGAAGGCTTCGATGAAGGCTTCGATGAAAATGTTGGTCAGCAGCCGGTTGCCTCAACAGATGATGAAAATGATGGTCAACAGCCGGTTGCATCAGATGAGGATTTTGACGAGGTTCCAAATGATGATGGTCAACAGCCGCATGATTTTGACGATGATCCAAAATATCCTCCAAATAATGATTCAAGTGAGGCTCCAAATGGTGATCCAAGTGAGGCTCTAAATGGTGATCATGGTGATCCAAGTGAGGCTCCAAATGATGATCCAAGTGAGGCTCTAAATGGTGATCATGGTGATCCAAGTGAGGCTCCAAATGATGATCCAAGTGAGGCTCTAAATGGTGATCATGGTGATCCAAGTGAGGCTCCAAATGATGATCCAAGTGAGGCTCCAAATGGTGACCAACCTTCTGTTGTTGTGAGTTCTGCTAGGTATGTAAATTTTGCAAGGGTCAAATACTACGGTACATCTATCACTTGACACGATCTCATTACCGTTTATGTTTTGCACAGCTCTATGGTAGGTTTGAAGAAGACGCGCAAGGTACTGACAACCAAGAGAAGAAGAGAAGAAACAATGAGCACAAGGTGCACGAGGAGCAAAGTGATGGCAAGAAGCTCAAGGAATGCATGTAAGCCCCAACGCTATGTATGAACAATTATGAAACATTATGAATAAGGAATGATGTTGTTTTATGAAACATTTATCACTTGACATGTTGTATTTCTGTTGGATGATGTTGGACCTATGTTAGAAGTATGTTTGACATGATGTTTAAATATCTGTTGGATGATGTTTGAATGAGCACATTGTTTTTCCTTTTTTTGATTTTGCTCATTTAAATTCTGGTCAAACCAAAATGAAGTTGTGGTGAGGTTTTTGAAATTTCATGAAAAATGTGCTAAAAAGAGGGGTCCAAAGGTAGGGTAAACGGCCTCATTTCTAAGCAAGGTTTTTTTCGACAATACACATGAACTTATCATTTAAATGTATGTAAACCTTGTTTATCAACTTAAATCGTTAGTATATGACATAAGAAGACTATGTGCGCTGGTTTTTTATTTTTATGATTTTTATTTAATTTATTATGCTCATTTGAATTCTGGTCAAACTTAACTTTGACCAAGATTTAAATAAGTGTAAAACATCAAAATGAAAAACTAAGCCTGGATCCTTCTTAGTCACTCTAAAATGAAGCTGTGGTGAGTTTTTTGAAATTTTCATGTTTATTTCCCCAAAACACTTCTCTTCACTTGATACAAAAGAGTTTGAGATACTCGAGATATCATACAATACACATGAACTTATCATTTAAATGTATGTAAACCTTGTTTATCAACTTAAATCGTTAGTATATGACATAAGTAGACTATGTGCGCTGGTTTTTTTATTTTTATGATTTTTATTTAATTTATTATGCTCATTTGAAATCTGGTCAAACATAGCTTTGACTGCTCCAAACCCCTCCCAAACCCCGCTAACCCTAGCGCTGAACCAGGACCGTTCATCTAACCCTAGCGCTGAACAAGGGCCGTCGATCTAACCCTTCTAGAAGGAATCTGTGGGGAGGAGGGGGGCGATCCGCGAGATGCAATCCGATTGGCTGCGAGATTCTTTTTTTAAAACAAATATCGGGCGCGCTGGATGGACCATTGGGCCGTCTCGTTGTCTGGGCCTGAGACCGCAGTAAATAGCCCGTCTCAGCCTTTCCAGGCCTTGCATGCATGCATGGGAGGCGGCGACGTGCATAGGCTGCGACGTGGGTTTGCATGCGCGGGAGGCTGCGACGTGCATGCATGTGAGCGAGGCGAGCGAGGCGTGCTAGGCGTGCTAGGCGTGCTAGGCGCGCTAGGCTCGCGAGGCCAGCTAGGTGGTTCAACGAGTCAGATGCACCGTCCGGTCAAAGAGCTATGCAGTGATTCAAATGCACGCACGCGCCCCATGCATGCAATGTTTTTGTGCAAAAATTTAAGAGTGCAAAGCGTAATGGATACACACACGCGTTCGGATTCACACACGCTTTGTTCTCACCCTTTCTCTCTCCTCTCCCACCCACAGCCTATAAATGTGGTGCCTCCTTCCTCTCCCACCCACAAGCCAGATCCGATCCTCTCCAACTTCAAACACCCAGCGGCCGAGCCCTCCCCAAGCGAGACCAAGTGAAGAAGATGCAGTTCAACGGGCCGACCTTCAGCCGTCCACCAGGTGCCGAGCTGCGCTACCCACCGGGCGTGCTCGTGGAGAGGGAGCTCCGTGTGGGCTATGTCAAGGTGGAGGGTCCGTCGAACTCACCCGCCTTCCTCCGAGCCGGCTATGCCCACCTCCCACGGGCTCGCCGAGGATGTTCACCCTCAATGAGGTTCGTGACATGGCGGCATCCTCCTACTGCTCACGGTCACCTTCACCAACCCATTTGACGCCTGAGCTCCTCGGCCAAGTCTTTTGGTGCGGCTGCGAGGCCATCTTCTTCACCATCTACAACATCTACACCAACTCGAGCGCATCTTCCCGCTCCAGGCGGATGCACTCCCTTCCCTCGATGACGAGGAGGAGGAGAAGATGAAGACGGTGTTGAAGGAGCGCTGCCAAGGTGGAAGAAGGAGGTCAAGATGAAGATGTTCAAGCCCGGAGTCAAGCTCGTCATGTTTGGTTTTTTTTTTGTTGCTTTTCTATGTCGTGTCGTGTCGTGTCATGTGTCCGTGAACTGTCCGTGAACTGTCCGTGAACTTATCTAAGTTATTTCCATCTTATTATGTGTGTTAAAAAATGTCCGTGCCCAAACTTATCATTTCTTCCCTAAACAAGTCATGAAGTTCGAGAATTGTGGTTTTTGGAGGGGGTGAGAAGCCCTCTGTTTCATTCAAACAAAAAGTCATGAACTAACATGCAAATTTATTCCCTTTAAATCCTAAACCAAGTGCCACTCTAACCCTAAACCAAGTGTCACTCTGACCAAAATCATGTGGTAGTGCAACATACATTTTCAACCTTCCAACCCTCCAAAATTTAAGTGCAAAACAAAGGAAAACCACTCTCACGCGTGTGCAAACATTCACGGTCTCACTATTTTTTTTTAAAAAAAATCATAGTCTCACTATGTATAACTTCCTTCCCTACCCATGTCAAAGTCTTGCCATCTATCCTAGCGGTTACCAGCGCAGCCCTAAACATCACAAACCCATGCGGTCCTGGGTTCGAGTCCCCAGCCGCACCAATTTTTTGTGCATTTTCCACCCTTCGTTTTTTTAGACATATTATATTTTTCTCAATGTAATGCCCTTAAAAAATGTTCATTTATTTTGGCACTGGCGTAAACCTCTACGAGCTGAGGCACATTTTCCATGACATTTTGGTCTTTGATTTAAATCACGGTGTATTTGAATTGGATTAATTAACAGCTCCAAAAATTTCTAACCTTAATTGTTTGGCTCGAATAATTCAATTAGCTTCCACAAAAGTTTCAGCATTATGATTTACTGCCTAAATTAAATCAGAAAAGAAAACAGAAAATACGCAAGAAAACCCCCGAATGGGCCTAATTGGATGCAGTTGGCCCATTAGTCTAGCTTGCACTTGGCTCTCGCTCTGAATTTGGCCCAAGAGCAACCTTTTTTTGGACAGAAAGGCGAGCAGAGAGCTGCATTTCATTGATCAAAAGTTTATGAATTCCTAATTTCTTCTCTTTTTTCCCAACATATTTAAATGTTGGTCACTTCTTCTCTTTTTGTTTCAACATTTAAACAACTTTAACCAACATTTAAACTAGGTGAATTTCTCAAACAATTTCAAGATTACAAATTCCTTCATATTTCAAGCCTTTCCATACATTTTCAACATTACAACCAGTGCGATTACCATACCTACAAATGCCCAAAAGTATTTGCAAATGGGTATTGGTAGTGCTTGATCTTCAAGCTTCCTAACCTTCTTCTGCAACATCCTAAGCTCAATAGCTAGCTCTCTGTCAGTGCGTGCTTCGCCATCCATCTCTTCTTCCGGAGCTCGTGGTGTGGCCACTGCCGTTCGTGGCAGCATGCGCAACCATTCTTCATGCTCTTCTTGCAGTTCATTCATCAGAGTCTTGGCCAGAGCATCGACCCAAAGAAAGAAACATGTCACCTGCATGAACACCAAACAGATCAACCCATTGCTCAAACATCCCGACGACGAAAATGGTGCATCTGCCCCGATTCTTACCCCATGCTCGCTGCACACGTAGAACGGACGATTCTGGTTCCTCGGCGTATGAGAAATCCTTCGATCAACGCCCGCCCGGCACCGCGGACGACAAAGACAGAGCATGTCCACACGCGCCCGGCTCTGATCCGCGAGGTGGCGCGGAGCTCGAGGAAGACATGGAGCTCGGGCGAAAGGAATCTCAACGCCGCGCGCGCTTCCATCGCTAGCTTCCCACCGCGCGCCCTCCACAGCTAGCTTCCGCCGCCGTGCTCTCTCTCGCCGCTCTCTCGCCGTGGTCACCGCCGTCTTGTTCGTCGCCGTGGTCACCACCGCTGCCGCCCGCTTATATAGCACACCCGCCAACGGCTCTCGCTCAACGGCTCTTTCTTGGGTCCCACAAGCCACGCGTCTGGGCTCAACGGCTCAACGGCTCAACGGCTCTTCGCCGCTGGTCCCACCTGTAAGGGCCGAGTCAATTGGTTGACTGACGGAGACGGCAGAGTTCACGGAACGAGTCGGTGCACACGGACTAGGGGCAAAACTGAGCACAATTTGCATCTGAGGGTAAAACTGAGCAGATGGACACCACTAAGGGCAAAAGGATAATTAACCCTTTACATTTCTTCACCACCATTACATTTGGTTCCCTTTTTAGGTTCCGAAGGGCAAGTTGGGGAAAATCTTGGTGAAAATAACTGCTCTGTGGACCATGTGGAAGGTTCTGCTCTCCAAACTAAGTTTGTGGTTACTATTTTGTGGAAAAAAAATACTAAACAATTACTAGAATAAGCGCATTCCTACTGTTGTTTAACACAATATGTTAAAACATACTCCCTCTGTAAACTAATATAAGAGCGTTTATAGATCACTAAAGTAATGACCTAAACACTCTTATATTAGTTAAAGAGGGAGTAGCAAGTAAGACATTTAGATAGCCACACAAAATGGGTGCCACACAAAATATGTGCCACACAGGTTGAGCTACCACTAGCCAGTTACTATTGCTTATCATGTGGTGGAAGATACAATTGTATTCTCAAATGCCCAATTCTTGACAAGAATGAAGACCAGTGATCAAACTATGTTTATCTCCCAGTATGCTAAGCTAGTTCACGCCCAATATTCTTGCCCAAACCAATCCAACTATTGCAACCACCTATCTCACAGCTAACATCAATTTACCAGACCTTCTCTTGCATGGAAGATTAGTATTACAGTCGTTGGAAACCAAAAATAGTTAACAAACATTACTTTAATCCATGGATAACTACTTAGCAAAGTGTAGGTGAGCAAGATCTAGCTGTGTTTACCGACTTTACTGTGGTTAGGAGAATCAAATGAAAAGTATCCTTAAACATTGCATTATCTGTTTTTGACAAGGGGCTACTAGGCCATGTATGCCATTAATTTAGATTATTTTATCTCCTTTTATGGTATAGTTATTGTCAGTCACCCATACTGGCTAGTATAGCTAGCACATGTGCCTTCTGAAATAAAGTGTAAAGAACACATTGAATCTCAGAAACCACTTATGATTTGTAGTGTTGTTGAGTGCAGATAATTACTATCATGTATGTGATGCATTTTGTCAGAGCTTGAAGGGAAATGTTTCTGGGGTAAAATACCAATTGATCTACTTGGTCCGTCTTTGGAGAACTGTGTAACTTTAAATTTGGGACATACAGTGGAGTTGGCTTCTGCAGTTAATATGAGCCCAAGTTTCTTAGAGGTATGCCAATTCAACTTGCTCATGGTTTTAAGCTTTAATATTCCTATTGTATGCACTGCAAATTTTCTATAGTATTTAATCATAGGATGGACGAAGCAAAATCCTTTTGCAGCACCTGAAACATGTTTCAACTAAATAAATTACCTTAGCCATATGTACGTTAAATATTGATTATCTACCGCATGTACCTTCTGCTATCTAGAAGGCTGTAGTGCTTGCAATTAATTAGCACATCCCATCCAGAAGTTTAGATGGAAATCGTCAAATTAGTAGTGCAATTTCCATCAAGATAACTGAACATATTATAAGATGAACATTAACAGTAAAGGTTGAAATTGTAGTTTATGGAAATTCCAGTGATTCTGCAAATGTGTTTCATTCAATTCATTCTCTATCTTTTTTGTTTTTAATAGAAAATTGTTAAATCAAGAGAGAGAATATGCAGTGTAGTGGAAACTACTTGCCAATCTTAGGGGTTGTTTGGACTTGCCATGCTTAACCATAGGCAAGCCACAGTTTTTTGAGGTACATACTTGTTTTCTGCCACACATAACTACCTATATGGCCTATGTGTCATAGACACAATCTTTTGCACAACTTGCCATACTTAACCATAGGAGCCACAGTTTTTTGCAGTACATACTCTTTTTTGCCACACACTTAACTACCTATATGGCCCATGTGTCATAGACACAATATTTTGCACAAGTTGCCACGCTTAACTGTAGGCAAGCCACAGTATTTTAAGGTACATACTCGTTTTTACCACACACTTAACTACCTATATGGCCCATGTGTCATAGACACAATCTTTTGCCACACTTGGCTTTAATTTTGTTAGCCACTCTTTTGCGGTAAGCCACACATTGCTTAAGCAAAGTTAGCCTTGAACCAAAGATGCCCGTACTTGACTCTATATGTTGATCTACTTGCCTTTCCTTTTGTTATATATGCAGCCGAAATTTATGGAGCAGGACAGTTGCTTGACATTTTGCTCTCATAAAGTTGATGCTACAGTAAGTTTATCCCTATTACTTTATTTTTTATCTAATAATTGTTTCCGCATTTAAGTGGTAAGTATTTTCTATATAGGATGGCGGGACCTTACTGCAGTATGTTCTGTTATTTACTTCCTTAACTTCTCTGAGATTTGTATTATTGTTGCAGGGTTCATATCAACTCCAAATAGGCATATCTGCTCAAGAAGCTGGTGCAAAAGACATGTCTGAATCTCCATATAGTAGTTACTCATACAGTGGTGTCCCACCTTCATCATTACCACATATCATAAGGTAACACTACTACATGTATATTCATATCTATAGCGCTATTTATTGTAATAGAGTCATGAGTAACTACATTCGCTTGATTGGAAAGCTTAGTTCGAAGATATCAATTTTGAGTTTTTGACACGATTTAGTAGATGGCCACTGTTTTGCAGTCAGCGCAGCTGAGCTTGCTGCTTGGTGAGATCATTTTATGTGTGTGTGTGTGGATGACATGTACCAAATGTGGCAACACCAACAGGGACAGGCTGTTAAATGTTCTTTTTCATAGTTGAGGGTGAAAGCTGGACATCTGTGACAGTTGAGCGGGCTAAGATGGATCTGTTCATTGTTAGGTGTTGTTTTAGAATGCATGGAGTCCATCTTTTAAATTGGGTGCTAATATACACAAATATATACTGATTTGTCATGTTCAAAAAATAGTTCTAGATTTTCCATAGAAAATACCTTCAGATCATTTTATTACTTTTAGTGGCTTTCCTGAAATATAGTTGAAGAAAAGTGATGGCATTGGTCACAGGGACATAATGCAAAATAAAATGAACATATTGCAAACACAAAGAAGCTCTCAGCGCCATAGCGCAGTGGGGGGCGATTGGTAGGTGAGCCGCAAAGGTGGCAGATATCGGGAGAGAAGTGGGCATGTGTGCGTGGGGAGAAGAGGGGGGAAATATGTCACCTTGCCCATAAATCGTTGTTGAGAGAAGAGGCGCAGAGTGAGTGGGTGCACACAATAGAAATCAGAGGAGGGGTTAGGATTTCACTTACAATTAAGGTAGGAGCAAAATAAATAAGATGGAGGTTTATTAAGAGGATTATTGTGCAATTAAAGCCGAATCTGAGAAAGTCCAACTAAAATTCTGAATCATTCGGTGAAAGTTGGATGCATGGTTCAAATTGTGTGGATTCCACAAACATGTATTGGTACCTTCTATACAGATTTAGATGTCTGAAAGGGCAGGTAAATGAATGGAGTCACTATATCAAATTTATGTTAGTGCCTAGTGGCGAGGTTTTGGCTACCAGCTCAGGTTTGTTGTGCTCTTGTGTGACCTTAGCCTAACCGAAGCACCTGTTGTCTGGCTAGGTCTTAGTGTGACACTTTGCTTTTACTTTCATCTCTACAAATGCATTTGCGTTTCAATGTGACCAATTGAGCAGATATTTTTTTTGTTTTCCACACAGGTTGAGAGCTGGTAATGTGCGTTTCAACTTCAAGTACTACATCAATACTATGCAAAAGACTGAAGGTTATCCCTTACACAAACATTTGCATTCATGTGTTTTTCAGTTCCACACTTCCACTCACACTTGTTTGTATCATGTGTTTGACATTTTTTCTAGGTGTTCCACATTTTCTCCTTATACCTGACTGTGAAAATTATTGAACTAGATATGTTAGATATCAGAATAAATGATTCACCAGCATTGAACTATTAAAAGATATTTTGCTAAGACCCTTTTATGGTACACATGTTGGAATAATAGCTTCGTCTGTTTGATTGTGGTAATCTTGTTACTTTGTCACACTAATTGTGGTACCAATCTAGTAACCTAGTGGAGAACTTTACGCTGTTACGCTTTAGGTTAGCATATGATCCTGGAACTAAAGCTGGTGAGCTAATTTCGGTAAGGGTAAGTATAATGGTTTTAATGTACTAATATGTTTTTAACATAGGAAATGGCTTATAAATTTATCTCTTTACAACACCAGTAATATCCATTTGATTAATTATGAATTGTGCATTTTTTTGTTCTGAAAATCAAGTTCTGTGTCATTACCATAAACGCAAAAGTCAGGTATGCTCCTTTAAAAAAGATGCAATTATCGAAAATGCTGGTGCATAAGACAGAAAGCACACACCTCATATGATACACACTTTGATTCTACTACAGAACATGCTGACACTCAGAATTGTCGTGATCCAAATCCAATATGTCGAGAAAATGAAAGGATTGTCCTATTTCAAAACATATTTTCTTTTTTACATAGAGGACACTTCAGTATTTTTTATTTGCGAATTGCAGAGACTTCACTATTATGTACTTTGCTGATTCCTTTAGCTCTCTTGGAAACACGTACATAAGGTTGTTACGATTATATTTGAATCAAATTGGGAATGCTTTGAACATAGTAGTATCAAACCGTAGATCCTACTCCACCCAATAATGTGAAGAATGTAGTATGATTTTTTCATTATTCTTAATGCTTATTAAGGTAGAAGGAAAATAATTAAGATGGGGGTTTATTAAGAGGATTATTGTGCAATAAAAGCCGAATCTGAGATAGTCCAACTAAAATTCTGAATCATTCGGTGAAAGTTGTATGGATGGTTCAAATTGTGTGGATTCCACAAACATGTATTGGTACCTTCTATATAGATTTAGATGTCTGAGAGGGCAGGTAAAGGAATGGAGTCAGTATATCAAATTTCTGTTAGTGCCTAGTGGTGAGGTTTTGGCTACCGGCTCAGGTTTGTTGTGCTCTTGTGTGACCTTAGCCTAACCGAAGCACCTGTTGTCTGGCCAGGTCTTTGTGTGACACTTTTCTTTTACTTTTATCTCTACAAATGCATTTGCGTTTCAATATGACCAATTGAGAAGATATAGTTTTTTTTGTTTTCCACACAGGTTGAGAGCTGGTAATGTGCTTTTCAACTTCAAGTACTACAACAATACTATGCAAAAGAATGAAGGTTATCCCTTACACAACCATTTGGGTTCATGTGTTTTTCAGTTCCACACTTCCACTCACACTTGTTTGTATCATGTGTTTGACATTTTTTCTAGGTGTTCCACATTTTCATCTTATACCAGACAGTGAAAATTAATGAACTAGACATGTTAGATATCTGAATAAATGATTCACCAGCATTGAACTATTAAAAGATATTCTGCTAAGAGCCTTTCATGGTACACATGTTGGAATAATAGCTACTTCTATTTTATGGTTGTAATTTTATTACTTTGTCACACTAATTGTTGTGCCATAGCTAACCTACACTACAAGAAATATGTCAACTTATGACCTTCTGTCAGTGACCCTCGAAGAATTGGTCATAAATCTATGACCATTTTAGACCAATTGGTCAAAAGCTGTTCAGGGGGCTCCAAACCTCGAACCATTGCACCATTTTGGTCGAAGGTCGTAATTTCCTTACGAAATGGTCACAAAGCAAATAGTGCTAGTCCGCTGCCTTATTTCTAGTTGTTAACGACCAATATAGATGGTCATAGCCTTGTAAATTGTGGTGGGTTGCTATGACTAGGCGCCACCTCATCAGTTTGCCTATGTGTCATGTCCATGTGGCAGTTTTGCCCTAGGTTGTGAAGCAACCTATATTTCTGTCATTCCCAAAATTCCCAAAAAATCTCATAAATTCTTTGGGTCATATCTTCGTCAAATATGTAAAACCTTCCTTGCCTAGTTCAAAAATAATTCAAAAATATTCATTTTCCTATTTTGTTCAGAGTAACAGTTTGTGAAGGAAGTACCACTTTGGCATGTCCAACTAGTATCCATTTTCTCTGAAGGCTTTCCTATGCCCAAATAACCATCCTCCACCAAATGCCATCTCAATCCATTCATTATTTTGAGCCGAGCTTCAACATTCGTATTTATGTCCAGGTGGTGGTTTGCAAAGCAAGTACCACCTAGGCTCCTCCTTTTGAGATGAAAATTTGTGAAAACGGTCTTCTTAGTAACTGATCATCCTCACCAAAACTCACGCCCATTATTCATGTACATTTCCGCACCACTAATCAAACACTTGGCTGCTAATTCATGTTTGAGCATCGATTGGTCTCCTCATGAGAATCTTATGTTGTAATTTTCTTCCTAGCACCAACCTGGGGAGTTCCCAACCCACTAGACATGCCTAGGCCGCCCAGAACACATGGCAACGCCACGGTCACGCGGTGACCACGCGGTGGGCATGCGAGTTTACGCGCTCTAGAGTTGGGGCCCTCGGCCACCGCCCAAACCTCGACGTATCGCCACCAAACCATGTATTTATGATTAAATAGGTCCTTATGTAACTAGAAATGATTTTTGGAAAAAATACATAGCAAACTATGAGGCAGCTGCAGTTCAAATTTGACCCGCTTCCAGCTGAATCGGCAGAAATTTGTCTTTTTCACGAGAGGTGGATCAAATTTTTTACACCAGACCATTTTGTCAATTGTGCATTAAATATGTCCTAGTATTTTATAAAAATGATTTGGTCCAATTTTGCAACAATTATTTGGTAGTTCCTTCACAAAAAAACCTCCTTTCGGGCACTCGAAAAATGGAAAATGGTTTTTTCGTCCAACGAAAATGAAAACTTCCTTAGGCAACATTGTTTGCTATTCCAATATGCACCCTTGTGGACAATATGAGATCATTTGAACAAACTATGCCATGAATGTGGCCATAAGATTGATCATTTGGCTTGAAAGCCATGAATCTTCACACTTGATAGCTCATTTCTGAGAACACTTTTTTAAAATAATTACCGTATTACAAGTTTATTATTTTTCCTGGAAACTTGGTCACATATAATGACACAATGCGAAGGTTTTCCAATTTTTGATTTTTTGAATTTTTATGCCCGTTTTAATATGCGGTCAAAGCGGCGGGCTTGACCGTTCCTAGCTAGTGGTTGAATCTTGGAATTTTTTGGTGTTTCTATGATTAAATAGATACCTATGTACCTAGAAATGATTTTTGGAAAGAATAAAGAGCAAACTATGAGGCAGCTACAGTTCAAATTTGACCCGTTTTCAAATTGAATCGATTTATAATTTGTCTTTTTCATCGGTGGTGGATCAAAACTTTTTTCACCCAACCATTTTGTCAATTGTGCATTAAATATGGCCTAGTATTTTATAAAAATGATTTGGTCCAATTTTGCAACAATTATTTGGTAGTTCCTTCACAAAAAAACCTCCTTTCGGGCACTCGAAAAATGGAAAATGGTTTTTTCGTCCAACGAAAATGAAAACTTCCTTAGGCAACATTGTTTGCCATTCCAATATGCACCCTTGTGCACAATATGAGACCATTTGAACAAACTATGCCATGAATGTGGCCATAAGATTGATCATTTGGCTTGAAAGCTATGAATCTTCACACTTGATAGCTCATTTCTGAGAACACTTTTTTAAAATAATTGCCGTATTACAAGTTTGTTATTTTTCCTGGGAACTTGGCCACATATAATGACACAATGCAAAGGTTTCCCAATTTTTTGATTTTTTTTGAATTTTTTATGCCCGTTTCAAAATGCGGTCAAAACGGCGGGCTTGACCGTTCCTAGCTGGTGGTTGAATCGTGGAATTTTTTTGGTGTTTCTCTGATTAAATAGATACTTATGTACCTAGAAATGATTTTTGGAAAAAATAAAAAGCAAACTATGAGACAGCCGTAGTTCAAATTTGACCCGCTTCCTGCTGAATCGGCGGGAATTTGTCTTTTTCACCAGAGGTGGATCAAAGCTTTTGACACCCAACCATTTTATCAATTGTGCATAGAATATGACCTAGTATTTTAGAAAAATGATTTTGTGCCATTTTGCAACAAATGTATGGTAGTTCCTTCACAAAAAAGAAGCATTTTTACCACAAGAAAATGATTAAGAATATCTAGAAAGATAAAAAATGCATGCAAATCGGTGATCATCCATAAAAATGGGTTCTAACTTGAGTGAAAATTTTAGTTGTGCCATTTTGCAAAATATTTTGATAGTTGCTTTACAAAATTCCCCTATTTTTAGTACTTAGAAACTATTTTAAATCATTGATCTTCCGAACCAATCAGGGCTCTTCCCACGGATCGATGACATGGCGTCCATCCATCCATCCATCTCTCCATCCCACATCCATCCATCCATCCATCCATCCATCTACAGAAAAAAAAAAAACAAAAAGAAAAAGAGACACCCCACGCACCCCCAACCCTAGATCAAACCCCTCCCCCATCGCACCCCTCCTCCCTCCTCCCAATCTCCTCGCCGCCGCCGCCACCTCCTCCCGTCCCCGGCCCCTCCCGATCCACCTCCTCCCCGTCATCTCCCACCCACCGCCGACCTCGTCGTCCTCCTCACCGACGCCGACCTCGTCCCTCCCTCCCCTACCCTAGCTCCGCGCCCTCCCCGCCAGCCCCTCTGCAATCACACCAACCCCATACGCACAGATCCGGCGTCTCCGACCTCGATTTCACTTCCCATCCCCCTTCCCCACGCTCCTCTCGAGCTCCAGATCCCCGGCCGCGACGACCCCTTCCTCAGCTTCCTCCGGGAACCCTATCCCCTCAGATCCGCCCGCCGCCACGTCATGGTCGAGTTCTACGCGCCTTGGTGCGGCCACTGCCGCGCGCTCGCGCCTCACTGCAGGGGATCGATGTCGCGCTGGCCAAGGTGGACGCCATCGAGGACCACGACCTGGCCGGATCCGCACCCACCGGAGCGTCCTTCCTGACGCGACGCGCATCTCCTCTCCGGCTGGCCATGGTGGGTGAGCGTGAATCCCTCCCTTGTCTTTGTCTGTTTCTTCATCTGATTCCTCCTGCCTGCCTGCGTGTGTGTGATTTGTTTTGTGTCCGATCTGATCTGTAGAAGCTGCTCTGCTCAAGGTGGCGCACAAGGAAGCCCTCATGGCGGCTGCTGCAGCTGGACGTCCTCCTCCAACCCACCCCCTATCTGACGGACTTGGTGAGCTCTACCCAGCCCCCCTGATTGATTTGATTTGGCAGCGGGTCTAGTTGAGTGCAATCCATTTGGCCACTGTAATATTTACATAGTATTTTTTTAAGTCCTAGTAGTAATGCCACTGTAATATTTACACAGTGTCAGTGTAAGTTCTATGTAAATACAATCACCGATTATCTATAAGTTCCTGTCATGATTTGCTCCTTGGATCTGTGCCCATGCATTGTATGCTCTTCTTTCCATATATGTACTGCATTTCTATATGGCAATGAGCTTACCCTCTGCTGTCCTGTTTCCATGGCGCGTGCAAACTGTGCAGTGCTGCTGTGGCTCCTGGTGGCGGTGAGCGTGAAGCTGGGGCGGCGCCACATCGCCCACAACGCGGTGGAGCTGATGGAGAGGCGTCTGGCCAAGGACGACTTCCCCGAGTACTACGACGACAAGACGCGGCTGGAGAACATGCCCTAGCGGATCTGGAACCTCGCCAGGAAGAAGAAGCAGGTACGAATGCCCCGATTTCCTTACCAACTTTATCTACTCTCTAAGTAGCAGCACTGCGGGTGCCAAACTGTTGGGGGGCAGTTCACTGCTGGTGCCAGCCGAACACATTAAACTAGTGTAGTTGCTGGACACAGCTCCCATCATGGTGCATTAACTATAATCTGTACCTCTAAAAGAGGAGTATAAACTGGAGTAATCATATGGTATTTGCTATTTTTCTCTGGATGAACAGAATGTCCATAGGTTTACTGTCATCAATGTGTACTATAAAATTTCCCAGCACCTTTGCTGAAAAGATGCAAGTATGTAACACAAATAGTCCACAAAGATTATAGCTGTGGTATTGATTGCTTGAACAAGCAATCGAGGGCGTTAGATGATGATCTAGCCATTTTTCTCATCACAAACTGCTGCTGTTGTGTTCACTTCAATGAGAAAAACTACTGCTATTGTGTTCACTTCAATGAGAAAAACTGCTGCTGTGTTCACTTCAATGAGAAAAACTGCTGCTGTGTTCACTTCAACTGAGTTACTCCTTTTTTGAATGGAATGTTCATAATATATTGTCTCCAGTTTTTCTAATTTTTGTGGGGATTTGGTACGGACTAGAGGTAGAGGCTTGACAATTTCTTCTTTGTTTCACCAAGTGCTTGATAGATAGCTCTCTCATATGCATTTTCCATTCCTAATGGTGCTTTTTAATTTCCTTGCCAGGCCAAATAAAAGATGTTGTTCTCGGTGGAGTTGCACTTGAGGATGAGCACCGAGAGAAATTTAATCAAATCCAAAAGGTAGGTTCTTTGTTCTTATCAGATGTTGGCAGATTCTATTTTGTTGTGCATATGCCAAGTGTGTCTACCTGATTGTAAACATAATTGCAATACTGTATATATGTTGACAGTCTAGTAAAAAAAAACTTGTTGTGCCTGGGTTTGTGGATCTTAAAAAAATCATCTATGCTTTCCTTACTCATACAAAACGCCCAGCTGTTGTTCTTGTTAATACAAGCGTGCATACCATCTGCACCTTCACCAAACAGAAAAGGCTCTAGCCACATATTCCTCTTTACTGAAAACTCATTGTTCTTTTCTAAACTATTGCAAAAATCGAGCAGTGGTACTGACTATATAAATGTTTTATTGTCTTGGTAGCTTCACTCGTGTTTGCTACTGATTCGTTTCCACTGAGCAGTGGTACTAAACAGCAGGATTTCAATCACCTTGTATACACTAGCAGCTTGCTTACACAGTTGTCACTTTTGCTTGTGGTAGCCATTATGTGGCTGAATCATGTTTGTGTCTACTAATCATCAGTTAATAGTATTTGGCTTCTTTGTGATGGTCTGGACTATTTTAGGGTGATGAGGATATGCTTTCTGATTTATAGTTACTAATCTGTGGTCTGGTGTCATATTATGGTCTAATATTTTTTGTTTTGACTCTTTTTCTGGTGCGAGGAAAGCTGTGAGTAGACGTCAACGATGCCTACTTGTTTGGCTGCTACAGTGATGCATGCGCCGGTCAAGCAAGCACACATGCATATACGTTCCTACTATATTCCTGCTTTATATGTACATGTGTAAATGTATTTCTGAGAGATGTGTTATGTAAACCTGGGAGATGTGTTATGTGATGTGATATGATGGATGATTTGAATTCGACATGGAGTTTTCCTGATTTGAATATGAAACAACTTTGTCCAAACATTTCTTTCAAAATCTGAGATCTAATATTGGACAAATAATTGGGCTGGAAAAGGCAAGCACACAAGCATTGGACTGTTTAAAAAGCGAAACAAAAAAACCTTAGAAAATAAAAAAAAGAAATATACTGCAAAAAAGGCCGAGGCCCCCTAGTATGGAAAAACCTAACAAAAAGGCCGAATTGTTGGGCCAGGCCCATGTAGCTAGAGAAAATTAATAGAGAAAATATATAGTAAAAAGGCTGAATTGTT
This sequence comes from Aegilops speltoides, assembly GCA_021437245.1. Lineage (NCBI taxonomy): Eukaryota > Viridiplantae > Streptophyta > Magnoliopsida > Poales > Poaceae > Aegilops > Aegilops speltoides. The sequence continues at coordinate 27,872,585 of CM038143.1, forward strand.
GGGCTAGGCCCATGTAGAAAACCGAATTGGACCGGGCTGAATCTTGTGCCACATCAGCTTGCCACGCTGGATGCCTACGTGGCCTGAGGAAGTTGCTAGTGACCAAAAATTTGGTCAAAGAACCAACGACCTTTTACATATCACAGAGAAGGTCGCTATAGTCAGTTAATGACCCTCAGCTTTTGACCTTCTGTTTTTGGTCACAAAAAGGTCACAAATGAAAAACTATGACCTTTCAGCGACCAATAGTGAGGGTCACAAGTTGACATATTTCTTGTAGTGCTAGTGGAGAAGTTCCGCTATTACGGTTTAGGTTAGCATATGATCCTGGAACTAAAGCTAGCGAGCTAAGTTCGGTAATGGTAAGTACAATGGTTTTAATGTACCGATATGTTTTTAACTTAAGAAATGTTCTAAATTTCTCTCTTTACAACACGAGTCATATCCATTTGATTAATTATGAATTGTGCATTTTTTGTTCTGAAAATCAGGTTCTGTGCCATTACCATAAACGCAAAAGTCAGATATGCTCCATTAAAAAAGATGCAATTAGTGAAAATGTTGGTGCATAAGACAGAAAGCACACACCTCATATGATCTGTAGTGCTTCAGAAGGATAGTGTAACATTGAAATTGGAAGAATAAATTTTACGAACGTGTTCAGCATGGGAGACCAAAGTATATTAATTTAATCATAAAAGGAGTGTTATGTGCTGTATTTGGTGGCATAGTTTAAGGCATAGGTTTGCCCATGACCTTATGTACTAATGTACATATTGCTGATTGAGTGCCATATAGCTCCAACCGTGTTTTTTTATTTCTTTGTTGTGAATGTTGATCATGACAAAGATCCAGTGTTAGATTTGCGCAATTACCTATGGTCAGTTTACGTCACTTATTGACATTTGTTGGTAAAAACTTCCCGTTGGTTCGTGATTCTTTGCTCTTCTTGTTTTTTTTCTTATATTGGTCTTTTCTTACCAGTCACTGAAGATTTTGCTTGCCTCTTCTCCTTGGTAAAATGTGGAAGCTACAAGGTAAAGTTTGATGCAAAGTTCCATTTGCACTGTATTTATTCAAATCTCACTTTGCTGCTATTGGCCGGTGGATCATTTCACCAGCTATAGATAGGTAAAACCAATCATTTAATTCTCACTGCACCACTAATTTCTTGATGTTCTTTGTGATGAAATATGGATTGTGCTTGCTTTCTGCAAGACCTTTCTATTTTTTTGGGAACAATTTTTGTGCCCACCTGAAAGGAAGCAGGTGCGGTACCTGGTGGCACTACTAGGGAAACCGTATACACATAATCTTAGCAACAACGTGGTACAAAAAGAAGCGCTACTGCTAATTAGTAGTAGCGTGGGTAAGCAAAGCCCGCTACTGATACATATTTAGCAGTAGCGCGTGCTGGACAGACCGCACTGCTACAAATATCGACCGACAGTACCCACCAACCTAAGTTTAGCAGCAGCGCGGTGTCGTGACACGCGCTACTGCTAACGCAGTAGTAGTAGCGTGGTTTTGACTCAAGTCGCTACTGCTAATTTTGAAACTAGGCACACGGTTGGCCCCGCTTAGTAGTAGCGCGTGTGGGCAAAGCGCGCTGCTGCTATGCTCTTATAAGTAGCACGTCCCCCCCCTGCGCTCTCGCTAAGACGCAACACACCACCACCTTTCCCCACCCGTCCTCCCCTCCTCCATTTCCTCTCTTCCCTTTCCCCTACCTCCCACATCCTCCCTCTCTCACTCTTCTTCTTCCTCAATACTTCTCCCCCCACTACTCTCCCTCTTCTACCTACCTTTCTCTCTCTTCGTTACTACTAGCTAACTACACCACTTATACGTCTCCGACGTATCTATAATTTTTGATTGTTCCATGCTATTATATTATCTGTTTTGGATGTTTATGGGCTTTATTTTACACATTTATATCAATTTTTGGGACTAACCTAATAACCCGAGGCCCAAACCGTATTGATGTCTTTTTTCCCTATTTTAGTATTTCGAAGAAAAGGAATATCAAACGGAGTCCAAACGGAATAAAACCTCGGGAGCGTGATTTTTGGAACGAACATGATCCAGAGGACTTGGAGTGCAAGCCAAGCAGTAGCCGAGGCGGCTAGGAGATAGGAGGGCGCGCCCATCTCCTTTGGGCATGCCCCTGTCTCGCGGGCCCCTCGGGCGGCCACCGACATACTTCTTCCTCCTATATATACCCATGTACCCCGAAAACATCCAGGGAGCCAACAAAAAACAATTTCCATCGCCCTAACCTTCTGTATCTGCGAGATCCCATCTTGGAGCCTTCACCGGTGCTCCGCCGGAGGGGGAATCGACCATGGAGGGCTTCTACATCAACACCATAGCCCCTCCGATGAGTTGTGAGTAGCTTACCACAGACCTTCAGGTCCATAGTTATTCGATAGATGGCTTCTTCTCTCTTTTTGTATCTCAATACCATGTTCTGCCCCTCTCTGATGGAGATCTATTTGATGTAACTCTTTTTGCGGTGTGTTTGTCGAGATTCGATGAATTGTGGGTTTATGATCAAGTTTATCTATGAGAAATATTTGAATCTCCTCTGAATTCTTTTATGTATGATTTAGTTATCTTTGCAAGTCTATTCGAATTATCAGTTTGGTTTGGCCTACTAGATTGATCTTTCTTGCCATGGGAGAAGTTCTTAGCTTTGGGTTCAATCATGCGGTGTCCTTTCCCAGTGACAGCAGGGGCAGCAAGGCACATATTGTATTGTTGCCATCGAGGATAAAAAGATGGGGTTTATATCATATTGCATGAGTTTATCCCTCTACATGATGTCATCTTTCTTAATGCGTTACTCTGTTCATATGAACTTAATACTCTAGATGCATGCTGGATAGCGGTCGATGTGTAGAGTAATAGTCGTAGATGCTGGCAGGAGTCAGTCTACTTGTCACGGATGTAATGCCTATATACATGATCATGCCTAGATAATCTCATAATTATTAGCTTTTCTATCAATTGCTCGACAGTAATTTGTTCGCCCACCGTAATACTTATGCTATCTTGAGGGAAGCCTCTAGTGAAACCTATGACCCCCGGGTCTATCTTTTATCATATAAGCTTTCAATCTACTTTTATTTGTATCTTTACTTTTCGCATCTATATTATAAAATAGCAAAAATATATTTATCTTATCATATTATCTCTATCAGATCTCACTTTCGCAAGTGGCCGTGAAGGGATTGACAACCCCTTTATTGCGTTGGTTGCGAGTTCTTTGTTTGTTTGTGTAGGTGCGTGGGACTTTTGAGGAGCCTCCTACTGAATTGATACCTTGGTTCTGAAAAACTGAGGGAAATACTTACGCTACTATTGCCGCATCACTCTTTCCTCTTCAAGGAAAACCAACGCAAGTTCAAGACGTAGCAACCATCTCCATTAATGCATCTCCTTTCTCTTTTTCCTTCCCCCTCCACCAGTTGAAGTTGTCTCCTCCCAAATTAGCTAGCTAGGTGGATGTAGCATTTAGTTAAGTGACCTATTTGCCCCCTAACTAGATCTATCTTTGTCAAGAAGAGCTTTCTGCACTTTTGATCTCCCTACATCATCATCTCCACCGTGTGCTCGATCTCGAGATAGAGGTGATTAAAATTTCATGCTTTTGCAAAATGGGCATATGTTTATGTGTGTGTGATATGATAATTGGGCAATATGATGGAAATTGTGTGTGTGTGGCATGCGTTGATGCCAAATTGTGCTTTTGAGTTGCCTATGTTTTGCCGAAATGTCGATTTATTTCCGTTTCGGCGAATTCCGGGCAAACTCTTGATCTATATATGTCCTATTTTTAGGGAAGGTCATGCCGAATTTTTGTATGACTTTCATGCATGCACACATTTTTATAATCAATTTTTTTATTATTACCGTGCATACGTTCACGATGCTCAGTGGAACAATGGTGGACAGGTGGTTGCGGTTGGCGGTGCAGGACATGAAAGAAAATAACCGGACAGAGGTTTCATGTCCGTGTCGAAAATGCAAAGGAGAAGTTTGGCTTGACCCGTATGACGATGGTCGTGTCAAAGCGCACCTGCTCATGACTGGTTTCATTGATGGCTATACTCGGTGGATAATTAAAGATGAGGATGACGATGTTGAGGACGCCGACGGGGTAGGCAATGACGACACGGGGCAAGACGAAGAGATGATTGATAGTGGCGGCGGGGAAGAGGCCAGACATGGCGGCGGAGAAGGGGCGGACATGGCGGAGGACAAGGGGCCGGACATGGCGGCGGAGAGAACATGGACTCCATGCAGCAGAGTTCATCGGTACTAAGTTCAATCGTGCGGGACCCTCATGTTCAAGCACTTCTGCACAAGGAGACGAGTACTGAGAGAGCTGCTTCTAGGGAGGAGGCTAAGCTGGAGCAACTGGTGGTAGACTCGAACACTCCATTGTATGATGGTTTCAATCCTGAGGTGAACCGCTTGAGTTTCACGCTCCAACTCCTGAACACGAAGGCTAAAAACAAATGGACCGACACTAGGCACGATGAGCATCTCAAGTACCTAAAGGATGTTCTTCCCGCGGGAATCTATGTCCTACTAGTGTTGATGAGGCCAGGAAGATCGTGTGTCCTCTTGATCTTCGGCACGTTAGATACCATGCATGCATCAACGATTGCATAATTTATCGGACGGAGGCCGCGGAAAAAACAAGATGTGTGCAATGCTTCCTGATACAAGAAGGCCGGGAAGAAATGTCCCCATAAAGTTGTATGGTACTTACCGATCACTCCCCGTCTCCAGCGGTATTTCGTAGATCCCAAGGAAGCAAAGCTAATGCACTGGTGATACGTCTCCATCGTATCTATAATTTTTTACTTTTCCATGCCAATATTCTACAACTTTCATATACTTTTGGCAACTTTTTATATAATTTTTGGGACTAACATATTGATCCAGTGCCCAGTGCCAGTTCCTGTCTGTTGCATGTTTTATGTTTCGGAGAAACCCCATATCAAACGGAGTCCAAACGAGATAAAAACAGACGCAGAATATTTTTGGAATATTTATGATTTTTGGGAGGAAAAATCAACGCGAGACGGTGCCCGAGGGGGTCACGAGGCAGGGGGCGCGCCCCTGACCCTCGTGGGAAACCCTATAAGGCGGTTGACACTCTTCTTTTGCCGCAAGAAAGCTAATTTTCGGAGAAAAATCTGGGCGAAGGTTTCAACCCAATCGGAGTTACGCGATCTCCGGATATATAAGGAACGGTGAAAGGGTAGAATATAGGAATGCATAAACAGAGAGAGACAGAGAGATAGATCCAATCTCGGAGGGGCTCTCGCCCCTCCCATGCCACGGAGACCAAGGACCAGAGGGGAAACCCTTCTCCCATCTAGGGAGAAGGTCAAGGAAGAAGAAGAAGAAGGGGGGCTTGATACGTCTCCAACGTATCTATAATTTTTGATTGTTCCATGCTATTATATTACCCCTTCTGGAGGTTTATGGGCTTTAGTTTACACATTTATATCATTTTTGGGACTAACCTACTAACCGGAGGCCCAGCCCGTATTGCTGTTTTTTTGCCTATTTCAGTATTTCGAAGAAAAGGAATATCAAACGGAGTCCAAACGGAATGAAACCTTCGGGAGCATGATTTTTGGAACGAATGTGATCCAGAGAACTTGGAGTGCAAGCCAAGAAGCGATCGAGGCGGCCAGGAGATAGGAGGGCGCGCCCACCCCCTCTGGGCACGCCCCTGTCTCCTGGGCCCCTCGGGCGGTTACTGACTTACTTCTTCCACCTATATATACCCACGTACCCCGAAAACATCCAAGGAGCCAACGAAAAACAATTTCCACCGCCGTAACCTTCTGTATCCGCGAGATCCCCTCATGGAGCCTTCGCCGACGCTCCGCCGGAGGGGGAATCGACCACGGAGGACTTCTACATCAACACCATAGCCCCTCCGATGAATTGTGAGTAGTTTACGACAGACCTTCGGGTCCATAGTTATTAGCTAGATTGCTTCTTCTCTCTTTTTGGATCTCAATACCATGTTCGCCCCCTCTCTTGTGGAGATCTATTTGATGTAAACTCTTTTTGCGATGTGTTTGTCGAGATCCGATGAATTGTGGGTTTATGATCAAGTTTATCTATGAGAAATATTTGAATCTCCTCTGAATTCTTTTATGTATGATTGAGTTATCTTAGCAAGTCTCTTCAAATTACCAGTTTGGTTTGGCCTTCTAGATTGATCTTTCTTGCCATGGGAGAAGTGCTTAGCTTTGGGTTTAATCTTGCGGTGTCCTTACCCGGTGATGTTAGGGTTGCAAGGCACGTGTTGTATTGTTGCCATCGAGGATAAAAAGATGGGGTTTATATCATATTGCTTGAGTTTATCCCTCTACATCATGTCATCTTTCTTAATGCGTTACTCTGTTCTTATGAACTTAATACTCTAGATGCATGCTGGATAGCGGTCGATGTGTGGAGTAATGTAGTAGATGCAGGCAGGAGTCGGTCTACTTGTCACGGACGTGATTCCTATAAACATGATCATGCCTAGATAATCTCATAATTATTCACTTTTCTATCAATTGCTCGACAGTAATTTGTTAACCCACTGTAATACTTATGCTATCTTGAGAGAAGCCACTAGTGAAACCTATGGCCCCCGGGTCTATCTTTTATCATATAAGCTTTCAATCTACTTTTATTTGCATCTTTACTTTTCCAATCTATATTATAAAATACAAAAAATATATTTATCTTATCATACTATCTCTATCAGATCTCACTTTCGCAAGTGGCCGTGAAGGGATTTACAACCCCTTTATTGCGTTGGTTGCGAGTTCTTTGTTTGTTTGTGTAGGTGTGTGGGACTTTTGAAGAGCCTCCTACTGGATTGATACCTTGGTTCTCAAAAACTGAGGGAAATACTTACGCTACTTTGCTGCATCAGCCTTTCCTCTTCAAGGAAAACCAACACAAGCTCAATACGCAGCAAGAAGGATTTCTGGCGCCGTTGCCGGGGAGGTCTTCGCTCAAGGCAAGACATACTAAGTACCCATCACAAACTCATCTCCCTCGCATTTACATATTTGCCATTTGCCTCTCGTTTTCCTCTCCCCCACTTCACCCTTGCCGTTTTATTCGCCCTCTCTTTCCCAATCTTCTCCTCTCTTTTTCGCTTGCCTTTTTCTGTTTGCTTGTTTGTTGGATTACTTGTCGCCATGGCGCAAGATAATACCAAATTGTGTGATTTCTCCAATACCAATATATGGATTTCCTTAGTACTCTGATTGCTCCTCTTAATGATGTTGAGTCTTATGAGATCAATACTGCTTTGATAAATCTTGTTATGAAAGATAAATTCGCCGGCCTTCCTAGTGAAGATGCTGCTACCCATCTAAACACCTTTGTTGATTTGTGTGATATGCAAAAGAAGAAAGATATGGATAACGATATTGTTAAATTTAATTTGTTTCCGTTTTCACTTAGAGATCGTGCTAAAGTTTGGTTTTCGTCTTTGCCTAAAAATACTATTGATTCTTCGAACAAGTGCAAAGATGCTTTCATCTCTAAGTATTTTCCTCCCGCTAAGATCATCACTCTTAGGAACGATATTATGAATTTTAAACCACTTGATCATGAGCATGTTGCCCAATCTTGGGAAAGAATGAAATTGATGATTCGCAATTGCCCTACTCATGGTTTGAATTTATGGACGATCATACAAAAATTTTATGCCAGTTTGAACTTTGCTTCTAGAAATCTTTTAGATTCGGCCGCGGGAGGCACGTTTAGGGAAATCACGTTAGGAGATGCTACACAACTTCTTGATGATATTATGGCTAATTATTCTCAATGGCACACCGAAAGATCTTCTAGTAAAAAAGTGCATGCTATAGAAGAAATCAATGTTTTGAGTGGAAAGATGGATGAACTTATGAAATTATTTGCTACTAAGAGTGCTCCTTTTGATCCCAATTATATGCCTTTGTCTACTTTGATTGAGAATAATAATGAATCTATGGATGTGAATTTTGTTGCTAGGAATAGTTTTGGAAACAATGCTTATAGAGGAAACTTTAATCCTAGACCATTCCCTAGTAATTCCTCTAATAATAATGGAAATTCCTACAATAATTCTTATGGTAATTTTAATAAGATTCCCTCTGATTTTGATTGCTTTGCTTGAAGAAAAATTGCTCAAAGTTGATGACTTGGCTAGGAACATTGATAGACTTTCGTTTGATGTTGATTCTCTTAAACTTAGATCTACCCCTCCTAAGCATGATATCAATGAGTCTCTCAAAGCAATGAGAATTTCCATTGATGAGTGCAAGGAAGGAATCGCGTTCTAAGAAAGATTGCGTTCTAAGAAAGATTGCTTTGTAAAGGCATGTTCTTCTAGTTTCCGTGAAAATAACGATGAAGATCTTAAAGTTATTGATGTGTCTCCTGTTAGATCTTTGTTTTGCAATATGAATCTTAATAATAATGGGACTGGAGATGAGTCAACTTTAGTTAGAAGGCGTCCCAATATTTCGGAGTTTTTAGATCTTGATGCTAAATTTGGTAAAAGTGGGATTGGGGAGGTCATGAATTTAAATAGTATTGAACACACTATCTCGGATTTCAAGGAATTTGATTATGATAATTGTTCTTTAGAAGGTTGTATTTCCTTGTTGCAATCCGTTGTTAATTCTCCTCATGCTTATAGTCAAAATAAAGCTTTTACCAAACATATCGTTGATGCCTTGATGCAATCTTATGATGAAAAACTTAATTTGGAAGTTTATATACCTATAGAAGTTAATGATGAGTGGGAATCTACTATAAAGATTAAAATTAAAGATCATGAGTGTTTTGCTTTGTGTGATTTGGGTGCTAGTGCTTCCACGATTCCGAAAACTTTATGTGATATTCTAGGTTTCCATGATCTTGATGATTGCTCTTTAAATTTGCACCTTGCGGATTCCACCATTAAAAAGCCAATGGGAAGGATCAATGATGTTCTCATTGTTGCAAATAGAAATTTGGTGCCCGTAGATTTTATCATTCTTGATATAGATTGCAATCTTTCTTGCCCTATTATTCTTGGTAGACCTTTCCTTAGAACGATTGGCGCGACTATTGATATGAAGGAAGGGAATATTAGATTCCAATTTCCATTAAGGAAAGGCATGGAGCACTTTTCAAGAAATAAAGTCAAATTACCTTATGAATCTATCATGTGAGCTACTTATGAATTGAGTGCCAAAGATGGCACTACTTAGATCTATCTTCGCTTTTATGCCTAGCTAGGGGCGTTAAACGATAGCGCTAGTTGGGAGGCAACCATATTTTATTTGTGTTTTTTGTTTTTTGTTTTTGTTTCTGTTTGGTAATAAATTTTGCATCTACCCTCTGTTTAGATGTGTTTTTATGTTTTAATTAGTGTTTGTGACAAGTAGAACCTATAGGATAACCTATGGTGATAGTCGATTTGATTCTGCTGAAAAACAGAAACTTTGCACGCCTGAATTTAGGTTTGTTAAATCACAAAAACGTGCTTTTGTGTTGATTCTTTTTGATGATGATCAATATACAAATTTTCCAGGACTTCCTATTTTGGTAGGATTTTTAGAGTTCTAGAAGTTTGCGTTAGGTACATATTGCTACAGATTGTTCTATTTTTGACATATTCTATTTTTCGTGTGTTGTTTGCTTATTTTGATGCATCTATGGCTAGTATTAAGTGGTATGAACCATAGAGAACTTTAAATACAGTATGTTTAACACCAATATAAATAAATAATGAGTTATTACAGTACCTTATGTGGTGGTTCTCTTTTCTTTCACTAACGGAGCTTATGAGATTTCCTGTTGAGTTTTGCGTTGTGAAGTTTTCAAGTTTTGGGTAAAGATTTGATGGACAATGGAACAAGGAGTGGCAAAAGCCTAAGCTTGGGGATGCCCATGGCACCCCAAGATATTCAAGAGTAGCCAAAAGCCTAAGCTTGGGGATGCCCCAGGAAGGCATCCCCTCTTTCGTCTTTGTTCATTGGTAACTTTACATGGAGCTATATTTTTATTCGCCACATGATATGTGTTTTGCTTGGAGCGTTGTGTATGATATTAGTATTTGCTTCTTAGTTTTCCAAAATCATCCTTGCTGTACACACCTTTTTGGAGAAGCCTACTTGATTAGAATTTATTAAAATATGCTATGTGCTTCACTTATATCTTTTGAGCTAGATAGTTTTTGCTCTAGTACTTCACTTATATCTTTTAGAGCACGGCGGTGGCTTAATTTTGTAGAAACTGCTAGTCTCTCATGCTTCACTTATATTATTTTGAGAGTCTTTTAGAACAGCATGGTATTTGCTATGGTTATAAAATTGGTTCTAGAATGGTAGGCATCCAAGTTGGGTATAATAAAAAGTATCATAGGAAGTGAATTGGATGCCATGATCAATTTGATACTTGATAATTGTTTTGAGATATGAGGTAGTGATATTAAAGTCTTGCTAGTTGGGTGATTATGAATTTAAATAATGCTTGTGTTGACGTTAGCAAGTCCCGTAGCATGCACGTATGGTTAAAGTTGTGTAACAAATTTGAAACATGAAGTGTACTTGGATTGTGCATCCTTATGAGTGGCGGTCGGGGACGAGCGATGGTCTTTTCCTACCAATCTATCCCTCTAGGAGCATGCACGTAGTTCTTGGTTTTTGATGACTTCTAAATTTTTGCAATAAGTATATGAGTTCTCATGACTAATGTTGAGTCCATGGATTATACACACTTTTACCTTTCCATCATTGCTAGCCTCTTCGGTACCGTGCATTGCCCTTTCTTACCTTGAGAGTTGGTGCAAACTTCGCCGGTACATCCAAACCCCGTGATACGATACACTCTATCACACATAAACCTCCTTATATCTTCCTCAAAACAGCCACCATACCTACCTATTATGGCATTTCCATAGCCATTCCGAGATATATTGCCATGCAACTTTCCACCGTTCCATTCATCATCATGACATACATTACTTTTGTCATATTGCCATTGCATGATCATGTAGTTAACATCATATTTGTGGCAAAGCCACCATGCATAATTTTTCATACATGTCACTCTTGATTCATTACAGCATCCCGGTACACCGCCGGAGGCATTCATATAGAGTCATATCTTGTTCTAGTTTCGAGTTGTAATTCATGTGTTGTAATCAATAAAAGTGTGATGATCATCATTATTAGAGAATTGTCCCAAAGAAAAGAAAGGCCAAAAAAAGAAAGGCGAAAGAAAAAAATAAGAAAAAGAAAAAGAAAAGAAAAAAAGAAAAAAAGAAAAAGAAAAAAAGAAAAATAAAAAAATAAAAAGGGGAAATGTTACTATCTCTTTTTCCACACTTGTGCTTCAAAGTAGCAACATGTCCTTCATATAGCGAGTCTCATTTATTGTGCTTCAAAGTAGCACCATGTTTTTTTATATATAGAGTCTCATATGTTGTCACTTTCATATACTAGTGGGAATTTTTCATTGTAGAACTTGGCTTGTATATTCCTACGATGGGCTTCCTCAAATGCCCTAGGTCTTCGTGAGCAAGCAAGTTGGATGCACACCCACTAGTTTCTTTTGTTGAGCTGTCATTCATTTATAGCTCTAGTGCATCCATTGGATGGCAATCCCTACTCCTCATGTTGACATCAATTGATGGGCATCTCCATAGCCCGTTGATTATCCTCGTCAATGTGAGACTTTCTCCTTTTTGTCTTCTCCACACAATCCCCACCATCATATTCTATTCTACCCATAGTGCTATATCCATGGCTCACGCTCATGTATTGCGTGAAAGTTGAAAAAGTTTGAGATTATTTAAGTACGAAACAATTGCTTGGCTTGTCATCGGGGGTGTAGAATTTGGGAACATTTTTGTGTGACGAAAATGAAGCATAGCCTAACTATATAATTTTGTAGGGATGAACTTTGTTTCGCCATGTTATTTTGAGAAGACATGATTGCTTTGATTAGTATGCTTGAAGTATTACTATTTCTTGTGTCAATACGAACTTTTATTTTGAATCATTTGGATCTGAACATTCATGCCACGATAAAGAAAACTACATTGAGAAATATGGTAGGTAGCATTCCACATCAAAAATTCTGTTTTTATCATTTACCTACTCGAGGACGAGCAGGAATTAAGCTTGGGGATGCTTGATACGTCTCCAATGTATCTATAATTTTTGATTGTTCCATGCTATTCTATTACCCCTTTTGGATGTTTATGGGCTTTATTTTACACATTTATATCATTTTTGGGACTAACCTACTAACCGGAGGCCCAGCCCGTATTGCTGTTTTTTTGCCTATTTTAGTATTTTAAAGAAAAGGAATATCAAACGGAGTCCAAACAGAATGAAACCTTCGGGAGCGTGATTTTTTGGAACGAACGTGATCCAGAGAACTTGGAGTGCAATCCAAGAAGCGATCGACATGGGCACCTTTGGGCGCGCCCACCACCTTTGGGCAGGAGATAGGAGGGCGCGCCCACCACCTTTGGGCACGCCCCTGTCTCTTGGGCCCCTCGGGCGGCCACCGACATACTTCTTCCTCCTATATATACCCACGTACCCCGAATACATCCAGGGAGCCAACGAAAAACAATTTCCACCGCCATCACTACAACACGGTTAAGTATTAAAGGCATTTTCTACAAGGCGTTTTGAAAAATGCCTTAGATTGTGTTCCTTAGAGGCATTCTTGAAAAGTGCCTTCAAATGTCCCTAGTTTCCTAGGCGATTACAGAGAGTGCCTCCGATTATGCTCAATCAAAGGCATTCTGAAAGTCGCCTTCCGTCAGGTCTTGCACCACGCCTCACTACATGCACGCAATATATAACTCTACTTCCTGTAGTCAACCATATTACCAGGTACAGCTTGGTGGCCAATTGATTTGCCAGTTATGCAGAGGTTGCCAGTTCGATCCACGTTGCTGTTGTATTATCGGTTCACTGAGAGATACATTTTTTTACTTCGTCAGAGCGGTTGCATACCAATTTGTTTTGTCCCATACTGCTTAGCGAGAAGAAATTTAGGCTGTTTAAAAGGGGAGCCCTCTGATAACCTGTGTGGAAGATCACATACAGATGAACTAAAAGACGCTGTGTTCCTACGTTAGGAGGCAGAATAAGAGATTTGCGACGGCTTGGTGATATAATTAATACGAGGACGTGGCCCAGCAGTAAAAAATACACACGAAGGCGTTTTGACCTTTCGAGGCACTTTCTAAAATCGCCTCCACATTAACCATCCGAGGCATTTTTCGAAAGTGCCAACAAACAGCTTTCCCTTCGCGAGTATACTTAGCGTTTTTTAGGAACGCCACGTTAGCTCTTTGAAGGCATTTTCTTACCATTTCAAGGCATTTAAAAATGCCTCCTAATGTCTACCGTGCTGTAGTGCATAACCTTCTGTGTCCGCGAGATCCCATCTTGGAGCCTTCGCCGGCGCTCCGCCGGAGGGGGAATCGACCACAGAGGGCTTTTACATCAACAACATAGCCCCTCCGATGAGTTGGGAGTAGTTTACCACAGACCTTCAGGTCCATAGTTATTAGCTAGATGGCTTCTTCTCTCTTTTTGGATCTCAATACCATGTTCTCCCCCTCTCTTGTGGAGATCTATTTGATGCAAACTCTTTTTGCAGTGTGTTTGTCGAGATCCGATGAATTGCGGGTTTATGATCAAGTTTATATATGAGAAATATTTGAATCTCCTCTAAATTCTTTTATGTATGATTGAGTTATCTTTGCAAGTCTCTTCGAATTATAAGTTTGGTTTGGCCTACTAGATTGATCTTTCTTGCCATGGGAGAAGTGCTTAGCTTTGGGTTCAATCTTGCGGTTTCCTTTCCTAGTGACAGCAGGGGTTGCAAGGCACGTATTGTATTGTTGCCATCGAGGATAAAAAGATGGGGTTTATATCATATTGCTTGAGTTTATACCTCTACATCATGTCATCTTTCTTAATGCGTTACTCTGTTCTTATGTACTTAATACTCTAGATGCATGCTGGATAGCGGTCGATGTGTGGAGTAATTGTTGGGGAACGTAGCAGAAATTCAAAATTTTCTACGCATCACCAAGATCAATCTATGGAGATTCTAGCAACAAGAGAGAGGGGAGTGTATCTTCATACCCTTGAAGATCACGAAGCGGAAGCGTTACAAGAACGCGGTCGGAGGAGTCGTTCACGAAGCGATTCAGATCGCGGCCGAATCCGATCTAAGGACCGAAAGACGCTCCCGACAAGTTGTGTCCCGACACGCTTGCCGGGGGGCATCATGCTCCGGCCGAATCACAGATTCTTGCCGTGGAAGCAGATGTTCCCGCAGCAGCATTTGCGCCTTTAGTCCTTGTCGTCGAGCCGCAAGCTCCGGCATGGGCACATCAAATCGTCCATTTCCTTCAAATAGGAGAACTTCCCGAAGAGCAAGAAGAAGCGGAGAAAGTAGCCCGACAATCAAGTATGTACCAGTTTTTCGATGACATACTGTACAGAAGAAGATTCAACGGAGTGAAATTGAAGTGCATTTCCCGGGAAGAAGGACAGGAGCTGTTGGCGGAGATACATGGAGGCATATGTGGTCACCACATTGGCGCAAGAGCACTTGCCGGCAAAGCCTTCCGGCAAGGATTCTTTTGGCCGATAGCCCTCCAAGATGCAATTGCACAAGTAACCAAGTGTGAAGCGTGCCAGTTCCACTCCAAGCAGATACACTAAAGGGGTCACCGACAGGTGGCAACGCAGAGAGAGGGGTAAAAAAGTAAAAACGCGGGTTGGTACAACCGCTATCAACAGTGCCCCCTACCTAACTCTGACGGCAGGGGACAACGGCATTTAATGCCCGTCCGGTCGCCCAAACAGTGCAGGAAGAGACCGTTAGGGGCGCCACCGATCGCCACGATGGCCTCCTCGTCATCTTCTCTTGCCACCTCGCACCGCTTGGCTGCACAGCCGCCCGACACGTGCGCCAGGAGCGATCTTGGGGCGACACGTCGTTGAATGCACTGGAGCGTGGATGCAGAGTGATTTCTTCGCCACGGCAAGCGCCTTGCCGTGGTCGCTGTCTTGTCGCACCCGCAAGCTTGTCGCTCGCTGGGTCTTGCCGGGACGCGCGGCGCGTCGCGGTAAGTCTCTTGACATGCCTTTGTTGGCCTTCCCGGCAAGCTCCTCTTGCCGGGGTCTCATCCTTCCCGGCAAGCTCCTCTTGCCGGGGCCTTGTCTTCTCAGTTAAACACTTTGTTCTTGAATGGCACAAAATAGGAATGACGCCCGGCAAGCCCTGCCGCGGGGACGCTGCAACTGCCCGTGCACAAGTTCGGGGTACTAAGGTACCCCTACTTTAGTACACCGACAGGAGCCCCCGGGCCTGGACCACACACGGTGCCGAGCGCTGTTGGGCCAGGCCCCAAAACAGGGCACGGGCACACGCGGCCTGGGTCCAAACCAAATCTGACTCCGTACCCGCCGCGCTCTCCCGTAATGGCACGCGTCAATCGCGGCATCGTGGGAGAGATCGTGGGCAATTCTTAAATCAGGAAATGCGTAACGTTCGCCTCCCCTGTTTATAAGCAGAGGAAACAGGGCCGTTCCCCCACCTTCGCCACTTGCAGTTCCTTCCTCCGAAAGCTCCGCCGCTCCCCTCCGCTTCCCAAGCCGAAAGAGAGCAGCGCTCCGCCGCCCGTCGCCGCCGTCGCTCCCAACGCTTCCGCGCTCCCCTGCCGCTCCCGCCATGGCTCCGAAGACCGGCAAGAGCACGAAATCGGCCGAGGTGCTGCGGCTTGAGGCGCTGCGCAAGGAGCGAGTGCTTTTCCCCCCCGAGCTCACCCCGAAGGCGCTGCGGAGGAGTTCTACCTCTTCTGGTCGATGGAGACGCGGGCGCATCCGCGCACACCGGTGCTCTCCGCCGAAGCTTCCACTTTGAAGCGGTGCCCAAAAGGGTACTATTTCTTTCCGGTGTTCTTCTACTGTGGGCTCTGCCCACCTTTTTCCGATTTCTTCTGTGATATCATGAATACCTACGGGTTTCATCTTCTTGACTTTACTCCCAACGCCGTTCTGACAATGGCGGTTTTCGCACACCTCTGTGAGAACTTCGTTGGCATCCACCCAAATGTTGCTCTGTTCCGCCACTATTTCGTCCCCCGAGCCGAAAAAGGAGAGCCATTGGCTGGCGGGGTCGCCTGGATCTCACGAGTCGGCATGAAGGAGGTGTATCTGGAGGGGGAACTTTGCAGCAAATGGGAAGAGTGGAGGGCGGAGTGGTGTTGGATCGCCGACGCCAATCCGCAGCCCTTCACCAACCTACGCCAGACCCGGGTAGGGCGCGGCGGCGACTGGAGCGCTCTGTCGCCGGATGACGCCAAGCTGAAGATCGCCACCACACGAATCCTGCGGCTCAGGCTTGCCGGGCTCACCACAGGGGCCGTCGGCGCTGATTTCCTCCGCCGTCGCATCGCCCCTCTGCAGGAGAGGGGGAGGCCCGCCTGGCTGTTTGGCGGCCCGGCAGATATAATGAGGCTGCGCCCGGGCCTCAACTTCAATTTCATGGTTCTGTAGCTTGACGGCATGCTCAAGGAGCTGTTCAAGCACGACGCCAACCATCCAGAGTGGTTCAGGTTGCCGCAGGGTGTCATCCCACTGTGCAACAACTCCGGGCTGGATCGCCTCCGTGCAATGATGCCGGAGTGCGACTCGCATGGGGTCATCCCAACTTGGAAGGAGCCCGCCGACGATGTCGTGCGGCAATTCTTCGACAACTTGGTGGAGGTGGCCATCAACGCCGACGAGAAGAGGCTCCTTACCCGCGACACCACCGATGACGAGATGCGGTACATCGCCACCAGAGACGAAGAGGCGGCGGCAGCGGGCGAATTTGGCTTCACGTTGGAGGAGGCAGAGGCGGCCGAGGCGGCAAGCCTTGCCGACCGGGAAGATCTTGACGGAGGGGTCATTGGCGAGGGGGAGCCCGAAGCCGAAGCGAGCGAGCCCACCGAGGGCGCGAGCAGCCAGCCGTCTTCGAGCAGCTTGCCGCGGTCGGAGCCCCCAGCGCAGCCCCAATTTCAACCAAGAAGACGCCTCCGTCGAGTTGGAGATATAGCAGGGCGGCAGGCAGGCCAGCAGCCGCAACGCCGTGGGACGCGCTCTACCGCGGCAAGCACCGTTGCCGCAGGAGCACCTCAGGCCACGCCGGCAACTGAGGCGGGGTCTTCTCGGGCCGCCATGCCTGATCATGCCGCAGCTCCCGGCAAACTTCCAAGGGAGCCTACTCCTCCGCCTCATCGCGCAGAAAGGGTACCCGACTTCGACCTCTCTGCGCTGAGCTCCGACGAGGAGGAAGAAGAAGAGGAGGAGTAAGGCTTTTCTCCTTGCTGTACTTGTATTTCTTTAATCTTTTTCTTGTCTTGCATCTGATCTGCTTCCCTCCGAATCCTTGTTCTATTTCAGGACTCTGGCCGAGAGAGCGGCGAAGAGGGCCAAGGTCCCTGTGGTTGTAATCGAGGACGATCCTGCTGTGATGGCAGAAGACACGTCCGAGACCACCTTGACGGACCCGATCCCTTCTCCTCGCAGCAACCCCCAGCACAGCCCCCAGCGTAAGTGTTTGGTTCACTTTCTGTTGTGGGGCGCGCATGGGTGTTTTTTCTTTCACTGATATCTGGATTGTTGATTCATTTGTGTAGGAGCAGAACAGGCCCATCAGGAGCAACCAGAAGCCGCCCCGGAGGTGCTGTCTGCTTCGACTCCGAACAACGGTGCCTCCGCGTTCAACACACGTACAGCCCGGGGACGTCTCCTCCTTCTTGATCCAGCAAGGGGAGAGGAGAAGCTGAGGGAAAACTCCAACAACACGACGGCATGGTGGTGATGGAGCTCGTGGTTCTCCGGTAGAGCTTCACCAAGCACTACGGAGGAGGAGGAGGTGTTGGAGGAGGGAGAGGGCTGCGCCAGGGGAAGGCTGCGGCTGCCCTCTCTCTCCCTCACTATATATAGGTGGAAGTGAGGAGGGGAGGCGCCCTAAGGTTCCCTAGGGGAGGGGCGGTGGCCACAGGGGAAACCCTAGATGGGTTTGGGCGCCCCACCCCCTAGGAAACTTGCCCCCCAAGCCGGGAGGGGCGGCTGCCATAGGGGTGGCGCCCCCACCTCTCCTGGTTACGTGAGATGGGGTGGGAGGGGTGCTCTGCCCCTTAGTGGGCTGATGTGCCCTCTCCCCTTGGCCCATAAGGCCCCCAACGCTTGCTGGGGCCTCCGAAACCCCTTTCGGACACGCTGGTCATCACCTGGTACCCCCGGAACAATTCCGGACTCCAATACCCTTCGTCCAATATACCGATCTTCTCCTCCGGACCATTCCGGAGCTCCTCGTCATGCCCGGGATCTTATCCGGGACTCCGAACAACCTTCGGTAACCACATACTATTTCCCATAACAACTCTAGCGCCACCGAACCTTAAGTGTGTAGACTCTACGGGTTCGGGAACCATGCAGACATGACCGAGACGTTCTCCGGTCAATAACCAATAGCGGGATCTGGATACCCATGTTGGCTCCCACATGTTCCACGATGATCTCATCGGATGAACCACGATGTCAAGGATTCAAGCAATCCCGTATGCAATTCCCTTTGTCAATCAGTATGCTACTTGCCTGAGATTCGATCGTCGGTATCCCAATACCTCTTTCAATCTCGTTCCATAATGCATGATCCCATAATGCATGATCCCATGACTAACTACTTAGTCACACTGAGCTCATTACGATGATGCATTACCGAGTGGGCCCAGAGATACCTCTCCGTCATACAGAGTGACAAATCCCAGTCTCCACTACTAGGAAAAGGGCTATAGATGGGATGGACACTAGTGGCACACTGTACATGTGGTGCGCCATTACTAAATACCAATAGCGCACCATGTGTTGGTGCGCCATTAATTAGTGTGCAAATACTAATGGCGCACCACATCCCACGATGCGCCATTAGTAATTTTTTTTAATTTTTTCAAAACTACTAATGGCGCACCGTGGGAGTGGTGCGCTATTACTAGTTGAAACTAGTAATGGCGCACCATTCCCACGGTGCGCCATTGCTATGTGCTGCACCGACCGGCCCTGATTCGAGAGAATCCAATCCAACCAAAGCAACACAACACAACACAACGCTTCCTCCTCCTCTCCCCTCGAATCGATCCCCTCCAAACCCGCCACCGCCGCCGTGGACCTCCTATCCCCATCCCACCGGCGTTCTCGTCTCCTCTAGCCTCACCGTCGACCTTCCGCCCCGCCCTGCATCCCGTCGCCGGCGCCCCCACCCTCTCCCCTCTCCATCTCTTCCTAGGAGGGAGCGAGGCCTCAGATCCACAGGCCGCGGCAACCACCGCCACCGCGTCCTACTCCTTCCACCCCGCCTAGCCGCCCTCTGCCTCCACAGCTGTCCGTCACTCCCTCCCTCCTCGCGCCCGCAGCCATGTCGACCGAGTTCAGGACCTCTCTCCTCCAAGACCAAAACGCAGGCAGCAGGCCAGGGCAACTTCAGCGCCCCCACAACCGGAGAGGAGGGGAGAGGAGGCGGAGATGTTGCTGCTGCACGGGCTGACGGGGAAGAACAAGCAGGCGTGGAAGGAGGGAAAGATCCACGGCACGGCGGTGCTAGTCAAGAGCGGCGTGCTCGACCTCGGCGACTTCAACTCATCCGTCCTCGACGGCGTCCACAAGATCCTCGATGGCCAAGGACGATGGCGTCTCCTTCCATCTCGTTAGCGCCACCGCACCCAACCCCCGTAAGCAGTCGCCTCCTCTCCCTTCCTCTCACCCCCGCCCTGCATCTCTGAACTCACCACGCCGTCTCCTTCCCTACACTGCGTGCGTTCCAGTTTTCCTCTTGGCCTTGTCCCTGCAATCTGTATTGTTGATTTCAATCCAAAATAAAAGAACAAGCAGTGCAGTTTGGTTCCTTTTCTTTTCTTGCCGGAGCCAATATTTGTAATTTATACAGTTTTTATATTTCCAAAAGGGAGATGCAATCAACGATGGTAGGGGAGTCAGTTTTTCCGGGTCACGTTTGAGTGGTCGAACGACTCATAGGGCATCACCAGCGCCATTCCAGGTTCTTCCTCAAGACGCCCACCCTCGACGGTGTTCTCGCAACAAGAGTTCTCGCGTGTGTTTCAGTTTGCCTCTGGCGTTCTCGCGACAATCTGTATTAGCTGCCATTTGTATTGATTACAGTTTTTTTTAAAAGATGATCTGTATTGATTTTGATTTGTTTCCTTTTCTTGGTGGATGCACGACCTGTTTCCTATGTATGTATAGGTACACTTACTATGTTTTCAAAGTTGCACTGGTGGAAAAAAGGCCTTTAGTCCCGGTTCGCAAAGGCCTTTAGTCGCGGCTGTGCAACCGCGACTAACTATGCGCGACTAAAGACCCCCCCTTTAGTCGCGCCTCTTACGAACCGCGACTAAAGGCTTTAGTCCCGGTTCTCGTGGCTACCCGGGACTAAAGGCCTCCTTCGCAGGTTTAAATTTTTTTACGAATTTTTTTTGCGAATTTTTTCATTTTTTTTTATTTTCAAATTTCTGAATTATTTTAACCTCTAATCTCTAATCACCACCCCTCATCACTGCTCAATTTATCCTCTAATCTCTAATCACCCCTCATAATTCCAAATCATCTAACTTCCCGAACGGTCACCCATCCTCCCACTCCCCAGCTGAGCACGCTTAACTTCCGGTTCTATTCTCCTCGCTTCCAAGTCTGCACTTGTTGTTTTCCGACAATAGTAGGATGTCAATTCTATTAACCCTCGGTATTTAGCTTGAGCATGAAGTGACACATTTCACTATTTGAGTTTGAAACTATTGTTTTAAAAAACAATAATTATTTAGTAACACTAATATTTCTGGAATAATTAGTTTGACCATTTTTTGACCACAGTTTGACCAGATTTGACCAAAATTTAAAAAAACTGAAATAATTATTTAGTAACACTAATATTCTAGAATAATTAGTTTGACCATTGTTTGACCACAGTTTGACCACAATTTGAAATTTTTTGAATTTTTTTGCCTCTCCAGAACTTAAAAGCCCGTATCTTTTTTTTCTGTTAGGTTTTGGGGATTCTAAAATGTTTAACGGGTTCCCCGGTTAAATTCGGATGTAACTTTTCGAGTAGATGATTTTTCATATAAAAACTTTTTCATCCGAGTTCGTATGCAAAAGTTATGCCAATTTTAAGAATTTCGGAGAGATTTTGCAAATAAAGTCGAAATTCATATTTGTTAATTTTCCCAACAACTGACCACATATCACATGGAAAACTTATTTTATTTTATTTTTTGACATTTGCATAATTTTCTTTTGTTTTTCTAAAACTGAAAAGGCGATCGGGGGTAGAGTTTGAAAATGAGGCCTCAAATCCCTTTAGTCGCGGTTGGTCGACCAACCGACTAAAGGTCTCGCCAACCGCGACTAAAGGTTCGGACCATTAGTCGCGGTTACACCAACCGGGACTAAAGGTCTAACCTTTAATCCCGGTTGGCACGCCAACCATGATCTAAAGGCCTTGGGCCAGCTGAGACCTTTAGTCCCGTTGGCCAACCAACCGCGACTAAAGCCCCTCACGTGCACCACCGGCCACCGAGCGCCACGGGCCCAGGCCTTTGGTCGCGGTTCACCTCCAGAACCGCGACTAAAGGTCCCATTAGTCGCGGTTCCTACAGCTTCGCGACTTATGGGGCTGGACGGAAGCCTGTTTTTCCACCAGTGTTGGCTGGCACGGAGCAAAGTTATCAACTAATGCCATCTTCCAATCATTCTTTGTTTATCTGAATCACTCACTGTAATTTGTAGTACTTGGAAATTTACTTGTTGCAGTATGAAGCTTTATTTAAGTAATATACTTGGAGAATTCCAAATTGATTTTGAGAGCAGACCATGTTGATAAACTATAGCACTTCGTCTTGTCGTTCCTACTCAGACCCCCCCCCCCTGCTGACCTGCTTCCTTTACTAATCTAATCAGGGATTGAAGGTTGTCAAGAAAGAAAGGAAGAAAGAAAGAAAGGTCCATTTCTCCATGGTAGGAGGAAGGACATCTTGATCGCAAGTGACCGATCGGAAGCAACCGAGGGAGGTAAGATGCATGCATATTCAGCTTGCTGGTTTTCCAAGTTTTTGTTTAATCAACTTGTGGGTCGACATGGCCGGCGTTGCTTTGGATGGCATGGCATGTCACACCCGCGCCTGGAGGTCCTGTGTGTAGCAATGGCACAACTTAGTGGATCCTTTTAATTTAGGATCTATTCTCCTACTCTCTGAATATTGTTTCCATAAGCTCCATTTTATCTTCAGTTACCTCAACTTGCACAATGTTAAGTGAGTTATCAAAACGGTGAATTACTGTATTTTGTACAATGTTGGTTAACACTTAACTTGACTATTCTTCATTTTGAAACATTAGCCGGCAACCTCTCCGACATGCTGCTCATGACCACATGTATGCAAGATGCTGTTGGTAAGCTCCCTCTTCTCCCCCTCCATCTATTTGCTATGCACACATGTATGCAAGATGAAAATCCATCTATTTAACTCGATTTTGCTGAAAAATGTTTCTTTTTATCCTGTTGGATGTGTAGGCAGTAGAGGAAGTATGGATGGTAATTTTGTTTCACTCAATAAAATCCTTGTGTGTGCTAATTATGCATTGGCAGTAGGCAGTAGACGTAGCCATTTGTCGAGATGAGGACCCTACGGCACAGCGATCCGCACTGGACGGTGGCGCAATGCATGAGGTACAGAACTTAAACTCCTTCATCGTCACATCAATCACAACGTTTATGTCACTAAATAGTTAATTTCTTAGGAATAGAGCATGTCTCCTTGGGCTAAACTGTAACAAAGTTCAGAATATTAAAGTTTATATTATTAACCTTAACTTTCATTTATCAAATATCTGCACACTTTGTTTTGGATCCACACACCTAGGCTCGTCTAATGTGATCGGATCTGGCCAGATTCCTTTTGATGCATCACCTGTTACTCTTTTCGGTGAATTATGTTAGTAGTAATCTTGGTTAGCTAGTTGCATGTGTGTTGTTAGCAAGATTACCGTGGCCGTAGCTTAGGTCAACTGGTCAAGCATGTACCTTATGTTTTGTCTCATGTAAAAAGCTTAGGACTGTGTTTACTGAATAATTAAGTTCTTCTGACAGGGAACTATGCATCCTGAATGGCATAGACTCTTGGCTTCATCAAATGACCCATGTCTATGATTCAAGGTATCTTAGATCTTTGATGTCGGATGAAAATAATTGCTCAATTTCACTTCTCTGCAATGTTCATTCTCACATATTTCTATCATTCTTTGCAGGGATAAAGTAAGGAAAAATAAGAAAAGATTACTAGAAGATTAGTTTTAGAATTTTCTTTTATTTCCTTGTAATTTTTCTTTTATTGGATACTTGTAAAGACATTGTAATATTCTTACTATAATAAAAATTATGATTCTACTTCATTTTTTGTTTTTAAATTATTTTTCCTTATAGGTTGTTTTCTGTAAATTTGGATTTTTTTGTTTTCCAAATACATTACTAGTGGCGCATTTCAGCCCTTATTAGTGGCGCACCTTCCTTTATTACTAGTGGCGCACCTATAAGGCTATTAGTGGCGCACCTAGAGGGAATACTAGTGGAGCACCTAAGGGTTAGTAGTGGCGCATCAGAGGTGCGCCATTAGTATCTGGTATACTAATGGCGCACCTGTGGTGCGCCATTAGTAAAAAATACTAGTGACGTGGTACTAATGGAGCACTAGTAGTGCGCCATTAGTAGGCAAAACTGGTGCGCCATTAGTAGGCCTTTTCCTAGTAGTGCTCGATTCGTGCCAACCCAACAGACACTTTAGGAGATACCCGTAGTGCACCTTTATTGCCACCCAGTTACGTTGTGACATTTGGTACACCCAAAGCACTCCTACGGTATCAGGGAGTTATACAATCTCATGGTATAAGGAAATGATACTTGACATCAGAGAAGCTTTAGCAAATGAACTACACGATCTTGTGCTATGCTTAGGATTGGGTCTCGTCCATCACTTCATTCTCCTAATGATGTGATCCCGTTATCAATGACATCCAATGTCCATGGTTAGGAAACCATGACCATCTCTTGATCAATCAGCTAGTCAACTAGAGGCTCACTTTGGACATGTTGTGGTCTATGTATTCACACATGTATTTCGGTTTCCAGTTAATACAATTATAGCATGAACAATAGACAATTACCATGAACAAGGATATACAATAATAACCATTTTATTATTGCCTCTAGGGCATATTTCCAACAGTCTCCCACTTGCACTAGAGTCAATAATCTAGTTAACATCACTATGTGATTGTAATGAATTCAACACCCATGGGGTTTGATCATATCTCGCTTCGGAGAGAGGTTAGTAGTCAACGGGTCTGAATCTTTCAGATCCGTGTGTGCTTTACAAATCTCTATGTCATCTCCTAGATGCAGCTACCACGCTCCATTTGGAGCTATTCCAAATAAATGTTCTACTATACGATTCTGGTTTACTACTCAGAATAATCCGGATTAGTGTCAAAGTTCGCATCGGCGTAACCCTTTACGACGAACTCTTTTACCACCTCCATAATCGAGAAAATTCCTTAGTCCACTAGTTACTAAGGATATGTTTGACCGCTGTCTTGTTATCCATTCTTGGATCATTCTTGTACCCCTTGACTGACTCATGGTGTCGGTGTCAAAACCGGCGGATCTCGGGTAGGGGGTCGCGAACTGTGCGTCTAGGCGGATGGTAACAGGAGACGAGGGACACGATGTTTTTACCCAGGTTCGGGCCCTCTCGATGGAGGTAAAACCCTACGTCCTACTTGATTAATATTGATGATATGGGTAGTACAAGAGTGGATCTACCACGAGATCAAGGAGGCTAAACCCTAAAGCTCGCCTCTGGTATGATTGTTGTAATGTATGTTGTCCTCTGGACTAAAGCCCTCCGGTTTATATAGACACCGGAGGAGGCTAGGGTTACACAGAGTCGGTTACAATGGTAGGAGATCTACATATCCGTATTGCCAAGCTTGCCTTCCACGCCAAGGAAAGTCCCATCCGGACACGGGACGGAGTCTTCAATCTTGTATCTTCGTAGTCTTGGAGTCCGGCGGACGATGATAGTCCGGCTATCCGGACACCCCTAGTCCAGACTCCTCGGTAGTCCACGAACCAGGCTTCAATGACGATTAGTCCGCGCGCATAATGTTCGGCATTGCAAGGCGGGTTCCTCCTTGAATAATCCAGAGAAGATCATGAACACCAGATAGTGTCCGCTCTGCAAAATAAATTCCACATTCCACCGTAGAGAGAATAAAATGTACACTAGTCCAATCTGCTGACGTATTACACGGCGTGACATCACACCGCTACCAGGCTTTTACTTGAATCGTTTTTTACTATACCACCTTAGCATGTTTAGCGAAGCGGTTTCCTTGGCACGTCTTGTCGAAGCAGAGATCGTGTTCCCCTTATTCCGGGATTCTCATCAATACGGACGTGGGTAACCCAACCGCGCCATTGATGGTGGCGCTTGGGAGATAAGTGAGTTTTACCAGGTCGGCGGGGGACGCACAGTTTCGTCCGCCTATATATAAGGGATAAGGATTTACCTTCTCACCTACGCCTTCTTCCTCCTTTGCTTATCCATCTCTGCGCACTCAAGCTCCAACGCCCAAGCTCGCGCATCTTGCCTCGACCTTCTCCTAATATGTCCGGAGCGGGAGGCAAATGGTTGGCCTCCACCATTAAGGAGGAGCACATCACCAAGCTGCGCAGCGCCGGATACCTCTCCGACGATATCGCGCATCGGCTGCCCGACGAGGGGCAGCTCATCCCTACCCCTGGGCCTCATGAGAGGGTCGTCTTCCTTCCCCACTTCCTCCGCGGACTGGGCTTTCCACTCCATCCATTCGTCCGGGGGTTCACGTTCTACTATGGCCTGGATTTCCACAATCTAGCGCCGAACTTCATCCTCAACATCTCGGCGTTTATCATCGTGTGCGAGGCCTTCCTCTGCATCCGGCCCCACTTCGTCCTGTGGCTCAAGACCTTCAACGTCAAGCCGAAGGTTGTGAAGGGAACGCAAGCGGAATGCGGAGGTGCCATGTTGGGTAAGTTGCCCAACGTCCTTTGGCTCGAAGGGGCCTTCGTGAAATCCATCAAGGGGTGGCAATTGGGGTGGTTCTACATCACCGAGCCGCGCAAGCCCACATGGGCGGCGGCCCCCGAGTTTAGATCTGGCGTCCCCACGCAGCTCACCTCCTGGAAAGAGAAGGGCTTGCTGTGGGGCAATCTGAAGGAGGTGACGGGACTCCGAGCCTGCATCCAGAAGCTGGTGAGCAATAAGCTCAGGCTCGTCGACGTGGTCCAAGTCATCCTCATTCGCCGGATTCTCCCATGCCAAGAACGGGCATTTAATCTGTGGGAGTTCAATCCAGAACAGCACCAGGCGCTGAGCGGGCTCTTCGATACGACATTCGAAGGCGCCTGGAGGGTGCTATTTAAGGGCGCCGAAGCCCCCGTATCCGCGACGGAAGATCGTGGATTTCGCTCGCAGCATCCGGCTGACGAGGTAAGTGATTCAACCCCATTACGGGACACTTGTGGTAATCGAATTGATTTCTAAGAGGGTTTCATTCTTTCTTTTCCTTTGACAGGAATGGATGGAGAAGGCCAAGCAGCTTATCAGCAACGCTCCCAGGCCAGAAGACCAAGTGGACGCCCGTTTAGCAGGGCTGCTGGTTCCGGCACCACATGTGGTGCCGGAGAAGAAGGCCAAGAAGGTGGCCGCGGGGACTCGAAAGAGTTCCCGCAATCAGGCATCCGACGACGAGGCGGACTCCTCCCCCGAAGACGAGGAGGAGGAGGAGGACTCTCTCCCGGAGGAGGGAGAGAAGAAGAGGAAGGCTTCCCCAATAGGGGAGGCCGAAGGGTCCAAGAGGGGGAGGACTATCCCCCCGGACAGTTTCGCCAACACCACCGTTGGCGAGGATGAGTGGCCTCCAAGGGCCAGGCGTCCGGCAAGATCGTGAGTATCCGGATCCTTGATATGCAATTTCTTTCATATCGCGTAGTGTCCATCTAACGCCGCATTCCGTCCGTAGTCCGGCTGATGATGATCTCCCCGCTTAATCAAGAAGGTCATTGGCCCCGTCGGATGTGGATTCACTTCCGACTGCCACTACCCCCCGCGCCGGCGAGGATGCCGAGGTGGGATCCCAGAGAGGGACCCATCAGGAGGAGGCTCCGGAGGCGCCGTCAGGCTGCCTCCCGGACTTTGTGCCGGACTCTACATCGGAACCCATAGTGGTTCCACAGTCCGGCGGGCGGCCCTTCGAACGAAGGGCAAGACCGTGACACCGGCGACCTCCGTCCAACCGGAGGCGCCGGATAACTTGTTGGAGGCGCTTAAAGGCGCTTCCATCGAGGAAGAACACCGCACTATCATGGGTGCGGTGATTCGAAGGTTCAGCTTCGCCAAGAGCGGGCTGACCAAGCTCGCAGCAGCCTTCTAACGAGCTTTGAGGTTAGAAGTTAAAGTTATGTAATGTAATACCGCGATAGACAAGAGCCCGATGCTCGGTTCGGTGTTCGGAAAGAAAAGCCGGATTGAGGATCTAACAAGATATACGCAGGGTTGCTTAAAATATGTCAATATGGGTTTGCAGGCTGCGCTGCTGACCTCTGCCGCACTAACGGCGGAGGTCGATGTGCTGAAGCAGGATCTCGAGCGGTCCGAGCGAGAGCTCGGCCATGCGAAGAAGCAGTTCGAGGACAAAGAAGGTGAGTAACACCACTTTGAATAGTTACCTTATAGAAAAGGATTTTGGTTGCAATAAAGTTAACAAGGACAATATGGGTATTGCAGGGGCCACTAACGAGGTGGCAGCCCTGAAGGAGGCTGTGTCCGCGGCCGAACGCAGTGCGGCCGCGAAACGGGCAGAGCGAGAAAAGCAGGCGGCACGGGTGGCGGAAGTTCGGCAAGAGCTCCAGGCTCTCATGGAGAAGCATGAGAGTTTGGAGCGTGACTCCAAGACTCGAGAGTCCGAGCTTGCCTCGACTCTCGAAAGTGCCATGTCCGCCAAGGCCGAGGCCCATAAGGCCCTTCAGGAGGTTGAAGATATAAGGAAGATAGCGGCGGGTAAGGCATTTTTCATGCAAAGAAGGCATGTTAATGTAAACTACCTGACCCGCATTCGGAGCTCTCCAGGGGCGTTTGCAGATCTGCCGCGTAGTGCGTCTGATGCCGCTGCATTCTATCGTGGCGAGGAGGGGAGCTCGACGGAGGAGGTCTTCTGGTCTCAGTACGCTGAGGCCGGCCATCCGGTGCCCCCAAGCGACCAGCTAAAGCAGCTGGTCGAACTCCACAAGGTAGCTGAGGAGGCCATGAAGGGCCTTATAGTCCGCCTGTGGCCTGAACAGGTCATGCCTGGGAGCTACTTCGGCCTCGTGCGGTGGCTGGTGGATGCATGCCCCTGGGTGGAGGTCATCAAGCGCTCCGCCTGTATTGAAGGTGCTCGTTGGGCTCTCGCCCGCACAAAGGTGCATTGGGGCAGGTTGGATGCGGAGAAGCTTCTCACGGATCCACCGCCGCCGGGCAAGGAGTATCGCACGCCCGAAATGTATTATAAAACTGTCCTGAAGGGAGCCCGCGATATTGCGGATGAGTGCCCCAGAAATGTAATCTTTGAGTAGACTCGTTATGTATTATCCTGTGCGCTTAAACTTTGTTCATGTGCGCATTAAGCAACGCTTGTTTAATTTAAAATATTACCTTCTATGCCGCCGTTTATAAAATCTGAGAGATGGCAAGTCGTTAGCTTCAGCCCCCAAGCCACGAGTGCTGGGGTGTTCGGGATAAACTTGAGCACTCTTCTTCCCATTTTTGGGTCCATCTAGGGAGGCGCTCAACACAACGAACAAGGCAACCGGACTTATAATGCTTGAACACTCTCACTTAGCCATAGAATTCTATAATTTTAAATTTCGGCGAAGCCCCTGGTATTCGGAAGGCCGAGTCCGGGGCGCTATCCACGCCTTCGCTTGACATTGTCCGAACTTCGCCAAAGCGGCGTGAGTCTTTAAGGACCCGAAGAACCTCTCGAACAGCGACCAGGTCTCTCGCCATATCATGCCGCCAGTTTTAGCTTTCCATCGAGGCGCTGCCTCGGCTCAACCGGGCGCAATCGCAGTGGTTCTCCCAGGCCACCTTAGCCGGCTGAATGGAACGTAAGGCACCAAAACGTGGGAGCCGCAAACCCAACTATTGACCCAAGACATGATTCGGAGCCGATTCATATAATGCTATAAGTTCGGGGTGCCGCACTTATGAAAGTGTTCGGACTTATCACACCATAGTGTGGGGAACATAAGCCCCTGGCGTATTAGGCCGTACCAAAATATACGGGTGCAAGATGTCATATAATGAGCATATATATATATAAAGGTAATGCAATTGCAGTCAAAAAGGTGCTGCATTATTTATGAAAGAAAGTCTGCTATGAGTGCGGACTGATACAAATAGTGCGGTAAGCAAGGGATTTGGACTAAATAAACATGTCCCCCCTCCAGGGGTGAGCTGCGGACTTGGTGTATATAATCGAATTTAATGCTCATAATTGAGACCACCTGAGTGTTCATCGCAGCCTTCTTTCGTCCCTGACTGTTGCATCATAAGTTCGGCAGGTTCATCGCCGGACAGGGCCTCTGGTTAACGGAGTCCTATGTACACAAAGAAGAAAAATAAAAAAAAGGGGGGGCACACTTGCGAGCCCCTGGTGTGGACGAACCGCACTCTGGGTCCATTGTGATCGTGCCCCTTCCCCTGTGCCCATGGTATCTCCAAAGCGTAATGATGTACGCGGAGTGTTATTCTTGCGATCATGCGCGGGCGGGGGTTGGGGCCGCATGTTGGGGAACGTAGTAATTTCAAAAAATTTCCTACGCACACGCAAGATCATGGTGATGCATAGCAACGAGAGGGGAGAGTGTTGTCTACGTACCCTCGTAGACCGAAGCGAAGCGCTGACGCAACATAGAGGAAGTAGTCGACGTCCTCCCGGTCCAACCGATCCAAGCACCGTTACTCCGACACCTCCGAGTTCTTGACACACGTACAGCTCGATGACGCACCCCGATCTCTGATCCAGCAGAGGCACGGGGAGGAGTTTCGTCAGCACGACGACATGGTGATGATCTTGATGTTCTCCTGTCGCAGGGTTTCACCTAAGCACCGCTACAATATGACCGAGGTGTAATATCGTGGAGGGGGGCACCGCACACGGCTAAGGAACGATCTCAATGATCAACTTGTGTGTCTAGGGTGCCCCCTTGCCCCCGTATATAAAGGAGGGAGGGAGGAGGAGGCCGGCCCAAGGGGGTGGCGCGCCCTAGGGGGGGAAAACCTACTCCAAGTAGGTTTGGCCCCCCCCCCCTTTCCTATTCGGAGTAGGAGAAGGAAGGAAGAGGGGAGGAGAGAAGGAAGGGGGCCCTGCCCCCTCCCAATTTGATTGGGCTTGGGGGCGCCCCCTCCCTTGCTCCTTCTCCTCCTTCCACTAAGGCCCAATAAGGCCCATACACTTACCGGGGTTCCGTAACCTCCCTAACTCCGGTATATTCCCAATCTCACCCGAACCTTTCCGTGTCCAAATATATCCGTCCAATATATCAATCTTTATGTCTCGACCATTTCGAGATTCCTCGTCATGTCCGTGATCACATCCGGACTCAACAACCTTCGGTACATCAAAATACATAAACTCATAACGAAACGCCATCGAAACCTTAAGCGTGCGGACCCTATGGTTCGAGAACAACGTAGACATGACTGAGACACGTCTCCGGTCAATAACCAATAGCGGGACCTGGATGCCCATATTGGTTCCTACATATTCTACGAAGATCTTTATTGGTCAGACCGCATAACAACATACGTTGTTCCCTTTGTCATCGGTATGTTACTTGCCCGAGATTCGATCATCGGTATCCAATACCTAGTTCAATCTCGTTACCGGCAAGTCTCTTTACTCATTCTATAATATATCATCTCACAACTAACTCATTAGTTGCAATGCTTGCAAGGCTTAAGTGATGTGCATTACCGAGAGGGCCCAGAGATACCTCTCCGACATTCGGAGTAACAAATCCTAATCTCGAATACGCCAACTCAACAAGTACCTTTGGAGACACCTGAGAGCACCTTTATAATCACCCAGCACGTTGTGACGTTTGATAGCACACAAAGTGTTCCTCCGTAAACGGAGTTGCATAATCTCATAGTCATAGGAACATGTATAAGTCATGAAGAAAGCAATAGCAACATACTAAACGATCGGTGCTAAGCTAACGGAATGGGTCATGTCAATCAGATCATTCAATTAATGATGTGATCCCGTTAATCAAATAACAACTCTTTGTCCATGGTTAGGAAACATAACCATCTTTGATTAACAAGCTAGTCAAGTAGAGGCATACTAGTGACACTGCTTGTCTATATATTCACACATGTATTATGTTTCCTTAATACAATTCTAGCATGAATAATAAACATTTATCATGATATAAGGAAATAAATAATAACTTTATTATTGCCTCTAGGGCATATTTCCTTCAGTCTCCCACTTGCACTAGAGTCAATAATCTAGATCACATCATCATGTGATTCACATCGATAGTTCACATCATCATGTGATTAACTCCCATAGTTCACATCGCCATGTGATCAACATCCAAAGGGTTTACTAGATTCAGTAATCTAGTTCACATCGCTATGTGATTAACACCCAAAGAGTACTTAGGTGTGATCATGTTTTGCTTGTGAGAGAATCTTAGTCAACGGGTCTTTCACATTCAGGTCCATTATGTATTTTGCAATTTTTTTATGTCTACAATGCTCTGCACGGAGCTACTCTAGCTAATTGCTCCCACTTTCAATATGTATCTAGATCGAGACTTAGAGTCATCCAGATCGGTGTCAAAACTTGCATCGACGTAACCCTTTACTTACCTAACCTTTTATCACTTCCATAATCGAGAAACATATCCTTATTCCACTAATGATAATTTTGACCGCTGTCCCGTGATCTACTCCTAGATCACTATTGTACTCCCTTGCCAAACTCAATGCAGGGTATACAATAGATCTGGTACACAGCATGGCATACTTTATAGAACGTATGGCCAAGGCATAGGGAATGACTTTCATTCTCTTTCTATCTTCTGCCCTGGTCGGGTTTTGAGTCTTGCTCAATTTCACACCTTGTAACACAGGCAAGAACTCTTTCTTTGACTGTTCCATTTTGAACTACTTCAAAATCTTGTCAAGGTATGTACTCATTGAAAAAACTTATCAAGCGTCTTGATCTATCTCTATAGATCTTAATGCTCAATATGTAAGCAGCTTCACCGAGGTATTTTTTTGAAAAACTCCTTTTGAACACTCCTTTATGCTTTGCAGAATAATTCTACATTATTTCCGATCTACAATATGTCATTCACATATACTTATCAGAAAAGTTGTAGTGCTCCCACTCATTTTCTAGTAAATACAGGCTTCACTTTGCAAGTCTCAGATATAAACCATATGCTTTGATCAACTTATCAAAGCGTATATTCCAACTCCGAGATGCTTGCACCACCATAGATGCACATTTTGTTAACACCTTTAGGATCGACAAAACCTCTTGGTTGCATCACATACAACTCTTCTTTAATAACTCCATTAAGGAATGCAGTTTTGTTTATCCATTTGCCAGATTTCATAAAATGCGGCAATTGCTAACATGATTCGGACAGGCTTTTAAGCATCGATACGAGTGAGAAAATCTCATTGTATTCAACATCTTGAACTTTGTCAAAAACCTTTTTCGACAAGTCTAGCTTTGTAGATAGTAACACTACTATCAACGTCCGTCTTCCTCTTGAAGATCCATTTATTTTCTATGGTTTGCCGATCATCGGGCAAATCCATCAAAGTCCACACTTTGTTCTCATACATGGATCTCATCTCAGATTTCATGGCCTCAAGCCATTTCACGGAATCTGAGCTCATCATCGCTTCCTCATAGTTCGTAGGTTCGTCATGGTCAAGTAACATGACCTCCAGAATGGGATTACCGTACCACTCAAGTGCGGATCTTACTCTGTTTGATCTACGAGGTTCTGTAGTAACTTGATCTGAAGTTCTATGATCATCATCATCAACTTCCTCACTAGTTGGTTTTGACGTCACAGAAACCGGTTCCTGTGATGTACTATTTTCCAACAAGGGAGAAGGTACAATTACCTCATCAAGTTCTACTTTCCTCCCACTCACTTCTTTCGAGAGAAACTCCTTCTCTAGAAAGGATCCATTTATTAGCAACGAATGTTTTGCCTTCGGATCTGTGATAGAAGGTGTACCCAACAATTTCCTTTGGGTATTCTATGAAGACGATTCGATTTGGGTTTGAGCTTATCAGATGAAACTTTTTCACATAAGCATCGCAGCCCCACACTTTAAGAAACGACAACTTTGGTTTCTTGCTAAACCACAGTTCATATAGTGTCGTCTCAACGGATTTAGATGGTGCCCTATTTAACGTGAATGCAGTTGTCTCTAATGTATGATCCCAAAACGATATTGGTAAATCGGTAAGAAACATCATAGATTGTACTATATCCAATAAAGCACGGTTATGACGTTCGGACACACCATTATGATGTGGTGTTCCAGGTGGCGTGAGTTTGTGAAACTATTCCACATTGTTTTAATTGAATACCAAACTCGTAACTCAAATATTTGTCTCCGCGATTAGATCGTAGAAACTTTATTTTTCTTGTTACGATGATTTTACCACTTCACTCTGAAATTCTTTGAACCTTTCAACTATTTCAGACTTATGTTTCATCAAGTAGATATACCCATATCTGCTCAAATCATCTATGAAGGTCTGAAAATAACGATACCCGCCGCGAGCCTTAACACTCATCGGATCGCATACATCAGTATGTATTATTTCCAATAAGTCAGTTGCTCGCTCCACTGTTCCGGAGAACGGAGTCTTAGTCATCTTGCCCATGAGGCATGGTTCGCAAGCATCAAGTGATTCATAATCAAGTGATTCCAAAATCCCATCAGCATGGAGTTTCTTCATGCGCTTTACACCAATATGACCTAAACGGCAGTGCCACAAATAAGTTGCACTATCATGATTAACTTTGCATCTTTTGGTTTCAATATTATGAATATGTGTATCACTACGATCGAGATCCAATGAACCGTTTTCATTGGGTGTGTAACCATATAAGGTTTTATTCATGTAAACAGAACAACAATTTATTCTCTTACTTAAATGAATAACCGTATTGCAATAAACACGATCAAATCATATTCATGCTCAACGTAAACACCAAATAACATTTATTTAGGTTCAACACTAATCCCGAAAGTATAGGGAGTGTGCGATGATGATCATATGAATCTTGAAACTACTTTCAACACACATCGTCACTTTCACCCTTAACTAGTTTCTGTTTATTCTGCAACTCCCGTTTCGAGTTACTACTCTTAGCAACTGAACCAGTACCAAATACCGAGGGGTTGCTATAAACACTAGTAAAGTACACATCAATAACATGTATATCAAATATACCTTTGTTCACTTTGCCATCCTTCTTATCCGCCCAATATTCAGGGCATTTCCATTTCCAGTGACCATTTCCTTTTCAGTGTAAGCACTCAGTTTCAGGCTTTGGTTCAGCTTTGGGCTTCTTCGTGGGAGTGACAACTTGCTTGTATTTCCACTTGAAGTTCCCTTTCTTTCCCTTTGCCCTTTTCTTGAAACTAGTGATCTTGTCAACCATCAACACTTGATGCTCTTTCTTGATTTCTACCTTTGTTGATTTCAACATCATGAAGAGCTCGGGAATCGTTTTCGTCATCCCTTGCATACTATAGTTCATCACAAAGTTCTACTAACTTGGTGATGGTGACTAGAGAACTCTGTCAATCACTATCTTATCTGGAAGATTAACTCCCACTTGATTCAAGTGATTGTAGTACCCAGACAATTTGAGCATATGCTCACTAGTTGAGCAATTCTCCTCCATCTTTTAGCCATAGAACTTGTTGGAGACTTCATATCTCTCAACTCGGGTATTTTCTTAAAATATTAACTTCAACTCATGGAACATCTCATATGGTCCATGACGTTCAAAACGTCTTTGAAGTCCTGATTCTAAGCTGTTAAGCATGGTGCACTAAACTATCAAGTAGTCATCATATTGAGCTAGCCAAACATTCATAACGTCTGCATCTGCTCCTGCAATAGGTCTGTCACCTAGCGGTGCATTAAGGACATAATTCTTCTGTGCAGCAATGAGGATAAACCTCAGATCACGGATCCAATCTGCATCATTGCTACTAACATTTTTCAACACAATTTTCTCTAGGAACATATCAAAATAAACATACGAAAGCAACAACGCGAGCTATTGATCTACAAAATAATTTGCAAAATACTACCAGGACTAAGTTCATGATAAATTTAAGTTCAATTAATCATATTACTTAAGAACTCCCACTTAGACAGACATCTCTCTAGTCATCTAAGTGATCACGTGATCCAAATCAACTAAACCATAACCGATCATCACGTGAGATGGAGTAGTTTTCAATGGTGAACATCTTATGTTGATCATATCTACTATATGATTCACGCTCGACCTTTCGGTCTCCGTGTTCCGAGGCCATATCTGCATATGCTAGGCTCGTCAAGTTTAACCTGAGTATTCTGCGTGTGCAAAACTGGTTTCCACCCGTTGTAGATGGACGTAGAGCTTATCACACCCGATCATCACGTGGTGTCTGGGCACGACGAACTTTGTCAACGGTGCATACTCAGGGAGAACACTTCTTGATAATTTTTAGTGAGAGATCATCTTAAAATGCTACCGTCAATCAAAGCAAGATAAGATGCATAAAGGATAAACATCACATGCAATCAATATAAGTGATATGATATGGCCATCATCATCTTGTGCTTATGATCTCCATCTCCGAAGCGCCATCATGATCACCATCGTCACCAGCGCGACACCTTGATCTCCATCATACCATCATTGTCGTTTACGCCATCTATTGCTTCTACGACTATCGCTACCGCTTAGTGATAAAGTAAAGCAATTACAGGGCGTTTGCATTTCATACAATAAAGCGACAACCATATGGCTCCTGCCAGTCGCCGATAACTTCAGTTACAAAACATGATCATCTCATACAATAAAAATATAGCATCATGTCTTGGCCATATCACATCACAACATGCCCTGCAAAAACAAGTTAGACGTCCTCTACTTTGTTGTTGCAAGTTTTACGTGGCTGCTACGGGCTTAAGCAAGAACCAATCTCACCTATGCATCAAAACCACAACGATAGTTTGTCAAGTTGATGCTGTTTTAACCTTCGCAAGGACCGGGCGTAGCCACACTCAGTTCAACTAAAGTTGGAGAAACTGACACCCGCTAGTCACCTGGGTGCAAAGCACGGCGGTAAAACCAGTCTCGCGTAAGCGTACGCGTAATGTCGGTCCGAGCCGCTTCATCCAACAATACCGCCGAACCAAAGTATGACATGCTGGTAAGCAGTATGACTTATATCGCTCACAACTCACTTGTGTTCTACTCGTCCATATAACATCAAACCATAAAAACCTGGCTCTGATACCACTGTTGGAGAACGTAGTAATTTCAAAAAATTTCCTACGCACACGCAAGATCATGGTGATGCATAGCAACAAGAGGGGAGAGTGTTGTCTACGTACCCTCGTAGACCGAAGCGGAAGCGTTGACGCAACATAGAAGAAGTAGTCGTACGTCCTCCTGGTCCAACCGATCCAAGCACCGTTACTCCGGCACCTCCGAGTTCTTGAAACACGTACAACTCAATGACGCACCCCGATCTCTGATCCAGCAGAGGCGCGGGGAGGAGTTCTGTCAGCACGACGGCGTGGTGACGATCTTGATGTTCTCCTGTCGCAGGGTTTCGCCTAAGCACCGCTACAATATGACCGAGGTGTAATATCGTGGAGGGGGGCACCGCACACGGCTAAGGAACGATCTCAATGATCAACTTGTGTGTCTAGGGTGCCCCCTTGCCCCCGTATATAAAGGAGGGAGGGAGGAGGAGGTCGGCCCAAGGGGTGGCGCGCCCTAGGGGGTCAAACCTACTCCAAGTAGGTTTGCCCCCCCCCTTTCCTATTCGGAGTAGGATAAGGAAGGAAGAGGGGGGAGGAGAGAAGGAAAGAAGGGCCGGCCCCCCTCCCAATTCGGATTGGGCTTGGGGGGGCGCGCCCCCTCCCTTGCTCCTTCTCCCTCCCTTCCACTAAGGCCCAATAAGGCCCATACACTTACTGGGGTTTCCGGTAACCTCCCAGAACTCCGGTATATTCCGAATCTCACCCGGAACCTTTCTGGTGTCCAAATATATCTGTCCAATATATCAATCTTTATGTCTCGACCATTTCGAGATTCCTCGTCATGTCCGTGATCACATCCGGACTCAACAACCTTCGTACATCAAAATACATAAACTCATAATGAAACTGCCATCGAAACCTTAAGCGCATGGACCCTACGGTTCGAGAACAATGTAGACATGACCGAGACATCGTCTCGGTCAATAACCAATAGCGGGACCTGGATGCCCATATTGGTTCCTACATATTCTACGAAGATCTTTATCGGTCGACCGCATAACAACATACGTTGTTCCTTTGTCATCGGTATGTTACTTGCCCGAGATTCGATCGTCGGTATCCAATACCTAGTTCAATCTCGCTACGCAAGTCTCTTTACTCGTTCCGTAATACATCATCTCACAACTAACTCATTAGTTGCAATGCTTGCAAGGCTTAAGTGATGTGCATTACCGAGAGGACCCAGAGATACCTCTCCGACATTCGGAGGACAAATCCTAATCTCGAATACGCCAACTCAACAAGTACCTTTGGAGACACCTGAGAGCACCTTTATAATCACCCGCCATTCGTTGTGACGCTTTGGTAGCACACAAAGTGTTCCTCCGGTAAACGGGAGTTGCATAATCTCATAGTCATAGGAACATGTATAAGTCATGAAGAAAGCAATAGCAACATACTAAACGATCGGGTGCTAAGCTAACGGAATGGGTCATGTCAATCAGATCATTCAACTAATGATGTGATCCCGTTAATCAAATAAAAACTCTTTGTCCATGGTTAGGAAACATAACCATCTTTGATTAACAAGCTAGTCAAGTAGAGGCATACTAGTGACACTCTGTTTGTATATATATTCACACATGTATTATTTTTCCGGTTAATACAATTCTAGCATGAATAATAAACATTTATCATGATATAAGGAAATAAATAATAACTTTATTATTGCCTCTAGGGCATATTTCCTTCACCGCATTGCTACGCGTGCTCTGATCGCGCCAGGTGGTCTTGGTTGGTATTGCTTGGCGCTGCTTTCTTTGATCCGCCGCTTAACGGCCGGACTCGAGAATTGCCTTAAGAGGCTGCTCAGTATTTCGCCGCGAGAGCATTGTATGTTCCTCCGCTCGGAGGGCGCGCCCATATTCCCATTGACCGTGATGACTCCACGAGGGCCTGGCATCTTGAGCTTGAGGTATGCATAATGCGGCACCGCGTTGAATTTTGCAAACGCGGTTCGTCCGAGTAGAGCGTGATAGCCGCTGCGAAATGGGACTATGTCGAAGATTAACTCCTCGCTCCGGAAATTATCCGGTGATCCGAAGACCACTTCCAGTGTGACTGAGCCCGTACAGTTGGCTTCCACTCCTGGTATGACACCCTTAAAGGTTGTCTTTGTAGGTTTAATCCTTGAGGGGTCTATGCCCATTTTGCGCACTGTATCCTGATAAAGCAGGTTCGGGCTACTACCGCCGTCCATCAGGACTCTCGTGAGGTGAAATCCATTGACGATTGGGTCTAAAACCAATGCAGCGAATCGGCCATGGCGTATGCTGGTCGGATGGTCTCTTCGATCGAAAGTGATCGGACAAGAGGACCATGGATTGAACTTCGGGGTGACTGGCTCCATCGCGTAGACATCCCTTAGTGCGCGTTTCCTCTACCTCTTGGGTATATGGGTCACGTAAATCATGTTCACCGTCCGCACTTGTGGGGGAAAACCCTTCTGTCCTATATTGTTCGGCGGCCGGATCTCTTCCTCGTCATCGCTGTTTAGCCCCTTGTCATTGTTTTCGGCAATTAACTTGCATGTCTGCTTGAACACCCAGCAATCTCTATTAGTGTGATTAGCTAGTTTTTCAGGGGTGCCATGTATCTGGCATAAGCGGTCGAGTATTCGGTCCAAATTGGACGGACCCGGAGTGGTTCTTTTGAATGGCTTCTTCCGCTAACCGGGTTTAGAGCCTCGGAATCCGGCGTTGACTGCCGTATCCTCCTTATCGTCGCCGTTAATGCGGCGTTTGTTTTTGTTTCGACATGACCTGCCGTTGTTGTCCTTAGTATCTGGACTGCCAGAATTTTTACGGAGATTGTTGCTGCGAGCTAGCCAGCTATCCTGTCCCGTGCAAAAGTGGGTCATTAATGATGTGAGGGCTGCCATGGATTTCGGCTTTTCCTGCCCCAGATGCCGGGCTAGCCATTCGTCCTGGATGTTATGTTTGAAGGCTGCGAGGGCCTCTGCATCCGGATAATCGACGATTTGGTTTTTCTTTGTCAAGAACCGTGTCCAGAATTGTCTGGCCGATTTGTCTGGCTGCTGAATAATGTGGCTTAGGTCATCGGCTTCTGGTGGTCGCACATACGTGCCCTGGAAGTTGTCAAGGAATGCGGCTTCCAGGTCTTCCCAACACCCAATTGACTCTGCAGGCAAGCTGTTGAGCGAATGCCGAGCTGGTCCTTTAAGCTTGACTGGGAGATACTTGAAGGCGTGGAGATCGTCGCCGCGGGCCATATGGATGTGGAGAAGATAATATTCGATTCAAACCGTGGGGTCTGTTGTGCCATCGTAGGATTTGATGTTTACGGGTTTAAACCCTTCAGGGATTAGATGATCCATTACTTCGTCAGTGAAGCACAGTGGGTGTGCGGCGCCTCTGTATTGGGCAATATCACGACGCAGCTCGAGAGAGCGTTGTCTGCTATGTTCGGCCCGACCGAGGTTATTGTATCCGGCGCGACGGTATTCGTCATGGGTCGTGGGGTGCCCACGTGATCCGTAGATGGATCTGGATTGCCTTGCTTTGTCCTCCAATATGTCTCGCAAGTCCGGCGAGTTCCCTCTTGGCTTCGTACTTTTGGAGCGATGCCGGGTACGGTCTTGGCTGGGGCCTGGATGCCTCTCTCACACGACCACGGGTGGTCGGTCACCCGTATCGTCTTGGCTGGTGATGGAGGTATGTATGCTTCCTCCTCTAATCGGGGAGCAGCTTGCGCCTTGGGTAGCTTTTGAGGGCGTTCGAAGTTTATACTCTTGCCGCGAGGACCTCGGTCCATCGATCGCCAGCAGGTCCTGATCATCTTGAAGCTGTTGCTGCTTTTTCTTTAGGCTATTTGCTGTGGCGATAAGCCTGCGCTTAAACCGCTCTTGTTCGACGGGATCCTCGTGTGCGACGAATTGTCCATCGCTGAGGCTTGCTTCGCCTTCGGAGGGAGGCATATAGTTATGATCCTCAACCTCTTCGTCTGCCGCCCTCTCGTGAGGGCTTGCTTCTGCATCCTCCTGCGCTGAGTCTTGCTGGAGGGGATTGTTTTCGGCACTCTCTGGGGTATTATTATCTCCTGTGCCGGAATCTCCATTCTTGCTGTGGCGGGATTTAGAGCGGCGCCGCTGACGCCGGCGTTTGGGCTGCTTCTTTAAAGAGTCTTCCTCTGCTACTTCTTCGCCGTCCCGTCTTTTGGGGTGTCCACCATGTATATGTCGATGACGAGGTGGTCTTCCAAAGGCTCTGAGGCGCTGGTTCTGTTCGCCTCCCGCATCGTCGTCCATAGCGTCGATGTCGTCGGAGTCGTAGTCTAGCATGTCGGTTAGATCGTCGACAGTGGCTACAAAGTGGGTGGTGGGTGGGCTCTTAATTTCTTTGCCGTCCGTACCCCAACCATCCTGGCCATAATCTGGCCAGGACTCTCCCGATAACGAGAGGTGCTTTAGCGAATTTAGGATATCGCCAAAGGGCGAGTGTTGGAAGATGTCTGCGGCGGTGAATTCCATAACCGGCGCCCAATCCGAATCGATTGGTAGGGGCGCGGGAGGTTCGGAGTCCGGCAAGGAGTCCGGAACCTCGGAATCACGAGTTTCGCAGGGGACAAGATTAGCGTTCGGCTCCATCACCGTGGAAGTTGGAGCCCCAAAGGCGCTGTCCATCCACCGATCCTCGATGCAGGCGATCGCTCCGGACTAATGGCGAAGCGGATTCGTGCGCCACCAAGGCACCGTCCGGGCAGCGAGCTAGATCATGCCCATCGTGACAGTGCGGCTCACTTGGCTGTGGCTCGAGTCCGTCGAAGATCAAGTCTCCGCGGGCGTTGGCCGTGAAGTTTAGACTTCCGAATCTGACCTAACGGCCAGGGGCGTAGCTTTCGATCTGCTCCAGATGGCCAAGCGAATTATCCTGCCATGCGAAGCCGCCGAATACGAAGATCTGTCCGTGGAGAAAAGTCTCACCCTGGACAGCGTTGTTGGTTGAAGATGCCATCGGGCCTATCGGTGACGGCACAGAGGAACTCTCAATGAAAGCACCAATGTTGGTGTCAAAACCGGCGGATCTCGGGTAGGGGATCCCGAACTGTGCGGCTAGGCGGATGGTAACAGGAGACGAGGGACACGATGTTTTTACCCAGGTTCGGGCCCTCTCGATGGAGGTAAAACCCTACGTCCTGCTTGATTAATATTGATGATATGGATAGTACAAGAGTGGATCTACCACGAGATCAAGGAGGCTAAACCCTAAAGCTTGGTATGATTGTTGTAATGTATGTTGTCCTACGGACTAAAGCCCTCCGGTTTATATAGACACCGGAGGAGGCTAGGGTTACACAGAGTCGGTTACAATGGTAGGAGATCTACATATCCGTATTGCCAAGATTGCCTTCCACGCCAAGGAAAGTCCCATCCGGACACGGGACGGAGTCTTCAATCTTGTATCTTCGTAGTCTTGGAGTCCGGCGGACGATGATAGTCCGGCTATCCGGACACCCCCTAGTCCAGGACTCCCTCACATGGCAAGGCACACTTCAGGTGCGGTACACAACATAGCATACTGTAGAGCCTATGTCTGAAGCATAGGGGACGACCTTCGTCCATTCTCTCTCTTCTGCCGAGGTCATGTCTTGAGTCTTACTCAAAACTCACACCTTATAACACAGCCAAGAACTCCTTCGCCGATCTATTTTGAACTTCTTCAAAATCTTGTCACGGCATGTATTCATTTGAAAGTATTATTGAGCGTTTTTGATCTATCCTTATAGATCTTGATGCTCAATGTTCAATTAGCTTAATCCAGGTTTTCCATTGAAAAACACCTGTTCAAATACCCTATATGCTTTCTAGAAATTCTATATCATTTCTGATCAACAATACGTCAACAACATATACTCATCAGAAATTCTATAGTGCTCCCACTCACTTCTCATAAACTTTGTATAAATCCAAAATGTTTGATCATCTCATCAAAGCGTATATTCCAACTCCGAGATGCTTACTCCAGTCCTTAGAAGGATTGATGGAGCTTTGCATACTTGTTAGCATCTATTAGGATTGTCAAAACCTTCTGGTTGTATCAGATACAACCTTTCCTCAAGAAAATCGTCGAGGAAACTATATTTTGAAATCCTATCTGCAAGATTTCATAAATAATGTAGTAGCTGCTAATATAATTCTAACAGACTCTTAGCATCACTACGAGTGAGAAAGTATCATCGTAGTCAACTCCTTGAACTTGTCGGAAAACATCTAAACGACAAGTCAAGCTTTGTTAATGGTGACACTTACCATCATTGTCTGTCTTCCCTTTTAGAATCCATCTGTACCCAACAGTCTTATGACCATCAAGTAGTTCTTCCAAAGTCTACACTTTGTTTTATACATGGATCTTCTCTCGGATTTTATGGCCTCGAGCCATTTGTCGGAATCCGGGCCCACCATCGCTTCTCCATAGCTCGTAGGTTCATTGTTGTCTAGCAACATGACCTCCAAGACAGGATAACCGTACCACTCTGAAGCAGTACGCGTCCTTGTCGTCCTACGAGGTTCAGCAGTGTATTGATCCGAGGCTTCATGATCACTATCATCAACTTCCACTTCAATTGGTGTAGGTGCCACGGGAACAACTTCCTGTGCCCTGTTACACACTAGTTGTAGTGACGGTTCAATAACCATATCAAGTCTCCACCATCCTCCCACTCAATTCTTTCGAGAGAAACTTTTCCTCGAGAAAGGACCCGCTACTAGAAACAATCACTTTTGCTTCCGGATCTGAAATAGGAGGTATACCCAACTGTTTTGGGTGTCCTATGAAGATGTATTTATCTGCTTTGGGTTCGAGCTTATCAGGATGAAACTATTTTTCACATAAGCGTCGCAGCCCCAAACTTTCAAGAAACGACAGCTTAGCTTTCTCTAAACCATAGTTCATACGGTGTCATCTCAAAGGAATTACATGGTGCCCTATTTAAAGTGAATTTGGTTGTCTCTAATGCCTAACCCATGAACGATAGTGGTAATTCGATAAGAGACATCATGGTATGCCCCATATCCAATGGGGTGCATCTATGATGTTCGGACACACCATCACACTATGGTGTTCCAGGTGGTGTTAGTTGTGAAACAATTTCCACAATGTCTCAATTGTGTACCAAACTCACAACTCAGATATTCATCTCCATGATCATATCATAGACATTTTATCCTCTTGTCACGACGATCTTCAACTTCACTCTGAAATTACTTGAACCATTCAATAATTCAGACTTGTGTTTCATCAAGTAAATATACTCAGTATCTACTCAAATCATCTGTGACGTAAGAACATACGATATCCACTGTGTGCCTCGGCACTCATTGGACTGCACACATCAAAATGTATTACTTCCAACAAGTTGCTTTCTTGTTCCATTTTACTGAAAACGAGGCTTTTGGTCATCTTGCCCATGTGGTATGATTTGCATGTCTCAAGTGATTCAAAATCAAG
The DNA here is from genome assembly GCA_021437245.1 of Aegilops speltoides. NCBI lineage: Eukaryota > Viridiplantae > Streptophyta > Magnoliopsida > Poales > Poaceae > Aegilops > Aegilops speltoides. Next base: position 27,916,917 of record CM038143.1, read on the forward strand.
TGAGTCCAAACGGTCCATCTGCATGGAGTTTCTTCATGCGTATATACCAATAGACATGGTTCACATGTCTCAATCTTTTCAAAAACGAGTGAGTCCAAAGATCCATCAACATGGAGCTTCTTCATGCGTTTTATACCAATATGACTCAAATGGCAGTGCCACAAGTAGGTGGCACTATATCATTACTATTTTATATCTTTTGGCATGAACATGTGTATCACTACGATCGAGATTCAATAAACCATTCATTTTAGGTGCAAGACCATTGAAGGTATTATTCAAATAAACAGAGTAACCATTATTCTCCTTAATTGAATAACCGTATTGCGATAAACATAATCCAATCATGTCTATGCTCAACGCAAACACCAAATAACAATTATTTAGGTTTAACACCAATCTCGATGGTAGAGGGAGTATGCGATGCTTGATCACATCAACCTTGGAAACACTTCCAAACCATATCATCATCTCACCTTTAGCTAGTCTCTTTTATTCCATAGCCTTTTATTCCGAGTTACTAACACTTAGCAACTGAACCGGTATCTATTACCATGGTGCTACTAGGAGTACTAGTAAAGTACACATCAATATAATGTATATCCAATATACTTATGTCGACCTTGCCAGCCTTCTCATCTACCAAGTATCTAGGGTAGTTCTGCTTTAGTGACTGTTCCCCTCATTACAGAAGCACTTAGTCTCGGGTTTGGGTTCAACCTTGGGTTTCTTCACTAGAGTAGCAACTGATTTGCCATTTCATGAAGTATCCCTTCTTTCCCTTGCCCTTCTTGAAACTAGTGGTTTCACTAACCATCAACAATTGATGCTCCTTCTTGATTTCTACTTTCGCGGTGTCAAACATTGCGAATATTTCAAGGATCATCATATCTATCCCTGATAGGTTATAGTTCATCACGAAGCTCTAGTAGCTTAGTGGCAATGACTTTGGAGAAACATCACTATCTCATCTGGAAGATTAACTCCCACTCGATTCAAGTGATTTTTGTACCCAGACAATCTGAGTACAAGCTCAACGATTGAGCTTTTCTCAATTGGTTTGTAGGCTAAGAAACTTGTTGGAGGTCTCATACCTCTTGATGTGGGCACGAGCCTGAAATCCCAATTTTAGCCCTTGGAACATCTCATATGTTCCGCGACGTTCAAAAACGTCTTCGGCGCCACAATTCTAAACAGTTTAACATTACTGAACTATCATGTAGTCATCAAAACGTGTATGTCAGATGTTCACAACATCCACACATGACGTTCGAGGTTCAACACACCGAGCGGTGCATTAAGTACATAAGCCTTCTATGCAGCAATGAGGACAATCCTCAGTTTACGGACCCAGTCCGCATAATTGCTACTATCAACTTTCAACTAAATTTTCTCTAGGAACATATCTAAAACAGTAGAACTAAAACTCGAGCTACGACATAATTTGCAAAGACCTTTTGACTATGGTCATGATAATTAAGTTCATCTAATGAAATTATTTAATGAACTCCCACTCAGATAGACATCCCTCTAGTCATCTAAGTGATACATGATCCGAGTCTACTAGGCCATGTTCGATCATCACGTGAGATGGACTAGTCATCATCGGTGAACATCTTCATGTTGATCGTATCTACTATAAGACTCATGTTCGACCTTTCCGTCTCTTGTGTTCCGAGGCCATGTCTGTACATGCTAGGCTCGTTATATGTGAACGTTAGGATCTATCACACCCGATCATCACGTGGTGCTTCGAAACAACGAACTTTCGCAACGGTGCACAGTTAGGGGGAACACTTTCTTGAAATTATTATGAGGGATCATCTTATTTACTACCGTCAAGCAAATAAGATGCATAAACATGATAAACATCACATGCAATCAAATAGTGACATGATATGGCCAATATTATTTTGCTCCCTTTGATCTCCATCTTCAGGGCTCCATGATCATCATCGTCACCGGCATGACACCATGATCTCCATCATCATGATCTCCATCATCGTGTCTCCATGAAGTTATCTCGCCAACTGATTACTTATACTACTATAGCTAATGGTTTAGCAATGAAGTAAAGTAATTACATGGCGTTATTCAGTGACACGCAGGTCATACAATAATTAAAGACAACTCCTATGGCTCCTGCCAGTTGTCATACTCATAGACATGCAAGTCGTGATTCCTATTACAAGAATATGCTCTATCTCATACATCACATATATTTCATTCATCACATCCTTCTTGGCCATATCACATCACATGGCATATGCTGCAAAAACAAGTTAGACGTCCTCTAATTGTTGTTGCAAGTTTTTACGTGGCTGCTATAGGTTTCTAGCAAGAGTGTTTCTTACCTACGCCAAAACCACAACGTGATATGCCAATTGCTATTTACCCTTCATAAGGACCCTTTTCATCGAATCCGATCCGACTAAAGTGGGAGAGACTGGCACCCGCTAGCCACCTTATGCAACAAGTGCATGTCAGTCGGTGGAACCTGTCTCACGTAAGTGTACATGTAAGGTTGGTCCGGGCCGCTTCATCCCACAATACCGTCGAAACAAGATAGGACTAGTAACGGTAAGCATATTGAACAAAACCAACGCCCACAACTACTTGTGTTCTACTCGTGCATAGAATCTACGCAATAGACCTAGCTCATGATGCCATTGTTGGGGAACGTAGCAGAAATTCAAAATTTTCTACGCATCACCAAGATCAATCTATGGATATTCTAGCAACAAGAGAGAGGGGAGTGTATCTTCATACCCTTGAAGATCGCAAAGCGGAAGCGTTACAAGAACGCGGTCGGTGGAGCGTTCACGAAGCGATTCAGATCGCGGCCGAATCCGATCTAAGCACCGAACAACGGTGCCTCCACGTTTAACACACGTACAGCCCGGGGACGTCTCCTCCTTCTTGATCCAGCAAGGGGAGAGGAGAAGTTGAGGGAAAACTCCGACAGCACGACGGCATGGTGGTGATGGAGCTCGTGGTTCTCCGGCAGGGCTTCGCCAAGCACTACGGAGGAGGAGGAGGTGTTGGAGGAGGGAGAGGGCTGCGCCAGGGGAAGGGTGCGGCTGCCCTCTCTCTCCCTCACTATATATAGGGGGAAGGGAGGAGGGGGAGGCACCCTAGGGTTCCCTAGGGGAGGGGCGGCGGCCATAGGGGAAACCCTAGATGGGTTTGGGCGCCCCCACCCCCTAGGAAACTTGCCCCCCAAGCCGGGAGGGGCGGCTGCCCTAGGGGTGGTGCCCCACCTCTCCTGGTTACGTGAGATGGGGTGGGAGGGGCGCTCAGCCCCTTAGTGGCTGATGTGCCCTCTTGATGTCTACTACACAACCTTCTTCTTGTAGACGTTGTTGGGCTTGCAACTGCACAGGTTTGTAGGACAGTAGCAAATTTCCCTCAAGTGGATGACCTAAGGTTTATCAATCCGTAGGAGGCGTAGGATGAAGATGGTCTCTCTCAAACAACCCTGCAACCAAATAACAAAGAGTCTCTTGTGTCCCCAACACACCCAATACAATGGAAAATTGTATAGGTGCACTAGTTCAACAAAGAGATGGTGATAGAAGTGCAATATGGATTGTAGATAAAGGTATTTGTAATCTGAAATAATAAAAACAGCAAGGTAACTAATGATAAAAGTGAGCGTAAACAGTATTTCGTTGATAGGAAACAAGGCCTAGGGTTCATACTTTCACTAGTGCAAGTTCTCTCAACAATAATAACATAGAAAGCTCATATAACAAGCCCTCAACATGCAACAAAGAGTCACTCCAAAGCCACTAATAGCGGAGAACAAACGTAGAGATTATGGTATGGTATGAAACCACCTCAAAGTTATTCTTTCGGATCAATCTATAAAAGAGTTCATACTAGAATAACACCTTAAGATACAAATCAAGCAAAACCCTAATGTCACCTAGATACTCCATTATCACCTCAAGTATCCGTGGGCATGATTATATGATATGCATCACACAATCTCAGATTCATCCAACCAACATAAAAGTACTTCAAAGAGTGCCCCAAAGTTTCTATCGGAGAGTTAAGAACGTGTGTCAACCCCTATGCATAGGTTCCCAATGTCACGAAACCCGCAACTTGATCACCAAAACATATATCAAGTGGCACATGATATCCCATTGTCACCGGAGATAATCACGGCAAGACATACATCAAGTGTTCTCATAAAAGACTCAATCCGATAAAATAACTTCAAAGGGGAAACTGAATTCATCACGAGAGAGTAGAGGGGGAGAAACATCATAAGATCCAACTAGAATAGCAAAGCTTGGGATACATCAAGATTATGCCATAGAGAGAACATGAGAGAGAACACGAGAGAGAGAGATCAAACACATAGCTACTGGTACATACCCTCATCACCGAGGGTGAACTACTCCCTCCTCGTCATGGATAGCGCCGGGATGATGAAGATGGCCACCGGTGATGGTATCCCCCTCCGGCAGGGTGCCGGAACGGGCTCCCAAGAGGTTTTTGGTGGCTACAGAGGCTTGCGGCGGCAGAACTCCCAATCTATCTTCTATTCTGGATGTTTTACGATACGTAGGTATATATGGGTGCAGGGGGTACGTCGGTGGAGCTACGGGGGCCCTACGAGGTAGGGTGCGCCCGGGGGGGCGCCCTTGTGGGCAGCCCGTATCTCCCCTGACGTGCACTCCAAGTTCCCTGGGTTGCTTTCCTTCCAAAAATAACATCTCCAGTTGATTTCGTTCCGTTTTGACTCCGTCTGATATTCCTTTTCCTCGAAACACTGAAATAGGCATAAAACAACAAATCTAGGCTGGGCCTCCGGTTAATAGGTTAGTCCCAAAAATAATATAAAAGTGGATAACAAAGCCCAATCTTGCCTAAACAGTAGATAAAGTAGCATTGAGCAATCAAAAATTATAGATACGTTGGAGACGTATCAAGCATCCCCAAGATTAATTCCTGCTCGTCCTCGAGTAGGTAAATGATAAAAAATAATTTTTGATGCGGAGTGACACTTTAGCATAATTTCAATGTAAATCTTCTTAATTGTGATATGAATATTCAGATCCGAAAGATTCAAGAGAAAAGTTCATATTGACATAAAAATAATAATACTTCAAGGATACTAATCAAAGCAATCATGTCTTCTCAAAATAACATGGCCAAAGAAAGTTCATCCCTACAAAATCATATAGTTAGGCTATGCTTCATTTTCGTCACACAAAGATGTTCCCAACTTCTATACCCCCGATTACAAGCCAAGCAATTGTTTCATACTTAAATAATCTCAAACTTTTTCAACCTTCACGCAATACATGAGCGTGAGCCATGGATATAGCACTATGGGTGGAATAGAATATGATGATGGGGATTGTGTGGAGAATACAAAAAAGGAGAAAGTCTCACATTGACGAGGCTAATCAATGGGCTACGGAGGTGCCCATCAATTGATGTCAACATGAGGAGTAGGGATTGCCATGCAGCGGATGCACTAGAGCTATGAATGCTCAACAAAAGAAAACTAGTGGGTGTGCATCCAACTCGCTTGCTCATGAAGACCTAGGGCATTTGAGGAAGCCCATCATCGGAATACACAAGCCAAGTTCTATAATGAAAAATTCCCACTAGTATAAAGAGACAACTTATGAGACTCACTACATGAAGAACAAGGTGCTACTTTGAAGCACAATATATGAGACTCACTACATGAAGAACAAGGTGCTACTTTGAAGCACAAGTGTGGAAAAGAGATAGTAGCATTGCCCTTTTTTTGGGCCTTTCTTTTTTTGGCCTTTTTTTTGTTTGGGCAATGCTCTAATAATGATGATCATCACACTTCTATTAATTACAACATAAGGATTACAATTCGAAACTTAGAACAAGATATGACTCTATATGAATGACTCCGGCGGTGTACCGGGATGGTGCAATGAATCAAGAGTGAAATGTATGAAAAATAATGCATGGTGGCTTTGCCACAAATACGATGTCAACTACATGATCATGCATTGGCAATATGACAAAAGTAATATATGTCATGATGATGATGATGGAAGTTGCATGGCAATATATCTCGGAATGGCTATGGAAATGCCATGATAGGTAGGTATGGTGGCTGTTTTGAGGAAGATATAAGGAGGTTTATGTGTGATAGAGCGTATCGTATCACGGGGTTTGGATGCACCGGCGAAGTTTGCACCAACTCTCAATGTGAGAAAGGGTAATGCACGGCACCGAAGAGGCTAGCAAAGGCGGAAAGGTGAGAGTGCGTATAATCCATGGACTCAACATTAGTCCAAAGAACTCATATACTTATTGCAAAAATTTAGAAGCCATCAAAAATCAAGTACTACACTCATGCTCCTAGGGGGATAGATTGGTAGGAAAAGACCATCGCTTGTCCCCGACCGCCACTCATAAGGATGCACAAGCCAGGTACACTTCATGTTTCAAATTTGTTACACAACTTTAACCATAAGTGCATGCTACGGGACTTGCTAACTTCAACACAAGCATTTCTTAAATTCAAAATTACTCAACTAGCACGACTTTGATATTATCACCTCCATATCTCAAAACAATTATCAAGCATCAAACCTATCTTAGTATTCAATTCACTCAAAAGAAAGGTTCACATATCTTGAACACCAAGTATTTTAACATTAAGCGAATTACCATGCTATGAACGACTCTCAAAATAATCTAAGTGAAGCATGAGAGATCAACAGTTTCTATAAAACAAATCCACCAACGTGCTCTAAAAGATATAAGTGAAGCACTAGAGCAAAAATTATCATGCTCAAAAGATATAAGTGAAGCACATAGAGTATTCTATCAAATTCCAATTCATGTATGGCTCTCTCAAAAGGTGTGTACAGCAAGTATGATTGTGGTAAACTAACAAGCAAAGACGCAAATAATACAAGACGCTCCAAGCAAAACACATATCATGTGGTGAATAAAAATATAGCTCCAAGTAAAGTTACCGATGGTACGAAGACGAAAGAGGGGATGCCATCCGGGGCATCCCCAAGCTTAGGCTCTTGGTTGTCCTTGAATATTAACTTGGGGTGCCTTGGGCATCCCCAAGCTTAGGCTTTTGCCACTCCTTATTCCATAGTCCATCGAATCTTACCCAAAACTTGAAAACTTCACAACACAAAACTCAACAGAAAACTCGTAAGCTCCGTTAGTATAAGAAAACAAAACCACCACTTAGGTACTGTAATGAACTCATTCTAAATTCATAATGGTGTAATATCTACTGTATTCCAACTTATCTATGGTTCATACCCTCCGATACTACTCATAGATTCATCAAAATAAGCAAACAACACATAGAAAACAGAATCTGTCAAAAAAAAAAACAGTCTGTAGTAATCTGTGTCAAACGTATACTTCTGGAACTCCAAAAATCCTACCAAATTAGGAAGTCCTAAGGAATTCTTGTTCCAATCCAGAGCAGAAAGAATCAGATCATAAGCACGTTTCTGTGAATTAACAAAACTAATTTACTGGGTGCAAAAGTTTCCGATTTTCAGCAGGATCAACACAACTATCACCGTAAGCTATCCTAAAGGTCTTACTTGGCACTTTATTGAAACAAAAGCTATAAAACATGATTAATACAGTATCATAATCATGTGGACACACAAAAACAGTAAGGATAAATATTGGGTTGTCTCCCAACAAGCGCTTTTCTTTAATGCCTTTCTTACTAGGCCTGATGACGGCAATGATGCTCACATAAAGGATAAGAATTGAAACATAATGGGAGCATCATGAAGCATATGACTAGCACATTTAAGTCTAACCCACTTCCTATGCATAGGGATTTTGTGAGCAAATAACTTATGGGAACAATAATCAACAAGCATATGAAGGTAAAACAAGCATAGCTTCAAGAATTTAAGCACATAGAGAGGAAACTTGACATTATTGCAACTCCTACAAGCATATGTTCCTCCCTCATAATAATTTTCAGTAGCATCATGAATGAATTCAACAATATAACCAGCACCTAAAGCATTCTTTTCATGATCTACTTGCATAGAAAATTTACTACTCTCCACATAAGCAAAATTCTTCTCATTCGGAATAGTGGGAGTATCATAAGAGACTCGAACACTAAAAACTGTTTCCACATTAAAAGAGTAATGTTCAGAAAAAGGGTAATCATAATCATGACATGATTTGTAAATATAATCATCACTACTTTTTATAGCATAAGTTTCATCACAATAATCATCATAAGTAGCAACTTCGTTCCCATCATAATCGATTGAAACCTCTCCCAAGATAGTGGAATCACTAAATAAAGTTGACACTCTTCCAAATCCACTTTAATATTCATCACAATAAGATTCAACATCCTCCAAAGTAGTGGTATCATTACTTCCTAAAGTTGACACTCTTCCAAACCCACTTTCATCAATATAACCATCATAAATAGGAGGCATGCTATCATCATAACAACTTTGCATATGAAAACTTGGGATGCTAAAAATATCATCTTCATTAAACATAGCATCCCCAAGCTTGGGACGAACATTAATTCCAGCAAATATATTCTCAAATATTTTATCCCAAACAAACATAGCTTCCCCAAGCTTGGGCCCTTTCATATCATAAGCATAATCACTCTCATCATTAAAAATATTGATAGCACCAATAGTATAGCAATTATCATCATCACGATGAGTAGTAGGAGCAACATCATTTGGGAGGGATACCTTTCTACCTTTGTTGCTCCTTCTTTTCTTCTTCTTCTTCTTCACATTATGTGTGGGTTCAACCTTCCTGTTTGAGCTCCTTATTGATGAGATTGGTTGAATAGAAGGCTCCTCCTCGTTACCTGATTCATCATAAGAAATAATAGGACGAGATTGGGAAGCCTCTTCCCTTTCATTAGTATTCTCTTCATCTTCTATTTCCTTTCTTTTCTTTATGTAATTGGCAATATAAGGATTTTCAATGCAATTCTCCGCACAATACATATAAATCTTCTCTAGATCAAAGTCAAGAACTTTATCAAGATTAAATTTTGGAATATACTCAGTTATACGTTTCATTTCTTCATAACCCAAAAGAAGACTAAGCTCTTTATGATGCTCAAGGGTAATAAAGTTATCACAATATTTGGACACGACTTGATCATGAAACAAATAGCATTGGAGTTTTAAATGACCATGTTCATTGTAAAGTTCACATGGAGCGCGAAAAATATTGAATCTTTCAGCACATTCATCTAGCTCTTCTTGCAAAAATTTGGTTTCCAAGTACTTATGCCTCTTGCAATAAATATCTTCTCTATTTGGTGTGTTCATGCAAACATGCACTCCACAAAAGTTTACATGCTCATAAGAGATATTTTCAGCATAACTAGTGCAATCATCATTAGCATCATGGATATTCAAAGAATTCGTACTAACAACATTGCAATCATGCTCACCATTCAAATATTCAGTGCCAAACAATTCAGAGATTTCTTCTTCTAGCACTTCAGCATAATTTTCCTTTCCATCATACTCACGAAAGATATTAAAAAGGTGAAGCGTATGAGACAAACTTAACTCCATATTTTTTTGTAATTTTCTTTTATAGACTAACTAGTGCTAAAACAAGAAACAAAAAGAATCGATTGCAAGATCTAAAGATATACCTTCAAGCACTCACCTCCCCGGCAACGGCGCCAGAAAAGAGCTTGATGTCTACTACACAACCTTCTTCTTGTAGACGTTGTTGGGCCTGCAAGTGCATAGGTTTGTAGGACAGTAGCAAATTTCCCTCAAGTGGATGACCTAAGTTTTATCAATCGGTAGGAGGCGTAGGATGAAGATGGTCTCTCTCAAACAAGCCTGCAACCAAATAACAAAGAGTCTCTTGTGTCCCCAACACACCCAATACAATGGCAAATTGTATAGGTGCACTACTTCGGCGAAGAGATGGTGATACAAGTGCAATATGGATGGTAGATAAATGTATTTGTAATATGAAATAATAAAAACAGCAAGGTAACTAATGATAAAAGTGAGCGTAAACGGTATTGCATTGATAGGAAACAAGGCATAGAGTTCATACTTTCACTAGTGCAAGTTCTCTCAACAATAATAACATAGAAATATCATATAACAAGCCCTCAACATGCAACAAAGAGTCACTCCAAAGCCACTAATAGCGGAGAACAAACGTAGAGATTATGGTAGGGTACGAAACCACCTCAAAGTTATTCTTTCGGATCAATCTATAAAAGAGTTCGTACTAGAATAACACCTTAAGATACAAATCAACCAAAACCCTAATGTCACCTAGATACTCCATTGTCACCTCAAGTATCCGCGGGCATGATTATACGATATGCATCACAGAATCTCAGATTCATCCAACCAACATAAAAGAACTTCAAAGAGTGCCCCAAAGTTTCTATCGGAGAGTCAAGAACGTGTGCCAATCCCTATGCATAGGTTCCCAATGTCACGAAACCCGCAAGTTGATCACCAAAACATACATCAAGTGGCACATGATATTCCATTGTCACCACAGATGATCACAGCAAGACATGCATCAAGTGTTCTCATAAAAGACTCAATCCGATAAAATAACTTCAAAGGGGAAACTCAATTCATCACAAGAGAGTAGAGGGGGAGAAACATCATAAGATCCAACTACAATATCAAAGCTCGGGATACATCAAGATCAAACACGAGAGAGAGAGAGAGAGAGAGAGAGAGATCAAACACATAGCTACTGGTACATACCCTCAGCCCCGAGAGTGAACTACTCCCTCCTCGTCATGGATAGCGCCGGGATGATGAAGATGGCCACCGGTGATGGGATCCCCCTCCGGCAGGGTGCCGGAACGGGCTCCCGAGAGGTTTTTGGTGGCTACAGAGGCTTGCGGTAGCGGAACTCCTGATCTATCTTCTGTTCTGGAAGTTTTACGATACGTAGGTATATATGGGTGCAGGGGGTACGTCGGTGGAGCTACGGGGGCCCCACGAGGTAGGGGGCGTGCCCGGGGGGCACCCCCACCCTCGTGGGCAGCCCGTATCTCCCCTGACGTGCACTCCAAGTTCCCTGGGTTGCATTCCTTCCAAAAATAACTTCTCCAGTTTATTTCATTCCGTTTTGACTCCGACTGATATTCCATTTCCTCGAAACACTGAAATAGGCATAAAACAACAAATCTGGGCCGGGCCTCCGGTTAATAGGTTAGTCCCAAAAATAATATAAAAGTGGATAATAAAGCCCAATGTTGGCTAAAATAGTAGATAAAATAGTATGGAGCAATCCAAAATTATAGATACTTTGGAGACGTATCACCTCTCCCCTTGGCCCATAAGGCCCCCCAACGCTTGCCGGGGCCTCCGAAACCCCTTTCGGACACGCTGGTCATCACCTGGTACCCCCCGGAACAATTCTGGACTCCAATACCCTTCGTCCAACATACCGATCTTCTCCTCCGGACCATTCCGGAGCTCCTCGTCATGCCCGGTATCTCATCCGGGACTCCGAACAACCTTCCGTAACCACATACTATTTCCCATAACAACTCTAGCGTCACCGAACCTTAAGTGTGTAGACCCTACGGGTTCGGGAACCATGCAGACATGACCGAGACGTTCTCCGGTCAATAACCAACAGCGGGATCTGGATACGCATGTTGTCTCCCACATGTTCCACGATGATCTCATCGGATGAACCACGATGTCAAGGATTCAAGCAATCCCGTATGCAATTCCCTTTGTCAATCGGTATGTTACTTTCCCGAGATTCGATCGTCGGTATCCCAATACCTTGTTCAATTTCGTTACCGGAAAGTCACTTTACTCGTTCCATAATGCATGATCCCGTGATTAACTACTTAGTCACATTGAGCTCATTATGATGATGCTGTCACATCCCTAGTTCTGGTTTGCTCTAGGCTAGCTAGTCATCTGTTGCATCATGTTTAAATTCTTTTGAATTTGAAATGGGGATTGATCAAACCCTAGCATCAATGCAATTCAAATAGGTTCAACCAAAATATTTTCAATGACCTCAAAATATCCTTTTAAAATGTTCATGATTTATGGAAAAAGGTGAAAGCCTCTACCAGAGATAATGCATATTTTCTAGGACATTTTGGTCACTGAATTAAATCATTATGGTATTTGAGTTGGAGTTTAAAAGTTACCATTAAATATTGGTTGCTCCAAATATTCTGAAATTTATTGTGTGGTTTGAAAATAATTCAAATATTCCTCACAAAAATTTACAGAAGTAACCAAAGTGTTTTGGTTGGTATTTTATTTGCAAAACAGTAGCAGAAATTAGAAAAATTGAAACAAATAATAAAGAGAGGGAGAGAAGGCCACTAGGCCACCTACCTAACCTACCTGGCGGCCCAGCTGCGGCCCAGCACTATTGGCCCAGCCCAGCAGGCACCCCCACCGTCTTCATCCTCCTGCCAGTAGGCTGGAGGGCGTGTGGTCGCCGCGCGTGGGCACGCGCCCCGCCACCTCCTGCTTGCCGCTTCGCCCTGGCCTCTTCAGGTGATTCCACGCGCTCCCCTCGACCCCCTCCCGCTCTTCCCCGTGCTCATCCTCTTCCCCGAACGCTCTCCCCCTCCTCTGTTCTTTCTGCCCGAACGCCTCCGTCGCCGCCGCTCGCCACCACTGCGGACACCGCCATCCCGGCGACACCCTGAGGTGCCCAAGAGCTCCGACTAGTACCCCTCTTCCTCCTCGTCGAGCTGTGCAACACCGGCGCCCCCGAGCATCTCCACGCCGTCGTCTTCAACCTCCCGACGCCGGAGATATCCATCGCCGCCCCGACTGCTCCGGCCTCTCCCCGAGACCACTGACCAACCCTGCGGAACCGCTGTCAGCTCCTACGCCCCTCACCACTCTCCCCGTCGACGCGTTCGTCCTCTAGCTCCGTTCCCCACTGTCACGACAGGTTTTTCCGGGTAATAAATTTCCAGAAAAGACCGTCGTGCTCATCAGCCCCAGGATTACTGTTAGCTGATGAGGCTCCAACTTGATACAGAAATTCCAAGCAAAATACAAAATATGTGGTACAAGACCATTCTGGCCTGTGAGTACAACAAATGATTTCTAGTGGTTGATGGCGGAAGCGGTTTAGGGATCATCAGTGTCTATGGGACTCCATTTCCCACAGGAACAGCTGACCATGATAACTCCTATCTCCACGAGGCTGCTATCTCCGTTGCTTAGGTTCCGGGGCTGTCATCACATCGCTCCTCTCTGTGCGAGAAAATCTGGCCAAGACAATAGCCAGGGACAAGCCAGTTAGTACTTTGAATGTACTCGCAAACATTTGAACACAGGTATAATATAACAATGATGTACTGACAACATTATATGCTCATGACGTCAGTCACAAAGATAATTAAAACTCTGATGCGTGCAAGCAAGTTATTTATAAAAACGCAATAACATAGTAGTATCAAAATTTATGAAATAAATAACAAGCAATGCCACAGTCGGGCGTCTGAGCGACACCACATAGAGGGCTTTAAAAGAAATGCCACAGTCGGGCGTCTGAGCGACACCGCATCAAGGGCTTTTAAAATAAATGCCACAGTCGGGCGTCTGAGCGACACCACATAAAGGGCTTTTAAACTAAATGACACGCAAGGCCCGAGTGACACCGCATAAAGGGCTTTAAAAGAAATGCCACGGTCGGGGCCCGAGCGACACCACATAAAGGGCATTTAAAATAAATGCCACAATCGAGGCCTGAGCGACACCGCATAAAGGGCTTTAAAATAAATGTTATACCAAAGGCGTCGAGCGACACCACATAAAGGGCTTTTAAAATAAATGCTACGGTCGGGCCTCTAAGCGACACCGCATAAAGGGCTTTAAAATAAATGCCACGGTCAAAGGCCCGAGCGACACCACATAAAGGGCTTTTAAAATAAATGCCACGATCGGGCGAGCGACACCGCATAAAGGGCTTTAAAAGAAATGCCACAGTCGGGCGTCTGAGCGACACCACATAAAGGGATTTTTAAAATAAACAATCATAGTGAATATCCCGGAGGTAGAACCACCCCAGAGATACTCGATAATAACAATAATATCACGGGTTAGTCAGCAATAATAATAATCATATTTATCACAAGTCACAAGTAGTAATTCCCGTTCTGGTTTAACAGTTTCACCTCCGAAGACCGACACTAAGACCGACACTTGACCCGTCCCAGACTATAGTCCTTAACCATGGACACGGCTATTCGAATAGGTTTTAATCTCTGCAGAGGGTGTACTCTTTACCCACGAGTAACGGATTCCTTTAGTCCATCGGGACTAATTCCGCTTACGGTCTTTTAAATGAAAACACACCAGACTTGCACACACCAGCTTAACCTACACGTGTCTGGAATCACCCACGACACCTGTTTTCGGTGTCAAAACCGGCGGATCTCGGGTAGGGGGTCCCGAACTATGCGTCTAGGCGGATGGTAACAGGAGACGAGGGACACAATGTTTTTACCCAGGTTCAGGCCCTCTCGATGGAGGTAATACCCTACGTCCTGCTTGATTAATATTGATGATATGGGTAGTACAAGAGTAGATCTACCACGAGATCAATGAGGCTAAACCCTAGAAGCTAGCCTATGGTATGATTGTCCATATGTAATGTTGTGTCCTACGGACTAAAGCCCTCCGGTTTATATAGACACCGGAGAGGCTAGGGTTACACAGAGTCGGTTACAATGGTAGGAGATCTACATATCCGTATCGCCAAGCTTGCCTTCCACGCCAAGTAAAGTACCTTCCGGACACGAGCCGGAGTCCTCAATCTTCTATCTTCATAGTTTGGGAGTCTGGCGGATATTGATAGTCCGGCTGTCCGGACACCCCCTAGTCCAGACTCCTCAAGAGTCCCTCGAACCAGTCTTCATGATTTATAAGTCCGGCGCGCATTATGTTCGGCATTGCAAGGCGGGTTCCTCCCTTGAATAATCCGGAGAAGATAATGAACACCAGGATAGTGTTCGGCTCTGCAAAATAATTTCCACATTCCAAACGTAGAGAGAATAAAATATATACACCGACCCAACCTGCTGACGTATTATGCGGCATGACATTACACCGGCACCAAGCCCTTGTTTGAATTACAGTACCACTTCGCACGCTCAGTGAGCGGTTTTTGGTACGCCCCGTCAAGCGTAGATCGTGTTCCCTTTTTCCGGATTCTCATCAATACGCGTGGGTAACCCAACTGCGCCATTGATGGCGGCGCTTGGGGGATAAGCGAGTTTTACCAGGCCGGTGAGGGACGCATAGTTTTGTCCGCCTATATATAAGGGATAAGGATTTTCCTTCTCACCTACGCCTTCTTCCTTCTTTGCTCATCCATCCCTGCGAACCCAAGCTCCAACGCTCAAGTCACAAGATTCCGCCGACCCTTCTCCGAACATGTCCGGAGGGGAGGCAAGTGGATGGCCTCCACCGTCAAGGAGGAGGACATCACCAAGCTGCGCGACGCCGGATACCTTTCCGGAAACATCGCGCATCGGCTGCCCGACGCGGGGCAGCTCGTTCCTACCCTAGGACCCCGCGGGAGGGTTGTTTTCATGCCCCACTTCCTCCGCGGACTGGGCTTCCCGCTCCATCCATTCGTCCGGGGGATCATGTTCTATTACGGCCTGGATTTCCACGATCTGGCGCCGAATTTCGTCCGCCGAATTTCGTGTGCGAGGCATTTCTCTGCATCCGGCCCCACTTCGGCCTGTGGCTCAAGACCTTCAACGTCAAGCCGAAGGTTGTGAAGGGGACGCAAGCGGAATGCGGAGGCGCCATGTTGGGCAAGTTGCCCAACGTCCCTTGGCTAGAAGGGACCTTCGTGGACTCCGTCAAGGGGTGGCAATCGGGGTGGTTCTATATAACCGAGCCGCGCTAGCCTACATGGGCGGCGGCCCCCGAATTTAGATCTGGAATCCCCACACAGCTCACCTCCTGGAAAGAGAAGGGCTTGTAGTGGGGTGACCCGGTGGAGGTGACCGGACTTTGAACCTGCATCAAGAAGCTAGTGAGCAATGGGCTCCGGCTCGTCGACGTGGTCCAGGTCATGCTCCTCCGGTGGATTCTCCCATGCCAAGAAAGGGCATTTAATCTGTGGGAGTTTAATCCGGAACAGCACCAAACGTTGAGCGGGCTCTTCGACACAACGTACGAAGGTGCCTGGAGGGTGCTGTTTAAGAGCGTCGATGCGCCCACATCCGCGACCGAAGACCGCGGATTCAGCCTGCAGTCTCCGTCTGACGGGGTAAGTGATTCGACCCCATTACGCGACACTTGTAGTAATTAGATTGACTCTAGCGAGGTTTTTAATCGGCCTCGTCCTTTGACAGGAATGGATGGAGAAGGCCGAGCTGCTCATCAGCCCGGCTCCCATGCCAGAAGAACCAGTGAACGCCCATTTAGCAAGGCTCCTGGTCCCGGCACCATACGTGGTGCCGGAGAAAAAGGCCAAGAAGGTGGCCGCGGGGACTCGAAAGAGTTCCCGCAATCAGGCGTCTGATGACGACGACGAGGACTCCTCCCCCGAAGACGAGGAGGAGGAGGAGTACTCTTTCCCGGAGGAGGGAGAGAAGAAGAGGAAGGCCTCCCCAATAGGGGCGTCCGAAGGGTCCAAGAGGGGGAGTACTATTCCCCCGGACAGTTTCGCCAACATTAGTGTTGGCGAGGAAGAGTGGCCTCCAAGGGCCCGGCGTCCGGCAAAATCGTAAGTATCCGGATCATTCATATGCCATATGTTGTATGTCACGTAGTGTCCTTCTAATGCCACATTGTTCCTTTAGTCCGGCCGGTGACGACTTTCCAGACTCGATGAGCGGGTCGTTGGCACCGTCGGATGTAAATTCCATCCCGACTGCCTCTACCCCACGCGCCGAGGACGACGAGGCGGAATCCTGAGGGGACGCGCCAGAGGAGGCTCGGAGGCGCCGCAGCAGCCTCGACTTTGTGCCGACTCTACTCCGAACCCGTGAGCGGTTCCAAGGTCCGCAAGAAGCTCCTCGAAGAGGGGCAGGATCGACGCCGGGCGGCCTCCGCCCAACCGAGGCACCGGACAACCTGCTGGAGGCGCTTAAAGGCGCCTCAATCGAGGAAGAACACCGCACTCTCATGAGTGCGGTGATTGAGAAGGTACAGCTCGCCAAGGGCGGGCTGACCGAGGCCTGCAACAGCCTTCTAACAGGCTTTGAGGTAAAAAAGGTTTAAAATTAAATAATATAATACCGCATAGACAGTATCCCTTGATGCTTGGTCCGGTGTTCGGAAAGAAAAGCCGGACTAAGGATCTTTAACAAGATATACGCAGGGTTTCTAAAATATGTCAATATGGGTTTGCAGGCTGCGCTGTTGACCTCTGCCGCATTAACAGCGGAGGTCGAGGCGCTGAAGAAGGACCTTGTGCGGTCGGAGCAAGAGCTCGGCCATGCCAAGAGGCAGCTCAAGGAAGAGGAAGGTGAATAACACCACTTTAAATATGCACCTTACAGAAAAGGGTTTTGGTTGCAAACAAGATTAACAAGGATAATATGTGCAATGCAGGGGCCACGAACGAGGTGGCAGCCCTGAAGGATGCCGTGTCCGTGGCCGAACGCAATGCGGCCACGGAACGGACTGAGCGAGAAAAGCAAGCGGCGCTGGTGGCGGAAGTTCGGCAAGAGCTCCAGGCTCTCATTAAAAAGCATGAGAGTTTGGAGCGTGACTCCAAGACTCGAGAGTCCGAGCTTGCCTCGGCTCTCGAAAGTGCCAAATCCGCCAAGGCCGAGGCCCAGAGGGCCCGTGAGGAGATAGAGGACATAAAGAAGATAGCAGCAGGTAAGGCGTTGTTCATGCAGAGCAAGCATGTTAATGTAACTTACGGATACTTACCCGAATTCGAGCTCTCGGGGGCATTTGCAGATCTGCCGCCAGAGGCGCCCGATGCCACTGCGTTTCTATCGTGGCGAGGAGGGGAGCTCAACGGAGAAGGTCTTCTGGTCTCAGTACGCTGAGGCCGGCCATCCGGTGCCCCCAAGCGACCAGCTGAAGCAGCTGGTCGAACTCCACAAGGTAGCTGAGGAGGCCATGAAGGGCCTCACAGTCCGGCTATGGCCCGGGCAGGCCATGCCTGGCAGCTACTTTGGCCTAGTGCGGCGGCTAGTGGAGGCATGCCCAGGCTGGATGTGATCAAACGCCCGCTTTGCATTGAAGGCGCCGTCGAGCCCTTGCCCGCATAAAGGTGCAATGGGGAAAGCTGGATGCGGAGAAGCTTCACGGATCCTCCGCCGGGGCAAGGAGCACCGTGACGGGAGCGATATTATAAAGTTGTCTGAAGGGAGCCCGCGATATCGCGGATGAGTGCCCCTTAATGTAATCCTTGAGTGAACTCACTGTGTTTATCCTGCAGGCGCCAAAAACTTCGCTTATGTGCGCCGAGCAACGCTTTGTTGAATTTAAAATATTACCTTCAGGCGGCCGCTTGTTAAATCTGAGAGATGGCAAGTCGTTGGCTTCAGCCCCAAGCTACGAAAGTGGGGTGTTCGGTGATAAACTTGAGCACTCTTGTTCCCATCTTTGGGTCCATCTAGGAGGCGCCAACACGACGAACAAGGCGACCAGACTTATAATGCTTGAACACTCTCACTTAGCCATAGAATTCTATAATTTTAAATTTCGTGAAGCCCCGGTATTCGAAGACCAATCCGGGCGCTATCCACGCCTTCGCTCGGACATCATCCGAACTTCGCCAAGCGGCATGAGTCTTTAGGGACCCAAAAGACCTCTCGAACAGCGACCAGCCTCGCCTTATCATGCCGCCAGTTTTAGCTTTCCATCGAGGCGTTAACTCGCTCAACCGGGCGCAATAGCAGTGGTTCTCCTAGTGCTACCTTAGCCGACGGAACGGAACGTAAGGTACCAAAACATAGGAGCCGGGCGAACCCAACTATTGACCCAAGACATGATTCGGAGCTGATTCATATAATGCTATAAGTTCGGGGTGCCGTACTTGTGAAAGTATTCGACTTTATCACACCGTAATATGGGGAATGAAGCCCTGGTGTATTCGGCCGTACCAAAGTATACGGGTGCAATATGTCATATAGTGAACATTTGTAAAGGATAACGCAATTGCCAGAAAAGGGTAATAAACTTGCAAAAGGGAGTGCTGCGTTATTTATGAAAAAGTGTCTGCTAATAAAGCGAACTGATACAAATAGTGCGGTAAGCAAGGTGTTTGGACTAGATTAACATGTCCCCCTCCAGGGATAGGCTGCAGATTTGGTGTATGTAATTAAATTTAATGCTCGTAACGGAGACCACCTGAATGTTCGTCGCAGCCTTCTTTAACCCCTGACTGTTGTATCTTGAATTCGGCAAGTTCGTCATCGGACAGGGCTTCTGGTTAATGGAGTCCTGTGTATGCAAAAAAAAAGATAGAAAACAAAGCCAAGGGGGGCGATCATGAGCCCCTGGTGTGGACGAGCCGCACTCTTTGGTCCTTGTGGTTGAGCCCCTCCCCTGTGCCCATGGTATCTCCAAGGCGTAATGATGTACGCGGAGTGTTATTCTAGTGATCATACGCGGGCGGGGGTTGGGGCCGCATTGCTACGCGTGCTCTGATCGCGCCAGGTGGTCTTGGTTGTTGTTGCTCTGGGCGCATTTTAATGTGTCCGGTTTTTTAGTTGCCGGACTAGAGAATTGCCGTAGAAGGCTGCTCTGTACTTCTGCCGCGAGAGCCGCTGTATGTTCCTCCGTTCGGAGTGAATGTTCCGTATTCCCATTGACCGTAATGACTCCACGAGGGCCCGGCATTTTGAGCTTTAGGTATGCATAATGCGGTACCGCGATGAATTTTGCAAACGCGGTACGTCCGAGCAGGGCATGATAGCCGCTACGGAACGGGACTATATCGAAGATTAACTCTTCGCTCCGAAAATTATCCGGGATCCAAGACCACTTCCAGGTGACAGAGCTCTGCATAGCTTGGCTTCCACTCTGGGATGACACCTTTAAAGGTTGTCTTAGTAGGTTTGATCCTCGATGGGTCTATGCCCATTTTGGCGACCGTGTCCCGGTAAAGCAGGTTCAGTTGCCGCCGCCGCCCATCGTGACTCTTGTGAGGTGAAATCCATCGACGATTGGGTCTAGGACCACGCGCGAATCCGCCATGGCGTATGCTAGTCGGATGGTCTCGCCGATCAAAAGTGATCGGACAGAGGACAATGGATTGAACTTCGGGCGATCGCTCCATCGCATAGACGTCCCGTAGTGCGCGCTTCCTCTCCCTCTTGGGTATATGGGTCGCGTAAATCATATTCACCGTCCGCACTTGCGGGGGGAAACCCTTCTGTCCTTTGTTGTTCGGCGGTCGGGTCTCTTCCTCGTCGTCGCTATTTAGCCCCTTATCATTATGTTCGGCAATTAACTTGCCAGCCTGCCTGAACACCCAACAATCTCTATTGGTGTGATTAGCTGGGCTTTCGGGGGTGCCATGTATCTGGCATGAGCGGTCGAGTATTCTGTCCAGATTGGACGGCCCCGGAGTTGTTCTTTTAAATGGCTTCTTCCATTGACCGGTTTGAGCTCGAATCCGCATTGACTGCCGTATCCTCTTTGTCGTCGCCGTTAGTACGGCGCTTGTTTTTGATTCGACGTGACCTGCCGTGATTGTCCTTGGTGTCCGGACTGCCAGAATTTTTGCGGAGATTATTGCTGCGGGCTAGCCAGCTATCCTCTCCCACGCAAAAGCGGGTCATTAACGATGTGAGGGCTGCCATGGATTTCGGCTTCTCCTGCCCTAGGTGCCGGGCTAGCCATTCGTCCCGGATGTTGTGTTTGAAGGCTGCAAGGGCCTCCGCATCCGGACAGTCGACGATTTGATTTTTCTTCGTCAAGAACCGTGTCCAGAACTGTCTGGCCGATTCGTCTGGCTGCTGAATAATGTGGCTTAGGTCATCGGCGTCGTGGTCGCACGATGTACCTTGAAGTTGTCAAGGAACGCGCCTCCGTGTCTTCCCAACACCCGATCGACTCTGCGGGCAGGCTGTTAAGCCAATGCCGAGCTGGTCCTTTAAGCTTGAGGGGAGATATTTGATGGCGTGCGATCGTCACCGCGGGCCATATGGATGTGGAGAAGATAATCTTCGATCCACACTGCGGGGTCTGTTGTACCATCGTAAGATTCGATGTTCACGGGTTTGAACCCTTCGGGAATCTGATGATCCATTACTTCAATCGTGAAGCGTAACGGGCGCGGCGCCCAGATCGAGTAATATCGCGACGCAGCTCGAGGGAGCGCTGTCTGCTGTGTTCGGCCCGGCCGGCGTTATGTCCGGCGCGACGGTATTCGTCGTGGGTTGTAGGGCGCCCACGTGATCCATAGATGGATCTGGATTGCCTTGCTTTGTCCTCCAAGATGTCTCGCAAGTCCCGCGTGCCTTTTGGCTTCGTACTCCTGGATCTATGTCGGGGTACGGTCCTGGCTGGGGCCTTGAATGCCTCTCTGTCGCGACCACGGGGCGGTCGGTCAGCCATGTCGTGCGCTGGTGATAAAGGTATGTATGCTTCCTCCTATAATTGGGGGAGCAGCTTGCGTC
Source organism: Aegilops speltoides (assembly GCA_021437245.1). Taxonomy (NCBI): domain Eukaryota; kingdom Viridiplantae; phylum Streptophyta; class Magnoliopsida; order Poales; family Poaceae; genus Aegilops; species Aegilops speltoides. The sequence goes on from CM038143.1 coordinate 27,938,524, forward strand.
TTGGGTAACTTTTCGAGGGGAGTTCGAGTTTATACTCTTCGGCCGCGAGGACCTCGGTCCATCGATCGGCTAGCAGATCTTGAACAGCTTGAAGCTGTTGCTGCTTTTTCTTTAGGCTATTTGCCGTGGCTATGAGCCTGCGCCTGAAGAGCTCTTGTTCGACGGGATCCTTGGGTATGACGAATTCATCGTCGTTGAGTCTTGCTTCGTCTTCGGAGGGAGGCATATAGTTATCATCCTCAACCCTTCGCCCCGCCGCCTCGTCGTGAGGGCTTGCTCCTGCATCCTCCTGCGCTGAATCTTGCAGGAGGGGATCGTCTTTGGCACTCTCCGGAGTGTTATTGCCTCCCGTGCCGGATTCTCCATTCTTGTTGTGGCGGGATTTAGAGCGGCGCTGCTGACGCCGGCGTTTAGGCTGCTTCTTCAAAGAATCTTCCTCCGCTGCTTTTTCGCCATCCCCTTCCTTTGGGGTATCCACCATGTAGACGTCATATGACGAGGTGGCCTTCCAGTGTCCCGTGGGCGCTGGGTCCTGTTCGTCTCCGGCATCATCGTCCATAGCGTCGATGTCCTCGGAGTCGTAGTCTAGCATGTCGGTTAGATCCTCGACAGTGGCTACAAAGTGGGTGGTGGGTGGGTTCTGAATTTCATCATCGTCCGTACTCCAACCGTCCTGGCCATAGTCCGGCCAGGATTCTCCTGACAGCGAGAGATGCTTCAAGGAATTCAGGATATCGCCAAAAGGCGAGTGCTGAAAGATGTCTGCGGCGGTGAATTCCATAACCGCGCCTAATCTGCTTAATTTATGGGGCGCTGGAGGCTCGGAGTCCGCAAGGAGTCCGTGCCTCGATCACGAAGTTTCGCAGGGACAAGATTGGTATTCGCCCATCGCCGTGGATGTTGAAGCCCCGGGCGGCGCTTATCCACCGACCTCATCATGGGCAATCGGCTCCGCCAGTAGCCGGAGCGGATCGAGTCGGACCTCAAAGTACTGTCCGCGGCGAGCTAGATCATGCCCATCGTCACAAGCAGGGCGCGCTTGGCTGTGGCTCGAGTCCGTCAAGATCAAGTCTCCGCGTCATCGGCCGTGAAGTTCAAGCTTCCGAATCTGACTTGACGGCCAGGGGCGTAGCTTTCGATCTGCTCCAGATGGCCAAGAGAATTGCCCGCAGCAAAGCCGCCGAATATGAAGATCTGTCCGGGAGAAAAGTCTCACCCGACAGCGTTGATGGTTGAAGATGCCATCGAGCCTATCGGTGACGACATACGCAGGAACTCTCAATGAAAGCACCAATGTCGGTGTCAAAACCGCGGATCTCGGTAGGGGGTCCCGAATGTGCGCCTAGGCGGATGGTAACAGGAGACGAGGGACACAATGTTTTTACCTGTGTTCAGGCCCTCTCGATGGAGGTAATACCCTACGCCCCGCTTGATTAATATTGATGATATGGGTAGTACAAGAGTAGATCTACCACGAGATCAATGAGGCTAAACCCTAGAAGCTAGCCTATGGTATGATTGTCCAGATGTAAAGTTGTGTCCTACGGACTAAAGCCTAGACACCGGAGAGGCTAGGGTTACACAGAGTCGGTTACAATGGTAGGAGATCTACATATCCAGACGCCAAGCTTGCCTTCCACGCCAAGTAAAGTACCTTCCTGACACGAGCCGAGTCTTCAATCTTCTATCTTCGTAGTCCGGGAGTCCGCGGATATTGATAGTCCGCTGTCCGGACACCCCTAGTCCAGACTCCTCACCGTCAAGCAAACTCTAAGTGGGAGGCTACAACCTCGCGTAGCATGGGATCAAATTTATATCGCGGCCTAAGGGGTGGCCTCCTCTCGTCCCAAACGGAAACACCCATGCCCCTGACCGGATGACCGGCTTTAATCCATGTCACGGTACCTCATCCCGCCCTCTCAGACGGTGTGTGCTAGAAAGGGGTTGACAAATTATCGAACTGCACTTACCCGTGGCAGGACAAGTGGTAGCACGAAATAAGTGTGGGGGTTATCGAACAAGACTCGATCTACTACCGACTCAGAGGTTTATAGTTTCTGCATGACATGTATAACAAATATATTTCAACCAATACAATCAACACTCATTATATCTTACCATGCCATACCGGATATACCCGTCCCGACGGAGACCGGCGACAAGCTCACGCCTACCCAAGGCAGAGGCTTTTCCCGGATTCCTTTCCGGTATGCATGCAAGACACATGAGGATAATTACCATCACAAGTATACTCATTTCCAACAGCATGGAAATCACCAATATGCATCCATGCAAATGATCATATCACATGAAATAACAAGTCCTTCGAAATGAGGTGGTGTTATAAACGTGTCAACAAACACACCAAAAATATTATGCCGGGGTTCAGAATGCTTGCCTTCAAGTCACGGAAAGGCAGGGTGCATTTCACACTCTTGAAATATTTCTCCTCTCTTCAAAAATCCTATTTTGGCAATATAAAAGAATTAACACACAAAATAAAAACAGCCCAAAAGTTGTTCTGAATTTTTTTCAAATAAATCTTAAAATAAACTAGACATTATTTTAGAGAGGTAGGAAAAAGAATTAATTCATTTGGAGTTATATTTAAAAAGATAAAACCAGTCAAAGATTTGGTCAAAATCTGTTTTTAAATAATAAAACAGAAAAGAAAACATTTCGGAGAGGAATACGCTTTCGAATCGGGGGAAACGTACTTGGGCTTTTACGCTTTCACTTAAACACGTGGACCGGCGGAGTGGGTCACTGACAGTGGGTCCAGGGTGGCCCACTAGTCAGGTTTGACTAGTCGTCCTCCCTCTCCTTCCTCTGTCCCGAGCGGAGGCGGAGCTCCGGCGATCGTCGCCGGCGAACGGCTGCTCCTCGTGGGCCCCCGAGGGTGGGGATGGATCCGCACGACTAGGGCGGTTCCTCCGGTGGCCGAGGAAGTGATGGGGACGGAGTGAGCTGCCGGCGGCGAGCTCTGCGGCGGGGAAAGCTTTGGTGGCGAAGTGGTTTTGTGGCGGCGGTGGCTCCCGATCAAAATTAAGTAGGGGGTTGGGTTCCTGGAAGGGCGGAGGTGTTCTTGGCGAAGAGAAATGGGAGGGAGAGGCTTTGGTGGCGCCGGAATGGTCGAGACAGCGGCGGCGGCTGGAGTTGCCGGAGATGAGGGAGACGGCCTCCTCGGTTCGATTGGCTGCCATGGGGGAACTGGGGGAGTGTACTGAGGTTGCCTTCGAGCGGAACGAGCTCGGGGTCCTCCTTAAATAGGCGCTCGGGGTCGGTTCGACGGTGGCCGCGGATAAGGTCGCCGGCGACCGTCTTACTGTGCTGCAGAGCGACGTGGCGGCGACGAGGGCCTGCGGACAAGGTTGAGGATGAGCTTGAGCTGTTCAGGGGGCCAGGTGGCGAGCCGGGGTGGCTTGGGCGGCGCCGACCGTGGCAAGGGCGCGCTACGGTCGTCGGTGTGCCGCCAAAAGCTCTGTCGGTGGCGCTGTAGGCCGCCAGGGTGGCTTGGCGTGTTGCTGCGAGCGGATGAGGTCGGGGGTGCAGCTCTGTAGGCGAGCGGGGTAGGTGGCGCGAAGTGGGCGCGACGCAGCGGCTCGGGCGCATGTGCGTTAAACGCACGCCTGGCACGCCTGAGCACGACCAAGGTGCTCGACGAATGCTATGGCACTCCAGAGCGCTTGGTTGGAGCTGGGAGTTAGCAGGGTGGGGTTATAATCTAAGGCAAAACTATTGGACATGCTGGTTTGGCCAGGAGATCAAGTTCACAGTGTAAACAAAAACTCATGTGAAAATAGATCATGCCCATAAGGTGTTTGACAAAATGCCAAAGGCATCTAGGCTATTCTTGGAGGGGCCAAATCTTCCATACTAGTGTCTCTGTGGATGCAAGAGGGAGTGGTGTGGTTAGTTTGCCAAATGAAGGAACTTGTTAGTGCAAGTTTTGCAAAACTTCAATTCTGGACAGAAAGCAAATGGCATTGTTGCAAGTACTTAGAATCATCCAATGGGTCCACTCTTCTGTACTTAGGGGTTTAACATGGAGGACTACAAGTAGGAGAAAGAATATATGGCCAAGGAGTAAGAAATAATATGGATGCTGTACAAATGATCATGTTGGACAAGAATGAAGATGAGGTTGTTTCACTCAAATTTTTCAAAGAACATAAATGGGTTTTTGCACAAAGTGGAATAATATGCTCCTACTGACCTCCCCTAATTTTGGTAGAAGTTTTAAAGAAATATTTAAATAGGTTGTAGTGCAAAATTGCTCTCTGGACCAGAGAAGAAAAACATGTGTATCACTCAAAATATTTCAAGAATAAAAGATATTTTTGTATAAAAGTGATTTAAAAACATCACATGACATCTCCAAATTTTGGTGGGATTTTTAGATAAATATATCAAATGGTTGTAGTTCAAAAAGAGCTCCAAAACTTAAAGAAAGTCATTTTAAGGAATAAAGCTCAGAGTGAAATAATTTAATAAATAAATCTCCTGATTGAAAGATGTTTTTTTAAAGGAGAGGGAAATAATTCCAATATGTTTTGGAAGGATCCACTTGAGAAAAACTCCTTTAAATTAAAAGAAAGTTTTGAAATCAACAGAGATATTCTTGGAGGCAAAAATTTTAAACTCTTGGCAAAATTTTAATAACTAAAACCTGGTTAAATTTTTGGGGTGTTACAATACTACCCCCCTTAAAAAAAATCTCGTCCTCGAGATTTGCTAAGAGTTGTAAAACAAAAAGAAAATACTTTTACTTGGTCAAAAGGTCATTTTACCCAGGCGGTAAAAGGAGGCTACAGTGAGAGGGCAATAAGTGGTGAGTAAGTACAGTGTGGTACTGGCGCTGCGTCGAAAAATCCATGCTTATGAAAACGGGCGATTTCTACGTTGGACGCCGTGAATTTAGAATAAATTCTAAATCTAACAATACGCTGGTCGCATCTTGAGCATAGTGCTTTCTCTGGGCGACAGTGGGACCGGGCCCACCGCCGCCTCCTTCTTCCTCCGCTCTCTCTCTTCCTCTCTCCCGCCGCTTTCCGGCTTTCTCCACCGGCGACATCTAGCGCCAGAGGGCCTCTAGGCCGCATCGCGTAGTGCGCGGCGTGTTTGTTGCCGGTGCAAGCAGTGCACTCACTCGCGTCCAAAGGCGCTGTCGGCATCGCCATGGATTCGCCCAACACCGGCGATCGGCGACGAGCGGCGCTGGTGGACCTCGTCCACCGTACACCGAGCTCGAGCTATAAAATGACCGTGGCTTTCTCCTCTTCTTCCTCACACCTGGCCTCGCTCCTCCTTCCCTCTTCTTCTTCTCTGTTTCTGCTGGCCGGAGCTCGAGATGAGGCTCTAATGGCGGAGGTGGTGCCGGACTGGTACGTGATCCTGTTGTGCGGGGGGCTGGCGGCAGTGCTGGGGCTCTCCGTGCTCCTGTGCGCGATGATCCTCGATGACCGTCACGATGCTGCTGCTCGGGTGCTGGCTCTCCGCGGTGGTGGTGATCACGAGGAGTAGGTGGGGTGTGTCGGGCGCTGACTGTTGTCAGGAGGTGCTCATTTAGATGCAACACCGTTGCAAGGTTTTGCAAGCAATGTATGTGTCCATGCAATTGTGGTTGTGAGGCTACTGCCGTGGTGCTCCGTGAAATAAAATAATCCATGTCGTGAGAAATTACACGATGCAGCAATTCAGTAATAAGAAAACTCATACTAGGATTTTTTTGCGGTTACACAAGTTATTCACGAAGGAAATTACTCATACTAGTAGAAACTAAATACTAGACTCATCGCACAAATTTGAGGTACCACGCATAAGTTATAATGCAAATATAAATGCTGCAAAGACAAATACAGCAGTGACGTCTAAAATGAAAATGGTAACTGGGTGTGGTCCTGATAAAATGTCCCTGGTAAAGGGATACACTCCTCTTCTATCGGAGGCAGTGGATTGACCAGTCAATGTATGCGTCTCTCCGCGTCGGGCCTTAGTGATCTGCCGATGGCAATCTGAGGATTTAAATCGGCGAGACTCTGGAGATAATCCATCACTCGCTGGTTCAAATGCTCTTGAGCGATGATGTACTGGATAAGGTTGGCCAGAATCGGTCTTTCTCAATCCGCCCACCGAAAAGATGTAGCCCGGTGCTGCATGGCTCGAAAGTAATAATATCCTCGTCATGGGCATAGGGTACTGCGGATCGAAGGTGAGCAATCGCTTCCTTCGCAGCAGCTTCTATGGCCAAGTGTGGGGTTGGCATAGATTTCCCTATGAAGGAAACTTCTGTTGGATCTTGGTTGATGTCTATGGGAGGAATGTGTAATGCTGCCCAATATTCCGAGGTGGATGGGGTGATCCTCGATTTGAACAGCTCGTACTGGGGTGGCTGGGTAGAACCCATGGTACTGCGGGTAAAGTCCCGCAATATTTTGACAAAGCTACCTGGGGTTGCATTTGGGGTTCTCAGATGAATACTGGGGCTTGACATGACAAGAAATGGTTGTGAGAGTGGTGCACGAGGTGAGGGTTGCTGGGTCAGGTCACCAGGTGGCCTTCTTATATAGCATCTGGGCTGGTTTATTTACCGTGGTGAAAGGTAATAAATCTGCCAGATTACCTCAAGAGTCGGAGTCCGTGCCGGAGATACACATATCTCATAAAGAGACGTGTTACTGTAGTTGTCGTCAAGGTTGGTTTTGGTAGCTGTGCCCGGAAATTATGCAACGGTGCGCTGACAAAATATGCAAGGCTACTATCAAAACAGAGGCACAACGACAGGCTGCGTTAATATACATGGTCGCACGATTACAAAGCAAGGATACACTGAAACTCGGTACTATTCGTACGGCTTAGTCTACCTCGTTTATGTCTAAACGGGCGTGCCTGGTGGATGTCGAGTCTTCCACGGTCTCACCGCCGGATTAGTCGGAGATGGCGGAGGAACGACAGAATCGGGTAGCGATGATGACCATCGCGGGGATTGTTGGCCACAACCCCGTTGGAGTGTGCTCCCAAAAGGCGACGAAGCACTTCTGGGGTCATCAAAGCATCTCGGTTGATGGCTGGAGCTGAACTCCGGGTTTCGATCGGGTGTCCGAACAGCACGACTGGGTTGTCGGTGTCGGGCTCGTCTTCTCCTCTTGGTGGGGTTCGACGAACCAGCTCTCCTCGAGCTGCGATCAGATCAATGGTGATCTGGTCGAACAGTGCCTCTAGTGCATTTACATAGCGCACTAGGTGCAACAATGGGGGATCCGTCTCGTGATCTCCGTTGGCAACTTGGGGTGGTCTCCCATACCCTTCGCGCCTGGGGTAGTAGTGGAACGAGCGACAGTTAACTCGGGGTGACAAGTGGCTGAGATGAACTATAGCCTCTCGAGCAGCTAGTTGTATGGCTTGTGGCTCAAAGGAAGTTGTTCTTCCGGTGAACTCAGAGGGCGCTCGGTGCTAGACCCCACCGTAGATGTGTACAATGGCCTGAATTGGCGGTCTTCACCGCCATGGGTCCTTGGTACACAACATATTCTGGTGGCTCTTCTAACGCATAGGCACGACGGGTGAGGTTTGCGAGGATGGTCACAAAACCTCCAAGGTTGGTTGCTGTGGTCTCATTGTGCACTATGGGGCAAGGCATTGTGGCTAGGTTGGGGAAGACGCTTTGTCTTTGTCTTTGGGTTGGGGCTAGCGTGCCCTTTTTATAGAAAAAGGGACGGAGTCTTCCTTCGCACGCTATGAATGAGACATTTTTGCCATCGGTCACCGGTGTGCGATTGATGTGCTAGGCTGATAGGTTGGGCACCGAACGCCAAAAGTGTCGGGATCACCGTGTGGCTATCTTGCACGAGAAGCTTGGCTGGGGTTTGCTATGGCCTGGTGGGTTGGTTTGCCTAAGTTTATTGACCTGCTAAGATAGGATTAGCCAATGGTCACTGGCTCTAATACTAAGTCTGTCACGACCGGTTTTTCCGGTAATAAATTTCAGAAAGATCGTCGTGCTCATCAGCCCCGTGATTATCAAGAATGATGAGGCTCCAACTTGATACGAAATTCCAAGCAAAATACAAAATATGTGGTACAAGACCATTCGGCTGTGAGTACAACAAATGATTTCTAGTGGTTGATGGCGAAGCGGTTTGTGGATCATCGGTGTCTATGGGACTCCATTTCCCACGAGAACAGTGACCATGTTAACTCCTATCTCCGCGAGGCTGCTATCTCCGCTGCTTAGGTTCCGTGGCTGTCATCACATCGCCCTCTCCGTGCGAGAAAATCTGCCAAGACAATAGCTGTGGACAAGCCAAAGGAGTACTTTGAATGTACTCGCAAACATTTGAACACAGGTATAACATAACAATGATGTACTGACAACATTATAGGCTCATGACGTCAGTCACAAAGATAATTAAAACTCTGATGCGTGCAAGCAAGTTATTTATAAAAATGCAATAACATAGTAGTATTAAAATTTATGAAATAAATAATAAGCAATGCCACAGTCGGGCGTCTAAGCGACACCACATAGAGGGCTTTAAAAGAAATGCCACAGTCCGGCGTCTGAGCGACACCGCATAAAGGGATTTTAAAATAAATGCCACGATCGGCCCGAGCGACACCACATAAAGGGCTTTTAAACTAAATGCCACGATCGAGCGCCCGAGCGACACCGCATAAAGGGCTTTAAAAGAAATGCCACAATCGAGGCCTCGAGCGACACCACATAAAGGGCTTTAAAATAAATGCCACGGTCGGGCCCGAGCGACACCGCATAAAGGGCTTTAAAAGAAATGCCACGATGGGGCCCGAGCGACACCATATAAAGGGCTTTTAAAATAAATGCTACGATCGGGCCCGAGCGACACCGCATAAAGGGCTTTAAAAGAAATGCCACGATCGGGCGGCCTCGAGCGACACCACATAAAGGGCTTTTAAAATAAATGCCATAGTCGGGCGTCTGAGCGACACCGCATAAAGGGCCTTAAAAGAAATGCCACAGTCGGGTGTCTGAGCGACACCACATAAAGGGCTTTTTAAAATAAACAATCATAGTGAATATCCCGGAGGTAGAACCATCCCAGAGATACTCGATAATAACAATAATATCACGGGTTAGTCAGCAATAATAATAATCATATTTATCACAGGTCACAAGTAGTAATTCCCGTTCTGGTTTAACAGTTTCACCTCCGAAGACTGACACTAAGACCGACACTTGACCCGTCCCAGACTGTAGTCCTTAACCATCACTACAAGAAATATGTCAACTTATGACCTTCCATCGCTGACCTCAAGAATTGGTCATAAATTTATGACCATTTCTGCACCAATTGGTCAAAAGCTGTTCGGGGGCTCCAAACCTCGAACCATTGCGACCATTTTGGTCGAAGGTCGAATTTCCTTACACGAAATGGTCACAAAGCAAATAGTGCTAGTCCGCTGCCTTATTTCTAGTTGTTAACGACCAATATAGATGGTCATAGCCTTGTAAATTGTGGTGGGTTGCTATGACTAGGCGCCACCTCATCGGGCTTTGCCTATGTGTCATGTCCATGTGGCGTTTTTGCCCTAGGTTGTGAAGCAACCTATATTTCTGTCATTCCCAAAATTCCCAAACAAATCTCATAAATTCTTTGGGTCATATCTTCACAAATATGTAAAACCTTCCTTGCCTAGTTCAAAAATAATTAAAAATATTCATTTTCCTATTTTGTTCAGAGTAACAGCTTGTGAAGGAAGTACCACTTTGGCATGTCCAAATAGTATCCATTTTCTACAGTGCTTTCCTATGCCCAAATAACCATCCTCCACCAAATGCCAGCTCAATCCATTCATTATTTTGAGCCGAGCTTCAACATTCAGATTTATGTCCAAAGTGGTGGTTTGCAAAGCAAGTACCACCTAGGCTCCTCCTTTGAGCTGAAAATTTGTGAAAACGGTCTTCTTAGTAACTGATCATCCTCAGCCAAAACTCACGCCCATTATCCATGTACATTTCCGCACCACTAATCAAACACTTGGCTGCTAATTCATGTTTGAGCATCGATTGGTCTCCTCATGAGAATCTTATGTTGTAATTTTCTTCCTAGCACCAACCTGGGAGTGCCCAACCCACTAGACATGCCTAGGCCGCCCAGAACACATGGCAACGCCACGGTCACGCTGGTGACCACGCCATGGCGGGCATGCGAGTGTCTGGCGCCTAGAGTTGGGGCCCTCGCCACCGCCCAAACCTCGACGTACGCCACCAAACCATGTATTTATGATTAAATAGGTCCTTATGTAACTAGAAATGATTTTTGGAAAAATACATAGCAAACTATGAGGCAGCTGCAGTTCAAATTTGACCCGCTCAAATTTGATCGGCATAAATTTGTCTTTTTCACGAGAGGTGGATCAAAATTTTTACACCAGACCATTTTGTCAATTGTGCATTAAATATGGCCTAGTATTTTATAAAAATGATTTGGTCCAATTTTGCAACAATTATTTGGTAGTTCCTTCACAAAAAACCTCCTTTCTAGCACTCGAAAAATGGAAAATGGTTTTTTCGTCCAACTAAAATGAAAACTTCCTTAGGCAACATTGTTTGCCATTCCAATATGCACCCTTGTGCACAATATGAGATCATTTTAACAAACTATGCCATGAATGTGGCCATAAGATTGATCATTTGGCTTGAAAGCCATGAATCTTCACACTTGATAGCTCATTTCGAGAACACTTTTTAAAATAATTACCGTACATAAGTTTATTATTTTTCCTGCAAACTTGGTCACATATAATGACACAATGTGAAGGTTTTCCAATTTTTGATTTTTTGAATTTTTATGCCTGTTTCAAAATGCGGTCAAAACGGCGGGCTTGACTGCCCTAGCTAGTGGTTGAATCTTGGAATTTTTTGGTGTTTCTATGATTAAATAGATACTTATGTACCTAGAAATGATTTTTGGAAAAATAAAGAGCAAACAATGAGGCAGCTGCAATTCAAATTTGACCTGCTTCAAATTTAATCGATTTACAATTTGTCTTTTTCATCGAGGTGGATCAAAACTTTTGCACCCAATCATTTTGTCAATTGTGCATTATATATGGCCTAGTATTTTATAAAATTGATTTGGTCCATTTGTGCTACAATTATTTGGTAGTTCCTTCACCAAAAACCTCATTTTGGGCACTCGGAAAATGAAAATGAATTTTCCGTGCAAAGAAAATGAAAACTTCCTTAGGAAACATTGTTTGAATTCCAAGATGCACCCTTGTGCACAATATTAGATCATTTGAACAAACTATGCCATGAATGTGGCCATAAGATTGATCATTTGGCTTGAAAGCCATTGATCTCCACACATGATAGCTCGCTTAAGAGAACACTTTTTAAAATAATTACCGACATAAGTTTATTATTTTTCCTGGAAACTTGGTCACATATAATGACACAATGCGAAGGTTTCCCAATTTTTGATTTTTTGAATTTTTATACCCGCTTCAAAATGCGGTCAAAACGGCGGAATGACCGCTCCTAGCTAGTGGTTGAATCTTGGAATTTTTTGGTGTTTCTATGATTAAATAGGTCATTATGTAACTAGAAATGATTTTTGGAAAAATAAATAGCAAACTATGAGGCAGCTGCAGTTCAAATTTGACCCGCTTCAAATTTAATCGGCGGAAATTTGTCTTTTTCACGAGAGGTGGATCAAAAAATTTACACCCAACCATTTTGTCAATTGTGCATTAAATATGTCCTAGTATTTTATAAAAATGATTCGTCCAATTTTGCAACAATTATTTGGTAGTTCCTTCACAAAAAACCTCCTTTCGCACTCAAAAATGGAAAATGGTTTTTTCGTCCAAAGAAAATGAAAACTTCCGTAGGCAACATTGTTTGCCATTCCAATATGCACCCTTGTGCACAATATGAGATCATTTGAATAAACTATGCCACTTAATGTGGCCATAAGTTTGATCATTTGCCTTGAAAGCCATGAATCTTGAGAGATGATAGCTCATTTCGAGAACACTTTTAAAAATAATTGCAGACATAAGTTTGTTATTTTCTTGGGAACTTGGCCACATATAATGAAACAATGCGAAGGTTTCCCAATTTTTGATTTTTTGAATTGTTTATGCCTGCTTCAAAATGCGGTCAATACGGTGCGGAATGACCGCTCCTAGCTAGTGGTTGAATCTTGGAATTTTTTGGTGTTTCTCTGATTAAATAGATACCTATGTACCTAGAAATGATTTTTGGAAAGAATAAAGAGCAAACTATGAGGCAGCTACAGCTCAAATTTGACCCGCTTTCAAATTGAATCGACGATAATTTGTCTTTTTCATCATGGTGGATCAAAACTTTTTCACCCAACCATTTTGTCAATTGTGCATTAAATATGGCCTAGTATTTTATAAAATGATTTGGTCCAATTTTGCAACAATAATTTGGTAGTTCCTTCACAAAAAACCTCCTTTCGCACTCAAAAATGGAAAATGGTTTTTTCATTCAACTAAAATGAAAACTTCCTTAGGCAACATTGTTTGCCATTCCAATATGCACCCTTGTGCACAATATGAGATCATTTGAACAAACTATGCCATGAATGTGGCCATAAGATTGATCATTTGGCTTGAAAGCCATGAATCTTCACACTTGATAGCTCATTTCGAGAACACTTTTTAAAATAATTACCGACACAAGTTTATTATTTTTCCTGGAAACTTGGTCACATATAATGACACAATGCGAAGGTTTTCCAATTTTTGATTTTTTTGAATTTTTATGCCTGTTTTAATATGCGGTCAAAACGGCGGGCTTGACTGCTCCTAGCTAGTGGTTGAATCTTGGAATTTTTTGGTGTTTCTATGATTAAATAGATACTTATGTACCTACAAATGATTTTTGGAAAGAATAAAGAGAAAACTATGAGGCAACTACAGTTCAAATTTGACCTGCTTTCAAATTGAATCGACGATAATTTGTCTTTTTCACCGAGGTCGATAAAACTTTTTTCACCCAACCATTTTGTCAATTGTGCATTAAATATGGCCTAATATTTTGGAAAAATGATTTGGTCCAATTTTGCAACAATTATTTGGGAGGTCCTTCACAAAAAAACTTATTTTGGGCCCACTTAAAATGAATTTTTTTGCCAAAAACTCATTTCTCACTACTCCTTTTGAAGATATTTATCTTTTTCATGTTTGTTATTTTTTCTGAAAACTCGTTCACATTTTGGTGACACAATGAGAAGGTTTTTTTATTTTCTTTTTGAATTTCTCAGGTCATAAAATAGCTGACATGGTTTTAACACATTGTTTTTAGGCAACTATGACTAATTTAGATGGTCATAGCATCATACTACATTCTGATTGGTCCGTAGACGTTTCACACGGATCATGCATCATACGCCGTCGGATGCTCGTGGATCCAACGGCTCTCCTCAACCCTCCCACACCAACCCCAAACCCTAGCTGGTGATTTTTCATCCACCCCCCCGCCTCCTTTCTTTCCCAAACCCCCAAACCGCACCCGCAGCCACCTACCCACATCGCACTCCTCCTCCCCCATCTCCTCTCCACTGCCACGCCTCCTCCTCGATCTCGATCCACCGTCGCCCACCTCCTCGCCCGCCTCCGCTTTGGGACTGCTCACGTGGGTGCTTCACGGTGCTGCGGTACAACATGGAGGCGAGCGCCAGAGTTCTCGGGCGCTGCAGCGGAGGGGTAGATGGTACCCGGTCTCGCCAGGAGGACCTGACCTGCAGCGTGCCCACCCTGCTCCAGCTCCTCAACCGCGACCTCGCTCATCCGAACGACCCCAACTCCGGCGAGTGGGTCGCGCTCGACGATCACTGCCCGCACCGCCTCGGCCCTCCGCGCCAGATTCAAGGCCCCAACCCCCGTCCGTCCGTGGCTAGGGTTGGGTTGCGGGTTCCTCGCCGCCAGATCCACGGTGCCGCCCTTGTCGTCGAGACCCGCAGTGCGCGCAGCCCTCCCTCTTCTTCTTTCTTCTCTCTCGAAAAGAACCCGCCCCTCCCTCTCGACCCACCCCGTCTTCCTCTTCTCCATGACCAGACCAGACCAACACCAGACGACGCCATGGACAACACCTCCTTCATCCATCGCCATGCACATGGCACATGGAGCTCCGCCATGACCGAACGCGCTTCCTCCGACGAGGCGAAGCGGCCAACCCAGATCGAATCCCCCCCAAATCCATGGACGGATCTCACTCCCACGCTGCGGAGGCGGCGAGGGACGCCAGTAAGCAACCCCTTCTATTTCTCGATCTAGAATGCCATGTGCTCCGCGAAATTTCTTATGCAGTTGATATAGTGTGGATGGATGGATTCTCTGGTGACTGGTCTTGATCTACATGCCTCTCTCGGCTCATAGCTAATCCAACCCAGCAGTTATAGCGCCTTCTCGCATATGTTTATTTGTGTTACCTACCTGAATTTTCCGACTTCCATGGCGTAATGAATGAATGATCTTATGGTGTTAATATGGAAGTTTCTCCCTCTGTCCTAGCTTATAATTAGCTAGCCCAGAAGATATGATGCCTTTTGTAATTTGTCCAAGGAGATGCTTATAGAAATCTTGTACTGTGTTAATTTTTTTCTTCAAAATACCTTCAGTGCCCAGGCTTTCCTCTAATGTGCAACTGCAACTTCTTTCATGGTGCTATTGTTTCTTTCAGTTAATTTTTATTTGCATTTTAGTGCTGGGTAGGTAGGATCTTAGGATCTCAGTAGTGCTATATGAGTGTTGTGGATGATTCCTTTCCATGTCATATTGGTCTGACTTCCCGTTGGATAACCAACTCGGTCTCCTGCCGTGCTCGCTGCTGCTATTTAGATTGAGAGAGAGGGATGCTGATTAGTGTAGTTTGTGATTGAGAGAATGCTTGCTGCTGCTATTTGTGCTTACTGATTGATTATACAGTGATTGACATGCTGCTATTTCTACTTGTTGATGTTATTGTTGCCATCCGATACATATTGTTGTCCGTAGCTGCATTGCTCTTTGAAACATGATGCTGCGATTGCCAATTTTTTGTCTTAATGCCCATCTGTTGTTATTTGCTTGGGGTGTTTTTCATTAAAATACAAACAGTGGCTGTTCTGAAATTCAAGCTATTGAAGAATGATGATAAAATACTATTTTAAACAAAGGGCTGTGGCTTAGTGTTATTGATGTACTAGTGCACCGCTTGGCGTAAAATTATAGCAAGACACTTAGATATGCAATGAAATGCTTCTAGTATCTTACACATGTATATTTGACATGAATGTGTATTGCTTGGCTTAAAGTTGCAGCAACCATATTTTCTCGAATAACTATAGTTGCTTTCAAAATCTGCTGTGTAAATTTAGCTGCTCTCTGTGTAAATTGAAAGTGAAGAAACCCGATAAGTTAAACCCAGTGCATGATTGTATACCTAATCTGATATGCTTTTAAACTGCACTGGGTACTAAACCCAAGTTAAGTATACCACGTAATGTGTCGGCTCTTGGTCATCCTTGCATCTACTACGTGTTTGCTGGAATGTACCTTAGACATCACACTTATCGTTGTCTTTTCATTGTTTAAGGTCCCCGTGCCATCCATGGAGGAGTTTCAGGAGCCTACTCGACCTCTCTCCTTGCCGCGACCCAACCATAAAGTACCTTTCTTAACATGATTTGCCCGCAGATTTTTAGTCTGCTTACACCGAACATAACACTCTGCTTAATAAACCAAACACATAGTTTACTTGCAGCACCATACGGTGTGATGATGAATGATGCCAGATTTTCACCGCTTGCACCGAACATAACACCGCGTGTTTTATAGCACCACTTTGTATCACAGACAATGCATGGTTTTCAGATTAAAAGTTTGAATGTCATATTACTCGAATGCAAAATTGACCCAAGGTATCGCTTGAAGTCATGTTATCATCATTCACCTGTTGAATGTAACTTACAGGGTTTTGGTCCAGCTTGGTGACTTGCTTAGCTTGTCGCTGAACCCGTAGAATATCTACTTTATGCTTTCGATGTATCATTCTTTGAAAACTCAGCTCCTACTATTCACCTTGTAGATTTTTTATTCTCGCAACATATTTGGATGATCGCTGAGTTAGACCACATGACAAGTGCTTTTGAATTCCAATGACAAGTGCTACTGAAAATTTTCTCGTTCTTGTTTCTTTAATACGCATGTTCATGAATAATCGCTTCAGCTTATTTGTTCTTCTCGAAAACTTCAAGATGCAAGTACCTATTCTGGTACAGCAAGTACTAGTTCTTGAGCATTTGCACGCTTTCATTATTTGTTCTTCTGAAAATTTGCTCTAGTGTGAATCATAGTAGTATGCACTAGCAGCAATCATCAATGTTTGATTGAAGCTTACTCTTGTTATAATGTATTGTGTAGTTGTTGTCTCAAACTATTTTGCTACAAGTACCATAATTTGCATTGAAGATATTGTATTCTGTTGTCAGATCATAGTTTAATAAAACCATAGCATGATGCTCACATGAGATATCCACATGTTTTTGTGCTGTTTCTTTCCAAAGATGATGCTCTCGTTATAATGTATTATGTTGCTGTTTTGCTACAAGTCGTGTGTTGATTTGATAACAGGAGTTTCCTTGTCCTGATTTGTGGTTGTTCCTCTTTACGATGCTCAAGTGTGAAGTGTGAAGCAAGTGTGAAGCTGTGAAGTGTGAAGTCATCAAGTTCTACTTAGTGAAGAGTAGCATATTGTAGCATATATGTGTTGTAAAGATTGTAATAGATTTATTTAGTGGTATATTTGATGAAATTTATGTGTTCTTTTTGATTATGTATGTGATCCGAAAACTTGTGAAATGGAAACTTGACCAATGGGTCCACTTATGAAAATAATCACAAATTTGTACATTTCGATATGTGGGACCAATTTGAGAGATGATCATGACAAGTGGGACCCATCGACTAGTGGGACCAGCTTGAATATATAATGGCTGAAAATAGAAAAGCAATAATAATAAAAGGCCATGGGCCAATAATAAAAAGGCTACAATGTTGGGCTTGGCCCATGAAGCCGACAGAATTACCAAGGAAAAAATAATAAAGGTTGAATAAATGGGCTAGGCCCATGTAGAAAATCGAATTGGACCGGCTGAATCTTGTGCCACATCACCACCACCGGATGCCTACGTGGCACTGGGAGGTTGCTAGTGACCAAAATTTTGGTCAAAGAACCAACGACCTTTTACATATCACGAGAAGGTCGCTATAGTCGCTTAATGACCCTCGACTTTTGACCTTCTGTTTTGGTCACAAAAGGTCGCAAATGAAAAACTATGACCTTTCAAATGACCAATAGTGAGGGTCACAAGTTGACATATTTCTTGTAGTGCATGGACACGGCTATTCGAATAGGTTTTAATCTCTGTAGAGGGTGTACTCTTTACCCACGAGTAACGGATTCCTTTAGTCCATCGGGACTAATTCCGCTTACGGTCTTTTAAATGAAAACACACCTGACTTGCACACACCAGCTTAACCTACACGCTTGGAATCACCCACTACACCGCCAAGCAAACTCTAAGTGGGGAGGCTACAACCTCGCGTAGCATGGGATCAAATTTATATCGTGCGCTCTAAGGGGTGGCCTCCCCTCTTGGTCCCAACCGGAAACACCCATGCCCCCTGACCGGATGACTGGCTTTAATCCATGTCACGGTACCCTCATCCCGGCCCTTCTGTACGGTGTGTGCTAGAAAGGGGTTGGCAAATTACTGAACCGTACCCTACCTGTGGCAGGGACAAGTGGTAGCACGAAATAAGTGTGGGGGGTTACTGGAACAAGACTCGATCTACGGTCGACTCAGGAGGTTTATAGTTTCTTGCATGACATGTATAACAAATATATTTCAACCAATACAATCAACACTCATTATATCTTACCATGCCATACCGGATATACCCGTCCCGACGGAGACTGGCGACAAGCTCACGCCTACCCAAGGCAGAGGCTTTTCCCGGATTCCTTTCCGGTATGCATGCAAGACACATGAGGATGATTACCATCACAAGTATACTCATTTCCAACAGCATGGAAATCACCAATATGCATCCATGCAAATGATCATATCACATGAAATAACAAGTCCTTCGAAATGAGGTGGTGTTATAAACATGTCAACGAACACACCAAAAATATTATGCCCCCAGGATTACTGTTAGCTGATGAGGCTCCAACTTGATACAGAAATTCCAAGCAAAATACAAAATATGTGGTACAAGACCATTCTGGCCTGTGAGTACAACAAATGATTTCTAGTGGTTGATGGCGGAAGCGGTTTGTGGATCATCAGTGTCTATGGGACTCCATTTCCCACAGGAACAGCTGACCATGTTAACTCCTATCTCCGCGAGGCTGCTATCTTCGTTGCTTAGGTTCCGGGGCTGTCATCACATCGCTCCTCTCCGTGCGAGAAAATCTGGCCAAGACAATAGCCAGGGACAAGCCAGTGAGTACTTTGAATGTACTCACAAACATTTGAACACAGGTATAATATAACAATGATGTACTGACAATATTATATGCTCATGACGTCAGTCACAAAGATAATTAAAACTCTGATGCGTGCAAGCAAGTTATTTATAAAAATGCAATAACATAGTAGTATTAAAATTTATGAAATAAATAACAAATGCAATACCAAGGCCGTCGAGCGACACCACATAGAGGGCTTTAAAAGAAATGCCACAGTAGGGCGTCTGAGCGACACCGCATAAAGGGCTTTTAAAATAAATGCCACAGTCGGGCGTCTGAGCGACACCACATAAAGGGCTTTTAAACTAAATGCCACAGTCGGGCGTCTGAGCGACACCGCATAAAGGGCTTTAAAAGAAATGCCACAGTCGGGCGTCTGAGCGACACCACAGAAAGGGCTTTTAAAATAAATGCCACAGTCGGGCGTCTGAGCGACACCGCATAAAGGGCTTTAAAAGAAATGCCACAGTCGGGCGTCTAAGCGACACCACATAAAGGGCTTTTAAAATAAATGCCATAGTCGGGCGTCTGAGCAACACCGCATAAAGAGCTTTAAAAGAAATGCCACAGTCGGGCGTCTGAGAGACACACCAAAAATATTATGCCGGGGTTCAGAATGCTTGCCTTCAAGTCACGGAAAGGCAGGGTGCATTTCAAACTCTTGAAATATTTCTCCTCTCTTCAAAAATCCTATTTTGGCAATATAAAAGAATTAACACACAAAATAAAAACAGCCCAAAAGTTGTTCTGAAATTTTTTCAAATAAATCTTAAAATAAACTAGACATTATTTTAGAGAGGTAGGAAAAAGAATTAATTCATTTGGAGTTATATTTAAAAAGATAAAGCTAGTCAAAGATTTGGTCAAAATCTGTTTTTAAATAATAAAACAGAAAAGAAAACGTTTCGGAGAGGAATACGCTTTCGAAGCGGGGGAAACGTACTTTGGCTTTTACGCTTTCACTTAAACACGTGGACCGGCGGAGTGGGTCACTGACAGTGGGTCCAGGGTGGCCCACTAGTCAGGTTTGACTAGTCGTCCTCCCTCTCCTTCCTTTGTCCCGAGCGGAGGCGGAGCTCCGGCGATCGTCGCCGGCGAACGGCTGCTCCTTGCGGGCCCCCGAGGGTGGGGATGGATCCACACGACTGGGGCGGTTCCTCCGGTGGTCGAGGAAGTGATGGGGACGGAGTGAGCTGCCGGCGGCGAGCTCTGCGGCGGGGAAAGCTTCGGTGGCGAAGTGGTTTTGTGGCGGCGGTGGCTCCCGATCAAAATTAAGTAGGGGGTTGGGTTCCTGGAAGGGCGAATGTGTTCTTGGCGAAGAGAAATGGGAGGGAGAGGCTTTGGTGGCGCCGGAATGGTCGAGACAGCGGCGGCGGCTGGAGTTGCCGGAGATGAGGGAGACGGCCTCCTCGGTTCGATTGGCTGCCATGGGGGAACTGGGGGAGTGTACTGAGGTTGCCTTCGAGCGGAACGTGCTCGGGGTCCTCCTTAAATAGGCGCTCGGGGTCAGTTCGACGGTGGCCGCGGATAAGGTCACCGGCGACCGTCTTACTGTGCTGCAGAGCGACGTGGCGGTGACGAGGGCTTGCGGACAAGGTTGAGGATGAGCTTGAGCTGTTCGGGGGCTGTGGCGAGCCGGGTGGCTTAGCGGCGCCGACCGTGGCGGGGCGCTTCTGATCGTCGGTGTGCCGCCAAAAGCTCTGTCGGCGGCGCTGTAGGCCGCCAGGGTGGCTTGGCGTGTTGCTGCGAGTGGATGAGGTCGGGGGTGCAGCTCTGTACGCGAGCGGGGTAGGTGGCGCGAAGCGGGCGCGACGCGGCGGCTCGGGCGCATGTGTGTGCCAAACGCACGCTCTGGGCATGCCCAGAGCACGGACTGAAGGAGCTCGACGAAATGCTATGGCACTCCAGAGCGCTTGGTTGGAGCTGGGAGTTAGCAGGGTGGGGTTATAATCTAAGGCAAAACTATTGGACATGCTGGTTTGGCCAGGAGATCAAGTTCACAGTGTAAACAAAAACACATGTCAAAATAGATCATGCCCATAAGGTGTTTGACAGAATGCCAAAGGCATCTAGGCTATTCTTGGAGGGGCCAAATCTTCCATACTAGTGTCTCTGTGGATGCAAGAGGGAGTGGTGTGGTTAGTTTGCCAAATGAAGAAACTTGTTAGTGCAAGTTTTGCAAAACTTCAATTCTGGACAGAAAGCAAATGGCATTGTTGCAAGTACTTAGAATCATCAATTGGGTCCACTCTTCTGGACTTAGGGGTTTAACATGGAGGACTACAAGTAGGAGAAAGAATATATGGCCAAGGAGTAAGAAATAATATGGATGCTGTACAAACCATCATGTTGGACCAGAATGAAGATGAGGTTGTTTCACTCAAATTTTTCAAAGAACATAAATGGGTTTTTGCACAAAGTGGAATGATATGCTCCTACTGACCTCCCCTAATTTTGGTAGAAGTTTTAAAGAAATATTTAAATAGGTTGTAGTGCAAAATTGCTCTCTGGACCAAAGAAGAAAAACATGTGTAGCACTCAAAATATTTCAAGAATAAAAGATATTTTTGTATAAAAGTGATTTAAAAACATCACATGACATCTCCAAATTTTGGTGGGATTTTTAGATAAATATATCAAATGGTTGTAGTTCAAAAAGAGCTCCAAAACTTAAAGAGAGTCATTTTAAGGAATAAAGCTCAGAGTGAAATAATTTAATAAATAAATCTCCTGATTGAAAGATGTTTTTTTTAAAGAGAGGGAAATAATTCCAATATGTTTTGGAAGGATCCACTTGAGAAAAACTCCTTTAAATTAAAAGAAAGTTTTGAAATCAACAGAGATATTCTTGCAGGCAAAAAGTTTAAACTCTTGGCAAAATTTTAATAACTAAAACCTGGTTAAATTTTTGGGGTGTTACACCCACCTCCGCCGAAGCTCGCCGCCGCCACGGCCGACGAGCTCCATGCTCCTAAGCTTGTCCGCTCGCCCGAGCATCACCATCGTGCTCGCCGCGCTCCTGTGAACCTGCAGCGCCCACTGGTTCACCCGGCCGTGCCCTGTAGCGCCAAATCCGCACGCCACCAAACTCCGGCCGCCGCCGCGAGCTCGCTTCCGATGAGCTCGGTCCACCCCAGCTCCTCCCACTTGCCCCGTTAGACGCGGTTCGTCGCGCTGCACCCGTAGAGCCTCTCCGCCGCCCATTTGGACACCGTGGCGATTTCGAGCAAGGCCGTCGTCTCGGGCCTCGCCGGCGTCGACTCGCCTGCGAGTTTGACCCCGCTGACCATTGACCCCGGGTGGACCCAGTTTGACCCTCTGCCTCACTGACGTGTGGGCCCCAGCCCAGCTAATCCTAGATTAGTTTTGTTTAATTAAGCCTAGTTAACCCAACTGACATTTTAGTTAGTAGTGATTTAACATTAATTAATTTAGGTTAGTTAGTTAGTCACTGACGTGTGGACCCCACACGTCAGGTTTGACCTGGACCCGGTCTGTTGACCTGCTGACATCACGACGATGTCATGCTGACGCAGTAACTCCTTTTTTATGGAATTATTCTTATTCAGGAAATTTCAGAAAATACCCCAAATTTCTAAAAATCATATAAATTTAACCGTAACTCCAAATGAAATAAATTATATATGAAAAATGATCAGAAAAATCCAATCTATCCATCTGTACTGTTTTCATGCATGTTAGAAGAACTTATAGCTGCTGTTTAGCACAAATCAATTAAATGTCATTTTAATAATCACATATGGAGTTTGAATTTGAATCCTGTGTTCAAACCAACTCCATTTAACTTGCTGCTAGTTGCATTAGCTCAAAACACCAGCATGTTGCCATGTCATAATCATGCATCATAATGTTGCATTGCATTGATTGTGTTTCTTCTTTGTTTGCCGGTAATTGTCCCCCTTCAGTAGATGTTGTACCGGTGATGAGATCGATGACACCGATGAAGAACTATACTATCTTCAGAAGTGCCAGGCAAGCAAAACCCCCTTGTTCATTCCGATACAATCCCACTCTCTCGCTCCTGCTCTCTTTTACTGCATTAGGACAACAACGATTCATCTGTTACTTGTTGCGGTAGCTGATCCCCTTTATCCTCTGCATGACCTGTCATTGCCACAGTAAATAGATGAAACCCACTAGCATGAGTAGGAGTTGTTTTGAGCCCTGTTGTGCCTACTCATTCATGCTTGTTTGTCATGCCTGCTACTGCTTAGAGTTGAGTCAGGTCTGATTCATCGGAGATGAATCGGAGGTGTGTGAACATGTCCTACTGTTGAGAGCTAAGTGTGTGAACACGATTTGGTAAAGGTAGCGGTGAGAGGCCATGTAGGAGTACATGGTGGGTTGTCTCATTGCAGCCGCCCTCGTGAACTGAGTTCGTGTTTGTGATCCATGAACAGCTACTACCACGCATTGGAATGCTTAAGTGCCCTCTCGACTTATTAATCAACCTGATCTCTGTCCGGGAGTTGCAACTAGTTTCGGTGTTTGTAGGTAGTGTTAGTAGTCTACCAAGTGGCACCCAATGCAGGTGGGCTTGGGACAGACTAGGCCTGATGGCCGGTGTACCAAGTAGCACCGGATGGTGGACTTGGGAACCTCACACATCGCTTGGGGCCGTGGCGACACCCCGCCGGATCTCCTTGCGGATGGAACCCGAATAGGCGATAAACCTGGACTAGAGACTTGTGTGATTAGTCAGGTCGTGGCCGACACCCTCGCCCGGCTTCCGCTTGAAGGTTGCCAAGGTACATGACGTGTACAGGGCGATAAGTGGTGAGAGCGTGTGTGAAGAAGTACACCCTGCAGGTTATCATTATCTATTGAATAGCCGGATTCCTCGGATATGGAAACTTGGACCCCTTGTACAGTTCATAGACAAGTGAAAGTGGATACTCTAAAATACGCAAGATAAGTGTGAGTGCTATGGATGGCGTTCTCGTAGGGAGACGGGAGCGGATCCATAGTGGTGTATTGATATGGTGAATATGTGGACTCGTGTGCGCCACCTCAAAAGAGTTACTTGCAGTCGTAGTTCAGGATAGCCACTGAGTCAAAGTTGGCTTGCTGCAGTTAAACCCCACTACCCCTTTGTTGATAATGATGCATATGTAGTTAGTTCTAATGTATGTCTTGCTGGGTACATTTGTACTCACGTTTGCCTATTTTATGTTTTTGCAGAGAGACTTCAGTCTCGCTAGTAGTTCTGCGTGGACTTTGACGTTTAGCTTGTTACCTCAGCTACGATCTTGTGCCCTCAACAGGATCTAGTAGATAGTTAGGCTTCTCAGCCTTTTTCATTTATAGTTGTCTGTACCCAGACATGTTGAGCTTCCGCTTGTGCTTTGACTTGTATGCTCTGAGTGTTGGGTCATGAGACCCATGTTTGTAATATCTCACTCCTCGGAGCCTATTGAATAAAATACTTGAGTCGTAGAGTCATGTTGTGATGCCATGTTGTATTTGCACATATCGAGCATATTGTGTGTATGTTATTGAAATGCTTGGTATGTGTGGGATCTGACTACCTAGTTGTTTATCCTTAGTAGCCTCACTTACCGAGAAATGCCTCCTAGTGTTTCCATTGAGCCATGGTAGCTTGCTACTGCTCCGGAACACTTAGGCTGGTCGGCATGTGTCCTTCTTTGTTCCTGTGTCTGTCCCTTTGGGGAAATGTCACGCGATGAATACCGGAGTCCTGTTAGCCCGCTACAGCCCGGTTCACGAGTCTGCTAGCCCAGTGCTACAGCCTGGATTCACTCGTGATGACCGACACGTTCGATCTTTGGTCATGGATGCTGTCCTGTAAGTTTGTGCCACTTTGGGTTTACGACTAGCCATGTCAGCCCGGGCTCCTTATCATATGGATGCTAGCGACACTATCATATACGTGTGCCAAAAGGCGCAAACGGTCCCGGGCAAAGGTAAGACGACACCCGTGGGAATACCGTGTGTGAGGCTGCAAAGTGATATGAGGTGTTACATGCTAGATCGATGTGGCATTGAGTCGGGGTCCTGACAGCTTTGGTATCAGAGCTTGACTGCCTGTAGGATTACCAAGCCAAACTGGTCGAAGTTGAGTCTAGAAATGCTTTAGTTATATGTAGGGGAATTGATTGTGGGATGGAACGTAAGGCTCTTTTTACTCCTTTACCTTATGTCCTTCTGATCTGAGTCACCCTCTTCTTCTCTACGGGGTTAAGGAACTAGGCCTTCTCTTCTTTCTATCAGGATCACGTCTTACTAATCCGTAGACTTGTAGGATTGATGGGTTCAAGTCTCAGTTCAGTTTGTATTACTTCTGTGTGTTCATAGTTGATCTCGAAACCTTGATATTGTGCTTCTGAGTGGCGATGCCACCATTTTTGTAGCATGTCTAACATTCTTTTGAGCATTTACAGCTGTTATGCTGTCCGAGTCATCCCAGGTTTCTAAACAATCTGATGCACTTGCAAATCCTTTCCCTCTGGTTTTGATGTTCCTTTGGGCCAGGTTAATCACAGTAATCGCTGAGTTGAGGTATTCTATTACCTCGACATATATGTTGGAGTTATTATGATGACCCTAGGTGTCTTAGGGGGATCACCTAGTAATTTAGCCATGTTTTGTGTTCCCAGTGTGATGATTCTGGCCATCATTCTCGAAAAGCATCTCGTGATGCCACTTAGTTAGTAGGCATTCCATTCCGGGCTTCTTGACCCGAGATGCACCCCACCTACTTCATGTTGATAGTGCTTGCTAGTTCCTTTAGAATATTAGCAACCTTTGCGATAGCCCTCGAGATCCGTGGTATATCGTTCTTCCAATACCATGAACCAATATGGCAGTAGTCTTTCTGAACCAAAAGATCACAACAAGAGTGCTCTTAGTGAGTTCTCCATTCTATATTGTGACTCTGCCAGTTCAACCGTTCTGCATGGGTTATCTGGAAGAAATATTTTGAACTCGTTCGACATGCTAGTCCATGCATCCACAACTCAGAAAATCATATGATCTTTTGGGTTGTCCCTCTTTAGTTGTCTTCTGACCTTGTCTATCAATTGATAGTCAAGAGTATGCGTGCATTCGTTCATCGATGCCTATTACTCTTGTGGTCCATCTAGCCATTCTATTCCAGAATGACTAGGAGAAACAAACTCCAGTACCCTTTTCCATTTCCAGGATTGGGTCAAAGCAGTTGTGTTCCGCAGATCAAGATGCAATCCAGCTTCTGGTCTGTTCTACCTTGAAGTATTGCTATCTTTATATCAGGAATATCATGGGAATTGCACACCATCCTATGAACTCTTGATACAGTGATACTTCTCACCCTCATTATTCATTTCTCGGTTCCGTGTTGTTGCAGCCGGAGTGCCGACAAGTGAATCGTGATGTGTGAACTCAATACTCCTAGCAACTTCGTTGCTTGGTAGTTAATGGACAATAATTTCATTCTTAGCGTGTTGGTTTTTGAATCAACATTCTAAGATTGATCGTGCTATCTAGTCCTTATTTCTGGTGCACTCTTCGATCAATGAGTTAGGATTTTGTCAAACCCTTGCTCTGTTGATCATATCATCTTGCCCTGAAAAGCAAGATTGCTCTCGAGCTTAGCAACTTATCGGTGGTTCGTGATTTTTCGTATATCTTCTCGGGAGTATTACCAGGTTGTCACCTGACCGCTATGTTGAGCTCGTGATCAAGTTGATTTCTTGTAAACCACCCCTTCTCCAAGAATATGTGTTGGATACCCCTGAGCTAGTTGGTCAAGCTAAACAACAACTTGGAGAGTTGGAAGATAGAAGCTTGTGCGATTTAAGTTCATTTTAAGGGATATCTTGTATGTGTGTTGAAGAAAGATGATATCTTCATCGATTGATCCTCGTGACCAGTTGTTGGACCTATTGTCTTGCCAAAACTTTGATTTGAGTATGGGCTATCGTCAAATCAAATCAGAACCAACGATGTTCGTAATGTTGTCTTACTCGCGGTTATCCCTCGAGCATACACCATTACATCTTTTGGGTCTGACCAATGCTATGTCCTTGTTCACATAATTATGGAATTCTATTTATATGGATATCCCTATGACTTGTTGTTGAGCCCATTAGCAGCATTTTATCTTCTCCATGATCATGTTGAACATCCATCTAGTGTTGGAAACTTTTGTAAACATTACCTTCGTGTTCCATTCATGAGGTATATGTTCGGATGAAAGAAGTGACTTTCTCTAATTCACGTGCACTTGGTGTAAGTTGCCGCCGTGGATTCGAGAAAGTTTGTTTTTGCTTCCTCTGGAATCGTCCCAAGTTAGTCATGCCTATATGCGAAGTACTCTATGGTTTGATAGGTTGGCCGCCTCCATTCCATATGTGTTTCCTAGCACACCAAGCCACTGATTGATTTGTTCAGGGATAATAAGTTCTTCGTGCTAGTCTTGAAGGTACCAGACGGATTCGTACAAGATTTTGTTATCCTCGATGATGGTTCCCAACCTGAACTCGATAGTGTTTTATTATAAGACTACTACGTGGTCATGCTTGTCTAGGACAGCATGTTCACATGTGTTTAGCAGAACCAGCTCATGTTTTGGAGCTTGCTATCGTAGTCCATTTCCCGAGAATCTCGCAACGTCGTCTCGTCGATTTGTGTTGCAAAACTTTCATTTTTTCTTTCTAGACTGGATGAGTCTGGAACAATCTGACACCAACCAGATCTGAATCTCAGGCAGATATGATGGTTGGAACTTCTCCCAAGAACTATGATATAGGTTCCAATGAAGTGGACGCACCTAGCTGGAAGCACTATTATTGTAGTATCTTGTTTAAGTCGTTTGGTCACCTCCCATGAGGATCACGCATGACTTATTCTAGAAGTTGATCCTTATGGATTTTATGCTCCCGAAGTCCGACCTTTACTTGATGGCCATCTCGATGCTTTTAAGCATGATCGTGGTAGCTAGCACATCAAGGAGAACATTAGAAGCGGAGTGCTAAATGTCTCTCGGTCGATCATCCTGATTTTGTCCCCTTGGCCTCGCTAAGGTGAAATCTGAGAAAGTGTTATCTTCCTTTGCTTCTGCATCCTCCACTGGTATTCATCATGGTAGTAAGATGTGTTGCCAGGATCCTCAGCACGGATGTTGGTAAGACCTTGATGAGTATGGAAATGCTCAAGTTCTTGAGGGCACACTCAGTCACTAGGTTATATCCTCGGTATCAATTGAAACGTGCCTTCCGTTTGTCGAGTTATCTTATAACTCTAGCTTCCTTTCCAAACTGAGTATGCCATTCTTTCGAATTCGTTCAAACGATCAATCGTGATTTGCCTTAGGCTGGCATAAGGAGTTTCAATGATCTAGGTACCAAAAGCAATTCTTTTTGCCATTTAAGGTAATAACTCTATGAGTCACCTTCCCCAAGGTGCCCTATTATGGAATCATGGCAATTATTTCCTCGCCACCTTGACACCATCCACCATCTCTCTAAGCGTGGAATTGATGTCCACCAAATCAAACCTTGTTGTTTGTTCTCCCATCCCTCTCGATGTGTTTTGTGTCTCAACTCGAGATGTTCCAACATCTCATTCCACGAGTTGATTTTGAGTGCTCGATCTTCGAGGAGATCGCTTCCTATAGAGTTTCTTTCTGTCGCCATCATGCTGGATGAAGATCTCGAAAGCAAAGAAGTCAAAATCAATTGGAGCAATAAATCAACATCTTCGAGAAGGGCTTTTGGATCATGAAGATCGTGTTAGCTTGTGACCCCTCTGACCTCTTAACTCATGACTTGAATCTCGGGACGAGATTCTTGCTTAGTAGGGGTGAGCTGTCACATCCCTAGTTTTGGTTTGCTCTAGGCTAGCTAGTCATCTGTTGCATCATGTTTAAATTCTTTTGAATTTGAAATGGGGATTGATCAAACCCTAGCATCAATGCAATTCAAATAGGTTCAACCAAAATATTTTCAATGACCTCAACATATCCTTTTAAAATGTTCATGATTTATGGAAAAAGGTGAAAGCCTCTACCAGAGATAATGCATATTTTTCTAGGACATTTTGGTCACTGAATTAAATCATTATGGTATTTGAGTTGGAGTTTAAAAGTTACCATTAAATATTGGTTGCTCCAAATATTCTGAAATTTATTGTGTGGTTTGAAAATAATTCAAATATTCCTCACAAAAATTTACAGAATTAACCAAAGTGTTTTGGTTCGTATTTTATTTGCAAAACAGTAGCAAAAATTAGAAAAATTGAAACAAATAATAAATAGAGGGAGAGAAGGCCACTAGGCCACCTACCTAACCTACCTGGCGGCCCAGCTGCGGCCCAGCACTATTGGCCTAGCCTAGTAGGCACCCCCACCGTCTTCAACCTCCTGCCAGTAGGCAGGAGGGCGTGTGGTCACCGCGCGTGGGCACGCGCCCCGCCACCTCCTGCTTGCCGCTTCGCCCTGGCCTCTTTGGGTGATGACACGCGCTACCCTCGACCCCCTCCCGCTCGACCCCCTCCCGCTCTTCCCCGTGCTCATCCTCTTCCCCGAACGCTCTCCCCCTCCTCTGTTCTTTCCGCCCGAACGCCTCCGTCGCCGCCGCTCGCCACCACCGCGGACACCGCCATCCCGGCGACACCCTGAGGTGCCCAAGAGCTCCGACTAGTACCCCTCTTCCTCCTCGTCGAGCTGTGCAACGCCGGACGCTCCTGAGCATCTCCACGCCGTCGTCTTCAACCTCCCGACGCCGGAGATCTCCATCGCCGCCCCGAATTCTCCGGCCTCTCCCCGAGACCACTGACCAACCCTGCGTAACCGCTGTGAGCTCCTACGCCCCTCACCACTCTCCCCGTCGACGCGTTCTTCCTCTAGCTCCATTCCCCACCTCCGCCGAAGGTCACCGCCGCCACGGCCGACGAGCTCCATGCTCCTGAGCTCGTCCGCTCGCCCGAGCATCACCATCGTGCTTTCGCCAAGGCCTCGTGAACTCGCAGCGCCCACTGGTTCGCCCTGCCATGCCCTGTAGCGCCAAATCCGCACGCCACCGAACTCCGGCCGCCGCTGCGAGCTCGCTTCCGACGAGCTCGGTCCACCCTAGCTCCTCCCGCTTGCCCCGTTAGACGCGCTTCGTCGCGCTGCACCCGTAGAGCCTCTCCGCCGCCCATTTGGACACCCGTGGGCGATTTCCGAGCCGCGCCGTCGTCTCGGGCCTCGCCGGCGTTGACTCGCCGGCGAGTTTGACCCCGCTGACCGTTGACCCCGGGTGGACCCAGTTTGACCCTCTGCCTCACTGACGTGTGGGCCCCGGCCCAGCTAATCCTAGATTAGTTTTGTTTAATTAAGCCTAGTTAACCCAACTGACATTTTAGTTAGTAGTGATTTAACATTAATTAATATAGGTTAGTTAGTTAGTCACTGACGTGTGGACCCCACACGTCAGGTTTGACCTGGACCCGGTCTATTGACCTGCTGACATCACGACAACGTCATGCTGACGCAGTAACTCCTTTTTTCTGGAATTATTCTTATTTAGGAAATTTCAGAAAATACCCCAAACTTCTAAATATCATAAAAAAATCAACTGTAACTCCAAATGAAATAAATTATATATGAAAAATGATCAAAAAAATCCAATCTATCCATCTGTACTATTTTCATGCATGTTAGAACAACTTATAGCTGTTGTTTAGCACAAATCAATTAAATGTCATTTGAATAATCACATATGGAGTTTGAATTTGAATCCTGTGTTCAAACCAACTCCATTTAACTTGCTGCTAGTTGCATTAGCTCAAAACACCAGCATGTTGCCATGTCATAATCATGCATCATAATGTTGCATTACATTGATTGTGTTTCTTCTTTGTTTGCCGGTAATTGTCCCCCTTCAGTAGATGTTGTACCGGTGATGAGATCGATGACACCGATGAAGAACTATACTATCTTCAGAAGTGCCAGGCAAGCAAAACCCCCTTGTTCATTCCGATACAATCCCACTCTCTCGCTCCTGCTCTCTTTTACTGCATTAGGACAACAATGATTCATCTGTTACTTGCTGCGGTAGCTGAACCCCTTTATCCTCTGCATGACCTGTCATTGCCACAGTAAATAGATGAAACCCACTAGCATGAGTAGGAGTTGTTTGAGCCCTGTTGTGCCTTCTCATTCATGCTTGTTTGTCATGCCTGCTACTGCTTAGAGTTGAGTCAGGTCTGATTCATCGGAGATGAATGGGAGGTGTGTGAACATGTCCTACTATTGAGAGCTAAGTGTGTGAACACGATTTGGTAAAGGTAGCGGTGAGAGGCCATGTAGGAGTACATGGTGGGTTGTCTCATTGCAGCCGTCCTCAGGAACTGAGTTCTGTGTTTGTGATCCATGAACAGCTACTACCACGCATTGGAGTGCTTAAGTGCCCCTCTCGACTTATTAATCAACCTGATCTCTGTCCAGGAGTTGCAACTAGTTTCTGGTGTTTGTAGGTAGTGTTAGTAGTCTACCAAGTGGCACCCAGTACAGGTGGGCTTGGGACAGACTAGGCCTGATGGCCGGTGTACCAAGTAGCACCCGGATGGTGGACTTGGGAACCCTGCACACATCGTTTGGGGCCGTGAGCGACACCCCGGCCGGATCTCCTTGCGGATGGAACCCGAATAGGCGATAAACCTGGAC
This sequence comes from Aegilops speltoides, assembly GCA_021437245.1. Classification (NCBI taxonomy): domain Eukaryota; kingdom Viridiplantae; phylum Streptophyta; class Magnoliopsida; order Poales; family Poaceae; genus Aegilops; species Aegilops speltoides. The sequence continues at coordinate 27,969,720 of CM038143.1, forward strand.
GGAGACTTATGTGGTTAGTCAGGTCGTGGCCGACACCCTCGCCCGGCTTCCGCTTGAAGGTTGCCGAGGTACATGACGTGTACAGGGCGATAAGTGGCGAGAGCGTGTGTGAAGAAGTACATCCCTGCAGGGTTATCATTATCTATTTGAATTGCCGGATTCCTTGCATATGGAAACTTGGACCCGTTGTACAGTTCATAGACAAGTGAAAGTGGATACTCTAAAATACGCAAGATAAGTGTGAGTGCTATGGATGGCGTTCTCGTAGGGAGACGGGAGCGGATCCATAGTGGTGTATTGATATGGTGAATATGTGGACTCGTGTGCGCCACCTCAAAAGAGTTACTTGCAGTCGTAGTTCAGGATAGCCACTGAGTCAAAGCTGGCTTGCTGCAGTTAAACCCCAGTACCCCTTTGTTGATAATGATGCATATGTAGTTAGTTCTGATGTAAGTCTTGCTGGGTACATTTGTACTCACGTTTGCCTATTTTATGTTTTTGCAGAGAGACTTCAGTCTCGCTAGTAGTTCCGCGTGGACTTCGACGTTTAGCTTGTTACCTCAACTACGATCTTGTGCCCTCGGCAGGATCTAGTAGATAGTTAGGCTTCTCAGCCTTTTTCATTTATAGTTGTCTGTACCCAGACATGTTGAGCTTCCGCTTGTGCTTTGACTTGTATGCTCTGAGTGTTGGGTCATGAGACCCATGTTTGTAATATCTCGCTCCTCGGAGCCTATTGAATAAAATACTTGAGTTGTAGAGTCATGTTGTGATGCCATGTTGTATTTGCACATATCGAGCATATTGTGTGTATGTTATTGAAATGCTTGGTATGTGTGGGATCTGACTACCTAGTTGTTTATCCTTAGTAGCCTCACTTACCGGGAAATGTCTCCTAGTGTTTCCATTGAGCCATGGTAGTTTGCTACTGCTCCGGAACACTTAGGCTGGCCGGCATGTGTCCTTCTTCGTTCTGTATGCATCCTTCGGGAAATGTCACGCGATGAATACCGGAGTCCTGTTAGCCCGCTACAGCCCGGTTCACCGAGTCCTGCTAGCCCAGTGCTACAGCCTGGATTCACTCGATGGTGACACTTTCGATCTTTGGGTCATGGATGCCTCTCCCTGTAAGTTTCTGCCACTTTGGGATTACGACTAGCCATGTCAGCCTGGGCTCCTTATCATATGGATGCTAGCGACACTATCATATACGTGTGCCAAAAGGCGCAAACGGTCCCGGGCAAAGGTAAGACGACACCCGTGGGAATACCGTGCGTGAGGTCGCAAAGTGATATGAGGTGTTACATCCTAGATCGATGTGGCATTGAGTCGGGGTCCTGACAGATGCATTACCGAGTGGGCCCAGAGATACCTCTCCATCATACGAAGTGAGAAATCCTAGTCTCGATTCGTGCCAACCCAACAGACACTTTCGGAGATACCCGTAGTGCACCTTTATAGCCACCAAGTTACGTTGTGACGTTTGGTACACCCAAAGCACTCCTACGGTATCAGTGAGTTACATAATCTCATGGTCTAAGGAAATGATACTTGACATTAGAAAAGCTTTAGCAAATGAACTACACGATCTTGTGCTATGCTTAGGATTGGGTCTCGTCCATCACCTCATTCTCCTAATGATGTGATCCCGTTATCAATGACATCCAATGTCCATGGTCAGGAAACCATGACCATCTGTTGATCAACGAGCTAGTCAACTAGAGGCTCACTAGGGACATGTTGTGGTCTATGTATTCACACATGTATTACGGTTTCCAGTTAATACAATTATAGCATGAACAATAGACAATTACCATGAACTAGGAAATAAAATAATAACCATTTTATTATTGCCTCTAGGGCATATTTCCAACAGTAATAGTAGTAGATGCAGGCAGGAGTCGGTCTACTTGTCACGGAAGTGATGCCTATATACATGATCATGCCTAGATAATCTCATAATTATTCGCTTTTCTATCAATTGCTCGACAGTAATTTGTTCACCCATCGTAATACTTATGCTATCTTGAGAGAAGCCACTAGTGAAACCTATGGCCCTCGGGTCTATCTTTTATCATATAAGCTTTCAATCTACTTTTATTTGCATCTTTACTTTTCCAATCTATATTATAAAATACCAAAAATATATTTATCTTATCATACTATCTCTATCAGATCTCACTTTTGCAAGTGGCCGTGAAGGGATTGACAACCCCTTTATTGCGTTGGTTGCGAGTTCTTTGTTTGTTTGTGTAGGTGCGTGGGACTTCTAAGGAGCCTCCTACTGGATTGACACCTTGGTTCTCAAAAACTGAGGGAAATACTTACGCTACTTTGCTGCATCAACCTTTCCTCTTCAAGGAAAACCAACGCAAGCTCAAGACGTAGCAAGGCTCTCTTCTCCTTGCTTTCGGTGGCGCTGGAACACTGCCGGGGCCATCATCATCACCACGATCTGCACCAACAACTTCACCGCCTTCATCACCATCTCTCCCCCCCTCTATGCAGCGGCGCAACCTCTCTTTTACCCGCTGTAATCTCTACTTAAACATGGTGCTCAACGCTATATATTATGTCCCAATGATGTAAGGCTATCTTATGATGTTTGAGTAGATCCGTTTTGTCCTATGGGTTAATTGATGATCGTGATTGGTTTGAGTTGCTTGTTTTATTATTGGTATTGTCCTATTTTTCCCTCCGTGTCGTGCAAGCGTGAGGGATTGCCGCTATAGGGTGTCACAATACGTTCATGAGTCGCTTATAGTGGGTTGGTTGAGTGACAGAAGCATAAACCCGAGTAAGGGGGTTGTGGCGTATGGGATAAAGGGGACTTGATGCTTTAATGCTATGGTTGGGTTTTACCTTAATGATCTTTAGTACTTGCGGATGCTTGCTAGAGTTCCAATCATAAGTGCATATGATCCAAGAAGAGAAAGTATGTTAGCTTACGCCTCTCCCTCAAATAAAATTGCAATAGTGATTACCGGTTTAGTTATCGATTGCCTAGGGACAAATAACTTTCTCGTGACAAAAAGCTCTCTACTAAAACTAACTTAGTTTTGTCTTTATCTAAACAGCCCCTACTTTTTATTTACGTGTTCTTTATTATCTTGCAAACCTATCCAACAACACCTACAAAGTACTTCTAGTTTCATACTTGTTCTAGGTAAAGCGAACGTCAAGCGTGCGTAGAGTTCTATCGGTGGTCGATAGAACTTGAGGGAATATTTGTTTTACCTTTTGCTCCTCATTGGGTTCGACACTCTTACTTATCGAAAGAGGCTAGAATTGATCCCCTACACTTGTGGGTTATCATCTGGCACGCGGAGAGGAAGAAGCCCGACGATGGAGATGATCCGAAGTTGAGACACGTCAAGGATGGAAGCCAGTGAAGAGCATTGAACAACTTCTATTGGTATTTCAAATGTGATGCAAGGAACATCGTGCTCAGCGCGTGTACCAATGGCATGAATCCGTTTGGTAACCAGAACACCAACCATAGCACATGGCCCGTGTTTGTATGGATGTACAACCTCCCCCCTGGTTGTGCATGAAGTCGAGGTACATTCACATGAGCATGTTGATTCAAGGGCCAAAACAACTAGGAAATAATATTAATTTGTATCTGGGGCTACTTCAAGAGGAGTTAGACACGTTATGGAAAACACTGGCCAAGACATGGGACGCCAGCAATGGCGAGTATTCCTATATGAGAGCCACGCTGATCATGATGGTGCACGACTCTCTCGGTTACGGATATGTCACAGGCCAGGTGTGCTATGGATATTAAGGATGCACGCGGTGCATGGATGATACGACGTCTTTGCAACTAACGTCAAGGAAAGATGGTGGGTCTGGGAAAATTGTGTACATGGGGCATCAAAGATGTCTCGGACAGGACGACCCGTGGAGAAACCGTGGAGATCTATTCAATAGTCACGCTGAGCATCGAGGACCTGCACGTAAGCGGAGGGGCGCCAAAATCGATGAGCTATTGAAAAACTGGAAGGAGTGCCCCGCGTCAGGAAAGATGATGAAAAAGGCGCCGGAGCCGCTGCTGAAGGTATGGAAGACGAGGTCTGTGTTCTGGGACTTGGAGTACTGGCACAAACTCGATACACCTCATTGCCTTGATGAAATGCATATCTGTAAGAATGTCCTCGAGAGCTTGCTCGCCACACTGATGAACATGCCGGATAAGACCAAGGATGGGTCGAAGGCAAGAAAAGACTTGCACGATTTGAATATCAGGGAAGATCTGCACATGCCGCCCCGTAAAAAGTCAGACGAGACAGAGACGGAGACAGAGGCGCGGCAGAAGAAGGGCAAGAAAATAAAGAAATAGGATTATTGCCCCCTTTCTTGCTTCACATTAAGTCGGACTGAGATTGATCTATTCTTTAAGTGCCTTACTGGAGTCAAAGTTAGTTCCGGTTACTGTGGCAAAATAAGCAGATATCTAGACACGGACAAAGAAAAGGTTCAGTGGGTGAAGTCCCATGACTGTCATGTGATGATGACGCAGATCTTACCTATTGCCCTTAGAGGGATAATGGACAAGCACGTATGTGACACGCTTATTGGTCTCTGAAACTTTTTCGACGTCATCTCTCAAAAGTCGATCAGTGTGTGAAGCAGCTCCGAAGGCTACAGGAAGAGATTGTTGTGATACTGAATTAGCTTGAGATGTACTTCCCGCCCGCGTTCTTTGACGTGATGGTGCATCTGTGTGTCCATATTGTGGACGAGGTAATAGACCTGGGGCCGTCATTCCTGCACAACATGATGCCGTTTGAGAGGATGAATGGGATCATCAAAAGATTCGTTCGTTGTCCAAGGCTATGTGACACAAGAGTGCATCTCTTTCTGCGAGAATTTTCTATATGGCGCAGACTAGCCGCCTGGTGTTAGTGTTGGTTTGCCCGTTAACAAGCACGATGGGAGGCTCAAAGAAGAAGGTCACTCGAACGGCCGCGGGGAACTGCACGTAGCATACTTAGATCGACGCAGCGACTGTGACAGAGCAAACTTGGTAGTGCTACAACACCTAGACGAGGTAGATCCTTTCGTGGCACTGCACAAAGAAATTATCGCAAAGAAGTATCGTGACCGGGGGTATGCAGGACGGACGCCGAAGTTACTAGAGAGCACAACTCCACTTTCCTACATTGGTTCAAAGAGCATATTATTGCTAATCCCCCGGAGGAGGGCTCTAAGGACAGATTGCTCATATACGCCTTAGCACATGGCCCCTCGCCCAACCTCGTAACCTATCAGGCATACGATATCAACGGATCCACGTTTTACATGGAGGCCAAAGATATGGACAGTGATGATCAAAACTCAGGGGTGACGATGGAATGCATGACCGGCAGCGACAACAGCGCAACTGAAAGATTATATGGAAGGGTCGAGGAGATCTGGGAGCTTGACTACTTTGGACTGCACAACACGACAATGTTCCATGTCAGATGGGCGAAGAATGTCGAAAGAGAAAACCGGAATTTCACTACCATGACTATACCCGACACCAAAAGCAATACCGTGAACGCTATCACAAAAAATGAGCCATGGGTACCCACTAAGCACGTGACACAATTCTTCTTCATAACCGACCCGCGCAATCCCAGCCGATGATGATGAGGTATACGTCAAAAGAAGAATCAATACTACATTACCTAATAAAAATCATACTCCATGGAAAAGGCAAAGTCACAATGAGGGGCTTACTTATTCTTCAACGGACAAGAAGGGAAAGAAGCTGACTCAAAAACGAAAACGTCAACGCTGAGGAGCCGTATGTTATCGGTCAAATGATGTAATATATATGTTCCTATTTTGTATACCAACTTAGCCATTATTATGCATGGGCCCAATGATGTAATATATATGTTCCTATTTTGTATACATACTTAACCGTCAAATGGTGCAATATATATCGCCTTCCCTTCGTTCACTGCTCTCGAGAAAAAGGAAAATAAAAGTGAGAGAAAATAAAGGAACAGAAATAAGAAGGAAAAAACAGGAAAACTGTTATAGGTACTGGTTATAGCATCAGCGTGTTTCTCCTAAACGTGCTACAACTACAACCAGTCAAGATAGCAGTAGCGGTTTCTAAGGAAACCGCTATAGCTACCTGGAGTAGCTATAGCACATTTCTCCTAAACGCGCTACTGGTATTCCCACTTAACCCCCAAAATCCCCACTCCTCTCTTCATCCCGCCTCTTTTCCCCCAAATCCCCACACTCTCTCTTCCCCCGTCGCGCCGCCGGAGCCCTGCCGTCGCCACGCCCTGCGCTCGCCCCGACTCCGCCCCTGACCCCGGCACCGGCTCTGCCCCAAGACCCGACCCCGGCTCCGGCCCCGGCGCTCGCCCACAGCCCCGGCCCTAACCCCGGCTCCGGCTCCGGCGCTCGACCACGACCCCACCCAACCTCGGCCGTCGTCGGGCCTACACCCTGTGTAAGCCCCCACCGCACCTCCTCTCTCTGGTAGCTAGGGTTCTTTGGTTAATTTACTTAGGTTTTAGTTAGGGCAGATGGTTAATTAGGTTATATATTTAGTTATGAATTTAGCTAGGTTTTTTCTTCAAGTTATATATTTTTCTTCCTTTTATATGCAAATTTGAAGTGGACATGTGATGTTTTGGACATGTCATATTTGGAATTTGGACATGTCATTTGTACATGATGATTATGTGCAGGGTAAATGATCCGAGTGGCCTATGCTATGTCGGAATGTTGATTCATTTCCGTTCCGGTGAATTTCAGGCGCTCGATATGTCCATTTTTTAGCAAAGGTCATGCCGAAATTTTTCGTGAATTTTGGCATGATTTGTGCTAGATAGTAGGCATATAGAGTGCTGGGAGTTGCAGGGAAACGACATTCCGGCAAACTTAGATTTCTTTTTTATGTCATTTCTCATTTTCATAGTCTTAGAATTAAACGAGGAGACATAATCATAGGAAACATGTCGAACAACGAAGAAACTGGGCCTTCTGACCAAGATGCAGACAAGATGGATTATGAGGGTGAACAAGAGTACCTCGACTATTTGAATGCTAAGAAAAGTCAAGGTTTGCAGGTCGGACTCGATGATGGTACTGACGCCGACATCGACACCGATGGCGCCGGCACCGATGGCGGCACCGAGACCGATGGCGGCGCCGAGTCCGGCGGGGAAGGTACCGGCGGGGAAGATACCGGCGGGGGAAGGTACCGAAAAGAAGAAGCAGAAGATACGAAAACCTAACAAACTAGGGATTGGACGACTGGTGATCACAAATATGGCACCTGGCAAGTTTGAGCCATTAGAGCCAGAAGAACCTCGCAAGTGCTATGGGAACCAAGTAGGATGCATCCTATGGGAATGCGCGAGCATCAACGACGATGACTTAAGGAGTAAAGAACATTTGACGCAGTTGCTCCTGACGAAGTTGCACAAGAGATTCAAGTTCCCCGACCGGGATGATAACATAGAACAACCATGGGATGATCCGAAGATGAAAAAGATTAACAATCACGCCATGGGCATGTTCAGCAATGATTTGGCCTCCTGGAAAGGGAGGGTGAAAAGAGCTATTGAGGCTGAGGAACCCCTGTCCAAGATTCTAGAGGAAAATCCGACACTTACGGAAGAGGAGTTCGAAAAGTTTAAGGACACTTGCGCTATGGAGGCAGCCAAGGCTAAGGCTGCAAAATTCAAGAGCCTTCAGCAAAGGAACATGGGGAAGCATCGCCTCGGAAGCCGTGGCTACCTCGGTAAAAGGCCCACATGGGATAAGGAGGACGCGGACCATGAAGACGCAGGTCTCCCAGACCCCTTCGTGAAGTTCACCAACCCCTTGGAGCGTGACTTCATCAGGGCCCGCTACAAGTGGGACAAGGAAAAGAAGGTTTTTTACACGGACCAGATCACAAGGAAATTTATCAGACTACTGGTAATTATTCTTTTACCACCTTACATTTAGCTCCAGATCTAGTCGACAACACATTCCTAAATAGTTCATGCTCCTTCTGCAGGAGAAGCAACACCAGCTTGCAGCCGAAAGCTCTACTTCTCCGATGAGGCCCAAGTGGGACACCCCTCTCAACCGGGCCTTGAACGAATTTAAGGGACTCCCTTTGGGCCAGCGGCCGCAATATGGTCGTGTGGACGGCGCTGGAGACGGCGCCATGTGGAAGGTGTTTTACAACGAGGGCCCGGAGGCCAAGGAGCAGAAAAAGAAGTTTAGTCAGGCGTACATCGACGGAAGGTGAAGCTTGTGGTCAAGAAAAAAGCAACTGAGGACACGAAAAAAACAGCCGAGGAGAAAAATGAGTTGCTACAGCAGGCAGTCAATGCAGCTGTAACTGCCTGCAGAAATGATTTCGCTACTAACCTGGTTCCAGCTATCATCAACTGGACAAAGGAAAATCTAGACAAGACGGTACATGATTTCCCGTTGCCCAGTTTCGTCGGGAGCAACTCCGTGAACATCAACACCACCGCACCATCACTTGCTCACGCAGCCGGGCCTCCTCTCGCACTCGCTCCCACTCATAGTAGCCCGTCCTCAGTCTCTGGCGCGCTAGGTGGGCCTTCTTCTTTGGCTGAGCTCGGCGCCCTCACGGTAATTACATGTCGCACCAACATATAATATTATATATATATATATAATATTCCATTTTCGCTGCCTTTCGGATGTTTTACACCACAGACATGTGTTTGTAGGACGAAGAAACCCTGTGCACCATACTCTACTTGATCAAAGGCTAGAAGGTGGACGTGGGAAAGGGGGTGATAATGGACCCCTTGCAACCCACGTTCCACAACAAGCCGATCCCTGCTAGGCACTTCAGGGTTAACTTGTCCAGTACAGCATGTGGGAGAGGACGACGAGACCTCACCGCGGATTGGAAGCTGCAAGGGTTGGGTGCTGCTATGGCCGAAGGATCTTATTCGTCTAGAGCCTGCCGAGAGCACACCAATAACCACACATCAACAAGCACTACTAGGAAAACCCTTACCAGTAGCGCTTTTTTTGCTATACGTAACACGGGCAGGCGCGCTACTGCTACGGCGCTACAGCTATTTTGTAGCAGTAGCACTTGTTTAGGCCATCGCTACTGGTATGTTCAGATACTAGTAGCGTGCCCCTGGAAAGCGCTACTGGTAAATGAGCTCTGCTGGTAATATTTTGGCCTGCGCCACTGCTAAAATTTATGTTTTTTTTCATATTTTAGCGTTAAATAGCATACAATAACAACTCATCATGAACTAGTCTGTTTAAATAGCATATTCATTACCACTAGTCATCACCACCAAACAATGTTCGTCAATGAGACATCATATATATAACAAGTTGGTCACTAGTCATAATCACAACTCCTCATCCTCCTCATCAACTCTAACACATTGTAGCACATAATAACACATTCTACCTAGGACCTACTCTCATGAACGCTGACCTGGCCTGGCCGTGGTGGCCGTAAGCTCATAACATTAACGCGACCTCTTGGCAACATCAGATGAGGCACACAATCCATCGAGATTTTCTGTTCAAAAACATAGTAATAACTTTGTAGTTAGCAATGTAGTTTAGTTTTAGAAGAATTTATGCAAAAGATGCACGGATGTCGTAATAGTAGAAAATCTTACCATGCTATCTCCATTGATGTTACGGTTGCACACCGCATGCACTAGTGGCACATATTGACCATAATTTTGAGGAATTCAATAATAGCTATTGTAATTCTCAAGATCAGTAAAAAATGTGATAAGACCATCTTTCTCCTTATAAGTTAATTGTGCTTCATCATTGTAGTAGTAGGTTCTGTCTAACATCTTCCATACAATTTTTGAAGAATGAAAATAAGTTGTCAATGGAACTAAGCTCTCAAATATTTTGAAATAAGCAATATAAATTACTTAATAAATATGTTTGAGAAACTCACACAGCGGTAGAACTAGAAGCGTGTCAACAAGGACCCAAATGGTCATGTTCTTTTCGTTGATGCCAGGATCACCAAGACCGAAGGTGAGAAGCATACCCTCATGAAAATCATACGCCTTGCAAAGGGCTTCCCAATTCAGGCAACCAAAATTGGATGAGTTCACAGAATTGTATAGATTTACAGCAAAATCATAACCATGATCGGTCCTTAGTTGAATTATCTTTGTCTCCATGCTTTCATGATCTTCAAAACCCATCTTCTCCAAGACATAGCGTCTTGCATGGCATGGGATAAGCTAGTCGAATTGTAAAATAAGGAAATTACACGTTGAAGAAGCAGAGAAGTCGTGCAAAATACCAAAAACACTTGTCATCATTGCGTACCGTGTCAACATCTAAGGTCTCTTGGAGCTTGATGCTGAAGCCCGACCTTCTACCAGGTGAGGCCTGTCGCACAGACCGCGCTCATCTTCGCAGTAATCGCACAGAGCGAATTCCCTTTCATCGTCAGACATTTCCTAATAGGTAATTAATAATCCATCATCAAATACATATATAGTAGTTTGTAGCAAAGATCATCATATAACAACTAGAACACCTAAAATTTGTAGTTTGTAGTAGTTTGTAGCAAAGATCATCATCGAACCTAGTTTGTAGCAAAGATCATCATATAATCCATCATAGAATACATATATAGTAGTTTGTAGCACAAACCACGCTCATCTTTTGCATTCAATAAGCAAATAACTAAAAGGTAATTAATAATCCATCATCCAATACATACATAGTAGTTTGTAGCAAAGATCATCATATAATATCACTAATACATCTCGAATAATTGCTCCTCTAGGTTCAGTGGGCCGCGGTGGACACCCAAAGAGAAGGAACCATCACAGGATCAGCTCCAGTGAGATCCCCAAAGAATCTGCCAGGTATTGGAGATCCTGCAGTTCGCCAATGAAACCAAGTAGCGCTGGACGTGCGTGTTCTCCTCCTGACACGGTGTTGTACCACCTGCGTGGGGGACTCAAGCCTCTGCACCCATGCAGTCCCACATGACCGCCACCAAAGAAGCTCCGAGTCGATGATGGGCTGGCTCCTGACTAAGCCGCGCTCACCAGAAGGTAGCACAACCCAGTACCAGCCCGGCGGAGACTCCTCCCGGACATGGCCCCTCGGCTCAAGCAGGAGTCCTCCGCCGAGTCGACGACGAGGATGCAGGATAGGCATCATCGACGTCGATAGCAAAATGCTTAATTATGAAAACAAAATTAATAAACACATAGCAAAATTCGGCATGACCTTTGCTAAAAGCAGGACATATCGAGCAGCCAGAACGTAAGCGAATCGACATTTCTGGCAAAACATAGGCCACTCGGTTAAACAACTAAGATTGTGACATCTTCAAAATATGACATATATCCACTTCAAATTTGCATATAACAGGAATAATTGTTTTTACTAAAAAAATAACAACAAATGTGATAGTTCAAAATATGATCCTAAGATTATCTAGCTAGGGTTCATAGTACATTATCCTAAGATTCATACTACATTATCCTAAGATTAACTAGCTAGGGTTCATACTACATTATCCTAAGATTAAAGAACTAAGATTACACACCTAATATTAAACAACTAAGATTATCCTAAGATTCATACCACATTATCCTAAGATTAACTAGCAGCTAGGTTTCATATTCCTACGATTAAACAACTAAGACTAAAAACCTAAATTTTTCAACTTGCTAGGGTTCAAAAGAAACTAGGGAGGAGGAGGAAGGAGGGAGAAGGATGTACCTCTCGGTGGAGGAGGGCCGGCGCGGGAGGAGAGCCGGCGCAGGGGCGGGGCGGCCGGCGGGGGAGGAGGCCGACGCGGGGGAGGGCGGACGGCTGGGAGGAGGGCCGGCGCGGGTGAGGGCGGCCGACGCAGGAAGGAGGGCCGGCGAGGGGACGATAGCGTGCGGGGGTCAATGGCGGCGCGCGGGGGGGGCGGATTGAGGGAGGTGTGTGGAGTGTGTGAGTGAGCTGATGAGGCCAGGGGCGCGAGCAGGCCGGCCAACATGCGGGGGGGGGAGTGGGCTTAACAGTAGTGCGGGTAATGGGCCAACGCTACTGCTAAGCCCACTAGCTGTATGGTCGGCGCACACGCTGCAGCTAAGTGGCCTGCCCGTTTGGGCCCGGTGGCCCGCTAAGCAGCAGCGCGCCCCATTTTGGCCGGTGCTACTGGTACATACCAGTAGCGTTGGCACCCAAACAGGCACTACTGCTAAAATTCTATGTATAAGCAGTTTCCTAGTAGTGATGTATGTGCGGAGACCACCACCCCGCCTACGCAATTACCAGCTCCTGTAGTGCCGGGTGAGAGTGGTGGACGATGTGATGAAGGCGGTGCAATAGTACTGGCTGATGTAATCGGTCCTGCAGAACAGAGAATGGATGATGAGACGGAGGTCGACCCAATGGCTTTCCTCAATACAAACGCGTGTGATTGTGACATATATATGATGAGTCAACCATATGACGAGTCGGGCTATCAGCATGCTAATGAGGATATGGATGAGCTGCCCGGGCAGGAAGGTCGTAGCAGGGATTGCAAGAAGTCTCTCTTCATGAAATCCTCACAGGACACGCCTAAAGATGCCGCCTCAACACAGGCTCAACTAGCCGGGGTCGTACAATGCTTAGCCCGGCAACACTGGGGCAGGGGTTAACAAAGGGTCTGGAAGGTGTGCCCAAGAAGAACGAGAGGAAGAGATCAGGGAAGATAACTTCCTCCAAACAAGCGAGCACATAGCAGCCAGACGATGGATTCTGAAGAGCGTGTACCTGTGAAAGGTGCGGCCATGTTCCATCTCACGGGTGAGCCAATGCTACCGCTGAAACCGCTAGAGGCACTATCAGGGGATCTCAGGAGACTGCACGACCATGTGCTGTCGTCTAAGAAAAGCCTACTAGCCTCGAAGGATCCAGGATATCCGACATACGCGGCTCATGTGCCTGAGGGGAAGTGCTACGTCGACATACGGCCCGCGGAGGTGTTCTTCCTGCGGTTTGACCGTATCTTTGAGATGTTTCTGACAAGGCGGCTCGATTATACAATCGTCCACCTTTTTGCGCTAAATATGAGCTCCATCATGAAGAGAGAAGAAGTCTCGCAAACTTGTGTGGCGGATCCTTACTACATGCACGATTCTTTCTTGAGTCTCGGCGACTTTGAGCGTGAAACTGCTAGGGACTACCTCCAAAACTTCATGGTACAGAATAAGGACCAGGAAATTGTCCTGCTGCCTTATAATCCAAAGTAAGTCAATTCCGGACAACCCTTTCGTACATTTGAATCATTCCTTCTCTCTCATATGGAGAATAATTTGAGGTGTCTTTTCCCAGCAGCAACGGGCGCGCCATCCTTATCGTTCTTTACGTGCAAGTCTCCCACGCCGTGTATTTTGACCCTTCAAGAGACTACAAGAAGAAGGACTACACCCACATAATGAATATTCTAGATGATGCTCTCCAAGGCTTCAGCATTAGAGGTGGCCACATGCAGATCAGGAAACAAAGGAACAAGAAGATGGGTTTCGCGCATAAAACTAACTTTTGTTGCATCCAAGTCCCAAAACCAAGCAAGAAAGATGGATTCTACATCCTCCATCTCATGATTGAGTTCAGCAAGGATCGCCAAAAGCTACGCATGACATGCATGATGATCATATCCATAAGTGGGTAGAATCTCATGGACAAGCGGATTATGTACTCAAAAGAGATTACTTCTTTCGCATCCAAAGGGACTTTGCGACGATCATCATGAAAGAAGTCGTCGATGAGAAGGGGATGTTCCACCACGGCCCTATATCGCGAGCTGACGTTCGAACTCGCATAGGCATGCAACGTCATGACCTCACGCCGTTCAAGATGCTAGGGTCCATCCTAGATGATATGGAAGGATGGAACTTCTAGTGATCTACGATGCCAGTGATGATGATATATGTTGGTTGAACTTGTATACTTTCTGTAGCGATGAAACTTTGTGATGTCCCGGGTCCCTGCCGAACTTGCGTAATGCTACCTTGTTAGTTTGTGTACGATGACCTGCGTACCTCTAGTTAATTAGTTTGTGTATTGTATGTTGTATCTAGTTTCTAACCCTTTCTTTTTCGTGTTGCTCTATTATATTTTGTTGCATATGATGGTACATCCTCTTGATGAAGATGCATCTCTAACAGGTACCTAGCTTCTTGATGGCGAGATGGCGGTGCTATGTCATGTACAAAGGGAAGGTTCCGGGGGTGTACAACGAGTGGCCTGAGTGTCAGGCGCAAGTGAATGGGTTCTCGGGCACCAGCCATAAAGGCTTCAAAAGCAGACAAGAAGGAAAAGCTAGTTACTTGAGGTTCACGCTAGCGCGAGAGAGGACTCATAACCGCCGCCTAATGCACTGCATAGTTCCGCTCTCACTCATAGTGATAGCTCTTCTCACGTATACCTTTGTTTAGATGGATGACGTTGTAGTTGCAAGTATTTGAGACTTGCATGTATCGCTATTTTCGAGATGATGACAAGATACCACTTTGTGTTGGATGATGATTATGATGAGACTATTTGTATGTATATGCTATGATTACATATGTGGTCTCGCAGTCATTTGTATGTATATCATGATGACATTCGTATGTGCTAAAGATTCTTGTATAAAGCCTGTTCAAATACAGAACAAATATGCAAAAAAATCAAAAACTACTAAAATTAGCAGTAGCGAGTGGAGAAAAGTTAGCAGCAGCGCGACAGTAGTAGTAGCGCGCATAGGAGAAGCGCGCTAGAGCTATTAGCAGTAGCGAGCTTCCAGGAAGAACGCTGCTACTACCACTACTAGGGAAAACCTTATACACAGCATCTTAGCAGTAGCACTGGACAAAACAGGGCGCTACTGCTACTTAGTAGTAGCGAGTTTAAATAAACCGCGCTACTACTACTACGTTAGCAGTAGCGCGTTCTGTTAAAGAGCGCTACTGCTATACTTGTACAGGGCGCAGTTGGCTAGACACACTTAGCAGTAGCACGTATTCCCCACCAGTGCTACTGCTACGTCTCTTAGCAGCAGCGCTTTTCTCCGAAACGCCCTACTACTTACTTACCTTATCCTAGAGCGGCGCAATTCCCTCTCACTCACTCTCTCCCTCTCACTCGCTCTTGCCCGGCCGCGCCGAACCCATCGACCACCGCCGCCGCGCTGCTCCTCGCCAAGGTACTCCCTCCTCCTCCTCCTCCTCCTCCTCCAGCCGCCCTCCTCCCACCACCCCTCCCTCCTCCTACTCTGGCCGCCCCCTCCCTCATCCTCCTCCGGCCGCCCCCTCCCCCTCCACCCCCGCCCCCTCCTTCCTCCTCCTCCTCCGATCGCCCCATCCCCCTCCTCCCCCTGCCCCCTCCCTCCTCTGATCCCACCGGCCTCCTCCCCCTCCTCCTCTCTCCTTCCTCCTCCCTCCATCTTTTTTTTCTGTTTTTTACTATTGTATAATGTAGTTTTTTTTACTGTTTTAGTAAGTGTTTAAAATAGTTAGTAAGTAAATTTATAAACTAATTGAACTAGTTTGGTTTTAGTAAGAACTAGTTGAATTAATAGAACTAATGTATTTTTAGTAAGAAAATTAATATAACTAGTTGAACTAGTTTATTTTTAGAAAGAACTTTTTATTTCTATTTATAGTAAGTTTATTTTTAGTAAGAACTAGTTGAATTAATAGAACTAGTTGAACATGTCACATTTGTTGTTATTTTTTTAGTTTAAGCAATTACTGATTTTATATGTATGATACTATTCGGGATGTATTAGTGATAACTTATATCGTTTTTGTTTTTGCAGAAATCAAGGAGCCCCTCCATCATCCCCGCTGTTGTCCCCGCCACCGACCCCCTCCGACCTCGAGGTGAGACCAACCAAATCTCCATGTAAATATTAGTCCTATAAGATATGATGTAGATAAAAACATGTATATCTTGTGTTGCTCAAATAGGCCTATGTAGATAAAAACATGTATATCCGAGTGGCCTATGTTTTGCCGGAGTGTTGATTAATTTCCGTTTCGGCAAATTTCAGGTTCTCGATATGTCCTGTTTTAGCAAAGTTCATGCCGGAATTTTCTGTGAATTTTGGCATGACTTGTGCTACGATGCTAAGTGTTTTTTTCGTAATTAAGCTCGACTTCTACTACTTCAACGTGTAATTTTCGTCTTTTACAATTCGACTAGCTTATCCCATGCCATGCAAGACGCTATGTCTTGGAGAGGATGTGTTTTGAAGATCATGAGAGGAATGAAACAAAGAAAATTAACCTAAGGACCCATCATGGTATGGATTTTGAGGTAAATCTATACAATTCTGAGAGCGTATTCAATTTTGGTTGCCCGGGTTGGGAAGCACTTTGCAAGATGTATGATTTTTAAAAGGGAATGTTTGTCACCATGGATTTTGGTGATCCTGACATCAACCAAGATAATTTGGACATTTGGGTTCTTGTTGATACGCTTCCAATTCTACCGCTATATATGTGAGTCCCTCAAACATAGTTATTAAGTAATTTATATTGTTTATTTCAAAATAGTTGACAACTTATTTCCATTGATAGCTTATTTTCAAGCTTCAAAGAGTGTGCGGAAGATGGTAGATAGAACCAACTACACCGATGGCTCTGAGTTAACTTATCAAGAGAAAAATCATCTGGTCGCATATTGTACTGACACTGAGAATTACAATGGCTTTTATCGAACTCCTACAAATTATGGTGAATACGTGCCACTAGTGCACGTGTTGAACAACGATAACTTCCATGGAGATTTCTTGGTAAGATTTTTTACTATTACGACATCCATGCATCTTTTGCATTCTTTTAAAACTGAACTACATTGCTAACCACGAAATTATTACTATGTTTTTCTACAGAAAATCCCGATGGATTGTGTGCCTCATTTGATGTATCAGACTGGTCGCCTGGATGTTTTGAACATACAACCAGGTCATCCTACGAAGCACACCTATGCATACCGGATTTCTAAAAACGGTGAACACATGATAATCAAATAATGAAAGAAATGTATGGACATTCATAAGGAGGTTCTTGGAAGAAACATTGCGCGAAAGGCAAGAATTGGAGACAGGATAATCTCCATTCTCCATAATGGAGAGTCAGGGTCTATCTTGTTTTATGGTATTTTACCCAAGAAAATATAGTAGGTCCTAGGAGAATGTAGTAGGTTATGAGGTACAATATGTTTATGAGTGTTGATGATGATGAGTAGTTATGTTTATGTCTAATGACCAACTTGTATGTGATGTCTCATTGATGAAAACGATGATCATGAGGAGGTGTTATATGACGACGATGTATTATGATGATAAGTTGTTAATGATATGATGATGATGATGATATTTATTATATCATTGGGTGAAAGAACTGCGGATTAGTATCAAGTGGATATCCATCCACGTGAAACTAGTCAACAGTTCTTTCTCCCACTGATGTAATAACTCATTATGATGTAAAATCATTCTCTAAATTGATGCGGTATGAAAACTTGTATAAAGGTGTATGAATACAACTGAAATAAAAAAGAAATACAGAATAATATTAGTACCGCGTGCTAGTAGAAGCGCTACTACTAATTACCAGTAGCGCTTGTTTTAGAAAGCGCTGCTACTAAGTCGATGTAGCAGTAGCGCGGTCCAGCTCACGCTACTGCTAACCTTTAGCTGTAGCGCCTTACTAGTAGCGATGTACCCCGCGCTACTGATAGGCTTCAAACACGCGCTACTGCTAGGGTTTTCCCTAGTAGTGTACACTTGTATAGCAGTAGCGTGGGCGTGCACGCGCTGCTGCTACGGGTTAGCTGTAGCGCCTTATTAGTACCGCCGGGTCCCGCCTACTGATATACCTAGAACCCGCGCTGCTGCTAGGCTTTTCCCTAGTAGTGTGGGGTGCGCCCCTTTCACTTTCCTATTTGCAATATGTACTTGCATAATTGACAGTTTTCTTATTCCATTAACAATATTACATGGATGATAGCATATACTTGCATCGTCATCACTGTATCAGCAGATTAGTTACAGATACGAGTGCACAAAATCTCAATGGAGGATTAACTTTGTACATCAGAACCCATAACTGAGTTGCAATCATCTGAACATGGGGACTTGCAATCTAACCACAGTGCCTCCTCTTTGATTCAAAGATGTAAGCGCGGGCAATGACGGCAACCGCAACTGCGAAGATAGTGATAGTTCTTATGACAGCCCTCTTGGCTCTGTCTCTGCATGTCCACGCCAATAAAGTAGAGCTCGAAAAGCTTCTCGTGCAACTTCGCGTAGTCCCTGAAGAAGGCGTCCTGCCAACGTGTCCAACAAGCTAATGAAGATGAATTCAACTCTTCTTTACCTTTGCGTATAATTCAACTAAAGGGATGGAGAGCCCGATCCTTCATGAGAAACTTGTCTGTAAGCAGCTTCATGGGTCCGTTGGAGTCCCCTTTCAGAAGCTCATTGTAGCATATCCGAAAGATGAAGTCCAGTGATGTACGACTTCACAATGTTGCATTGATGACATTACAGCTATATATAATCTTTAGCCAATGTGTTGCAATCTACAACCGCGACGATTAAGCTTACATGAAGTAGGAGTTATGAAACTTCAGAGGATCTTTTGTCCAAGTCGAATCCCGAGCTATCCATACGAGCTTTTCTCCCAAAAATGTGCAATGCAGATTAAGGGTTTAACTTATGATTGAGGAACAATGATCTGAATACGACAATAAGGTGTTGTGGCATTACCAGAGTATGTCCACCCAAGAGTGCTTCTATGTCCTTGTTGGTCAAGCCCATTCAGTAGAAGAAATCCCTAAGGTGTGAAGCACCTGGTGAGATGATAACATATGCACTGAATTATTATTTACTTCGCACAACTAAATTATCATTAGCTGAAAACAGTAAAAAAAATGTGTGAACTGAAAAAGCATATACCTCGTGTTCCAGCTCAAGCCAAATGTTCTTCTCTAGGCACCTTTTCTCCATCATGTGATAGGTTGTACTGCTGCAATCTATCTCCTCTCCAGAATTTTCAAATCTGTCGGGAACAAGTTCTAAACAAAATATTCAGAGAAAGAGACAGTTAGACCGGAACATAGCACCGTCCTTTCTAGTTTCTACAGACTATAGTTTTAACAAACAAGTTGAGTAACTCATAAAATTGCTATCTTTGCTAGAATAATCACTGTCATACCAGTAAAACAGGACAAACTATTAACTGAAGCATCAGTACACCCTATCAGGAGGTGTACAGCCTACTTACTCATATGTTACTTCAGTATAGACAGGGTCTTCCGCAACAGTAGCTACATCTTCTGACTCTTGTTTCTCAGATGGAGCAGCTTGGTTGTTCTTACCATGCATTGCCTACAAGCCATGAAAATCAATTAGCCCAATGCGAACGAGCAGTAATATATGCATAAATGTGGGAGAACCCCTGAGTTCTTTCACATAAAAAGTAAAGGAGCAAATTTAATCGATCTATTCAACCAGAGAGAAATGCACGGAAAACTATATCTATTCATGAAACAAAAAGGGACCATTACAGTTATGTTGTACATACTACTACACAGCAGCAAACAAATTCTACAGAGCAATTCATCCGACCCAAATCCCAGCCCTAGCACCCCCTCCATCTATTAGTTCCAGGAAACCTGAAGAGTAAAAAAAAATCAGGGGCATTTGACTCAACATGGAAAAGAAAGATTCATACGGAAAAGGAAACTACAAAAAATGAGTAAACACAAGCGCTATTACGGTCCATCTATGTCACCTCAAAAAGTGAAAAGGAAAGTGAGTTATCATCTGGACAACAAATTTAGTTTATAGCACAAAATTACATCATTATCATTTATTTGGAAAAAGAAATAGCAAGATCCAGTTTCAAATTTTTATCAATTGTTACTAATTTCATTAAAAAAAGAAAGCAGTAGTCGCCATTTCTAGAAGCAACTAACTGGATCATGAGTCCTGACAATGTGAATGGATGACTAATAGTGGATGATCAACAAAGAAGCATTATATAAGCTGAATGATAGATTCATACTCATTCACCACATGTAACGTAAGTACGTAACTAAACATAACCGGATCACTTGTGGATTTCATACCATCCTTCTTGCCTGAAAAAATTGTTTCCTCGGTCAGGGTACATACAGTAACTTGAATAACAGATTGAAAGTTAACAACAATTTGTAGCAGTATAGACCATGTTTTGATGTGTACATAGTACTTGTGCGAAAAGACACGATTCGAGAAATAAAAGAGAACATAGTTAATTATTCCATCAAATTACAACTTATTTCTTTTGAGTACTTTGGAGAAACCGGATCTACCAGCAGCTAGTTAATTAGTATGTTGCTGATTGTTCCTTCCTAAGTAAGAACTGAATCTCTATGTACAATATGTTTTTCTAGCATGGGGTCTTCTATCTCTTAGTGTGATCTTACGATCTGCTTAGGGAGAGTGGTGTTGATCGTCTTCTTGTCGAACATGCATGTCATTGCATTTTTTGTTGTGGATCAAGTTAACTGTGTGCTAATCTGTCAGCAAAACAAACCATGCATTTAGTAAACTCACTTTGTTCTTATCACGAGATTATATTCAAGTTCATTATTCAGACAGGTCGATGCTGAATTGCTGATAACAACATGCATGTACACGCGTGTCAGCTGCTAGCTCATATTAATTAATTCAGCAGACATTCGTGCATGAACAGATTTATATTAGCGAGCATAAGTTCATAACTTACAGTTTTGTAGTGAATCTATGAAACATTATGTGACTATGAACACCTCATTTTTTTTAGTAGAAGCTAGCGCTTGTTACTGTAAATCTGGTGCAGTTGGCTCCAAGTTTCCAACAGATGAGATCTTATTAACTAAACTTGTTCAATC